>OZ020611.1:151770377-152970377 GCA_963971575.1 Liopterus haemorrhoidalis | reverse complement strand
GACAAACAGACAGACGGACGGACAGATGGAGGGACAGACAGACAGAGAAATAGACAGATGGATAGAAATAGATTTTTGCTTATACCATCTGAAAATCACCTGAAACGTGTAGAAGCCAAATATGGGGCCGGAAAAATAAAAAACAGGTGTCGCCTACAATTTTATTAATTTAGATCGGATATACTGCCATCAAACATTGTACCTGCGATGTCAGTTAATTCTTTTAAAAATAGACGATGTTCTTTAAATGATTTGTACTGTATTTTTGATTTTAATTATTTTATTTTTGCATTTCATTGCAGAATGTTAATTACTTTACCTGTATTTTTAATTATAATGTGTATTTAATATTGTTTTCTCTTGAACTGTACAAGCTGTTCTTTAATTCATCACAAATTATTAATAAAAATAATATTTTCCTCTTATTTGCCAACTATTCGAGTTAATTGCAACTTCTAATCAAATTCACCATATTCCAAGTTATAAAATATTACTTCTATAATTTAGTTCTGTTAGTATTGAAGGTCTATTAAATATTTGCCCTTTTTGCAGTAAACAGATGTCTGCCTAATGAAAGGTAATAAAATAGTATGCTTTCTCTGCCTGTCGCCACAACATAAAGAACTCGCAGAACATTGTAAGAAATGGTATAAGGATTATTTCACATATGTGGTTATCTGCTGTTTGAATTTTCTGTACTGAATTTTCATATAGTTAATTGTGTAATAGACTAAAGCAGCGTTCAGAGCTCTTTAAATTAGTTGACTGTATATTGTGCGCTGTGGATATGTTTAATAGATTGCGTTTACAGCTAATGAAATTAGTGAGTTACTAATAGTGCGACATCTGTGTTCTTTAAACAAACTACGTAAAATTCGTAAAATGTTTATTATCTATTATCGTTTTCCTAATTCTGCTGTTTTAGATTTTTATTAACTAAACCTAACCTAATTACCTAAATTGATTATATTTACTGTTCGTCTTTGTAATTTTGGGCGAGAATTGTTGTAATCGGCGCGATGACATTTTGTTAAGTTATGTAAAGGCATACAATGTGAACGTTCTCTCCAATGCAAACTAAGATAGTCAAGGTATTTATATGTCTGTCTTATTAAAACAACTCACTAGCTATAAGTTTGTAAAACTATCCACAATCGACGCATAAAATATTAAATTTGGAATTTAATCGCCTTACGAAACGTTGCTCGCCTTACTCTATGACCAACTTAATAGTGACAATCAACAGTGCACAAGCTATAGTATATATACGACTAATTTAAGAGCTCTGAACACGGCTGAAGCGAAATGTAGATAATAACTAGTTATATTAGTTAGTATTGAGCTAAGATTATTTTCTTTCCGAATGCATTTCTTCTCAATTCGCGACTCAAACTAACGTTGGCGGCGCTGCGTACGACAGTTGATGGACGACGAGAAGCGTATATGTCAGAAGTTTTTTCTTAATATTTATCTGTTCAAACAATATTTCGGTAAAAAAGCACTGTATTTAAGTCACTATATTTAAAAATACGTCTTAATTCACATAAACTGCAGCACAACACACTACAAATATACGCTTCTGTTTAATTTACCAAGCCGCCACCAGATGTCTCACTGTTATTTTGGAGTCGCGAATAGAAAATATTATATTGAGTATATGCGCCAATTATTGTTATTATTATTAGCAAATATTATTATAAACCGGTACCATTTTAATTATACCTCCGCCGCTAGCAAAAAGTATTCCAACAGAAGGTCCTCCTTACTTCTAAACTGCAATTGATGACTTAAAAAAAGTCCTTACTTCCAAAATGCAAATGATGACTAAAAAGGAAGGACCTCACTTCCAACAATGCAAGTGATGTCCTAAAGAAAAAGCCCTTAATATACTATAAGAAATAAACGCCTACAATTTACTTTTTCTGTGACTACTTTCGTTTATCAAAATGACTTGAATATTGATGAATGGTCTTGGTAACCAAATAAAAAATCTATATTTCTTATAGATATCATTGCATTGTTGTTAAATTATATGAAAAAATAACGTAAGTTAATTAAATTCGATCCAATTTCCTGGTTTCGTGAGAATTGTGCTATATCAATTAATCAAGTTGTTGAAAGTAAAAGTAAATATTTTCAACGAATATTTATTATTCATTTATCATAAGTTATATGTAGGATTCTTTATTCTTTGTAAATGACGTGATTTTGTACTGTATGCTGCATACAGCGTCTATGGCCACCGAAACGGGAAGAAGGCGCCGGAATGTCATGAAACTATGACTTTTATGTATATAAATTTTTTTATTTTTTATCTTGGCTGCAGATGGCAATTAATCAATATAACTTTACTAATTTTTATTTTGGATACATTTATAATTTTAAAATAAATACAAACATCCATGTCATCACCGGAATTCTAACCCGAATCCAAGTTTACTACATTTCTTATACTTACACTGAATTATATTTAGAGGGCGCCGCATTATTTCTTGCCTAGAAGCGCCAAATTATGTCTTGCCTAAAGGCGCCGTATTATGTTTGCCTAGGGTGACCATTTTCTTAAGAAGGCAATGCGGGACGGAGCAAAAAGAAAAAGGTCCTTATCTCCCAAATCCAAGTGAAGAGCAAAAAAAACAAAAGGTCTTCACCTCCCAAATCCAAGTGAAGAGCAAAAAAAAAGGTCCTCATCTCCCAAATTCAAAATGCCGGACAATGCGGGACAAAATGTTAAAATGCGGGACTTTTGCGGGACGCATCTTAATGCGGGACAAAATGTTAAAATGCGGGACGAATGGTCACCCTATGTTTGCCTAGGGACGCTGAATTATGCCTTGCATAAGGAAGCCAATACAGAAGTCCCACAATTATAAACGCTATAACTGAGGAAAATACGGAATAAACATACAGTTTTGCGTTTTACCGTGTCACCAATCTTTCACCAGTTCTTATAAACCTGCCTTAAAAAAACAGTGATATATTTGAGCTAAGGACACTACACAGAACTAGTGATGTGCCGGATCAGAATAAATCCAGATGCGCGGATACAGATACGGATACTGATCATCAGCTTCCTGATCCGCGGATATGGATACGGATCTTGCATTCAAATAGAAAAACGACCGACCTTGAAGCGATAATTTGATGTGTTGCGCAGTTCCTACAAACAAAAACTGACATACAATTCAGTTGAGTTCAAAATCACTCACTCATTGTCTTTGATTAAATTAATTTTACTTTAATATTTAATGTATACTGCAGTATCTAACCTTTTCCCATTGTGGGGCCATATTTAATTCTAGATATGTATTATGGGCCGAATTTAGTTGGACCGAAGGCCAGATATTTAAAAGTCACTTGAGGATGGGAGGTAGAAATTCCGAAAATCAATTGAAGATGGGGAGGAGATAAATTCCGAAAATCACTTGAGGACGAAGGGACAGACATTTCATGTGGGCCGTTCGAAACTTAATGTCAGGTCGAATATGGCCCGTAGGCAAATACCGGCAAATACCGGCAAATACCGGCAAATAATGTGATCGATTCAGTATCAATTTAAAAGTCAAAGTCAAGAGTAAAATTTACTCCACCGTGAGCATTTTGAAACGCAAACTTATATGAAAACTAATTCGAATTTATCTATATAATATTCGTTTAAGATCCACCTTGAAAAACGGATACGGAACCGGGTACGGATTTTTATTATTTGCGAATCATCCGCGGATACGGATATTCGGCACATCTACTCAGAACACGACAAAGAAACAATGTTATACAATAATTATTACAATTTAAATACATAGTTATTTGTAAGAACACCAAAATGATCGAAGAGAATATAAAAAATAAATGAATTTACATAGCATACGTAAATATAAATCTATATAAATTCAGTTTCAAGAATTAATAAACAGTCAAAAAAACGTGAAAATTGAAAGAATGAGAGAAGGACAAGGATTATAGTGGATATTAATGCAGTCAGTATTTTAGGTTTTTTATTACTCTTAGAATACAAGAATAAAAGTCAGTGATTCTGTTTGTTATATGTGTCCGATATTCTGGTTAAAAGTAAGTTTAGCCAAATTGGATACCACGGTTGGATTTACCATTAAGCTAAACAAGCTCTAGCTTGGGGCCTTACGTTTGGAAGGGCCTCACAATCCACTTAATACTGAATTTTATATTCAAATTATTTAAAAGTTTGTCTTTGAGATTTAAATATTTGAATCTTTACAAATGTACATATATTTGAATATTGTTCAATACCAAATAAAGCTACGATCTTAAATAAAAATGTTCAGCTTAGGGCCTCATTCTTTTTAAATCCGGCCCTGTTGGGATACACTGGTCTATGTACACTAAATTCTTTGTCCCCAGACTACAGCTATGGCAATTATAAGTTATATTTTGATATAAATATGGACAGTTAATCGTATTATTTAATATTTTATGAATCAATGTAGAATCCAAAGTCACATGTCTATCTCTAAATCTATTAATATTATAGAATTTAAAATTTTCTACGTAAGATTTATAATACATTTGCTTACTATTTTTAAATCTATTCATCTGTACGTTTACATTTTTTGAATATGGATTTTATACTGTGTCCAGACCTAACATGTACACTCTAGGTCAGTGTTTCCCAACCTTTTTTTTGCCATGCCCCACCTAAGTCTTCCTAAAATTCTGATGCCCCCCTATGTAACATATACATTTATTTTATATTCAAAAATTGAATTATTCCCTTATTGGTTTTTAAACTCTAGATGAGCTCATTTTCGAGTTGCCCCCCTGAACAATCAAATGCTCCCAAGGGGGAAAATTTGGGGAACGTGGGGCGTGAGTTCCACGTTGGGAAACACCGCCCTAGGTGGTGCCGAACTAGGCTGTTGCAAAATATAATAAATGATCAGTGAACAGATCAGTGAATTTTGTTTCCATTTTGAATATAAAACTAAGTTTTCTTAGTGCCATTTGCACAATGTTTGTGAAATGATAGCTAAAGTTGAGTTTTGTATCCAGAGTTACTTCAAGATCCTTGGTTTGTTCAGCCCTATAAAGTGGTATATTATTGACAGTAAAGGTGTAATCAAGAATATTGTTTTCTAGTAAAGTGAATTTGGTTATAATTTAAAAATAATATTACACCTACAGTAATCACACAGATTATTAAGAGTATCCTGTATTCGACTGCCATAAAAGAAAATTGGAGGATTTCCGATTTAATATAGAAAAAAGTAGAAAGCCAGGATAGGAACCTTGTGGAGCTCCAAAAGTGATTGTAACTATTAAAGATGTAAAATTCCATTGTTTCTAAATTCAATATAAAAATATCCTCGATTAATTATATTTAATTTAATCCTGCAGTATTGTTAGAATTGTTTTGCAGTAATTAATCAAATAATTGAAAGTAAAAGTTGTTAAAAAACATATTGTTCATTTATCTAGTTGAATATGTTATTCATTTTTTTCTAATAAATAATTTATGAATTTAAAAATAAAGTAGTTGAACAATATTATATGTTTACATTATGTTGTATTTTATTGCAATTTCTATAAATATTTATAACAATTAAAGTAGGTTTGTAAAATAATGCCCACATAACAAGACAAATTTTACGAGTCCAATATTTTTACTATTCATCTCCTACACATAAATACTATTCTAGTATCAGTGCCTCCCAACCTCTTTACGAAATAAGTACATAATAAATTCTGGATACCTTTTCACTTTCAGAGTTTAATGAGATGAGAGACTAATATTATGTATACCAGTGGTTCCAAACTTTTCGGTTCCCGGCACCCCCCGCGGCGCCCCAATTCAAAACATTGGTTTATCTAACGCAGTTGAAGGAATATTGGAACGTTTTCCCGGCGCCGCTGTAGCAAATTGTTGGTATATATCATAAATTTCGATAACTTTTGAAAAAATAATTCAGGTGCTTCCATCTAGAGACTTACAAGTGTACTTGCGATGCGCTCGAATCAAGCGCCAACTATAGTTACCGTGTTTTACAGTCAGTCTGATTAATATGGTATTGGTAATGGTACTGAAAAAAAAACAGATAACATATGTGTTGGGACTAAAATATTGAACAATTTTTTTCCACGACCACTATAGAATTTACCAATTCTAAAACCAATTTTGACTACAGAATGTTAATATTCTAACACAAGAGTTGGAATGTTATTCTAAAGCACTTATCATCTTATGCATTTTGCGTGTATTTCATTCCATCACTTGTTATGGAATAACCATTCCATGCTTGTTGTCTTTTGTTTTTGTAGGGTTACATTAAGATATATGCAACGGTTATATTAAATAAATGCAACATAACTTCCTAACCTAAAATAGTGGCCGATGTGCGGCAAATTAAATTAAAATTAAACAAATAATAAATAAAATAAATTAGTTTAATTAATTGATTAAATTGTTATCTAATATAAATTATTTGTTAAGATAAAATGTTTGTTAAAATAAGTATTTGTTAATTTGTTTTTTTCTTTCTGGTGGTCGTGGAGTAAGTAGAGTCTGTGACTCGGTTGGAATGAGAAAATTCGATGCTCGTGGTTCCTCACGCTCGCCTGCAGCTCGCGCTCGGAATGTTCCACTCGCATCGAAATTTCTCATTCAAATCTTGTTACAGAATATACTATTATTAATAAAGTTTTTGTCTAAAACTCATAGTAGAGATAGAATATGCAATAGAAAATTTAACATGGGAAAGCTTTATGTTGCAAGTCGAAAAAAGACATACGGTATATCCGCCTAATAGGCTTAATCCTAACCATTGGCGTGATCGGAAATAAAAAGAGTTAGATATACGCCGGCACTGCGCGCGAGAATTGCTATGATTATATGAAACATTACTAGAAACCACTTACATTAATTTTAGATAAAATTAGTGTAACCCGGATATTTTATAACAAAACCCGGAGCCCGAAGAAACGATTTTGAAACCCTAACACTCCGGATGAAACCCTAAGACCTGGTCACCCTGGCCAATACTGGCACGCGTGGCATAGGTTCGGTACCCCTGTAATAGGCAGTTATTTGTGACGTCATTGTCCTTAAAAAAATCTGAGTGTATAGTAAAGCCCCACCTTTTCCTCAATATTTATAGTGTTTGAGTGTTATCTTAACGTTGCTACCTTTATTTATAATCACGTTACAATTCGTGTTAATTTCTTTCTGAATATCAATGGAGACAGTTGTGAGTATAATATAAATGCAGGTGGAACTGGGCGAGGTATGAAGTGGGCTCAGCATGTAACCTTGCCGTTCGCTCTACAAAGGACGTTTACATATATTACACACACGCTTTATATCATACGAACAGTTGGCATAGGTTATTTTACCTTGCAGTTATGTAATTAATAACAAAAATTCCTATATCGCTCCATTGTTAAACTGCTGGAATTAAATTGTGTGGTTTATGCTGTTTCTATTTACTTTTTAGCGATTGTTCAACGTTGTATTTAGCTTATAACTTGACCTAACTTAACATAGATTTGTTATGAAGATAACAAGATCTAATATGGTAGGTACTTGAAAGACAAGGAAAGCAGAAGGTTGTTAGCTGACATTGCATTTTATTAAACCAAAGAAGGAATTATTTGCATCATATTATCAGAAATTAAATTTTCTGACTAAATTCGCATTAATTGTTGGAATTTTGTGGTTCTTTAATTTATTTGGTAGCTTACATCTACTATTTTCGTGTTTGAGATGGTTCCTGATGGTTCATATAGTTGTTATATGGGATATCTTCTTGTGTAATGTGGGATAGAGTTGGGTAATACTGATCGGTAGTTGTTCTATATCCCGCCGCTTTGACGTAACTTAACAGGTCCATCTACCTACCTGGTATCTTAAGGAACACTACATATAATAATCAGAAGTGTGAAGACCAGAATTAGAATTGTATCGGTAGAAAAGTATTTGAAGTGTCTTTTTACCATCTTGAAATATCTTCAAATCACATTTGAATATTTGTTCATGGTTTAACTCTCTAGTGCTCCATTTTTTTTATTGGTCAAAAAAATTACACTAGCCTAATGATGGGTCACTAATGCTAAATTTGTTTCAAATTTAACCTAAATTATGTAGGTGCAATAAGAACAATAATTCTTTTATTTTTCTATTGTATTTATTATTCAAGAATTCCTTTAGACCTGCAAATTGTTTATTTTTTATTTATTTTTTTAAATATGTAGCATAAGGCACACATCCGTAATACGTCAACTCTTGCACTCAATTGATTCTTTTTAGCTAAAACACGTGTAGTTTTGCTCAATCAGACTTTGTAAGTGTTTCATTGTGCAGTCGTCTGTCGTCTGTCCGGCGACCACGGGCATTTCGATGAAATTTGCACGTCTTGTATTTTTTATATGGATTTATATATGATTCGCCTCGAGGCGGCATTGGGCACTAGAGGGTTAATGATGATGGGCGCACAACCATATAGTTTCAAACAACTAGCAATCTGAAATAAAATTAGTAACATTCTGTACATCATGTATCAAAATTTGCAGCGAATTTTCATCTATCTAATAGGATATTTGAAAAAAAAAAAACTGCCATATAATTATAAATAAATAAAATTTCACCGAAACTGTTAACTGCAGTTTTAGCATCCGGACAAAAAAAGGGCATTTAAATAAATGGTGTGAGGCTAAATCACCTGAGATTCGCCGATCATTTTGTTCTCGTGTCAAACTGCGTTCAAGATGCATTCCAGATGCTACAGGAACTAAATGAGGCAACTAAAAACGTAGGGCTCAAGATAAATAAACAAAAAAGCAAAATGATGACAAATCTTGTATTGACCGAGGCGTTAAAAATAATATCCCTATGTGCCTTAAAATGAAAGATTTCGAACTATGTGTTATGCCCGTCTTAAACTATAGGGCGAAACCGTTAACACCGACTAAAGCTTCTGCTAGAAAGCTTCAAGAATCCCAAAGGGCCATGGACCGAACTATGTTCCCTATTCGTATTCGCTGAGGGACAAAATACCAAATGCTGTAATTCGACAACAGACGGCACTAACCGATATCCTTGTCAATGTAGCTGGAATTAAATGGAAATGGGCGGACCAGTAGCTAGATCAACAGACGAAAGATGGACATAAAGGATTCATTAGTGGAAACCATGGAAAGTTAACCGTAGCCGAAGAAGACCGCCCACTCGCTGGATTGATAATCTAAAGCTTATATGTACAAACTGGCTACAAGAAGCTCAAGACAGAGAAAATTGGAATTTTTTAAGGGAGGCCTATATTCAGCAGTGGATTTGATCGACTGAAGGATGACGAATCGTAAATAAAAAAATTGCTTTATAGGCGCATTTTTGTAAACCATTCGATGAATATTTGCGTATGATACGGAAAATTGTAGCTAACTCTACATTTTACAAATATGTTTCCAGCCAGCTTGTTCTATTGAGAAAACTACTTATAATTATTGTATTTGGTAGTCTATTTTTGGTGCCATCTTGAATCTGCCACGGTACTCAGTATAGATGTAAAAATTGTTTAATTTTCGTAAAAAACAGTGTACCAAGTGGCAATTCATTATCATCATGTATAATTTTATCCTACGAAGGTTCTAAACTATAAACAATCACGTGGAAAAAAAAATACGTATTATTTCTACACAAAATTATATAAATATATAAATTATTTAAAACCTAGGTACAAAATATCTCATTTGTGTAACACTTTATACTTAACACTCTGGCTGTCAGAAGGGTTTTCTGGAAGGCTTTGTCAGTCAAATAAAACTGACATGGTAACCAGAGTGTTAATATATAACATTTTTTAGGCTTTGAGAATTATTCAGATAGGATCGAATCTAGTAAGCAGACAGAATTAAAATAAATTTTAAATATTCGATAAACTCTTTTTTTTTAAATTATTTGACCAACAACATATTCAACAAAATATTAATTCTATATTTTTAATCCCAAACATTACCCCCATCACTTTTGCGCAGATTATGGAAAATCTGAGTCTACAATGGTTGTCTATGATTTTTTACCTAAAAAGCTAACCACAAATAATAAATTATATAGACCTCTAACGTAAGATTTAAGATTACCTAAGATAACTCTTCGTTAAGTACAAATTTTTCATGTATGAGCTAATGGAGATATATCAAATACCAAAAGGAGTGAACATGAAACGATGCCGCGTTATCAAATGGTTGTTCTGCACGTTTTCGGCCTTCCAGCAGAGACCAATATTTATAGAGGCCATGTTTGAAGAGTTATTTTCGTTGGCAATTAAATATTGACTTTTAAAAACAAACATTTATTCTTGACATATCGATATGTATATATTAGACAGCAGTTATAAATAAAAAGTTCCGCATTTAAAAGATTTATGCAAATGAAATTTATTGTGCGTACCCACGCACTATTCATTTAATAAATTCTTTTATATTTTAATATTAAATAATGTTGACACGAAAAATAAATATTTGAATGTCCTCGTAACAAGATTTGTAAATAGAAAAATAGATTATGTGTCGCAATAGTACATTAAAATGAACGGTCTGCAACAATAAAGTCACACTTTTGGGTATGTTAGCGTTTTTCTTTTTCACATCCCTATCCCTTTTCAAAAGTTATCATCATCTAAACGATTTTCACCTTTGAAACTGTAACCTAAAATATTAACTGTAACCTATAATAATAACAGGTTTTTTAGGCAAGGTATTCTTTGTCTTCCTTCGCTTCATTTCTCAACTATCTTCCCTTGAATTACGTAGCTGGTGATATTTCGCATTACATGTATCCCTTATCTACTAGGTGGCCCGGTGTCTGTCCTTCCCTTCATCACTCTCTCACTGCCCGTCTGTATCAACGGCTGAACTCGTTGTAGCTAATGCCTGAATAGAGAGCATCTGAATGTATTTTTAGTTTGTTTATAAAAATTATGAAGTTTTAAGTCATAGAAAAGAGTCTGCGGAAAGATTTTCTAAACACGTTGATGCAAACCAGATTTCCATAGGATAAATAAATAGAGAGGTTTTTGCATATATGTTTATAAAGAATTATCTACAATTCTATGACTTTCGTTTGATTTAAATTTAATCCCGAATCACCTACTGGGTCTTGATCAGGTACATATTACCGATCTTATGGCATTAGAAGAGAAAAAAGTTGGTTCGACTATCTAACTGGACCTGGCGCATACTTTTGATATGATTTGGCACGAAGCGATAAACTAAATGTTGAAAAATATCCATCCCAAGCAATACTCTGCTGTATTGGCATCAAATTTAACAAGGAGATTCTTTATGATTAAGCAAGAATATTCTTATTCCCACCTTAAAGAAACTAAAGCGGGAGTTCCTCAGGGAAGTATACTAGGACTGGTACTATACCTACTGTACACCAGCAATCTACCTCATTTAGAAAATAACACTGTAGCTACTTTTGCTGATGATACGATATGATACTATGATATTAGCACTAGGCAACAACAATGAGGAATCGACAGAATACTTACAAACAATCATCACCTAAATACACAACGACAAAAAGATAACTCTCGAAAAACTCAAACAACTCTAAAATGAATCTCAAGCGGTTCATATTAAGTTCACCAACAGACGTATTGAGCAATTCCCAGTAACTATCCCAACAACAATCAGATAGTGCCATATGCAAATACAGCCAAATATCTTGACATGTCCTTAGATACTAAACTTCGATTGAAAGCTCATGTCAAAAGGAAAAGAGAAGAATTGGGTCTAAAATTAAGAATAATGTATTGGACGAAATAATATATAACAAGTTCCTACTCTGCAAGCAAATATTGAAACCAGTATGGACGTATGGTATTCAACTCTGGGGTTGTTCCAGAGTCTGTTGATTCCAGATCAAGGTACTAAGAAAAATCGTCGATATACCCTGGTACGTTAAAAACAATGATCTTCATCGGGACCTGGAAGTGGAATATGTAACTAGCGTAATCCAGAGAAATGCACAGAGATACGAAGAAAGACTCCACAATCACGAGAACGTCGAGGCCGTCCAGCCTCTGTACAACACAAGCATAGTGCGCAGACTTACGAGAAGCCCTTCGAGCCAGTTTAAGTAATAGTTTCAAAAGCAGAGCCAGTGCTAGTGTAAGTTCGAGCGCTCATTAAAGTAACACTGGTAACGTAACGTGATTTGAATACAGCGTTCACTGTTATGATAAAGTTCAGTAATAATCATATTCTCGGACGAAAAAGACGTCTGATTTAGAATGTTAGACATATAGTAATTAATAAGCAATGAGTTATTAGTTATTGTTGGGGAAAAATAAGCAATTTAAAAAATAAACATAAAACATAACCTAATTTATTTTGTAAAAATAAGTAGCGATTATTACGATGGCCCGTATAATGTATAATTATAAGACTTTAAAATAACCCTGTATTGTTCTGCTTACTGTATAAATATTTTGTATTATTAGTACAAAAATTATTCTGTAAAAATTAATGGTATGATTAGGTAAATAACTACAAAACTTATTTGATTCTGAAATTTCTTTAGCATTACTTTCCCTAGCTTTATTTTTTTGACTCATTTGTATTACTGTATTCCACACAAGTATAATCATATAAATATCGTTGATTCTCAGTTAAAGAAACAAAATAAATATGAAAATCGTGGTCGTCTCTCATAATGTTACAAATCAACTAACACTCAAATAACACTGATAAAAATGAAGTATGCCTCATTTTGTAGATATGATAAAACTTGTAACACAGATGTGATGATGGAAGTGATTTGCAAGTTTAGTGAGCGCTATATATCTTATTTATATTGGTTTTAAACATATGACGCGTCATTTGGAAATAACTTATCATATCATCCACCAGGTCACATGCAATAAATAGTTTGACGAGCGCTCCGCCTAATACCCTTTTCACACTAGATCTTTAAGATCGGATGTTAAAGTGAATGTATCTTTAAACGCTAATGTGAAACCGTATGGCCTCGTCTAAATACAAGCGATGTTTAAGACAGAGATCTGCGTCTTAAACTTCGTCCGCATTGCCAACTGAATTTCTATTATAAAAAAATACTCCTTGAACTTGTGCTGTCAACATTTTATATTATCATAAACAAGAATACTGTATTATATCGACGTTATAAGAAGTTTATACTTATTGTTATAATAAAATTATTTATTTTAATAATGTGTTTAATAAAATACAGAGCTACAATAATTGAGATAAAATGTATCGACTTACATGTTAATACAGGTGTAATATATTCTTTATTGTAGTGCCTTTATTGTAGAATGAAATGAAATATCCTTAATTGTTTATAATAATTCAAAATGTGCGTCTGCGCAGACAGATCAAAACTGGCAATTTCATGACGGTAACTTAAGGACAAAATTACTGTAGCTGATGACAGCACCAGAGATTTAAACATCACGTGTGAAAGCATACCGATCTTAAACATCGGTGAACTTTAAGTTCACTCGTCTTAAAGATCTAGTGTGAAAAGGGTATAAGTGAAGAAGAAAAATGTGTGATATTATTTTGTGGGATTATATTGTCTGCAAGATTCTAAATGAAATATACCAGTGTTAGAAATTTTTAAAAAACTGTCAAAAATATTTTTTATTAAAACATCTCAAATAATTGACAACTGAAAAACAACTGAAGCCATAGCATGCTGTCTATGGCGTAGGCAAGGTATAAGGTGGCTGTGTCTGTGTCCAAACAAATAATGATAAAAATTATTGTACCAAACGCCGCCACAATTTTAATAGAAACTGAGAGACATTAATAAACCTCTTAGGTTGAATGTTTGAGGTGATCTGTTAAGTCTATTAAGACTAGATCACAATAAGAGCTGAACTGTGTTTTAATAAATAAATAAATAATGTTGTAAATAAACAATTAAATCTGGAGATTTTCTGGTGATCGTTATAGTTTGAGCTATTTTGATATTAATTATTAGGGAACAGCTGCGATTATAAATATAAGCAATGAATATGGTATTTTCTTCTCAAGAATTTATTTGTTATCAAACCAAACAATATGCGTTCAAAGAACTACGATTAAAAACAATATTCACTTTTATTACCATGTTTGTTTATGCAAATTTGTGCAAATGTTTGCTTACGTTCACTCAATAAAACAAACCCATAGAATCGTCCTTAACATGTGTTTGTACCTCTCACTTCTTCTTGAACTATAAATAGAATTTTGACGAATCATTTTATCCTTCAATTATTTTTATAAACCAATTTTTGAAAAACTTTTCATTACGGCCATTATATTTGTACTTAATTTGGCGTACATTTAGGTTAAATTTGGCGTACAATCAACTTGATTAAAATTCTTTATTCAACGCCGAAATTTATGGGATGTAAAAGTAATTGCGGAATTTAAGAATAATAAACAATATGAAACAATAAAATTTTGTTTTGGGAAAATCGTTTACTGGAACAAAATATTCCAAATGATTGAAGTCGATTAAACTAAATTATAGCGTTTTAGTTCCGATTTATGTGAAAAACTTTATAGGACATACTTGATTTAAGTAATTGGTATATAATTATGATTGTAAGCTTTTGTAACAAAACTTTTTATCGTATTAAGTTAATGATAAAAAAAAAACATTAATTCAAAAAAATATTGTATCGGTCGGGAAAAAACAGATGTGTAAAACAGAAGTATAGATGTGTGTGTCCGTCTTTGAAACCTCATCTTCATTAAAATTAAAAGAAAAAAAAAAAATCTCACAAAAATTTGATGAAAAACTAAAATTATGTAGAAGCTGGCTAAATAGATAAGTCATAAGTCCAAATCCAAATCGTTATAAAAAAAAAAACTCTATATTGTAATGTTTCTCAATCTTTTTAAATCGCGATCCAAATTGCGTAGTGGAGAGTTTGCGTCCACCGTAAAATTCAATACATAAAGAAATTAAAATATGTTCTAGTTACATTATTTATTAGTTGCCGGTTGCTAAAAAACGAGTTAAATGTTTTGACTAGAGTTAAAATGATTTGTTGTCAGAGAGTCGACCGGAACCGAACCGAAAACCGAAATTAACCGGAATTTTTAACAGAACCGGAACTGTAACCGGCACGTAAAATTGCTCATTTTAAAAACCAAAAACGAAATCGGAACAAAATGTTAATAACGGTTAATTTCGGTTCATTTTTTTTTTATTATTAATCGTTTTTTTACTACTAAAACTTATATTAACTGATAAAAGAATGAATCTATCAGAAGCAAATTAGAAAAACATATTAATGTGTCGATTAAACATGGATTTTCATTTCAAATTTCACATATTATTTGAACAACTACAACTGAATGAACTGTGATTAATTTTTTTTTGTTCTTGTTATAAAAAGGTTTGTGTTATTAGGTACGTTTTCTTCTTTATAATATTGCGATTCTTCAAACTGTTATATATTATTTTTGTAAGAGAAAAGTTCATATTATTTATTAATGTTTTTCTTTTCTATAATTGTGATTATATGAACTGTAGAATAACTATTGATTCAAAATTAATATTTAATATTCATATAGATAACATTACCCGGAAGGCTAACAATATGTTAGGATTTATAATAAGAACGTCAAAACATTTTAAAAATACCAAATCCATTTTGACATTATATAATGCCTATGTTCATTCACAACTAAGTTATTGCAGTACAGTCTGGAATCCGCAATATGAGAAACATATTTTTAGGAAAAAAATGTGTTCATTATCTAACTAGGAAAGTACCTATATCAGCTGCCGATTACATTCATCGCTGTCATTATTTTGACATGTTCACCCTCAAAGACAAACGCTCTATATCTGACGTAATTGCTATAATAAAAATTTTAAATGGTTTAATTGATTGTCCGTTGTTACTGTCACTTGTTCTTAACGTACCTTCTCGTGATTTTCGAAACAAAAATTTAATATACGAACCCTTTGCCCGAACCAATTCTAACTTAAATGCTCCACTTATAAGATTTCCAGCAATACTAAGGCCCGGTCTTTCCACCTTCAGATAAAGTCCCAGGTAACTATCTGACAGATAAGGTTATTTTTAACTTCATCTGCTGAGTAAATATCATCCCTTCTTTCTATACAAATGTATCTATCGGATAGTTATCTAACGGATAATGAGACTGACGTATTGGATTCACTGACTGGTATTGACATTTACTCAGCAGATGAAGTTACAAATAACCTTATCTGTCAGATATTTACCTGGGACTTTATCTGAAGGTGGAAAGACCGGGCCTAAATCAGATTTCAGCTCATGTTGATTTTGATATTTTCTATAATAACCTAGAATATATAAAAAAACATATTAAAGTTCACTATAAATCACTATACTGGAAACTGAAATATCTCTTATCATTTACGTTATAGCGAAACTGTACCTTACAAATCCGTACGAAGTACGGGTACTCCAGCTAGTAGTAAATATATTAGATATTAACATGAAAATGTTAATATTCATATTTTCTATCCAAATAAATATTTTTCTAAATGCTTGCATGTATTGTGCGTTGTGAAGTAGACAAAGAGTCGTAAGTAACGCCCATGTACAACCCCTCTGATGTATCAGTATTGGGACCACCAAGGTAGCTAATCCAATAATTAATCAATATAAAATTAATAACAAACAACCCGTTGCGCAACATATACATGCAGAATTAATTCAACACGGTCGCCTGAAGCTCGTGTAGGTATTGGCCACTCGTAGCGTACATTATTGTACACCAGAGCCGCTTCAAGGGCGGTGCGGATGGTATGCTTTCAACAGACCCCACTTCTTTAACTGTTAAAAATTATGTTTAAAAGAATTCGTATGGAAATTGAACACCGATTCGTTGCACAATTTTTTTTTCGGGTTTGCTCTGTCGTTCTCTAGTGTTTCTGATTTCTCGACATTTTTCATTTCTCGAGAATTCTCGAGAAATCTCGAGAAAAATAATTATTAGGATAAATATCTTTTTAATGTGGAAAATATTGTAGAGGATAAAACCATGTTAAAATTATTGTCAGCTTTAAAGTACTAAAATATTAATTTAAATAACATTAGAAAAAATGGATAACGGAACTTTAAAAATGATTACGAAAACGGCACGTAATTGCATATTAATTGAAAATACATATGTATAGAGAAATTTTCAAAAATAGGTGGAGTGCGAAATACAAATGTGAAGTACATTATTAATAGTGGCGTTGCACTAACTTTTGGTGCCAGCAATAAAAAGGTAAAAGCAGTTTGCCGGCATTCGGCCGTTAGTTGAATGTTTGCTGGGTATCTTGTTTAGATAAGTTTATTTTATGTAGTTATTAAGAAATATTTGTATTTATCCAATGTAATTTTAAATGGGAATAAATTAAATTAAAAAAATTATAAAATAAAAAAAAAAGCTAGTCAATGATAAAAATGAATTTAAAAGATGCTATATTTTACATTTAAAAACTGCATGTTTGAAAGTTCATAATCTAAATACATCTTAATACTTCTTATCTATGTGTTAATCTTTTAATTACCCTAAATAATAGATATTTTACCAAATCGATGCGATAGCTGCTTTAAGTACGTCTGATGTTTTTGTAGTGTTCGTTGAGCGGCAATGAATTCCGCGACTCGTTCACAGTGAATATTTTTAACGGCGCTAACCTGCTGCAAGAACAATGGACAGTGAATTTAACCTGAGGTCAGTAAGTAATAAAGAGTTCGCTGCATGTCATGGACTGTATCCAGTTCGTTTCCCTGCGTACATTTTTATAAGTGTTGACATGCGAAATCGAGCGTGGGTTTCAATATCAACAGGTTGCAAGACGCGACAGCGATATTATGTTGTAAACCACGATGCGTGTCGCGTATTATGTATCATGTTTATACATGTTCACGGTAGAATATGCAACAGTGGAGATGCACAGATATGATTAGCATCGATGGAATGTCGGCAGAGATGCGCTCTTTACATTTTCTGTTTGCCTTTAAGAATATGAATGTTACGAAGTATAAATATACTGCAAACATTTTCATTCATTTACATATGTTTTCTAGTCTAAGAGGATCCTGCACTTTTTACCTATGAAAATCATAGAATTTGTAGGTAATTCACAAAGAGTAACGCAAAAGTAAAAACAAACGAATTTATGAAAAATAATACAAGTAAAACAATAAACAAGCTACGAGCTTTACATAATTAGTCAAGGTTGCCGGAACCCGGGGGTGCAAGGGATGCGCGCACCCGGTGACAGTTTTTAAGGGCGGCAAATTTTTATTTTTAGAGTTAAACATTCATTAATTGTTAGCATAGAAAAATCAGTGTTTGAAATGTTCGGCAGTATTAGTATTTCCATTGAATCGTGAAGTACAAGGTGTCTCAAAAGAAATTTTATATTTAGTGGATCGATTAAAAAAAAAGTAAGCCGTATATAGAAATTTTTTTTATTAATTATTATAATACACTTTTTGGGGATTTATTTCTTAAAAATAATATCGTCTAAATGTAGACCCTCGCGTTCTCGGCACTCATTTAATCGAACAGTAAAATTACTTATGACGTCTCGGCAAGTGGACTCAGGGATGGCTGCCATTTCGTGACGGATATTTTCTTTCAAACGCGCCAGTGAAGTCGGTTTATTGGCGTAAACTTTAGATTTAAGATAACCCCATAGGAAAAAGTCCATAGGGGTTAAATCTGGACTGTGTGGAGTCCAATTTATGTCACCTCTCCGGGAGATCAATTTGCCTGAGAAATTTTCACGAACACGTGGCAGAGACATATTGGACGTGTGTGAAGTTGCTCCGTCCTGTTGGAACCATGTTCTTTGGTTATAGCCAGGAAAGTTTTGCAGTTCAGGTACCAAGAAGTTGTCTAACATCTCCACATAACGCTCTGAATTCACTGTAACTGCACGCCCCGTTTCGTCTTCAAAAAAGTAAGGGCCGATAATTCCTCGCGCCGACATCGCAGCCCATACGGTCACTTTAGGCGAATGTAGGGGTTTCTGATGTTTGCGTTTCGGATTCGTTGCACTCCAGTAGCGGCAGTTCTGCTTATTTACGTGGCCATTAAGATGAAAATGAGCTTCATCCGAAAACAAAATGTTGGTAAATGTTGAAAATCGCTCAATCACCTGATTTACGAAATTAAGCCTCTGACTGGCATCTTGGGGCTTTAATTCTTGCACCAATTGAATTTTGTAGGGGTGCAGGTTTAGGTCTTTGTGCATAATGCGATGTAATGATGATCTATGCACATTTAAAGCACTTGCGCGCTTCCGAATTGAAAGGTTCGGGTCGTCACGAACAGACTGATTAACATTCTCCACGTTTTCTACCGTTCTTGATGACCTAGGTCGCCCGGATTTTGATTTATCCAGCGTTGTACCAGTCTCTTCAAACTTTTTAACCCAATGTCGAATGAGAGGAATGCTTGGCGCATCATTTAAGTGGCGAAAACCTCGAATACTGCAGAATTTTCTACGCGCTACAGTCGCCGAATCACCGTTTTTGTAAAACTCTCGCACGCATAACGCGCGGTCTGTTCCCGAGAAACGCTCCATAGCGACTGAATTCCCAAGAGCCAGGCTACCGATTGACATAACCCCCGCGCCCCTCGGATACGTTGCGTTCACGCAGTAAGCTAAATAAATATAAAATTTCTTTTGAGACACCTTGTACATTTTCGATTTTCAAAAGATGGAGGCGGGTGACATGCGGCCCTCCGTGTTTCAAAATTCTAAAATTAGTTTTTTCTTGGAATTTTGAAACTCGTGCCCACTTTTTCAGGGCGGCAATATGGCTTGAACGTCCGCAGTGGGTATGCTGGCAGTGCCTTTATATATTGTTGTTTGGTTTTGTTGAATTGAATGCCATAAGCAGGGCCGTAACTAGCTTTTTCCGGGTCCTGGGCAAGATTTTATAATTGGGCCCCGCTAAACATTATATCAGTGTTTCCCAATCTTTTTACTCTCGTGGCACATTTTCCAAAGAAGAAAAATTTCGCGGCACACCTACGTAGTCATGGAAGAAGAAATTTATAACGCTAGTTTTTTTAACGACCGCCAACATATATAAGGGAGGTATTGTGATCATACCGGTTTTGACAATTCGAGATTTCAATAGATCTCCACGAACTGATGTCCCTACATAACGTTTTGACTATTTTTAGCATGATGTCTGTCGGTCTGTCTGACGGTCCGTGTACACGTGCAGAGCAAATTCGGCTAAAAGGAACTTGATATTTAAGATTTTGACATCAATGGCACGAGTTGATCAACTTTTGGTAAAAATCTCTTAACTAGAAATGGAAGTTACTCGTGTTGGTTTTAAGATTTTTGCAAATATTTCAAAATAGAGTAACAAAAGTTGCTATAAAAGCAATAACTAACAACTTTTATTTGAGACATTTTTTTTATAAAACAGCATAAATTAAACAAGTACTTTGTGATGGCGGTCTGTCCTGTGGTGGCCACAGCAGATTTTTTTTCTTTAAGATTTCGCGGAACACTTGGAGAATTTAGCAGGCTAATGTGCCGCGGCACAGCCTTTGAAAAACACTGCATTATATAATAAAAGTGATGGCTAAAAAAAGGATCCTTACTTCTAAAATACAAGTGATGTCCTAAAAAAAGGTCTTCAATTCTAAAATACAAGCGAAGACCTAAAAAAAGGTCCTTACTTTTAAAACAGAAGTGATGACCTAAAAACAAAAGATCCTCACTTTTAAAATATAAGTCATGACCAAAAAAATGGTCCTCATTTCTAAAATAGAAGTGATGACTTAAAAAACTCCTGACTCAGGTACAATTATTATGTCAATATTTTCCTTTTTGGGGCCCTCTTCGAATCTGGGCCCTGGGCATGTGCTCCTGTTGCCCCAGCCTAGTTACGGCACTGGCCATAAGTAAAATCTGTGTAATTATTAAATATTATAAAAATTTCACGAGCCCGAAACGTTTCTAATTGTGCCTGAAGTATTTCTATTTATGTTTTATATGATGTAAAGATCTGGCTTCCTAACAGGTGGTTCGTTAGTGGCAGTTTAAAATGTAGATCTAATTTTTAAGATTAAAAAAAAAAAAAAATCGTTAAAAACAACCCTTCAAAATGATGTGCATTAGACAATCGCAATTTGTTATTATACCTCTCTAGCTGAAATAAAGGACGGACTGAGGAGACAACCAAAATAGTCGCAGATGATATTTTGCTACTCGCAAAATGCAAGCGCCCGAGTGATTTTCGAGGGTTGGGTAAAAATATAGTAGTACTACCGTGTGAAATCGAATATTCTTGAAAGTATTATACTGGAATATTATGGAACAGACTTTATTATAACAATTATTTTAGCATCAAAATAAAAATGTTCTCGTGTAACAGCAATAAATTCAAAAGCTCAGTTTTTTTACGTAGCACTTTCCGAATTTTTTTACGAACCCAGTCGAGAACACTTTTGACAGGTTTTCATATATATTTTGCGCTCCAATGCTTGTCAGATCTTCTCTTAACTGATCTCTTCTTCTTTTGTGAGATCTTTTCACTAAGGATATTCAGCACCACGGCGGATCTAGCCTAGAATCTGGGGGGGGGGGGCAATTTATTTATGTAATTGTTATATCGTTTGACAATAAATTAAGGAATGTTCTGTCAATATAAATGTTTATTAACACTTCATGAACTTGAATGGCAGTACAATACAAAAATTTATGTCATAACAACATCTTTCACACCCCATCACTGTGGTGATGTTTCTATGGAATTTTCTAAATGAATTATTTGGAAGATTACCATTCTAACAGAAATACATACAGGTATAAATTGGTACGTAAATAGCGTTCGCAGGGATCGATACTTTCTATCGGTATCGTTTCATAGTATCTACAGCGTGGTATTGATTACTTTACTAGTAAAATAATGTGCAGTCAGCGCTGGGATATCGACGGTATCGAAACTCTGAATTACTATTTCATGGCATCAATTTACGTACTAATAAACAAAATTACGAGTGTAAAATAGTATTTTAAAACACAAGTTTCATAAAGTATGATTTTACCGCACGTTGTAGTTAGAGTTTTCTAATCGACAAGTGCAGCAAAAAGCCTTAGGTAATGAGATTTTTATACTATATTGTCCATTTTGCTCTTTCATGCCCTTTTTTTGACTCCTCTGTTTATTTACAATCTGTTACATAGTAACAATAAGTAAATAGTTTATACATACACATACAGCTTGAATGGATATTGTCCAGTGACAATAATAACCAAAAGAGATTTAACTTACTTATTTACATATGTACATTTACTTATGTTAGGATGGACATGGAATGATATGATGATGATTATGATGATAAATCTAATTAAATCTAAACGGTAGATCGAGACGAGTATATCTCTGTAGTCGCTGTACTGCGTTACTGTTGTCTAAAGCCTGGAACAGAATGCACAGCGCGCTACGCCGTCAGCGCGCCGTCATTTGCGACAGCGTTGCGTTAGCGCCGTTGAGAATTTTCGCCTGCACACATTGCAATAATTTTTAACGCCGTCAAGTGTCACTTGACAACCTATATCTGTACTTATACGTGCGCTTTCTTTTATTAAAAGTATAATGGATGATGCAGACTTGTGTGTGATGTTATTTATGTTGTATGCAAGTTATTTATACATACATACACTTTACCATTCAGTAAAAACTGAGGTTAGGTGTTCTGCGTCAACGTTCAACGGCGTCAAAAGTTGGAAGTTGACGAACATTCAGTATCAACGGTGTTCGAACGTCGTAGGACGTTGTCCATTCTGTGCACTTGCGTACGACAGCTTAGTTTTAACTTTCTTCTGACAGATAGCGCCGTACGAACGGCGTCAACGCGCCGTCAAACTCGTTACATTCTGTTTCCCACTTAAGAGTTGAGTAGTGTTGATGTTTGGATGTTGTTTCAGTTTATCTAAATGTTTGATGCTCCTCTTTTCTATTTCTTCGCGTACAGTGCTGACTTAGAGGTCTTGGTGTATATTGTGGTTTGTTACATACCACGGGGCGTCGACAATTGTTCGCAGAGTTTTAGACTGGAATCTTTTGATTATATCTATATTCGAATTGCTGGCTGTTCCCCATAACTGGATGCCATAAGACAGGATTGGTTTCAGAATTACTTTATACAGCAACAACTTGTTTTTAGCCGACCAACGTAGCGTAGTGGTAACACATGTGCTCTGCGTTGCGAAGGTCTCGGGTTCGAATCCCGTTCAGGCATGGAAATTTTCTCAAATAAAAATTGTCCTGGCTAATTGCCACTGCAGCAAAGGCCATTAAATTAAAAAAAAAAAAAAAACTTATTTTTAAGGGATAACTGAGATCTTCTCCCGATAAGCCAGTATAATTTTTTAATTTTCAGCCCAAGCTGAGCTATTTTGGCTTTTATGTGTCTTCGCCCTTTAAATGGGCTTTCAATGTCCTTTAAAATAATAAATTTGCATTATATAATCAAACAACATCCCCGATTAGGGAATTTGGTTTATGAATGTAGCGATTAACCGCACTGGTTTGACAATTTTATATATTGCAAGATAGCTATCAATTATGTTTTGTAAAATTTGAAAGTTATTGTACCAATTTTATAAAATAAAATGTTTAGTGTCATAATGAAGCTCATTATAACAATCAATTCAGTTTCATAATGACTCTCTTATGATGCAAAATAGAAAAATGTCTTTATTACCAAGACAAATAATAATTTACCAAAGCAAATGTAAATTAACAAAATAATAATTTACCGATTTGAAATTGGTGCTGCTATTTTTAGTTGTTGATTTTAGACTTAGAGTTTCCGGTCAATGTACCATGATTAACCGCTAGGATCAGTGATTGATATTACTATACGAATATTATACACCTACGTAGTCATACAAGAAGAAATTTATAACGCTAGTTTTTTTATCGACCGCCAACATATATAAGGGAGGTATTGTGATCATACCGATTTTGACAATTCGAGATTTCGATGGATCTCCACGAACTGAGGTCCCTACATAACGTTTTGACTATTTTTAGCAATAATTGTAATCGATTCTAGAGAAAAAAGTATCTATACCAGTAAAAAAGAACCGATATCAGATAAATATTAAAAACTACCGAGTAGTAAAATACTAGTATCGAAAGAAAAGTATAGATATCTTATAAGTATCGATAGTATCGATTTAGCCCTTGGTCTAAACCAGGGATTGGAAACCGTTTTACTATTAAAGACTACTTTTATATTCTATAAGGAAATGTGTTGCCAGTAAAAATTTATTTTGATTGTTAAAAAAGTAATATAAAGACTTTTTCAATTATTATGTATAAAATTTTATTGTTCAAAACCACTGCATCTGTAATTATATGGATGATATTTAGCTTTGAGTACAGTTCTCGAATATTTTTATTCTTTTAGCTTTCTCCATGTACTATTAATTTGAATGAGACCAAATATTGAGCGTAATATTTTGTTAAGATATTTTTTATTGCCATTGATAATATACAACATATTAATGTTATTTTCTTTTTGTTACAGGTGAGTGAATTACTTATTCCGATTTTGGAGAGTTGTCATCAAAGTGAGGTTTATTTTGTAAATTAATTTCATATGAACTAAAAACATTCCGACGATGAGATCTTCATGTTCTGAGATCGTAATTTCCAAATTAGTTGTTCAACAATTAAAATTAATAATAATGTCTGCAAAAAAAATATAAAACAGGAAGCATTTAATCTTTTAAACGTGAGTTTACGCAGTAAATATATCATATTAAGTATGCCAACTGAAAATTACTTTTCGAACTACGCTAATTATGAACACACAATTAATGATTTAGTTGCGTATTTTACGACACTGAAATTAACAATATTCATAAACACAGACACAGTATCGACAATTAAAATTTTATTATTGATTCTCTAATTGCAACTTCCTAGAATTGATTTCACAGCAATTTTTACCTCAGGTTATTAAAGTTACACTCATTTTTCACAGACAATAGTTTTCTTTTTTTAAGATATATATTTACGTATTTTTACACTGCTCTTTAAATGAGCAGCAATAAAAATAGTCAAATAAAACGAAAACTGAAAAATAAATTGTTAAAATTTATATTAGATTTCGTTACTATTAAGCCCGAAGTAACACTCATTGATAAAACAAAGATCTGACAATGATTTAACAAAGATATGACTTACAAGTACCGTGATTTGAATACAGCGCTCACTACTAAAACATTAAGACTACTAAGTTTAGTAATAATCATATCCTCGGCCGAAGAAGACGTTAAAATGTTAGATGTATAGTTTTTAATATTTAGTGAAAGTTATTAGTTATTATTGGGGGAAAAATAACCAATTTAAAAAGAGCATATCATAACAATAACATAACATCTCGTGATATATTAGTTAAATCCGGTGTACCACAGGGTTCACATCTAAGGCTCATCTTATTTAACTTATATGTAAATTCAATTTATACTTGCTTTGAAAATTGTAAATTTTCACTTTTTGCTGATGATCTCAAGTTTTATAGAACCATAGATAGTGCAACCGACTGCTACAAAATTCAATCAGTTTTGCTTTCTTTAAATAAATGGTGTATTGATAACGACATGTCCCTAAATTTAGATAAGTGTTTTGTTGTACATTTCTCTAGAAATAAGATAATTACCAAGTACACTTATAATTTAAATGGTTCAAACCTAAGTACTAAAACTAACATTCGAGTTCTTGGTGTTATTTTTGACTCTAAATTACTGTTTAACAATCATGTAAACTATATTTTAAAGAAGTCTTTCAAACTTTTGGGATTCATAACGAGAGTAGCCAAGCCATTTCATACCAAAGAAACTTTAATTATATTGTTCACGTCTCTCGTAAGATCAAATTCAGAATATTGCTCAATTATATGGAACTCGTCCTATGCTACTAACATAAATTTATTGGAACAAATTCAAGAGAAATTTATTTCCATTGTATGGTATAAAATGAATATAGTTAATTCCAACTATTTGTGTACATTGAAGCTGTTAAATATGATTTCTCTTGAAAAAAGAAGATTGCATGCAGATATGATATTCTTGTATAAGATATTCAATAATTTAACTGATTGCTCCGATTAAAACAACAAGATATATTAATCTATTTCATATTCCGAAATTTAACTCACTCAGCTGTAAAAATTCTCCTATTATTAGATTTATGTCATCATACAATGATAATTTTCTACTCTTAGACATTTTTAATATGTCCGTAAATGCATTTAAAAATAATCTTAAAGCCAGAATATCAAAATCATCATATTTTTTTCTCTCTCTTTTTCGTCCACTCACTTAATGTTAATTTTGTTGAAAAAAAAAATCAAAATGTAATATCAATGCTTGTGTTATAGTTATTATATATTGTAATTTATTAATTGTTTTGTTATTCATTCCTGTGCAATTTGTAATTTATTTTGTAATCGAGGAAGCCTGTTATTGGTTCTGTGAACTGTTGGCTTCCCTCAAAAACCCAAATAAATAAATAAATAACCTACACTTATTCTTACAAAGCTACAAGTAATTTTGTAAATATAAGTAGAGGTACTTACGATGGCTCATATATTATATAATAACTAGACTTTGAAACACTATTATAGGTACTGAATAAATATTTTAGTTTATTATTACAGACATTAATATATATAAAAAAAAAACTGGTATAATTAAATAACTACAAAACTTATTTGGTTCTGAAACTTCTTTAGCAATACGTTCATTTTTATTACTGTGTTCTGCTCAAGTATAATCACATAAATATCTTTTTGGGCAACCATATCAAAAACATTTTTTTATCATCTAGAACCGGCCATAAAGTAAATCTTTTTCGGTCTAGGCCGATTTGCTTATTTTTTTGGCCGCTGGATGCTAGAGCCATCTATGTGTCATATCTTAAGTTACAATATCTCCATGGTTACATCGAAACAACTGACATTCAAACTTTATAATTGTAATAAATTGTTCAGTAACCATAAATTATCCAATGTAAATAAATAAATTTAATTTTTCTGATAAAATTTAATTTTGGTCAGCCAAAAAATATAATGTACACCTTGGCGAAAAAGATCTTTTTCGTCCTTATCTATTTGAAATCCTCGGCTGCGCCTCGGTCTTTATATTCAGATGCGACCGAAAATGATCAACTTTTTGGCCATGGTACACAATAACTATTACCTACGACAATCAAATAATACTTGCATTATATGTCCAACTGTAACATAATACTGTTCATATTGCAACAACTGTAAAAAAAAGTGACGCTAATGGGTGCTCACCCCGAAAATTAACGTTTTTTTACACTGAAAGTTTTTATTTACTAAGTTAGTTAATAATAATAATAATAATAGTTCAGCACTGTAGGCCTAGAAGGCCAATGGCTTGTTGAACAATTGTTCTCCACTGTTGCCTATTTTTCGGCTTTTTCTCCCACCCACTAACGCCTATCTGCTCCAGGTCCATTCGCACCGCATACATCCACCTTCCTTTCGGCCGGCCCCTACTCTTTTTTGCTACTACTCCGCCCCTTAAAATTGTCTTATCGCTTCTGAGTTTCATTGTTTAAAGTCCACTACTCACTTCCATACAGAACTGTTGGTCTAATAACTGACTTACCGTATTTTTCGAACCATAAGACCATAGAACCATGAACCACCGGATGATGAGATGCACCCCAAATTTATGAGACAATTTTTAGAAAGAATATTTATTATTACAATAACTTGTACCAGCAACATTCTGTTAATCTTCACTCTCTGTACTATCACTCGTCTCGTTAATGTCCTTGTTCGTATTATTTTCACCTGAACTATTGTTGTCAATCTCTTCAAAATTCAACTCATCTTCGATAGGATCCAATGCGTTGCTTATACCGACTTTCTTGAAAAAATTTACAATCGTCTCTTCTTTTACAGCTTCCGATGTATTTTTTACCCAGGTATTTTTCAAATTGTCGTCCGTTTCATCCGTTGCTGTAACATTGCGATTTGGCTTTATAATTCGTTTGTTCCACTCTTCCCGCATAAAATTATTAAATGGTTTATTAATCGACCCAAGGGTTGTCGTTGATTTGTAAGACCTACAGAAATTACTAATTCTGTATTCATTTATATTATATTATCTTGGTTGATTCTGTTTTATGCGCTCCGAATTGATTCCACACTAATATCGCAATCTTTTGAAACAACGCACATGTATCTTCGGACCATAAGACGCACCCCAATTGTGAGTCGATTTTTCTGTGTAAAAAGGTGCGTCTTATGGTCCGAAAAATACGGTATATACCCTAAGTTTAGCCGATCTTGACACTTTGTTCGATCTGATAAATTTATATAAGGACCCAACACATTTACTACCTTTCGATAATCTATATCTGATTTCCAGGTCTTCATTGTTCACGTTTGATATTTTCACACCTAAGTACACAAAACTGTCCACCGTTTCAAACTCATAAAGCCTTCCTGTATCTGTCCTTACACTGAAGCTCCCCTTCCGGCTCACTTTGAACTCATTTAATAAACATGTACTTAGTCTTTGCTACGTTCATTTTTCACTCCATTTCACCTGCAGTATTTTCTAACTAAGTTAGTTAGTTAGTTTAAATGTTTGGTACTCAACAATGATAACTATTTGCGCTTCAAACAGCCCATCTTTACAACTAGAATGTTATTTATGAGTTAATAAAAATAAATAAAACAATAAATAATAATATTTTAAACATTGTTGTAGATTACAATCAGTTGATGGCTCGGTGGCCATCTTGTGACGTCAGTTCTATAGTTGGACAATTGACAACCAGAATTTCTGGTGTTTTTAAATTAAATTTACTATTTTTTTAAATATAAAACTATATATTTTTAAATAAAATATTGATTTTGACTCGCATATATTTCACTCGTATGATTACAACCTCGCCTGCGGCTCAGGTGGTATACCTCATCCTCGTGAATTATAATTGTCATTATATGCTTGTTAAATAATATACTATTGTTTCTCAACTAGAGAAATAAAATGAATATTAAAAACGTGGTGGTCTCTCATAATGTTACAAGCTAACACCTAAATGGCATTTACAAAAATGAAGTATGCGTCATTTTGTAGACATGATAAAACTTGTTACACAGATGTGACGATGGAAGCGATTTGAAGGTTCAATGAACGCTGTATAATTTGCTCGTATTGGTTTTAAACATATAACGCGTCATTTGGAAGTTATGACAAGTAACTTCCATCATATCATATGTAATATCAGTTCTATATTACATATGATAGATAGATAGCTAGCGGACCATTCTAAGTGATTTTGATTAACTATTTTTAATGAAAAACTATTTTATTACACCATTTAATAAATGGTATAGTTAAATAGTTCATTTCAAACAAGAAAGTAATAATATGGGTATGTTTCTGTATTTTGATCCGATTCGCCTTCGTCTATAAAGGAGTATATTTGGAGTGCAGTTTTAAAAAGAGTACATTTACTCTAAAAGGAGTACAAAACTTCCAAAAGAAGTACAGTTGGTCACCTTATTACTATGGGATTTAAGACTCGATGAAGTTTTGTATTTTTGAAGAACATTGTATGTTAGATTAGTTTTCACTTTCATCACAGATATTTTCACTTAATTAAGTCGATCAGGTCTTTATTCGTAAACAAGAAAACCAAGCCTTGATTATCAAATACGTTAATTAATGTTTTCTTGTTTTGTTTTGACGTAGTAATTTGCTTCGATTTGTTGCTGACACAAATCTGCTCAAATGATAACAAAACGAACTGCAAATATCTTAATTACAAATATAACTTCTAATATATATATTAGAACCACATTGCAAGCGTAGATAGAATCCGTTCATTTTCAGCAGTGCCGGATTAAGTTTTTAACGGAATCTAGAATGAATACATAGAATGGGCCCCTAAAGAAAGTCCAATTGAAGTAATAAGCAAAAAACGAATAATCGAATTGAAGTGATGAACTAAAGAAAAGATAAACTTTTTTTAATAAATTAACTTCTTTTAATAAAAGGCTCCTTCAGGGCCCTAAAATCTCCAGGCCCTACTTAACTTATACGTAAAACTCAGCACTGGTTCTAAGAAGTTAGCTTCCGTAAGTAAATCCTGGACTCTATATTATTTTATTTCTAAACCAGCCTACAGGAGCATGAAAAACATGAGCTATCTAGTCTACATATTATAAAGAATTTGGAATTTTTTAGATCATTCGCATTTAGGGTTGCGGAGCTATAACGCAAAGAATACGAAGCAAGACATCCAGGCAACACATAAAATTATCAAGGAATGCGCAAAAATAACGAATAGGCAACTGGCTAATATGCGGAGAAATTTTTACGGCAAACTTTATGAAATATTAAAATACTTATTAAAATTTATGATTTCTAAATTTCCTCGGAAGTAGTTGGAAGATAGTTTACTTATGTAACATGTAGAGTTTAAAATTCTAAATAAATTTTATGTCTTGCATTTTTCTCTAAAACAATTAAGGAAGCAGTAAATAGCATATTTATTATTCACTATGGCTGACAGGTCAATTCACCACTCTGTATATCGTAAATAAATAAATGTATCAAATGAAATGTATTGAAGTATAAATATTTAAACAGATTTTAAAATATTTATATTTTCGAAAAATATCGATTTATTTGTATCGTAATAAATTATTTTTAAAAAATGTATTGTGGTCATATCAAATGAAAGCTCTTCTTTTCAATAAAAACGTTTCAATTTAACGTGATTTTTTTAAAAAATATTTTCAACATTTTTGTCTCTTATCTTATAATCCAGACTGGACGGTCAAAAACTCTTTAAAAGAATTCATTTATATCTATATATTAAATTTAAAAAAAAGTAATAAATAAATAAATAATAATAATAATAATTATTATTATTATTATCTGGACAAACGAAAATTTTGATCAGGTTATTTTTTCGAAAGATATAGAATTTATAATAATATTATTTAAAATTTTATGCAATTCGGGGTCAGTTGCCCAGAAGTAAGGTCCCTGCTTCTCGTGCCCAAAGTCCCGGGTAAGAATACCGTTCGGGGCAAGGAGATGTGTTGGTCTTTATCACCGCATCCTTATTAAAATTAAAAGAAATATTATTTTTTCTTAAAAATTTGATAAAAAAAAACTTATAACAGGGATCGGCGACCTTTATAATTTCGCGGGCCGCATTCAATAAAATTTATTTTAATTTTTACGTTGCGAGCCGCATTCATCATCATCATTAGCGTGACAGCCCGAGATGCGCCTAGGACTCCTGTTTCCAAGTTTCATGACCATATTTTCAGTCTATGTACATTAAGGAGTAATATATATTCAGTATTACGTCCATTTTTTAGCGTACACAGAAAGGCACCTACAGTTTATAACCGGTTGCGAACGGCTAAGCAGAACCTGTAATTTGTATAAATATTTTTACACAAATTATTTGACATAAGCACGAATTGAACTCACGTCCGTGCCCTTGCCTAGAGGACAAATAGTAGGTACAAACGATTTATCTTTTGCAACTACAAGCTTGCTCGTGAGCCGCATTCGGTAAAAATATTTTTGGCAGGCTGTACTTTTTTTTTTTAATTTCTATTTTTAACTATCTTAAGTTGCCGACCGGCGTAGCGTAGTGGTAACACATGTGCTATGCGTTGCGAAGGTTTCGGGTTCGAATCCCGTTCAGGCATGGAAATTTTCTCAAACAAAAATTGTCACAGCAGCAAAGGCCATAAAATTAAAAAAAAAAACTATCTTAAGTTCTTGTTTACAACAGTTTACACATATTTTCGTTGGCATACATACTCCTAGTGTGTAAGAAGCCTAAAGCAGTAATGTGTTTGCTACGCGGGATAAGAAAAGTGAATATTATATTTTCTTACTGGTGGGCTGCATAAAATTGTTCGGCGGGCTGCATTCGTTCCACGGCTCGCTGGTTGCCAACCTCTGGTTTAGAAGCTTAAAGCTCATTTAAAACTAAATGGATAACTCCATAGCCTAATCATCATAAAAAGTAAATAAATAAAATGTATTTACTTATTTCTTTTTATTTATTTAATATTATTTATTATTATACAGAATAAAATAAAAAACTTGGTATAGTCGGATTGCTGATAGGTGACTGTTACATGTATGTATCAAGTAGTGCATTCATATAATAATCTAGTTACCATTTTTCAGCGATTTTAAAAATGTTTTTTGTTATTTGTGTTAACTGTCAGTGTCTGGTAATAAATATTAATTAAAATACGGCTTGCGGCCAATTATTAAATTCACAAACTTTAATTTTAATCTGCTGGAATAAACAACAAATTATAATCCAAAATTTACGTATGAGTATAAATTTTTCCTTATTTGTAATTATAACCTTAAAATTAATAATTTTGTTTGTTTGAGTACTGCTGTAAATTTATTTTCGCGCTGTAATTAGTAAAGATATCTGCGAATCATGCCATTTTTATCTAATGTTTTGTTTTTTATTCAAATAATTTGGAAGGTTAGTTGTCAACTTGCGTCACTATACGTTATTATGGGTATACAAATAATTATAATGATATAGACAGAGAAAGCATATAGTATTGAATATCGATAATTGTAGCAACGAACAGTCAATTATCAGTAATCCGACTATATTAAATGAAAGTCTGAATTTTGATACGGTTACAGGCAAAAATGTTTTACTTACTAGATACCTACGAATCCTGAAATGTGTGAAAATTCACACTTCACATCCCTAACAATTATTTATTTCGGACTGCCTAGTCAGTAACATATGATTAATTTACTTTCATTCCCCGTTCGCCCACTCTGTAAAAGGTTGGAAACCACTAATCTTTCAAATAAACAAATAAAAATGTATTTATTCAGAAAATATACATTTTTATCTTTATTTCAAAACTTCACACTCAAAACAAACCAGTAAAATAAATCAAGAAACACATATGAGAAGTTTTTGCAAATCTTAAAACAAAGAGCTCGGTATGATGCAAGATAAACTTGCAACAGCATTGCGTATAAAAGTCGTCAGAGCTGTTTACCTACTCTACTGCATGGATACCGTTGTTTTATACGTTAAGTTGTTGCGTGGGTAAAATATTCAGTAGCTTGTTTAAAACCTACAATCCTTCTTAGCTCAATTTCATCGAGTTCACTAGTTCATGTGCGTTACACAGATGTCGCACATGCCGAACTTTGAAGAATGTGACGAGACTTTCAAGATGCTCTAAAGGAATGCAAAGGCCGAGAAGTCTTATTGAAATACCTGTTTATAAGTATTTATGTCGGTAATGAGGTTTGTCACGCGAAATCTTAATATTCACAATCACATTGCTAACGATTTACATCTATTTTACCGTAAATTGGTACATTGTTGAAAAAAATAATTTGCTGCCTTATTTCCTTTTCCTCTGTGAGGTGCTAAATATCTGTATTGGCTATAGTGTTTGGCCGTGTACAGTTGATTTATAAGGGCTCTAATGCTACAGAATGAATAATTAATTACATATAGAGGGCCAACAGAGAAAGTTTATACTAGCAGACGAAGTTGCTGAGGCACGACGCGTAGCGGAAGGGCTTTATTCGGCCAAGGGCGTAAACTTTCTTTCGGCTTGAGGTATGTACAACATTTAACGCACAACTGATTTCAAATGCAATACTGGAATAGTTTATTCTAAATATACTCTGGAATGATATGGAAACTATTAGGTGACCTATGTCGATAAAAAAGCGCTGGTTACCATCAGTTCATTTGTCAATAAAACAACCCGAAACATCGAAATGTTAAAATCATCAAAGTCATCATCAGTTTGACAATGCTGAGGTGTACAAGGCAATTCCAAAATTTAGTTCGCATCTCTGTAAGTCAAAGGCCGCTATGTAACTAATTATAATTCATTTGAAGCTTGGAAGAGAGAGAGAGAGGGAGAGAGAGATAGAGAGCAAAAAAAAGTGAAAAACAATTTTATCAAAGAGCGGGCGTTTTGGCTTTTTTACAGTTAGCAGAGCGTTGTAGTTTCAGCCATTTTAACTAAGATGTAAACAAACAGTTTCGTCCCAGTTGTGCGTAAACGAATTAAAGCATTAAAATGTTTATGAATATTTTGGTTTTATCTTCTGTAAACTAAAAACCGTTACTTTTATCACGCGTGGAAACGGTCATAGAGCTATTGTAATCGCAGCCCTACTCGTTCATTTATGACTTGCACCTTATTTCAAAATTAGTAATTCTCACTACAGTTCATTGAATGAGTTAGTTACGTATAATCTTGCTATGAACATCTACATACATTATCATTGATATATTTAAAAACAATCATACGCCGCATAACGATGAAACGGTAAATCACATATATGTATGTCCGTGGTCCTATAAGATTAGAATAGTTTTTTACTGTAACTTTTCTATGTTTAGATACACAAATACTGACCATTGTATTACATTTAATAATGGTTGAAATAAAAAACATTGTAAATTTTCACTATTTTTATTAACTAACTGCTTACTAGTTTCGGCTTTCGCCATTTTAAGCAATGAAATAAGTTACAAACATAACTACTTAAATACTATTTACAGGTAATGATAATCCTATGAGAGGGGAGGTAGACAAGTCGGTCATCTCATTAAGGGTTTTTCCTTGCTTGTGCAATTTTATAATCTCGTGTGCCTCCAATAAATTTAATTTTCAAGGCAACAAGCAAGGAAAAACCCTTAATGAGATGACCGACTTGTCTACCTCCCCTCTCATAGGATTATCATTACCTGTAAATAGTATTTAAGTAGTTATGTTTGTAACTTATTTCATTGCTTTGAAAATGGCGAAAGCCGAAACTAGTAAGCAGTTAGTTAATAAAAATAGTGAAAATTTACAATGTTTTTTATTTCAACCATTATTAAATATACAACATTTTCACAAAGTTAATTTGTCGACATTAAATTATATCATTGTATTACAATTGCCTACAGAATCCTGTACATTAACATGCTATATAGGTTTATAGCCTAGGAGCAATTGGATAGTCTAGGTATGTAGGAAGCTATATCATCTAGATTTATGCGGATGATTAGTGAGAACATTTTCTTTTTATAGCGCATACAATCAAAAACCAAATAATCCGTATAGACCGCAATGTTCTCAACCCTAAAAGACAACAGTAGAACGGATTCCAGTCATTTAGCGAGACATGATTGTATAGTCTTCATATAGATATATTACCCCCCCCCCCCTCGTTGAATTAAGCGTGTAGGCTCATTTGTTTAAAGATCAACTTACGGAAAACACAAATAATAAGCCCCGACCAGAGGCGTAAATAGCCTATGGCCAATATGGCTCCAATCATATACCCTTTTCACACTAGATCTTTAAGATCGGATGTTAAAGTGAATGTATCTTTAAACGCTTATGTGAAACCGTATGGCCTCGGTTAAATACAAGCGATGTTTAAGACAGAGATCTGCGTCTTAAACTTCGTCCGCATTGCCAACTTAATTTCTATTATAAAAAAATACTCCTTGAATTTGTGCTGTCAACATTTTATATTATCATAAACAAGAATACTGTATTATATCGACATTATAAGAAGTTTATACTTATTGTTATAATAAAATTATTTATTTTAATAATGTGTTTAATAAAATACAGAGCTACAATAATTGAGATAAAATGTATCGACTTACATGTTCATACAGGTGTAATATATTCTTTCTTGTAGTGTCTTTATTGTAGAATGAAATGAAATATCTTTATTTGTTTATAATAATTCAAAATGTGCGTCTGCGCAGATAGTTCAAAACTGGTAATTTCATGACGGTAACTTAAGGACAAAATTACTGTAGCTGATGGCAGCACCAGAGATTTAAACATCAAGTGTGAAAGCATACCGATCTTAAACATCGGTGAACTTTAAGTTCACTCGTCTTAAAGATCTTGTGTGAAAAGGGTATTAGACTCCTTGGTGCGAAAGGACGCGAAAATGATTGATATCTGCTTTTTTGATCTATTAGATAAAAATGAGAAGAGTGTGATGTGACGAGTGTGAGTGTATAAGTATTTCATGGGTTTTAAGATTAAAAAATAAATCCACTGATCCACAATTTGCAGCTCATAGAGTAGCTTATCACTTATCAGTAGCTTATCACTTATTAGTAGCTTATTACTTATCACCAGAGTTATTAGATTTAGCATTATTAGATTGGGGGCAGATTGATTCAAATGTTTGATTATTTGCAATTTTTATAACTTCCATTCTTTACAATATACACCCTTTTCCAGAGAATAAAAGAAAGCACCGAAAGAAAATATTATCAGGTAAAGAATCTACCGATAAAGGAACAGATTTTTTGGCTAAAGAGCAATTAAAATATGTTTTTATGAATTAAATTATGTGATTTATTATTATAATTTATATTATAAATCAATTGAGTGATAGATTTAAAAATATGCAGTGTATGGTATTTCCAGATTTGAAAAATACACCAAATAACTTTTGCAGAGAATACGAGGAAGAATTAGATAGAATTCAATTTTTTCATCACTTTGATATGTCTCTCTGTTTTTAGCCAATATTTGTCTAAAAAGGGGATTTTTGTTGCTGACAGGCGCGTTAATTGCTAGTTACGCCTTTAACCCCGATACCCGACCAATCAAAATTGAAAATAAGGCGCTAGGTAATGTTCCGGGGCACACATTCTAACTTAAAAAAAGCAACTAAACCATTGAAAATCCCAAAAGAGATAAACAGTTGAGATGCTTTTTGAAAGTCAAGATTCATACCTAAAAGCCCAGATATGTTAATCAATTTCAAAGCAAAGGTTTATGCATTCTTCCGGCTGCAACCTACGATCTGAAAACCATGAGTTTAACAGTTAAATGTGTCACTCCATTAAATACTACTCAGCGAGCCATAGAACTTGCCATGCTTGGTCAAGGGAAAACGGAGGAACAAAGATATCCACAAAAAAAAAAAAACTATTTGTAATTTGGACGCATAATTACATCCCTCAGAAGTAACTGGGTTGGTCAGGTATCTAAACAAGATACTAATAGATGGACCAACAAAATAATTCATTAGTCCAAGAATTTTCAAACTTAGTGCAGACCCCAAAAAAGGTGGTTGAACGATATAAAAATGTAGCTGTTAGAAACTGGTTCCAATTAATTAAGAACAAAGAAACATAAAAGAAAAAATTGTAGCCGTATATTCTGGAGTGAACAAACATTTAAGGGTGAAAGAAGAAGATCATTCTGAAACTTTCTTAAAAAATCCAGATATATTTCCGGTCTTAAGCATTTCGCTGTATAAATAATGAGCCTCTATGAATAATGTGAATAACGTACTGTAAGTTCTGAACTACGGTGTAAGTCTTTTACAACTGTTCAACGTTCTCTTTAACATAATAACTAAGAGATAACTAATTATAGCCATTTTCTGTCTATTTTATGCAAATTAGTTTATTTTTTCAGAATATCTACAATAAAAGACGTGTGTTTCCCCTAGGTTTCTTGCTTGATTTAATTGTTAACTTAATTATATACACTCAAAGAGACAGTGGACTCTTTCACGGTTTAGAGAAATTGCTTGTTAAGAAAAAGAAGTAAGTTACAACCAGCAATTAATGTCAAAGAACAGCTTTAATTTAGATTGAAACTTGATTTATTTGGTGCACTGTTATTTATTTTTTTCATTAAATCTCTTTGCCCTAACATCAAATTGCGCTTCAAACTAAAAAGAAATCGTTGCTTGACTTTGTTCTTAATTTAATAGTAAGTTTTTAATTGTTTTAACATTGGTAGTTAATAAAAAGGAATTTTTTTTTATATATATAAAATAGAAAATAGTCAATGGTATACATATGTATTACTGTGAATTACTTCCAGAGAAAAAATAGGAAACATGCGATCTATATGCAAAATAATTAATTTGTAAAGAACGAAGGTCATTTGCTTTAGAGCATATTAAGGTGAAAATATAAAAGAGCATATGGAAGAGGTAAATGGAAACCAGGCAACATTGCAAGGAGAGTATTTGATTGGGATCCACAGGGAAGAGTTTGAAGACCAAGACAAATATGGCAACGCACTGTAAAGAAAGAAATGAATACGGGAAAAACTAAAGTTAAAAAAAAGTCTTAACGATAAACCGTGCTAAATGGTGACATTTTGTTGAAGCTCTTTGCTCCTCCGGAAGAGTTCCATCATCATCATTGACGCGACAGCTCGAGGTGCTCCTTGGACTCCAGTTTCCAGGTTTCGTGACCATATTTTCATTGTTTGTACATTCACGACTGATATCGTTAGTGTTAGCAGAGCTCGTAAATTGTGTAAATATTTTTAACACAAATTATTTGACATAGCGGTTAGCGGCAAGAACATTTTAGCGCTTGCGGACACAGGATTGCGGGACCTGAAAAGTTACAGGACATATTATATGGTATACATGCTATTTATAGACGAAGTACGAAAAGCCAATATCAGTAATAAACAAACTAAGTATCACTTTGTGAATAAGCAGAGTAATGGAAATATGGAGAGCATTCAGGTAAAAGGCAAAATCTTTGGGAGTTTGTACCACTCTAAGCTTTCATTTTAGTCTTGCTGTGTTCAATCCCTTCTTTTTCTATGGTGCGACTACATGCCCTTCTCCATCTCTTAACTCTTTTCCTGCTATATCGATTCCAATCCAATTTTTTTCTTGCAATGTTGTGTAGTTCTTGTCTAAAGATATTCCATTTAATTTCCTATTTTTTTCTATTTGCTCCGTGTGCAGCTTTATTGGTTATGGCGTTTAGTCAATATATTCCAAGCACCAACTAGTCTAAAGGTCGTAAGGGGAAAATCAAATATATATCTTTTTGTCCTCAAGTATTTGTTGAAAAATGTCGCACTTGATTAATAAGAGCCAGTTGCATAAAGCGTTGTTAATCATGGCGTCAGATAATCACGCGGCCAGTTGATACCACTATCAAATATTTGACAATGACATGATGAAAAACAACTGATTATGTACTTAGCAATGCTTTCAACAACACTTGACGACATAATGCTTAGTTAACTACATTGTCAGACTTAACAACGCTTTAAGCAACTAGGCCTAAATCTTTATGTAAGTCACCAGGGCTCATAGGCGTATGGTAGAACAGATTAGTATTATAAATGCGTATTTTTATATACCTAGAAATTATAGTCAAAGGACAGAATTTATTGAGGGAGCTGAAATCGTGCCTTGCTTTGCGTATTATAGCATTTATGTCAGCGTCTGTTTCACCACTTTCGCTTACTATACTACTTAAGTAGCAGAACTCTTCCGTTCGACTGATCTCTGTTGACCCTAATAGAAGTTTGATCTGAAGAAGGTGGTTACTATTGGTATTGATCCTCATCTCCTTAATCTAGATTTTCGTAATATTAATTCAATTTAATTGTATGTAGTTGTTTGCGAAAAAGATATTCGTTAGCCGAATTATTCGTTATCATTCGTTACCCAAGGCATTACTGTACTAGTTAAAATATGACAAGTATAAACATTTCTTTATTAACAAGGCAAATATGTTTAGACAGGCTTGAAATTGAAAAAAAACAAATAAGTCTTTTTGGGTGTTTTTTTAAGAAAACAGCAACTTATATTTGGAGAAGAACAGGACCATTCCTGGCGGGCGTGCAAAAGTAGTCCCCGCATATGGGTAGTTGAAACCAGAAGGGGCCGGTTGTGGAAAAAAAAGTGTGTTGTGGCAAATAACCGAACGGACTTGAATTGTTTTAGGTAAATATTTCCCTCTTCTACAAAACTGTTAATATAGTAATAGATAGTTAATAATCATATCTTCATTTCCAAATTTTTCTATAGCTTTAAGGATTTTTTAAACTCTGCCTGTAACTGTGGCATCAGGGAAAGAAGTTTTTCTAAATTAAAATTACTATACATTTTATTATTACTATAAATTACTATACAGTCATAACTTACCTCAGGATGTCACTGGAAAGGCTAAATAATCTTGTATGATTGTTAATAGAGAAAGATATTTACGAGAAATTGGATTTGTCAAAAATAATTCATTTCACTTTCAATATTTTTATTATTATTACATAATTGTTATCATAATGCTTAGTTGTCCGCGGATAAAATATTCATCTTAAATAAAACAGTTTATTTTTAAGGATCTTTATTTTATTTTATGAAAATATAAATTAGAAAATATTTAGTTTTTATGATAAATATTTAATAATTTCTATATGCAGATATAAAAGTAGATATTACTTATCAAATTCGCAATTAAATAATATTTAATAAATAAGGGCGACGATATTAGCTTTTCCGGTTAAAGTCAAAACAGTTACAACATTACTTAATATTAAATACCCTGATTCACCGCTAGGATCGCTGCATTACATTACGATGCAAATATTACCGATAATAATTATAACCGATATCAGTAAAAAAAGTATCGATACCTTACTAGTATCGATAGTATTGTTTCATCCTTATCCGATAATTAACAATAATACATAATTAACAATAGTTTAAAAATAGATTAACGTTCTTTTTTTATTAATAATAATATTGAATATGTAACATTTCATTAAAAACAGCTATATGTTTACATAAATTTATATTTCTTTGTAAAACATAAATTTATGCATTGACTAACGGCGTTTCTTAATGATATAATAATATCAAATTGCTTGTAAATTGTCTACATTTTCTAAAAATAACATTAAAAAGTTTGTTTACATCTTCCTAAAACAATTGTCGAGTGCTGGAGGTAATGTTACGACTGCTATTAAAACATCATACAAATAACAGCGTTTACGCAGCATGCAACATTACACGAATCATTATTTACTTATTCGATCTCGACACGATACACTTTTTACGGAGACACTGCAGAAATGACTAGTTGCCGAGTAGAATGCGACACTCCAGTGGTGGCGACTTTGCCTGCGCTGCTTATAGGTAATGTTATTGAAGATTTACTATAGCATCGTCCACGGATGGAATACCTGGCAGGTTAGAATAAGACGCGCGTGCGCATGATTGCGTTTGTAATGTATATTGTTGTATTCTGGCATTGTTGTATGTGTGGATAGGTATGAGAATACCAGGACAGATACTGGTCGATCTGAATACAGACAGTCAACCCGATCACACTGTCCTGAACAGGTTTATAATAGACCATACTAGTAAATACGTTACAAAATGGGTTTTCGTGCTGCCGCCTAGTAGTGTGGTCCTTTTATTTGAATTGAGTCTGTTAAGTTTTCAAAGTAAGATAATGCTTCACATCAAAACTACAAGTCAATATTTATTTATTAAAACTCTTATTTTTATAGATATATGTTATTATTTTTGCAGAACAATATTACTTTTCAAGTTAATTTTGAAAAAGTTACGTTAATAATTGTTATTATGGAAGTAACATATAGGTGGTTTCTTTCGTTTAGGCGGAATTAGATTTTCAAATCTTGTAACTTTTACAGATTGATGGAAGCTTTTGATCATTTTATTTAGGCAAAGCCTGCTTCAATATATAAAAAATTAGCTAGTGACAACTTGAGAAAATTTAAATTCCATTTAGTTCCGCATAAAGGTTTGGAATAGCCTATAGCAATAAGTCTGTATGCCATTTCTAAATGGTTTAAAGGAACAATATGTTAACTTATGTGAACTTATTTTATTCATTATTGTTTAAGATTTTCATCTGTCAAAAAACGAAAAAAATTGCAATTAAGAATGTGGCTGTAATGGATGCAATTTGGAGTGAAACAATTCACACATGCATTCTGAAACAATATATTCATGATTACTTAGTTTTAACTAAATAAATACTAAAGATGTTTCGATTTAATATTATTTAAAAACGTAACCTATAAATATATCTTCGAATCTTTATTTATATGTTTATAAAAACATTATTCTATAATATAAAGTATCTGATCTGTGTATATTAGTATATATTAGTATATGCTTATCAAAGATATATATTTTTTTCTCCAAAATTGAAATTATTCATATAATTATGGTAACAAAAGTAATAACATACGTATTTTAAATGAGCCGAAAAATTCCTAAGGAAACCGTTGTCAGATGGCAGCACATGTATGTGACGTCACACTAATATTGTCTATTATATAATATCTATTTTATTCTTTTATATACCTTACAATAGACTCTATTAAAAGGCGACAAAAATTTTAATATACCTGAGAACGACTACACCACACGCCACCACTCCTATCTGACACCATCAAAAATGACAAGAAGTATTTTTTTTTTTTAGAGAGGTGTCAGCAACTTGGCTATTGGCCCTTGATACATATATTTTTACACAATATTATTTTTACATATTATAAATACATAATATTTTTAAATTTTAGAGAAAACATTAATTGATTTTAGATAATTTATTACGTTGTAGAGATGATCTTGGTTGTAGCTTAGAGCTTCTTTGAGTGATAATGGGATTTGGAATCTTAGCCTCTCAACTTGATAATTAGGACAGTCGATTATTAGGTGTTTTAAATCTAATCTAGTATTGCAATTTTGGCAATCTATGGGATTTTGTTTTTCAAAAATATGTTTATGAGTAGCTAGTGTGTGACTTAATCGGAGTCGCCTAATAACAATTTGATCTCTTCTATTCATATTGGTTTTCCAATAACTGAAGTCTTCTTTGATTTGACTGAAATGATTTGCTATTGTGCCCCAGTATGAAATCAATTTAAAATTTAATTTATTTTTAATATGGCTAATGAAGTCTCTGTGTGGAATGGGTATATTTATCAAATTGTTAGTTGTAGCTAATTTTGCTGCCTGGTCTACTTCTTCATTTCCTTTGATACCAACGTGAGAGGGGAAGAAGTATTTAATAATACTATTATTCAATAATATATTCATACATTAATGATTACTTATTTATTATTATATGTAACTGTCACATTAATAACTGATAATTTACACAATCTATTTACTTTTTTCACAATTTTTTTATTTAGTTGGAACACAGATTACTGGTTAAAATATTTACAATCAGAATTATAACTTTTAATACGTACTGTTTTAAGGATATATTTCTTGAATAAGAAAAATATTTCCTTTTGTCAGACCGAGGCAGTGTAAAACATAAATTTAATAATCACATCAGATGTTCTCATAACTTACCCTAACTCACAATAATTACACACAAGTAACTAGATTTGTTAATGTCGGAACTTAAAATTAAAAATTAATTGTATTTAAAAAGACATAGCTGGAAAAGAAGGACAAATATTTCCAAAGCAGGACAAGATCATCTAAAGGAGAATTGCCCTGCCCAAAGGTGTACAGTTGTTCACCTTAATAATTGAAATATATAATAAAATTATCTCGTAAACTAAAATTATTATTTATAACAATACATCTTGTGTAGACCCTTGCCAAAAGTTCTGTATTAGTAATAATATTTGGCCAGTAGAATTTTGCGTGAGAATATGTTTACAAATATGAGATATGAGATGAATTTGTTCTCGATGATAATTCTGATTCCCACGTTTAATAACCATACAATAATATGGAAAAAACGTTGGTTTGTAGTTTTGTAGATAGGTCTATGTAAATTTTTAGAATGTAGCGAAAGACCCAAAAGCATGATGTGCTTTTTGAACGTGCATTAGCCACGTCGTTCGCAGTTCCACTGTCTTTGGTGATTATGTTGCCAAGGTAGTCAAACTAGATCACTTCTTCCACATTCCTTCCCTAAATGGGAGCATGTTATTGACATTAGTTCCGTTCTGATTTTTCCAAAATAGTCTTATCTCGTGGTCTATGTTTTTTTTTTTTAATTACGACTGGATTTCTTCATTAAGATGAATCACTCAATGCAAATTTGTAACGAGAGTACTAAGAGCTGGTGACAAATGTTTAACTTGTGCCCACTTGAATATACCGGCGCTCCTATCTCAAAAAATGACAAAATGGAACCTGAATCATAGTGATGACATAAAAAAAGAAATTCGAATCAACGTGATGACAAAAACGTCACAAATTAAAATTTTTGCACCTTCCACACAGTTCGACTGGTGCTGGGTGTCGCTTCCGCCATGCGCTAGTTCCAGGCCTGGTCTAATCAATCAAAACATAACTATTGAATTCATGTTTCGTTTGTGTTCGTGTTTGTGTGTTTGTTTATGTTTCGTAAACTGTTTCAGCGTCTTTTAATTTGTTTATTTTAACAAACATAAATATTTCGGCTGTGGCCGGGATTCGAATCCTAGGTCTTTGATAAGATACGCAGGGTCGCTATCTTTGTCCTATCCATGTCCGCATTTAATGCAGTTAGTAGGGCGAACATATCGTATGTTAGAGCTATGAGACAATACATGAGTTGTTGGGGATGTGTTATTATAATGTGATTGTTCCGCCACTGCGTCAGCAACCGTTGCGAATTAAAGTGTTTGCTTTAACCATCGTAGATTGATGGAATTAGTTGCCGCTAATAGCGGACGAGCGCTATGCTAATTACTACAATCTCTGTCAGTCCCACGGTAAAAGTGAAAATAGTTTTCATACTGGAACATTTAACATGTGTTCTTGATTAATTTGCCACTATTCCTTCATGATGCTTCTTCACTCACATTCCGTAACTTGCAAATTTATCATATTAGCAGGAAACACAGAATAACCTTTAGTTTTAACTTTATAATTAATTAATTCAATTATGAAGTAGAAAATTCATTGTAATGAAGGTAATACATATTTGGATGTCTTGGATGATTTGACATATATTTCGTTTAAATTGAAATCATGACCCGTCTGATATAGATTATATAATATTCGCCTATCTCTATTGTTTTCCACCAATCATCAATTGCCATATTCGGAACTCTTCGTATGTACTCACGGTACAGATTCGTGGTACTAAGAGAAGCGTACGGTGCGGGGGGTAGCCAGCGACGTATTTGTAGACTGTAGTCTTGGATATATCTATATACCATGATACTAAAAACTAATGTAAACATACCGTAATTCGATCAGCTGCGATTAAATCAAACTTTTTTAAGCGTTACTTTTATTATTCAGTGCTAAAATTCACTTTCAATTTGGTGAATATTTGGGGAGTTACGAGAGTAGATTAAAAAACCAAAATCTTTAAGTATCTCCTTTATTACTGACTTATATCAAAAAAGTATGACAAAAATTGTTTATAATAAAAAAAAAAATCATTTATATGAATATTTGGAGAGTTATGAGAGTTACGCTTATTTAACCTTATATATATATCTCACTTATTATGGATTTAATAACAAAAATATATATATAATATATAATTTAGCTCTGCAGGCCCAGTTGGCCCATGGCTTGGCTTACAATTTTCCTCCATACTTTTTTATCCTTCGTCTCCTCCTTCCAGTTGCTGATGTTGCATTCATTTATGTTGTTTAAAACTTCTACCTTCCATCTCGTCCTTGACCTACCTTGTCTCATTTTGTCTCCTATGGTACTTTCTAATATCTTCCTTGGTGTTCTATTACTGTCCATTCGCATTATGTGCCCCATCCATCTAAGTCTGTTACTTTTCACTATTCCTACTATGTTCGGCTCTTTGTATAACTCTTTTAATTCTCTATTTGTTCGCCTTTCCCATCCGTTTTGGGTCATTTTTCCTCCGAATATTTTTCTAAGGACCTTCCTTTCCCACACTTTTATCCTTGTTAGTTCCTTTGTACTCAGCGTCCATATCTCACTTGCGTACACAACTATCGGTCTTATTATTGTTTTATAGATTCTAATTTTTAATCTTTTGGATAAATTTATGTTATGCAAAAATTTTCTCAAACCAAATAAGCTACGATTTGCTGACATAATCCTTATTTGTATTTCCATCAAGCTGTCCGGTTTTCTATAGAATTCCACTCCTAGGTATACAAAATGATCCACTTCCTCAAATGTATATTTTTTTCCTGTTATTGTTATTTCCAAGTTCTTACCCATTTCGCTTTCTGTCCATTGCATATACTTGCTTTTATTCTCATTTATTATCAGTCCTATTTTCGCAGCTGCTTCGCTCAGTCTCTTAGTTGTATTTTGTAATTCATTCCTTGTTCTTGAAAGTCTAGCGATGTCGTCTGCAAACGCCAGACATTGATGACGTTTATGATACAGCAATCCTGATCTATTTATATTTGCCTTTCTTATTACGAATTCTAATGCAGCGCAAAATAATAGTGATGACAGCGGGTCTCCCTGTCTTAAGCCTTCGTGCACTTAAAATTTCATGCAGATGCAGTTCCATTTACTCTCACTCTGTTATTTGTTTGTTCAAGTGTTAGTTTTATTAAATTGAGCAGTTTTCCTCTTATTCCTAGTTCCTTTACTGCTTTGTATAGTTCTTTTCTTTTCACTCTGTCGTATGCTTGCTTAAAATCAACGAAAAGTATATGTGTTTCTTTTTTGTACTAGTAACTCTCTGCCTGAATTTCTCGAAGTGTGAATATTTGATCTGTTACTGCTCTTCCTCTCCTAAATCCGCATTGATATTCTCCTAGCTCTTTTTCAATGAATGCTCAAGCTAGTGAGCCCTCATAAGGAAGGTAATATTCTTTAACAAAAATGTTTCTATATTTCCATATTTTTTTAGGAATTATTATTGTTATGTCAGGTTCTCTGAAAGTAAGAACTCCTAGAAAATATATCCTCATAAAAAACGATGCCCCGAGCCTGCGCCTCTTGCGTCTATACTTAAATACGGCCCTGAATGTGTTTATTATAAGTGTTCCGCGTGGCAATCTCCTCGTTTATATCAACTATTCACAGTTATTAATGTGTTAATTTACTATTATAAATTAATTCTACAGTACATCGAAGTTCACTGAAATATAATTTCACTCGCTAGTTCAAAGACATTCATTGCGAAAAATAACACTAGTCATGTATTATATGCGTGAAAGTGTAATAACTCGACTCAGGTGACAAAAACTGTATCTGCAATATAGACAAAATAGGCAAAATAGTTTTTAATAATCTAATTATGCTTCAGAGTCTCCTAAGGCTTTTGATTTACTTGAGAAATTTTCATGTTAATTAAATTATTTTTAAAATTTACATGTACCATTCATATAATTAGTTTTTTATTTTTTGTAAAACCTTTAATAACAAAAATTGATATCATTAATTCTAACCTGGTGTTTGATTTTAATATTTACTATACCATATGCAAAAAAAAGAACAGCATCATATCATAAATATATCATCGTTCCCAACCCAGAATAGGTCATCGTGGGAGTTAAGTTTAGACCCAAATCTTCGCTCTTCGGAGTGAAAGGTCCATGCCCAACATAAAAGTAGCAGTACGGTAGTAAAAACTACGGCTCGGTGAGACTACTGTGGGACGTTTATAGGCTGAAAAAGATATCATATGTATCCAACATAAAATGGCAGTTTAACATAGGGCTCGTAATCATTTTTGGTGGTTGCACTCGTATTCAAATGAGAAAAAAATATAAATAAACTTTAAAGACGCTCTCATGAGTATTGAGGCACTAATCAGAAAAATTGGTTTAGAAATGAATGCACAGAAAACAAAATATTATTATTCACAATAAAATATTAATATTCCGTCACAGATTTCATCTCTTTAAAGGTATTACCATATATACAGGATTCCCATTAAAGAAATCAAAGTTATCCTTGATACCTGGTACTTCCGATTTTTTCGGATATTGCAATACTACCATTCGATTCTTTAGGTAAACATCAGTTATCAATTTTTTCCCCCAACCAATTTGAGTTTTTGTTTGGAAATTTGTTTTGAAAATTGTTTGTTTGTCCCCTATATGCCCTTAGACCCTCTGACAGATCTGGACCATATTTTGCACAGAAACTCTTTACGACGCGGAATTAACGACGCATAGAAGAGTTTAAGATTTAGTAGCTATAACCAAGTAGACACTCCTAGGCCATTTGATCGATCTGAACTAAATTTAGCACAGTTCTTCATTAGGACTCTGCCGAAGTAATGCAGCATAGAATAGTCTAGGGTTTCGTAGGTATAACCAAGTAGACAGACCAAGTCTCTTTAACCGATCTGGATTAAATTTTACACAGCTACTCTTTAGGACCCTGCGAAAATAATGGCGCATAAAACAGTCTAGGGTTTCATAACTATAGCCAGGTAGACACTACGAGTCCCTTTGCCCGATCACGACTAAATTTTGCACAGTTACTCTTTAGGACCCTGCGAAAGTAATGGCGTATAGAACCAATAGTTCTATATACCATAATAATTCTATCTATAAACCATTTATCCTATAAACTCGATACACTCCTGAGACCGATATATATATATATATATATATATATATATATATGTTAAGTGCGTGATCTGGTGGTGTTCCCGGATGGGGACACTGACCAGAACCCTGCTGAGAGGAGCACTAAAAATAAGCGTGTGGACTGTATCATGCGTAATCTACGCGATTGTAGAATGTAGAAGATAGGATGGGAGAAGTAGCGGTTAAATGGACTTACCTCGTAGTGAAGTGCGGTCGGATCAAAGGGCCCTTTGAACTGCAGTAGTCTGGTCCACTCTGGAGAGAGAAGAGATGGGACCCACAGCCACGTTGATACAGACACAATAAGTCCACAATCGCAAATAATAGAAGACGGGGTCGTCTTCTGTAGAGCCCGAAAACGGGGTTTTACCGTAACACAAGGCTGTAATAGCCAGAATTGTCGACACTAACGATACTATAAACGAGCTGCTATCGGAGCTAGCTTGTTCGATACTATATAGAAAAAATATTTAAAGCTAAAAAACCCCCCACTTATAGATATAGGATTCGCACCGGAACGTAGCGCGAACAATATACATATATATATATATAAGTATTGTACAGTTTTTTGAAAATTGATTTTAATTACATTGGCGTGTTTAAATAGTTCCGTAAAATACAGCCTGAAAGCAAGAATTTCCTTTGAATAGTTTTTTGGACGGCCGTCCGTAGATTAACACCGTACACTTTCGTTCAACAACGAAATTGTAAGTTCCGGGGGGGGGGGGGTTATTTTGTCGGTAATGTCCTCTTGGCTTTATAGTTGACAGGGTTATACCTAGCTATAACGGATTGTTTTTGTATAGTCTCGTTCTCCAGAGTGTGATTCCAAGGGATCTCACAAACAAGTTTGAAATAAAAGTTAATGGAGAGTATTGCGATGCATTTGGTTCTTTATAAACGAATATCTGCGGTACATATGTACATGAGGACGGATCGATTGCAGCTATTTTCTATTGTTAATTATAATTAAAAAATTTACTATTAACACCCGACGCGTTGTGATGCGCTCATATAATCCAGTTCAGCGTGTTGTCAGTGGTGAGGAAAGCAAGCCACCTGACGCGTCGTGACCAATGTGTTACTAGTCAACATTTACCCTCACGCGTCATTCGATGAAAGTCATCTTTAATATATGCAAATATTTCTTCGCAATTTATCTACTCGGAAACACATTTGAGATCGTTCGTCATCTTTCAGCGAGTCTTTAAAAAGAACGTGAAATTCAGCAAACGTATTTCTTTGCTGATTTATGTCATGAACCTACTATCTTTATCAAATCTTGTATATCATCATTGTCTGATTCATTATTATTTGAAGTATTTTCACGCGACTATACATGAAGATAAACTCTTCATTGCTCTTGACGAATTGACTTAAAATACCTGCTAATGTTTCGTCGTGTTGCGTGTGACATATGAGCACGGTTCTCTTCATGTGTGACACGTCGGGTGACGTGGCACCTTTCAATAGTATGTTTCACCTTTTACAGTTTGCACCAATGAGATAAATTAATCTGTTGTATAAGATCTGTTCGTAAAGCCATCTTTAACGGTTTATTATCGTCAAACGCAAGCGCAGAGTTCGTAGGAGTTCATTAAAATAACTCTGTACTTGCGTTTGACGATATTAAACTGTTAGAAATGGTTTTATGCACAGAATTAATGTTAACCTCTCCTAGCGTTAGGTTTACAAAATAAATGAATATTAGGCAACCTGCTATACTCATAGGGGCAAATCCCCTTTTCGTCTCCACAAGGTCTTGGCTTCATAACAAACAGTGCTAAGGCATAGAGTATGCAGTGTCTAAATTTTATCACGTCACTGGGTTGCAAATAATTGACATAGATTTGTAGGCCCTAAGAAGCTGGAAATTTTGTGAAATAAGTTTAGTAGAGCCTGATCTTACGTTTCTAGTGAGAAACCTTGTTTCTATCTCAGTTATCATTTATTTCCTTAAAATTTAGTTTAACTGTTTCCAATTTTAAATTCAGGTCAAGAATAGCTTTTGAAAAATAGGCCCGGAAAGTAGAAATATATTCTATATATTTATGACATACTATTATTATTTCTATAGTAATTAATTAAATATATTAGCGTTTTATTTTCTAACCGCCAATGTTATGTCTATATATAGTAGTTTTCTATTTATTGTTGTCCTTTTTTGCGCAAGGTGTAAGTTTCCACCGCACAACAATTATAGTGGAGTCTATTATTACAGACATAAATGTGCAGACAGTTTATGTCGAGAATAATTGTGTTTCTAGCAATGAAACTTTATAACTTCTATTTATATACCTTCGTAATTCTTGTTTTAGAATATATATACATTCATTCATACTCATTTCCCTTTCCTGGATTTTAAAACAGAGAAGAAACAAGCCAACAAACATGGTCGTAACAAAAATTGTTAGTTTACTACAACTGTTTAAAAAAAGTAGAATTTCACATATTGCATTTTGTGCGCATTTTTTAACGTTGCCATGAAAATAATATTTTATTTAACAAGCATATAATGACGGGTATATTTCTCAAGGATAAAGTTTATCACCCAAGCCGTAGGCGAGTGATTATTAAACTTTTCATCCTCGCGATCCTTTTTCGGGATTAAAAATTACAGGCAACCAAATCACGCTAAAAATCACCCTGTGTGGGACCGACTAAGAAAAAGTGTAATGTTCTAAAAATATATACAGGATGCCCGGGTTCGAGCCTCACCATTGGGATCTCGTGAACCGTAGGAGATAGTCGGTTAAATTGGGGCGAAGTTGCCGCATTAGTTGACCACTTTAATGATGTATTTGGTTTTCCGGAAAGATGCACAGGTCACTAAATACTAGCAAAATTTAGAACCGTTCTCAAAATTTTTATAACTCGTGTCATTTTCGAGAAATTCATACTAACTTTCAATTTTCATATGGGGCTCAAAGTTGTCTTTGGGCCATTTAATCGAGATTTTTTTTTTCTCTCTTTCCAAGGATATAAAATGCACTTGATATTTTTAGTCACCTAGCCGACCGACAATGACCGTTAAAAAGAGGGTAAACCCTTTTTTTCCCAAATAAAATGAAAAATTGGCCGGCTGTGAAGATACATCTAGTGAAGTTGCAGAAACAATGCATTATAAAAGAAGAAATATTAAATTAAAAAATAAAAGAGAAGAACATGACAAAAACATTGTTATTATTATTAAAATAAAACGATTAGGATAATTAAAACCTTTTACATATGGTATTTTACTGTCACCACATATTATAATAAATTAATATTTACGTAAAAAATAAAATACATAAAAACCGTACCGAATTAAGGTATGCACTTAAAATCCTAGGTTCCCCTGTCGAGTAGGGGGCCCCGGGACACATCGCATAGACGTAATAAATAATAATAATAATAATATAAGTGAGATATTTATTTAAAACTAAAATTGCTTCTACCTAGTTGATTTATTGAAAATATACGAACTCGAATAATAAATAAACTTAATATCCTTATTTTTAATTTATTTATTTTCTCTAATAATAGTTTACAAAAACAAAATTTAAAACCTTTTTATTACTATTGTAGCGTTGCTGTTTTGGTTCCACGTGAGAAATAAAAAAATATTTTCTAATAAATAGTAGATTTTCGAAACTTAAATAAATCAAAAATGCTATTTGTGCTATAAAAATTAGTAAGAGAATATCAATTATTAACACCACCTACAAATATCTGCAAAATTGTCATGAACATCTCAACCAGTTTCTCACGCCACATTCTCAACTAATTCTATAAAATCTTCATCATCAGTTAATTCTTCACGAAATGAGTCCATAATGGCAATTAAACAAATCAGTAAGCAAAGTTGGACATTTAATAACCACAAAATATCTAATATAACCTAAAAGTAAGAAAATATGGGGTTGGTGATTTCTGTGTTTAGCGGTTGGCACTACGGAAACATTTACCAACTGAAACACAAACTGCGTTTACTGAAACCAAGTTTAAGGTTGTATTGTAATACGAATCTTAGTTCAGCTAATCGGGCGTTTAAACTTGCATGGTACTACTGGCCCTTAATGATTGCGGCCACAGGCTTGCGTAATTACTTTTATTATATTCGAATATTTTATGTCATATATATTGACAACCCGGGCCGCCCCTAGCATTTACGGAGCCTGGGGCAAAACTGGCACTGCGGGGCCTCAAAACTGGATTTGATATATATATATATATTGAATAACGATATTTTCTTTAATATTATTAACTATTAACAAAGTACACATACTTATATTCAATGAAAATATAAATTTTTTATATTATTTTTAATTTTTTATAAACTATTTATAGAACTTGGAATAATATTTTTAATGTATTTTATTATTTTATTACTTGACGGTCGAAGCGCGGGGTCTGGGGCATGTGCCCCACTTGCCCCCGTTGACAACTACGTTGGCGGCCCTGTTGACAACTACTGCCTAAAAACTTTTGCGCAAAGTAAAACGTATTTCCCATGTGGGCCATAGATATTTATATGGCCCACATTTCGTGTTACTGCCTGTATATTATCACTAGAAATATACGTAAATCTTCTTAAGCGGTATTGTCATTTCTATCAATTGAAGTATGTCAACTTAAGCCAATGACAATTAAATGTGTCAATGGTTGTATATCAATTTTGCCAGGTATTTATGAAATACCGTAAGAAAAAAGATGAGTTTCCCCGAGAGCAGTGAACCGTTAACGGATGGACAAAGATGTTAACACAATGTTCAGTGGAAGTGACTAAGTATTTTCCACCTTCAATTTGTTAACATGAGCCACTTATACAATTAACTTGGAGCTTTGGTCTTAGTTGTTTATAGAGCCAGCCGTGTTGATAATGGGGACGCGTTACTTGTTGACCGATACATTGTCAAGTAAAGAGAAAACAATACAATTAATGAGAGATCCCGCAACACAAATAACCCATTTCCCATAAATTAACCAATGACTTCAATCTGACCTCAATTGTTATTTAACAAAAACGTTAATTATTGTATAAATTTCATTTTCATTAGTTCCAGGAAGTTTTTTTTAAGGTGGTAATGAAGATCTTATGTAAATTACTGGTAAGCGTGAGAAGCGTCCGATATACCTACACTTATCACCATGATTGGATATCTGCAAATTAATGAATCTGGTGCAAAAAGACATATTTGCTCACTATCCGCTTAAGAGAGATTTTTAAGGGAGGTCAGGAAAGTGAAATTTTCAATGGAGGTATGAAAAGTGAAAGTTTCAAGGGTGGTAAATTAACTACTTATAAAGTAATAACAGATATTCTGTATAATTTTTTACACAAAAAAGGAATTCCTCTTCTACGTAATCTAGAATAACGTTTCTCAACCGAAAACGTGCCACAGACAAGTAAAATATTAAATTTTCTACCGCGGACCACAAATAATAACTGTACTATTGAACAAATTTATTGTATATATACTCTACATTTATATTATATCTTAGTAATAAAAAATCACTGAAAATAAACAAAAATCCCAGAAAATGAACAAAAGATCATAAAAAAAATCAGCTGTGGCCACCACAAGACCGACCTCCATCATAAAGTACTTGTATAAAATACATTCTAGCAGCAGAGTAGAAATAACTTTTTGTCTAATATTTTCTAACAGAGATATTATTTATCATGACCATGGAAACGTTACATATATGTAAATATGAAAAAATTGACACTTAGAAAAATGTTTTTCGTTTTATCAAAAAATGTCTCAAATAAAAGTTGTTAGTTATTGCTTTTATAGCAACTTTTGTTAAATAAATTTTTTCGAAATATTTTTCTGTTGTTAAATATTCGCAAAAATTTTAAAATCTACACTAGTAAACTCCCATTTTTAGTAAACCGATTTTTACCAAAAGTTGATCAATTCGTGCCATTGATGCAAAAGCTTAAATATGAAGTTTCATAGAAATCCTTCTAGCCGAATTTGCTCTGCACGTGTACACGGACGGACGGACGGACAGATGAACAAACAGACCGACAGACATCATGCTAAAAATAGTCAAAACGTTATGTAGGGACCTCAATTCGTGGAGATTCATCAAGATCTCGAAATGTCAAAATCGGTATGATCACAATACCTCCCTTATATATATTGAAAAAATCTAAAAAATAATAATTTATAAGCTTTTTACGGACCACAAAATTTTTGCTAAGGACCACCAGTAGTCCGCGGAGCACCAGTTTAGAAACAGCACTAGAGCAGAAACAGACAAATCTAGAGCACAAACATTTTTGTTCGAGACCCAAAAATTTTAAATCTAGTGTCTTGGCGACCCATTGTACCTATACCCATAATATGTATTGTATTAAGGATTCTAATAAAGTATTCCGAGAAATCTGACGAGCAAAAAGAAGGAATTTTGAGAAAACTAACGAACGAAAAAAATATTTGAGAAACCTGACGAGCAAATATAAAAAGAGCCTATGAGCCAGATCTTGCTCAAGAGACATATTTTGCCGAACTCTGGAGTGAGTCCGCAACTCATTGTTCGCGACCCAAATTTCGATCACGACCCAGGGTTTAGGAGTACTTTTCTAGAGCCTTTGTCGAAATATACTTTAATACATAATAAAGAAACTTAAATAGATTCTTTACTTGACAAATAATTTTATTGTCATAAAAAGTTTTATTCAGCTACTGAAATGGCTACTTCGTAGCCGAAATCTACGTATAGTAACAATAAAATTATTTGCGAAGTAAAGAATCTATTTAAGTTTACCTTATCTTAATTTAGGTTTTAAACTAAATAACTATTATATCAGTGCCTCTCCGATTCTTAATATTTAAGGTTTTATCAATTCGTTACTTATCCGCTTTAGTATTGCAGAGGTAATGGATCTGTTTACTCTACCAAAAGACCTGGGTTCTAATACTGGCCAGGATATTGATATTTTCAATTGTCCTCGTCACATAATCTTCCTTAAAATCGAAACTTCATTAAAAAGCGAAACGTCACATAATATCATTATCAATAATCCCAAACTGGATTGGGTGACCGTGGGAGTTGTAGACCTGCATCTTAATTTTCTTGAAGTGACAGGTTCGTGCCCAATTTGGTAGCAATACAGTAGTGATCAGAGCCATGTATCGGTGCGACTACTGGGACGGGTACATCTATAGTGTCCTCAACTCCTAGGGTGAGCATAGGGCGTCAACAAAATTTCGCCTTGGTTCCTTTAGACGAGAACCTTTTGGCTTGCTTCATCCCTTATCTACCCTACACTTTTTTATATATACATTCGGCTCTACTTTAGATGCTATACAGCATCATGAGGAAAAATCCAATCCAACACGACCATTACTTATTCAGAAACCGAAGCAAAGTGCTGGACTATGCATGATCTCATAATAAGCACATCCGAAAGAAATATTGTCCAACTCACTTAAAGAAACAGACGCAGAAAGGCTTGTGGTAAACACAGAAAAGATAAAGTACCTCAGGGCATCGAGAACACCTCAAAACGAATGACCACCAGTAATCGCAGAACTGCCAGTAGAATCTGTAATACGCTTTAAATACTGCGGAAGCACCGTGAACAGCAACGACAACATTACGGAAGAAATAACTTTAAGAATCCTTTCTGCAAACAAAGCTTACTATGCCTTTAACAATCTGCTCAGATCACGTTTGCTATCCCGGCACACAAAAATAAGATTATACAAGACCCTTCTTCGACCCATATAGAACTGAATCTGGATACTTACACAAGAACAAGAACGCTGGCTGAGAATCTTTGAACGCAAGACTCTATGGAAAAATTTCGGTCCTGTCCAAGAGGATGGAATATGGAGTATCAGAAGAAATGATGAGCTCGTGATTTTTATAATGAACGGGATCTGATTGGCTTCATAAAAAGTTCCAGAATACGTTGGATCGGACAGGGCATCAGAATGTACACAAAGACCTGCAAAGAATCGATGCCCATAATTGGAGAAGATAAGCGCGTGACCGCGGAAGATGGAAAAGGTTTGTGCAGGCGACAAAAACTCTCTAAGGGTTGTAAAAGCCACTTAATTGATTGATCTACCTTAGAGCTGAATGGATAGTATTGAAAAGTATCAGAATTTCAGTCAGTGTGACTTTACGCCATCATAATTTGTCTGCCGTCTCGTTAATCGCGTCATTTCATTAATTCTTTGCAACCGTATTCGCTTTTTATATCTTCAGGATAACTTTTAATTGTTTTTGCCATTATTTCAACTTCTTGTCTTTTCCGTAACCTATCCATCTACTTTAGATCTTTCGCCTTATTTGGCAGCTATGCTCTCTCCTTTATGTTCTACCATGTTTTTAGCTTTATTGTTTTTTTTTGCCTAGCGATTATATCAGGCATCAGCAGGTCAAAATAAGAATGATGCAGGTGTTAAGGGAGTTTATTTTAATGATAACCAATAGATTGGTTTTAAATATTCCTTTATAATGTACTATCTACTGTCAAAGATGATATTTTTTTCTGCTATTAGTCCAATTCCTGGTACGTGGACGGTGTGCATATCTGCATGAAAATCTACAATATAATAAAATAGCGCTAATAAAATTAACGCAATATAATTTTATATTCTTCTAATTAATGACCGTTTAATTTCCTATAATATAGCGTTTAATAGTTTTTATTACAGTCGTTCAACAAAGAAAAAAACAATGAATGTCAATTTGCATAACAATAAAATTTGACATGGGAAAAGAGATAGTTCCTATTAGCAGGTCAAAGGTTAATCTGTGTACAAATACGACATCAGCCAAAATATACGAAATTGTTTCTTAAACTATACTAATTCAATCATGTACGAAAATGAAAATCGCCGTTTAAAATTATTTTGGGAGAAAGTAACGAGATGATTATTGATTATTGATTTTACTTGAGGCTAGAAGTTAACAAGATTGAATTTTAAATTGATTATTTTAAATTGTATCATTTGTAAAAGCTATTTTTTTCCCACCACAGAGAAACTATTAGTTACTGCGCAATAATATACAGTAAAAATTACTATATTTTAAATAATTTAGACAAATGAGCCCCAAATTTATTAATGATACATTCTATTTAGGCCATGCCGGCAGACATTTATATAAATTTAGCAAATAACTTGTTCTGAGACTGGTCTTCTTAAAAAAAAAAACTGGTTTATAATACGTTGTTTACTTTCCTGTGCAGATATGCTAATATTTTTAAATATTAGTATAGAATTAAATTAATGTTGAATACAGTTTTAGTCAGGACCGCCGCGTGCTGGTGGTCAGGGTGTGCCCTGTACACAGCTGGCTCATCAAGGGGCGGCATTTAGGGTTGAATCTAGTAGAATCATTCTGGTAGAATTTCTAGAAACATCAATCCGCCAAGTTTACACACGAGCGGCATTTGGATTCGATTCTAGTAATTGAAGTACTTATAATTTTTTGTTAGAAGTAGTTAAAGTTTTCTTCACAGACGAACGACACTTGACTTGATATTTTTTCACAAATTAATAAATAATATTATTGATTCTCAATTAATTCTACCACTTTTTAATTTCAATTGTCGTTCGTATACTCTGAGAACTCAAAAACTTTTGTATAACCAGTTCAGTAATTCCAATTTGGGACTAAACTCGCCCATTGCGAGAATTAGCAATACTGTTACCGAACTAAGTCCTAGTATAGATATACTGTCATGTTCTTTAATATGCCTTAAAAAGCATGCTAAAGGTTTTGATAAACTAAATTCTAATACCTTATAATAAATATATGAATAATTGTTTCTATAAATTGTTGTAATACTTTCTTATTTGCTGTGTTTCTTATTATCACAATATTTTCACAATACTTTATACTTGTTTTGTAATCATAATATGTACATATGTGTAAATACTTACGAATTGTACATTTTTTATTTGTTTTTTTTTTCAAACAAGTAAGTTTTTTACTTTTTTAACAAATAAGTAAAAAATAAAATTAATCCTGAATTAAATTCGCATATTACGCGCAGGTGGTGCGGTAATAAACAAGTTCGTAGCAATGGGCATGGACAGTGTGCTAGAATGAATTAATTCGTACCGATGCGCATGTGCTGTGTGCGAGGATGAAAAATTCGGATCAATGCGCATGTGCAGCGGTGCGAGTTGGTTTTTATTCCCGTACCGGCTGCGCGCACATAATGTCTATCAACAATATTTATATTATATTTTCTTGATTAAAACTTTTTATAATTGAAAAATGGTAATCGGAGGAAAAGCAACAGGTACAGAATGCATATTCCGCAGTCGAATGAAGTGCTTCATTCACTTACGCCTTGGATAGCAAATTTCATTCTAGTGCGGAATATATAACATTCCGCGCTAGTTGTACAAAATACTATTATTTCATGGTCACCTATTTTTCCTATTTCTTTATTTCTTACTTTTTGTGTATTTTGTTTTATTTAGTTCTTTAAGTTTATGAGAACAGAAATATAAAATGAAATAAGCGTTTTAGAATTTCAATTACTGGTGCAATTAAAGGACGGAAATACTGAAACTCAAGTTCAGAAACCTCGACTATAAAATATTTTATTAAATGCCTATCATAAGAAACTATTCAATCATGAAGTGAAAGAAAATTTGCGACCATCTAGTAATTTTAGTAAGCAATTATTTGGATTTGTAGAAAAGAAATTTAACGTTGACTAACATGGCTCGTTAAACTCACTTTATTACTTGTACTTGCAGTATTATTATATGATTTTAAGTGGTCGACTGTGTAAGTGAAATAAAAATATTATGAGCACAATATTTTACATTGATTTTAGAGTATGTTAAAAAGAAAAAGAAAAAGTTAAAAACATAATATATTTAACACTAATTTTTAAAATGGCTTTTAAAATGTTTAAAAAACAACAAAAATCAAAAATATAAGATGTAAATGGATCTACAACTCGGTTGCCTCCAGGCGAGTGCAATAAATACAAGCTAGGGAGAATGATGATTATGATTGCACCAGCGAGGTGGCAACTCAGATACTATCGGATGCTAATGTCAAGCAAAATGCCTCTAGCCTACAAAGTGGTAGTGAGATTGCAGGAGGGACACACAAAAATATTTACACCCTATATGGCAAACAATATGTATTGGGTGTAAGTAGTTTTGGGACCACCCGCAGAAGGCGTTAAGTGATCTCTACCGATAGAAGCAAAATGGCTACGGTGCCTTCCTTATATTGTGCGAACAATTTCTATTTCCACCGGTAAGGCAACAGCAAGAAATTGAACCAAAACCAAGGTAGAAACTAGTTTTCAAGGTGCCCCGCGTGTTGCCTTCATGCTAGATCAACGATGCTTACAAAAGTCAGCATATTAGTCTTCAAAAATGTGCATACTGATGAACGCAAAATGGAAAATATTAGTGATTTTTCTCTCAAAAACTAAATTTCTAACATTCTTTCAAAAAAAAAAAAACAAAGGAACAGATATCAATTCTAACCTCCAAACAAAACAATGGAATTTTAGGATGAATATATTTACAAATAATGTACAAAGCGGCGAAATATGAAAATATAGCCTTGTATCTTTTTAAAACCGTAAACAAATTACAAAGTGTAGAAATTAAACCACGTTAGGTGTTAAATCAAGTCATCACGGAATGAACATAACAAATTTACTGATAACTAAGCTCCAATAGTTCAGTAGGAATCAGCAGGGTAACCGACGAGTTCATCGAAAATCAATTCATCGAATATCAATTCATCGAAAATCAATTCATCGAAAATCAATTCATCGAAAATCAATTCATCGAAAATCAATTCATCGAAAATCAATTCATCGAAAATCAATTCATCGAATGATCAATTCATCGAATGATCAATTCATCGAAAAAAAATATTTTGTAAATATTTTAGAGGAATGCCGAGGGGATCGGAAAGTCAAAAGAGCAGTGGTCAATAAAAGTAGACAGACTAAGAAATAATTGCGTAATTTTTTATATGGTTTAAAAAAAGGTAAATAAGGTGACATAGTGTTTGAATATAAATAAAGAAATATAATAAGAAACCTTATATAATAAAAGAAATAAATGTTTTGTTTTTAAGGTTTAATAAGACAGGTTAGTGGCAATTGCACGCAAATAATATTTATAAATTCATACACAATGATACGCATTTTAATTGGGCTAATATGGGGGAAAATAAAGTACTATGCGCCTAAAAACAAGGTAATTAGGTTGGGTTTAGTTAGTAAAAGTCTAAAACCGAGCGGAGCGAGTTACCCATCTTCTAGTTTAAGGACAAAGCACTATTTCAGGTTAGGTTAGGTTAGTAAGGGTTTTGTTAGAAGAAGCCGAGCGAAGCGAGCTACCCATCTTCTAGTTTAATGTCAAAACACTATCTTAGGTTAGGTTAGGTTAGTAAGGGTTTGGTTAGAAGAATCCGAGCGAAGCGAGCTACCCATCATCTAGTTTAATGACAAAACAAACTCACACTAACATAACAATGCCACCTGTTTAGAATCACCGTACATTGAACAAATCATGTGTGGTATAGTAAATATGAATAGTAAAACTATGTACTGAACACAAAACCCTTAAGACCTAACAGATGGGGAAATACCATTTTTATAATCCTTTAAGAATGGGTGTATTAAGTACATTTATGATCCCATTAACCGGGTTTTTCTGATCTAAGGAGCCCTGTTCGATTTCAAAATAATCCAACAGGTATCTTTTACCTGGCGTATTTTCAAAATGGAAAATTTAAAAATTATTAATAGCCCAAGTATTATAGTTATTTAATAAGTGTAGTCTGTCAACTTTTATTGACCACTGCTTTTTTGGCTTTCCGATCCCCTCGGCATTCCTCTCAAATATTTACAAAATATTTTTTTTCGATGAATTGATTTTCGATGAATTGATTTTCGATGAATTGATTTTCGATGAATTGATATTCGATGAATTGATTTTCGATGAATTGATTTTCGATGAATTGATTTTCGATGAACTTACCGTGAATCACATTGTTAAACTACAAAAGAACTGAACCCTAGTTCTTTTGTAGTTTACAACCACGTTGTAAACAGTCAACGGTCAGTGGCGCATACATACGTTTAAGTACTAACTATAAATAAATATACTTGTTTTTGTTAATCTTTTAAGTAAGATGCGTAATGTGAAAAATTCCTACGGCTATGGGTTGACACGCCTAATTATATCACTTCTATTGTAATTTTATGAGTTCCCTAACTTTTATTATTTTATTGCGATCTTTAAAACTAATTTGGTACGGACTTATACTAACTAATATATCTACTGAAACAATTGCATGCATTTGTTTCAATTATTTACCAACAAATAAGTCGTCATTTTGGCTACAAAATGCAATTTTCTCAAAAAGGTTTTACACCGTTGAATAGAGAGAAAAAGGTTCTATAATAATATGTGTAGTGTAATTTGAAAAAAAAACTATTAACTGTCATACTTTTGCATAACAAATGCAAAATAATAATTGGTACGGTTATCGTCTGACCCCTGTTGCCCCAAATAAGTTTTATTTGAACGATATTATTATAATAAATGTATATTATTATTAGTGGTTATAGGAGTTGTAGGGGTTTTTCTTGGATTTCCACCGAATAAATATAATATTAATTTTGTATAATCTTTATTATAGTTACTGCGACTAGTTTCGCTCATTCAAGCATTATCAAGCTGATTGTCGTAAACAATAAATACAAATAAATAATAAATAAATAATAGTTATCATAAGAGTCAAAATACGCGGTAAAACCTTGTCAGAAAATAAAATGGAGTATGCTAACGGTTGCTTAGGCAAGTCATAACGATAAAGATTATACAAAATTAATATTATATTTATTCGGTGGAAATCCAAGAAAAACCCCTACAACTAATATTATTATAACTCTTTTTATTAAGGAAATAATCGAGGTGAATATAACTGTTGTCTCACCCTGTATATTATAAATTTATAGATAAGTTTCATATCTTGATCATTGTGCACCGTAGTGACCAGTAATGTGCCTTTACGGTAAAAAATATTTTTTACATTTTGACGTAAAGAATAAATAAACAATGTAAGGAAAGTAATAAATGTCAACAATATAAGCTATGCGTAAAGAAGGTAAACAACTGAAAAAGTAAGGTTAGTTCGTCGATTCTGTTAGTTTTTTACTGTCAATTGAAATAGTTTACATTACACACGGCGTCGTTTTAAAAAGAATCTTTGTTATAGTCGACTTCGGTTTTTACTTCGCGTTAAACCTGGTCAGATGGGAGGTGCATCAGAAGCAAGCCAATTGGACTATATAGGAGCCCTAAAAAATCTGTCTCCCGCTCTCCAAGTATTTGGGAGTGATTTTTTTTAATGTAAGTTTTTTTATTATTGATAAATTGTTTAGGCTCTAAAAGATTCTTGCACCTAGAGCTCTTTATGGAGAAGACCGGCCGTGCCGCGTTTTGGCCGGAAGAAAACAATATAATCGGATTTATGACGAACTTGGGTTTAGTGTAAAAACAGAAAAAAACAATGATAAATAAATAGTTTTAAAATAAATATTGTTATTATATAGGTTCTTTACAGTTTTACTCATAAAAAGTTCATGTAAAGGTATTCATGTACAAGGAAGAATATAGAATTTTGAGTGAGCTTTCATAGTATTTGGTGCAATTTTCTGTCATCAGAATGAGTCTATGTGCAGGACATCTATATTCGTATATAACGAATCTTCCGGCCTACCGAGCTTGCCTCCTCCCAACCCTACCATCATGGTAAATGAAGTTGTCAAAATGAAGAACACTTTACTCGAAGTTGTGTATCATAAAGGATATGAGGCAGATGAGAAGAGTACAGTGAAAAAGGAAAGTAATGCGAATGAAACAGAGATGATGATGCGAACAGAATGTTAAAGAGATCTAGAAAGAAACAGTGAAAACCCATCAAATATGCTTCGAAGAATATATAGAGATCAGCTAATAAATGATCTAGCAAGTAATGATATATATATATATATATATATATATATTTTTTTTTTTTTTTTTGGCTGTAAAATTATTGGGAAGAAAACGGTTAGGAAAGTAAAACTCAACTTTTACTGATGCCCAATATTTCGGTCTGATATTCAGACCATCTTCAGGGGCTGGAAATATATTTAGTTATGAAACAGTGTTATCGATAAAAATACAAAAAAACTTACAAAGTTAAAATTAAGAGTTTTTTCCTTTGTTGCACATTAAAATCAAGACTAGAATTATTATTATCACAAACATTATATATCACAAAATCAAAAATTAAAAAAATTAAAAAAACTGAAAAAAACCGTTACAATCTGTTACATGGCGGTAATTTCAATACTTGATATCAGCATGTACATTCTTCTTTCTGCTACAAGTAAATTCGGGAGCATTTTGTGGAGTTGATATCTTGAACTAACATGCGGTGTAGAGTCGGTAAATCAGGTTCCTTGTTTTATTAGAAAATTAAGTTTACAATAATATGTAAACATTATGTTAGATTAGTGTTACCGTCGTGAATTTTTAACAAATTTTTATAAATAGCACTAAGGCCCTGGATATCAGTTTTTGCATTCAAATTGTTGTTAAATTTGTTAATGTAACACATTTCTAAGAAGGTTCTTTTTTGTGTGTTTGGTTCCGTGGCCAGAATCTCCGTGCTGTCAAAATGAGGGTTATGCTTCGTTTTAGACATATGATTGGCTAACGCGCAAAACTGGGGCTTCACTCTGGCATCCGATTTATGTTGCGTTATCCTGTTCCCTAGGCATTGAGAAGTCTGTCCAACATAAGAAGAGCTACATTCACAAGGTATCTTATAAATGATGTCCCTATATTTTTTTGTAGGTCTCTTGTCCTTTAGTTTGGAGAAGAGTTGTCTTATGGTCCTTACTGGTTTTTCTGCCAGGGTTAATTCCTCCTGTCGGAATGTACTTTTGATGATGGGAGTGATTTCCTGGATGTAAGGGATGGAGAAATATTTCTTGTTCATTGGATCGACTTCTCTATGAGTGGAATTGGCAGAAGTAGTGCAGCTGTTGTAGATAATCCTGTGAGACATGTTCCTTGGATATCCACATTGTTTGAACTGGGTGGCTAGGTTTTTTAGGTTTTTTTGTAGAAAATTCGGGTGTGATATTTTTTTAACTCTATTTACCATGGTTTTCAGAGATGCTGTTTTGTATTTCATAGGATGGTAGCTATGGAAATGCAAATATCTACCCGAGTTGGTTGGTTTTTCATGGTAGTCAAACATAATGTGGTTGTCAGGACCTCGGATGACCCAAGTATCTAAGAAGGGGACGGCGTTTCTCTCATTTTCCGTTTCTAGGGTGAACTGTATGGCTTGGTCATATTTATTAAAGATGTTAAGTACTTCTTGAACCTTGTCACCAGGAACTGCTAATAAAGTGTCATCCACATAAATTTTTAATAACGGTATGTCAAAATTGCAGGATAATGTTACACTGTTTAGGAGATTTTTCATGACTCCTTTAGCTATTATTGGAGAACTATCTGCTCCTTGTGCTAGTCCCGTTAGTTGTAAATAGAATTGGTTGTTAAAGCTGCAATATGATGATGTGTTAATAAATTGTATTATATCAATAAATTGATCTAATGACAAGTCTGTGTGTTCACTTATCCTGATCCAGTTGTCTGTAATGTATTTAATGGTAAGTTGTAGTGTGACACTAGGGAACAGAGAGATTACGTCCAGGCTTAGTAAAACATAATTGTCAGGAATTTTGTAGTTATTTAGTTCTTCAATTAGTTCAAAAGTACTATTGACATCATATTTGCATCTTTCATACGAAGCTGTAAGTATCCTAGTTACATATTTAGACCAGGTGGAGAAAGGGGCGTTGTTGGTATCAACTATATGTCTTACAGGTAAGTCCATTTTATGAATTTTGACATGAGCGAAAAGTCTGGGGCACACCGAATTATGATTTCTAAGTTCCTTGGCGGTTTTTTTGTCGATCCCTTCTTTTAAGAGTACTTGTGACACTATTTTGTTAGATTTATTTTGTATGGAAGTGGTAGGATCCTTAGTTAGTCGTTTAAAGGAGTTACTATCATTTAATATGTCCATTACCTTGTTGGTATAGTCCTCTTGAGTAATAAGAACGGTGACACTACCTTTATCCGCGGGAACCACTAAAATTTCCGGGTGTTGCTTTAGGAACTGTTTTGTTTTTCTGAACTGTGTGGTAATGAAAGGTAGATCCTGGTTTTTATGTATGTAATTGGTTAAAGTATTGGTTATCTGTCCTCTAATTATGTTATTGTGTTCTTTTTCCCCGGTCCTGTGTAAAATATATTCGATGTCGGAAAGTATGCGGTAAATTGGAATGGATTTATTTTCTAGAGGTACCGCGAACTTAGGGCCAAGACTTATAGTTTTAAGTACATAATCTGGTATTTCTAATCCTGTAAGGTTTTTTACCCATTTTTCTTGGGTTTTATATTCTGATTTATTAATGAATTCTGTTGTTAGTTTTTTAAATTTCTCTATTTGCCTAGATTTTACTTTTTTGAAATATTTGGCTGCTGTCGCTTTTTGTTTTGTAAAAAATAGGCTATGTGTGTTTTGATTTACTTTATCACAGATAGATTTTTTTATAGTTGTTAAAATGGAGTCAGATTTTCGTAATTGCTGTTCTGATAGTTCTTGCTCTAGTTTGAGTATTTGTGATTTAATATTTTTATTTAAATTGTCAATTCTATAAGATGTCCTACCTTTTGCTTCACTTAAGAGATTGGTCAGGTTTTTAAAATTTTGGGTGATATGCTTCGGTGTTATATGTTTGTGTTTACAGAGGATTAGGAAGTTACGTCTGTTTCTAATTCCGATGTTTCTTCTTTGTTCTTTTATCCATTGCTTCATAAGTCTTACAACTTCAATGTTGTACTCCTGCAGGATGTTGTTGAAGTATCCCATCTTATATATAGATTAAAAAATTATTCCGTTCCAGTAATTATTTGGCTGTAAAATTATTGGGAAGAAAACGGTTAGGAAAGTAAAACTCAACTTTTACTGATGCCCAATATTTCGGTCTGATATTCAGACCATCTTCAGGGGCTGGAAATATATTTAGTTATGAAACAGTGTTATCGATAAAAATACAAAAAAACTTACAAAGTTAAAATTAAGAGTTTTTTCCTTTGTTGCACATTAAAATCAAGACTAGAATTATTATTATCACAAACATTATATATCACAAAATCAAAAATTAAAAAAATTAAAAAAACTGAAAAAAACCGTTACAATCTGTTACATGGCGGTAATTTCAATACTTGATATCAGCATGTACATTCTTCTTTCTGCTACAAGTAAATTCGGGAGCATTTTGTGGAGTTGATATCTTGAACTAACATGCGGTGTAGAGTCGGTAAATCAGGTTCCTTGTTTTATTAGAAAATTAAGTTTACAATAATATGTAAACATTATGTTAGATTAGTGTTACCGTCGTGAATTTTTAACAAATTTTTATAAATAGCACTAAGGCCCTGGATATCAGTTTTTGCATTCAAATTGTTGTTAAATTTGTTAATGTAACACATTTCTAAGAAGGTTCTTTTTTGTGTGTTTGGTTCCGTGGCCAGAATCTCCGTGCTGTCAAAATGAGGGTTATGCTTCGTTTTAGACATATGATTGGCTAACGCGCAAAACTGGGGCTTCACTCTGGCATCCGATTTATGTTGCGTTATCCTGTTCCCTAGGCATTGAGAAGTCTGTCCAACATAAGAAGAGCTACATTCACAAGGTATCTTATAAATGATGTCCCTATATTTTTTTGTAGGTCTCTTGTCCTTTAGTTTGGAGAAGAGTTGTCTTATGGTCCTTACTGGTTTTTCTGCCAGGGTTAATTCCTCCTGTCGGAATGTACTTTTGATGATGGGAGTGATTTCCTGGATGTAAGGGATGGAGAAATATTTCTTGTTCATTGGATCGACTTCTCTATGAGTGGAATTGGCAGAAGTAGTGCAGCTGTTGTAGATAATCCTGTGAGACATGTTCCTTGGATATCCACATTGTTTGAACTGGGTGGCTAGGTTTTTTAGGTTTTTTTGTAGAAAATTCGGGTGTGATATTTTTTTAACTCTATTTACCATGGTTTTCAGAGATGCTGTTTTGTATTTCATAGGATGGTAGCTATGGAAATGCAAATATCTACCCGAGTTGGTTGGTTTTTCATGGTAGTCAAACATAATGTGGTTGTCAGGACCTCGGATGACCCAAGTATCTAAGAAGGGGACGGCGTTTCTCTCATTTTCCGTTTCTAGGGTGAACTGTATGGCTTGGTCATATTTATTAAAGATGTTAAGTACTTCTTGAACCTTGTCACCAGGAACTGCTAATAAAGTGTCATCCACATAAATTTTTAATAACGGTATGTCAAAATTGCAGGATAATGTTACACTGTTTAGGAGATTTTTCATGACTCCTTTAGCTATTATTGGAGAACTATCTGCTCCTTGTGCTAGTCCCGTTAGTTGTAAATAGAATTGGTTGTTAAAGCTGCAATATGATGATGTGTTAATAAATTGTATTATATCAATAAATTGATCTAATGACAAGTCTGTGTGTTCACTTATCCTGATCCAGTTGTCTGTAATGTATTTAATGGTAAGTTGTAGTGTGACACTAGGGAACAGAGAGATTACGTCCAGGCTTAGTAAAACATAATTGTCAGGAATTTTGTAGTTATTTAGTTCTTCAATTAGTTCAAAAGTACTATTGACATCATATTTGCATCTTTCATACGAAGCTGTAAGTATCCTAGTTACATATTTAGACCAGGTGGAGAAAGGGGCGTTGTTGGTATCAACTATATGTCTTACAGGTAAGTCCATTTTATGAATTTTGACATGAGCCACCCAGTTCAAACAATGTGGATATCCAAGGAACATGTCTCACAGGATTATCTACAACAGCTGCACTACTTCTGCCAATTCCACTCATAGAGAAGTCGATCCAATGAACAAGAAATATTTCTCCATCCCTTACATCCAGGAAATCACTCCCATCATCAAAAGTACATTCCGACAGGAGGAATTAACCCTGGCAGAAAAACCAGTAAGGACCATAAGACAACTCTTCTCCAAACTAAAGGACAAGAGACCTACAAAAAAATATAGGGACATCATTTATAAGATACCTTGTGAATGTAGCTCTTCTTATGTTGGACAGACTTCTCAATGCCTAGGGAACAGGATAACGCAACATAAATCGGATGCCAGAGTGAAGCCCCAGTTTTGCGCGTTAGCCAATCATATGTCTAAAACGAAGCATAACCCTCATTTTGACAGCACGGAGATTCTGGCCACGGAACCAAACACACAAAAAAGAACCTTCTTAGAAATGTGTTACATTAACAAATTTAACAACAATTTGAATGCAAAAACTGATATCCAGGGCCTTAGTGCTATTTATAAAAATTTGTTAAAAATTCACGACGGTAACACTAATCTAACATAATGTTTACATATTATTGTAAACTTAATTTTCTAATAAAACAAGGAACCTGATTTACCGACTCTACACCGCATGTTAGTTCAAGATATCAACTCCACAAAATGCTCCCGAATTTACTTGTAGCAGAAAGAAGAATGTACATGCTGATATCAAGTATTGAAATTACCGCCATGTAACAGATTGTAACGGTTTTTTTCAGTTTTTTTAATTTTTTTAATTTTTGATTTTGTGATATATAATGTTTGTGATAATAATAATTCTAGTCTTGATTTTAATGTGCAACAAAGGAAAAAACTCTTAATTTTAACTTTGTAAGTTTTTTTGTATTTTTATCGATAACACTGTTTCATAACTAAATATATTTCCAGCCCCTGAAGATGGTCTGAATATCAGACCGAAATATTGGGCATCAGTAAAAGTTGAGTTTTACTTTCCTAACCGTTTTCTTCCCAATAATTTTACAGCCAAATAATTACTGGAACGGAATAATTTTTTAATCTATATATAAGATGGGATACTTCAACAACATCCTGCAGGAGTACAACATTGAAGTTGTAAGACTTATGAAGCAATGGATAAAAGAACAAAGAAGAAACATCGGAATTAGAAACAGACGTAACTTCCTAATCCTCTGTAAACACAAACATATAACACCGAAGCATATCACCCAAAATTTTAAAAACCTGACCAATCTCTTAAGTGAAGCAAAAGGTAGGACATCTTATAGAATTGACAATTTAAATAAAAATATTAAATCACAAATACTCAAACTAGAGCAAGAACTATCAGAACAGCAATTACGAAAATCTGACTCCATTTTAACAACTATAAAAAAATCTATCTGTGATAAAGTAAATCAAAACACACATAGCCTATTTTTTACAAAACAAAAAGCGACAGCAGCCAAATATTTCAAAAAAGTAAAATCTAGGCAAATAGAGAAATTTAAAAAACTAACAACAGAATTCATTAATAAATCAGAATATAAAACCCAAGAAAAATGGGTAAAAAACCTTACAGGATTAGAAATACCAGATTATGTACTTAAAACTATAAGTCTTGGCCCTAAGTTCGCGGTACCTCTAGAAAATAAATCCATTCCAATTTACCGCATACTTTCCGACATCGAATATATTTTACACAGGACCGGGGAAAAAGAACACAATAACATAATTAGAGGACAGATAACCAATACTTTAACCAATTACATACATAAAAACCAGGATCTACCTTTCATTACCACACAGTTCAGAAAAACAAAACAGTTCCTAAAGCAACACCCGGAAATTTTAGTGGTTCCCGCGGATAAAGGTAGTGTCACCGTTCTTATTACTCAAGAGGACTATACCAACAAGGTAATGGACATATTAAATGATAGTAACTCCTTTAAACGACTAACTAAGGATCCTACCACTTCCATACAAAATAAATCTAACAAAATAGTGTCACAAGTACTCTTAAAAGAAGGGATCGACAAAAAAACCGCCAAGGAACTTAGAAATCATAATTCGGTGTGCCCCAGACTTTTCGCTCATGTCAAAATTCATAAAATGGACTTACCTGTAAGACATATAGTTGATACCAACAACGCCCCTTTCTCCACCTGGTCTAAATATGTAACTAGGATACTTACAGCTTCGTATGAAAGATGCAAATATGATGTCAATAGTACTTTTGAACTAATTGAAGAACTAAATAACTACAAAATTCCTGACAATTATGTTTTACTAAGCCTGGACGTAATCTCTCTGTTCCCTAGTGTCACACTACAACTTACCATTAAATACATTACAGACAACTGGATCAGGATAAGTGAACACACAGACTTGTCATTAGATCAATTTATTGATATAATACAATTTATTAACACATCATCATATTGCAGCTTTAACAACCAATTCTATTTACAACTAACGGGACTAGCACAAGGAGCAGATAGTTCTCCAATAATAGCTAAAGGAGTCATGAAAAATCTCCTAAACAGTGTAACATTATCCTGCAATTTTGACATACCGTTATTAAAAATTTATGTGGATGACACTTTATTAGCAGTTCCTGGTGACAAGGTTCAAGAAGTACTTAACATCTTTAATAAATATGACCAAGCCATACAGTTCACCCTAGAAACGGAAAATGAGAGAAACGCCGTCCCCTTCTTAGATACTTGGGTCATCCGAGGTCCTGACAACCACATTATGTTTGACTACCATGAAAAACCAACCAACTCGGGTAGATATTTGCATTTCCATAGCTACCATCCTATGAAATACAAAACAGCATCTCTGAAAACCATGGTAAATAGAGTTAAAAAAATATCACACCCGAATTTTCTACAAAAAAACCTAAAAAACCTAGCCACCCAGTTCAAACAATGTGGATATCCAAGGAACATGTCTCACAGGATTATCTACAACAGCTGCACTACTTCTGCCAATTCCACTCATAGAGAAGTCGATCCAATGAACAAGAAATATTTCTCCATCCCTTACATCCAGGAAATCACTCCCATCATCAAAAGTACATTCCGACAGGAGGAATTAACCCTGGCAGAAAAACCAGTAAGGACCATAAGACAACTCTTCTCCAAACTAAAGGACAAGAGACCTACAAAAAAATATAGGGACATCATTTATAAGATACCTTGTGAATGTAGCTCTTCTTATGTTGGACAGACTTCTCAATGCCTAGGGAACAGGATAACGCAACATAAATCGGATGCCAGAGTGAAGCCCCAGTTTTGCGCGTTAGCCAATCATATGTCTAAAACGAAGCATAACCCTCATTTTGACAGCACGGAGATTCTGGCCACGGAACCAAACACACAAAAAAGAACCTTCTTAGAAATGTGTTACATTAACAAATTTAACAACAATTTGAATGCAAAAACTGATATCCAGGGCCTTAGTGCTATTTATAAAAATTTGTTAAAAATTCACGACGGTAACACTAATCTAACATAATGTTTACATATTATTGTAAACTTAATTTTCTAATAAAACAAGGAACCTGATTTACCGACTCTACACCGCATGTTAGTTCAAGATATCAACTCCACAAAATGCTCCCGAATTTACTTGTAGCAGAAAGAAGAATGTACATGCTGATATCAAGTATTGAAATTACCGCCATGTAACAGATTGTAACGGTTTTTTTCAGTTTTTTTAATTTTTTTAATTTTTGATTTTGTGATATATAATGTTTGTGATAATAATAATTCTAGTCTTGATTTTAATGTGCAACAAAGGAAAAAACTCTTAATTTTAACTTTGTAAGTTTTTTTGTATTTTTATCGATAACACTGTTTCATAACTAAATATATTTCCAGCCCCTGAAGATGGTCTGAATATCAGACCGAAATATTGGGCATCAGTAAAAGTTGAGTTTTACTTTCCTAACCGTTTTCTTCCCAATAATTTTACAGCCAAATAATTACTGGAACGGAATAATTTTTTAATCTATATATAAGATGGGATACTTCAACAACATCCTGCAGGAGTACAACATTGAAGTTGTAAGACTTATGAAGCAATGGATAAAAGAACAAAGAAGAAACATCGGAATTAGAAACAGACGTAACTTCCTAATCCTCTGTAAACACAAACATATAACACCGAAGCATATCACCCAAAATTTTAAAAACCTGACCAATCTCTTAAGTGAAGCAAAAGGTAGGACATCTTATAGAATTGACAATTTAAATAAAAATATTAAATCACAAATACTCAAACTAGAGCAAGAACTATCAGAACAGCAATTACGAAAATCTGACTCCATTTTAACAACTATAAAAAAATCTATCTGTGATAAAGTAAATCAAAACACACATAGCCTATTTTTTACAAAACAAAAAGCGACAGCAGCCAAATATTTCAAAAAAGTAAAATCTAGGCAAATAGAGAAATTTAAAAAACTAACAACAGAATTCATTAATAAATCAGAATATAAAACCCAAGAAAAATGGGTAAAAAACCTTACAGGATTAGAAATACCAGATTATGTACTTAAAACTATAAGTCTTGGCCCTAAGTTCGCGGTACCTCTAGAAAATAAATCCATTCCAATTTACCGCATACTTTCCGACATCGAATATATTTTACACAGGACCGGGGAAAAAGAACACAATAACATAATTAGAGGACAGATAACCAATACTTTAACCAATTACATACATAAAAACCAGGATCTACCTTTCATTACCACACAGTTCAGAAAAACAAAACAGTTCCTAAAGCAACACCCGGAAATTTTAGTGGTTCCCGCGGATAAAGGTAGTGTCACCGTTCTTATTACTCAAGAGGACTATACCAACAAGGTAATGGACATATTAAATGATAGTAACTCCTTTAAACGACTAACTAAGGATCCTACCACTTCCATACAAAATAAATCTAACAAAATAGTGTCACAAGTACTCTTAAAAGAAGGGATCGACAAAAAAACCGCCAAGGAACTTAGAAATCATAATTCGGTGTGCCCCAGACTTTTCGCTCATGTCAAAATTCATAAAATGGACTTACCTGTAAGACATATAGTTGATACCAACAACGCCCCTTTCTCCACCTGGTCTAAATATGTAACTAGGATACTTACAGCTTCGTATGAAAGATGCAAATATGATGTCAATAGTACTTTTGAACTAATTGAAGAACTAAATAACTACAAAATTCCTGACAATTATGTTTTACTAAGCCTGGACGTAATCTCTCTGTTCCCTAGTGTCACACTACAACTTACCATTAAATACATTACAGACAACTGGATCAGGATAAGTGAACACACAGACTTGTCATTAGATCAATTTATTGATATAATACAATTTATTAACACATCATCATATTGCAGCTTTAACAACCAATTCTATTTACAACTAACGGGACTAGCACAAGGAGCAGATAGTTCTCCAATAATAGCTAAAGGAGTCATGAAAAATCTCCTAAACAGTGTAACATTATCCTTACATTATTTTTTAATCTATATATATATATATATATATATAAACCTGGAGGCTTCAAATTCTCTGATAGTGTCAAAAAATTTCTTATATAAATCATTCTTATATGAAACTTATTTAAAAATGAAAGTTAATGTACAATAAATAAATATTTGTTTTTATCAAACCTTTTTACTGTCAAATTTCACTTTGCGTGTGGATTAATTAGCGAGTCTAAAAAAGTTAATTTCTTAATTTGGAAAAGATAATTTCTTAATGTTAGATTTTCGCCAACACCATTCAACAGAAGCTATAAAAATATTATGTTTTTGCATTTTTGCGGTATCATTAATTTAAAAAAAAAAGAAATTAAAATTTTATTTAAATTACAGGAACTGAAAAAATTGTTATTAATAGATTGTAGAAGATCATTTTATGGGTAAATGAATAGAATGTAGTCAGTCCACATAGTTAGTGGTTTTTTACCGACCGTGCGTATAGAGATGGAGGTATTGTAATCATACCGATGTCCTTAGCTATTCCAATACAGCCATCCTTTGCCCCCGAAATGAAGATGCTACAAGGAGCGCAGGGAGTTATAAGGAGGTCAGAACTGTAGAGGTAACACGCTACTTGAAGGGAGAAAGAGGAAGGCAGGAGGGAGGGTTAGGAGGATTGCGAGGCTAAGGTGCGGGAATGAAGAGAGAGGAAATAGATATTGGAGGAAACAGGAGGATATGATGTGCAGAATATGCGGGGAGAAGGAAGAAGATCACCTTGCGACGAGGTGTAGGGAGATGACAGTGTGGTCGGAGAACACATTAGACCTGTTGCACGGAGATGGAAGGGGGAGAGGTGGGCGAGGGAATTAGAGGCAAGAAGGATTGATATTGGGGAAGGATAACAGGAATGTGTAAAGGAAGGAAGAAAGAGGTCCAGTGGGAAGCAGAAGGGAGGAAAAGGAAGGACGGAAGGGGGCTGAGGTTACCTGGGAATACGGAGGAAGGAAGGGACATAGCAGGAGGGGTGAAGAAATGGTTAAAAGGGAAGAGAATGGAATAAAATAAATAGTAGTGTAATGTATGGTTAATATGACATTGGGATGTTGATAGGAGATATTATATATTATGTAATTGTAGTAAATACTCTAAACACCGAAAGGTCAAGGGGAAATAAAAGATTATATAAGAAGATGCTACAAGCATCAACGAAGAGGTTCTGAACCTTTTGAAGGGCGAGTCTGCAACATATCTTAGCATCGATTCAATCAACTGTGAGGACGCCTCAGGAACAAAAAACTATTCAATAGAATTTTTAAATAGTTTTATAATAATAATACTTAAAAGTAGGGGCAATAATTATGTTGTTACGTAACTTCAACACAAAAAAGGGCCTATGTAATGGCACACGCTTGGTGGTGATAAAATTGTTTAAAAATTTAATAACTACCACTGTTATAACTGGATCTTCTAAAGGAAATCCAGCTTTCATGACTAGGATTGATTTAGCTGCCACCGATCCCAATTTCCTTACTCCCTTTATCTTACGCCGAAGACAGTTTCCAGTCAAACTGGGATTTTCGATCACGATTAATAAATGCAAGATCAAACCTTGGAAAACGTGGAAGTTTACCTGCCCATTGCAGTGTTCAGCCATGGACAGCTGTACGTCTAGCCTTTTCACAGTACGCCATGCAACAGACATTAAGGTGAATAATAATAATAATAATAATAATAAACAACTTTAAAGCAATGGGAGTCCTAATGGGAAACTCCTAGAACAGTCTGAATTTTACAAAAAATTTAGAAGGGTTTGATGTGCTTGCCAACAAATTAAGGGGGTAGTACACTTCTTTTTTTTGAAAAAATCGATTTTCTAAAAACATCAAATTCGTGTAATATATACCTCCAGAAATAGTAGAAATCGTAAATCGAGATACAATACATAGTAACCGAGCGGCGCACAGCTGCCTTTTCGGCAGGTGCTGCATATTCCCCCCATTATTTTCATCTAAAGCACCCTCCAGCTTTAGATGAGGAAATTCAGCCTTATTTAAAAGAAATATACACGGATTTAATCTCTGATGATGTTGGAAAGATGTGTGGGAGCAAACACACAGAACACGAATGAGAACATTTAAACGCGTTTTTCTCAAAACCACGTTTTTGTGACCTTGCCGACATGATTTTGAAAAAACTATTGGTCCGATCGGGCTCAAATTTTTATGGGAGACTCTATACATGTGTAGTTCTCGCCCGAACTAGGATTTTGAAAATCGATTAATGTTAAACCCTTTTTTTAAACAATTTTTTGCAAAAAAAATGGCCGAAAAATTAAAAAGTCCGCCATTTTGATTTTTTTTTACCAAATTTTTTTATCCTAGTTCGGGCGACTGATCTATATTTTAATATGCACTTTGAATTTTTTGTTTCGGACGTTCCAGAGTCGAGATATCATGTCGGCCAGATTAAAAAGGGATTACCTTCAGGCAGCCATATTAGGGCCCTATGAAGATAAAAACAAAAAAAAAAAAAAAATTATATTCTTGAATGTTAGTTGTATCATATATAAAAAGTTTGCAAGATCAAAATAAAGTTAACTATAAAAAAAAATCTTTAAAAAAAGGCCTTAAGAAGTGTACTACCCCCTTAACGCAACTTAATTTTTTTTTTAAATTATTATTATTAATTTTTTCCAAATTATTAAATATCAATAACCTAAGTTGCTGTTTAGCATGAGTAGTAGCTTCTTATTAATTTCTGTTTCTAACGGGTGTTTTTTTTAGAGGTATAGAACTTTAAATTGCAATAAAACAACGATGGATTATTCGATTGACATGAATTTTTTTTTATTCGAAAGATAATCTTGTGGCATTACATTAAATCATACCAACAAGACGGCGCAACATGTCACACAGCTCGTGCCACAATCGATTTATTGAAAGACACGTTTGGTGACCGCCTAATTTCACGTTTTGGACCTGTGAATTGGCCTCCAAGATCTTGTGATTTAACACCGTTGGACTACTTTCTGTGGGGCTATGTAAAGTCATTGGTCTATGCGGATAAGCCACAAACGCTTGACCATTTGGAAGACAACATTCGCCGTGTTATTGCCGATATACGGCCACAAATGTTGGAAAAAGTCATCGAAAATTGGACGTCCAGATTGGACTACATCCGAGCCAGCCGTGGCGGTCATATGCCAGAAATCATATTTAAAATGTAATGCCACAAGATTATCTTTCGAATAAAAAAAAATTCATGTCAATCGAATAATCCATCGTTGTTTTATTGCAATTTAAAGTTCTATACCTCTAAAAAAAACACCCATTACAATCTGTGACGAAGATGGCTTAAATATTCGCCAACCTTTATAATTGTTTTACAGATGTTTATAGTTTTTTTTTTTTTTTTTTTTTTTAATCATTTTATTTCCTTTGCCTAACTGGGCATTTACGTGACAACTTGTTATATTTAGAAAGAAAGCTTATGACTTAAATAAATAAACGCCACCACCGTCTAATATTGTACCGAGAGTATATTTTTAATTTGGTGATTAAATTACCCCGTCGAATAATGGGATTTTCTCTTAGTTATATATAAATTTGGAAGGAGAAACCGATAAACAAATATGTAAATAATATGTTCGTGCAAGTTCGTGTTAAATCTCGTTTCAATATAACATGAATAATTGCAACATGTACAATAACACCACTGGTTCTTGCATGTTACATATCGTAAAATTAAAAACATGAAAGAATTTCTTATATAATCATGCTTACTACATTTTATTCTCCAATAAAATTTTCTTCATGTAACTTTCATTTTAATTGTTATGATAAAATATTTAATTAATTGCAACTCAGATTAAAAGTCTCGCCGCCCAGCGGTATTCTTATTTCTTTACCACCTTTTCCATTTCTTGATAAAACTAATTGATTATATGGGTTTAATAGATTGTTTTATTAAGTTTCTGCTAATCGGAAAGACAATGGCGTACTTTGAAGTTTAGAACAAGTAGTTAGATAAAATGATCGTTTAAATATAGTAAGTTATACTTAATACTAACTTCCCCGTGCGGCTTCGTTCGAGGACAATTGGCTACTAGGCCACGGGGGCTCGGGTTCGAATCCTGATGATAGCATGGATATTTGTGAGTGTACGTAGTTTTAAGGATGCATTGTACCAAGAAAATTTAAATAATAAAATTGATACTGGTTAATGACCAATAGTTGCCAACCCAAAAAAAAATAAATAAATAAATAAATAAATTTAAAAAAAAAAAAACATATCTACTCTTATTGTCACAAAGAATTTCAAGAAAATATTACCTTCGCAGTTCCATCAGAAATCATTGAAGCTGTATCAACCTTGTCGCTGCTGAAACTTGTGTGGTCGCTCATAATTTAAAAAAAATATATATATAAATGTGTTAAACATGCACAAGTTTCATTATAACTTTGGAACTACTGAACCGATTTTAATAAAGCACTGCCAAAACCTGACCAGATGTTGTATATACAGATAGAAAAAAACGCATGAAAATTGGACCAACAATCTCGAGTTTTGCATTAAATATAAACCAAAAATATGTATTTTGATTTACCCATGCGCACTAATATCTTTATATCTTTGGTACTATTGAACATTTTTTTTTTTTTCAATGATGATTAGTGTATAAATCGTGTACCAACTTTACTGTTGACGAAACTTATGTTTTTTTCTGATAATTTCAAGAAAATGCGTTCAATATGAACAAAAAACATGGATTTCGTTTTATTCTCGCGCATACATTTCATTATGACTTTGGAAGTACTGAACCGATTTTTATAAATCATAGCCAAAAACCTGACCAGATGATGTAGATACTACAGATAGAAAAAATTGTATGACAGACAAACAGAGCCTTTTTTACCGACCGCCAACATATATAAGGGAGGTATTGTGATCATACCGATTTTGATATTTTGAGATTTCGATGGATCTACACGAATTGCGGTCCCTACATAACGTTTTGACTATTTTTAGCATGATGTCTGTCGGTCTGTCTGTCCGTTCGTCTGTCTGTCCGTCTGTCTGTTTGTCCGTCTGTCCATCTGTGTACACGTGCAGAGCAAATTCGGCTAAAAGGATTTTTATGAAACTTCATATTTAAGTTTCTGCCATCAATGGCACAAGTTGATCAACTTTTGGTAAAAATCGGTTGACTAAAAATGGGAGTTTACTCGTGTCGATTTGAAGATTTTTGTGAATATTTCACAACAGAAAAATATTTCGAAAAATTTTATTGAACAAAAGTTGCTACAAAAGCAATAACTAGTAACTTTTATTTCAGACCTTTTTTGATAAAACGAAAAATTTCGAATAATTTCTGTAAAATTTTTCAATCTTTCAAAATGTCTCAATTTTTTCATACTTATATGTAACGTTTCCATGGCCATGATAAATAATATCTCTGTTAGAAAATATTAGGTCAAGTTATTTCTACTCTGCTGCTAGAATGTATTTTATATAAGTACTTTATGATGGCGGTCGGTCCTGTGGTGGCCACAGCTGATTTTTCTTTTTTTCTTTAAGCACCTTGTTTAGGTCAAAACTGAACACCGCTGTGATCTATACAACACAGAACAGTGCAAAACATTTGTAAATGTTAAGGCAGAATTATTGATGCACAAATTTTCGCTTATATTCTACTCTGCGCAGGATAATAACTGATTAAAAGAGGTACTTGTGTCTCGTCAAATTAAACGCACTAGAACAAGCAATTTTCTTTGATGTACCGATAGTAAATTTAGTTTTCTACATGCGACTTGTAAGCTCGTGCTCATTTTTGAAGAGCGGCAATATTTTGGTCACGCCCCTGTTTGCCGGTGATTTTCGAAAATATCTTTAACAAAAAACTATAATACCCTTTACACACTAGATCTTTAAGACGAGTGAACTTAAAGTTCACCGATGTTTAGGATCGGTATGCTGTCATCAGCTACTGGTGCTGTCATCAGCTACAGTAATTTTGTCCTTAAGTTACCGTCATGAAATTACCAGTGTTGAACTGTCTGCGCAGACGCACATTTTGAATTATTATAAACAATTAAGGATATTTCATTTCATTCTACAATAAAGGCACTACAATAAAGAATATATTACACCTGTATTAACATGTAAGTCGATACATTTTATCTCAAATATTGTAGCTCTGTATTTTATTAAACACATTATTAAAATAAATAATTTTATTATAACAATAAGTATAAACTTCTTATAACGTCGATATAATACAGTATTCTTGTTTTTGATAATATAAAATGTTGACAGTACAAAGTCAAGGAGTATTTTTTTATAATAGAAATTAAATTGGCAATGCGGACGAAGTTTAAGACGCAGATCTCTGTCTTAAACATCGCTTGTATTTAAACGAGGCCATACGGTTTCACATTAGCGTTTAAAGATACATTCACTTTAACATCCGATCTTAAAGATCTAGTGTGAAAAGGGTATAAGTGAGTGATTTTAAACTAAGCTGTGTGTCAGTTAGCATGTTTTTGTTTGTAGGAACCGCGAAGCACATTATACAAATGCTTTGCAAGCATAATTATGTTATGAATAACTATGGACTAGTTGTACGAATTAAAATATAATGATATTTTAATGTAGGTAATGTATTTTGTTCTCTGTACTCTGTCTTAAATAAATAAATACTAAATACTGAAAACATAAATAAATGAATAACATGTTCCCACTGTTCATTTATAATTTTTCAGTAATGATTGCTAAAAGTAGATCTCCTTTTCACTTTTTATGAACTCATGAAACTACTATTTAATATGAATAAACAAGTGTTCTTACGGTCATTGCGTACTCCGTTTCTATGAATCTTAAAAAAATTATTAATATAAAATCGGTGTCAGAACACCGCCTGAGTGCTGGCAGTCCTAGATCAAATCGTCTATGTTTGAAGATTTCTTGGACCGCGAAAAAGACAAATAGTGAAGTATTATGTAAAATGTCTAAAAGACAAGTGACAATAGGATTAAAAACTTAAAACTATTGAATAGGATTTGTTTAGTGCGAAGTGCGATGAGAGAAAACAATATTTAAAAAAAAGGAAACAATATTATTAGACGTTCGGACACGAAAAAAAAAAATAAGAAATTAAACAATGTAGAAAATAGAGACAAATGACGTTCCATGATAACCGAACTCTGGAACAGACCTGGTACTCGATGCTGATGATGAATTCTATGGTTATCTGAACTAATGGTGACAACTTGAGAGGGGGGGAGCAACTGGAGAGGCAATCAAAGTTTAAATAAAAAAATATATGAACTTCCTAGTTGTACAGTATTGTTTTCGTATTAAATATTGTTCACATCAAACATGTGATGTTTATTGGGTTGTGTGGGCGCAATTTGTTTTTAATGCAATACGTGATTTCAACCAACTATACAGTTATGTTGTCGAAGTCAGTTGTAATTAAAACTGGCAGTGGCACTGAACTTTTTAATTATGCACCACACTTTGTAACAATTTTAAGTTTGATAAAGTAAAACAAACATATTTAATATATGAATTAGACTAAGATTAAATAAGTTAAAATTGTTTGTATACAAGTTCAGCTAATCTATTTTTACTTATGTTACCTAAAATACGTGAAACTATATATTCACTTTCATCCACATTTAGATTTTCATTTATTATTCTGTCACAATTATAGCAACCTGAACTAGCTAAACAAATATAAATATTGTGAAATAATGCACATTCCAATAATTAACGCATATTCGACAAGATGCTACAGTTGCGTCATAGTGTAGCTAATTTCACAACTTTGGGTAATGTTCTAATTTATTCTTACGGAGAATATGATGCTACGGTATCCGTTACTGTGCGACGAAGGGGAGTTTACATATAGATAAAGGCAGAGTCTGGGACAAAATAGTTGCGTGCCCGAATAGTAACAGCGCTGTTGTCTAATACCCATTTCACACTAGAACTTTAAGACGAGTAAATTTAAAGTTCACCGATGTTTAACATCGGTATGCTTTCACACTTGATGTTTAAATCTCCGGTGCTGTCATCAGCTACAGTAATTTTGTCCTTAAGTTACCGTCATGAAATTACCAGTTTTGAACTGTCTGCGCAGACGTACATTTTGAATTATTATAAACAAATATGGATATTTCATTTCATTCTACAATAAAGACACTACAATAAAGAATATATTATAAGTCGATACATTTTATCTCAATTATTGTAGCTCTGTATTTTATTAAACACATTATTAAAATAAATAATTTTATTATAAAAATAAGTATAAACTTCTCATAACGTCGATATAATACAGTACTAGGGGCCTCAGCCCGGCTACGCCGGTCTTCTCCCCTACATTGTTAAAACTCGTCGCTTCGCGACTCGTTTTAATATAATTTTGTCGCACTTGTCGATTATAAAACTCGTCGCTCATCTTTTTTTAACACTATTTTATGGAAATTCCCCCTGCAAATGTCTTAAGTTTTATCGTTAATTCACCTTAAATACTTAATTAGTTTTCTTCTATCAAGAAATACGTTCAAAATGTGAAATCTCGTCCCATTTTAAAATGCAAAAAATTTGACAGCTGTCACCTTCTGAAATCTTGTAAGCATATTTCCAATAATGGGCCAGATTCTTTGAAAAATGTTTTCTGATGCCTCAAAATATTATCTCGCACGTCAAATAAGCTATCTTGAACCATTATCACCACTTAACACTTTGATTAACCCTGAAATTTTTAATATCTATAAATCTTTTTTAACACTATTTTATGGAAATTCGCCCTGCAAATGTCTTAAACATTATCGTTAATTCACCTTAAATCCTTAATTAGTATTCTTCTGTCAAGAAACACGTTCAAAATGTGAAATCTCCTCCCATTTTAAAATGCAAAAAATTTGACAGCTGTCACCTTCTGAAATCTTGTAAGCATATTTCCAATAATGGCCCAGATTCTTTGAAAAATGTTTTCTGATACCTCAAAATATTATCTCGCACGTTCAAAAAGCTATCCTGAACCATTATTACCATTTAACACTTTGATTCTCGCCGTAAATATTCTGGACCGGCCGTCTTGTACTAAGAATATTTTTGAATTATCGTCTGATAAAACCTGTCCGTGCCGATCATTGGTGACTTTGATTCGACACGGATTCGAGGAAAAAATGCATGATTTTTATCAATAAAAATTAGTCAGTACCCCCTGTCGAAATAAAATTAAGCCTAAGCACTAAAAAAATATCACCCGGATAAGAGGGCGGTTCATTTTCCTCTCTCCGCGTTACCGGAAAAATGAAGATACACCAGACGTTGAATAGAACATACATACCAACACTTGTACAATATAATAGTAGATTCTTGTTTATGATAATATAAAATGTTGACAGCACAAATTCAAAGAGTATTTTTTTATAATAGACATTATGTTGGGAGCTCATCACAGTTTTTGGTCTCCGATTTCATACAGCATGTCTTTTGAAGGAGAGAATATTTACCCTGTGACAACAAAAAAGGGATGGTACTAAACCCCTGCACGCTTTCCGGTCATAGGGAAAATTGCATTTCCACTTAAACACAAAATTTTTGTGCTTTTCTCTGATTTAATATTGCTTGCCCTTTTGTCAAAAAAAAGTTATAACAAATTTAAAGTCTTTTAAATATATGCATGCGATTCGGAGGGTCCCAATGGGCTCAAACGGTCATGGGATCTTGTAATAAAAAAATATGATTTTCCGCGTTTTCATACAGCATGCCTATAATTAAAAGACTTTAAATTTGTTATAACTTTCTTTTGACAAAAGGGCAAGCAATATTAAATCAGAGAAAAACACAAAAATTTTGTGCAAGTGGAAATGCAATTTTCCCTATGACCGGAAAGCGTGCAGGGGTTTAGTACCATCCCTTTTTTGTTGTCACAGGGTAAATATTCTCTCCTCCAAAAGGCATGCTGTATGAAATCGGAGACCAAAAATGTCATGAGCTCCCGGTCTAAAAGTTCTAGTGTGAAAAGGGTATAAACAATCGCGCGAAGTTATTTTGAGCGTAGCTTATAAAAGCAAACAAGCTGTTAGGAATTAAAGATTTAACAGGTTTAAATTAAAAATGAAATAAGAATCTTTATATCTTTGGAATTATAATAAATACGTTATTTTTATTTTGAAATTTTATTTTAAAATAGAAAAAGAAAGATTTTTCTTGGGTGGGTATTTTCTGCTTACATAAAAGCCGCCTTTGATAAAAAGTATAAGAGCATGAAATTTTAGCAGAATGTGCAGTACGGACTTGCACTATACTTGCACAATGAGATTGCACGCCTCTGCACAAAGTTATAATTATCGGGTTAATTGTTTAAGTTACTTCCTGCAGTTCTCACAACTTCTGAAATTTGTCGTGATCTAAGTTTCATTAGTATTATTCGGAATGTACTTTCAGTTTCTTCTTACTTCTTTAATGAGATGAATGTCATGATTTTACTTTCCTATGTTTCTATCAACTCTTATAATGATGGTAAAAAGTCCAGGATATTTTTAAAAGATGATTTTTGTCGTTACTTTCGATTTTTGTTCCCATTGCTATGATTATTTTTGTTCGTAATTTTGTGAAATTTCTTGTTGTTAGTATTATAATTTTATAATTTCTTGGATCGTTAGTAGATGGAAGCGGAAGACCTTATGCCGTGAGCAATATGAAAATTTTAATTTAATTAAATTGTTTCAACTAAAGACATGGTCTCAGGCTTTCTTATAATTTTAACATAAAATTCAAGATACAAATTGAATAGTACCCAAGGTCTTATGTACATATTTGATATAACGTTTTATATAGCGACAAAGTCATATAACGTAGAAGCAAAACAAGGGCATGATTGAATATTACAGCTCCTTGTGTCGTTCAATTGAAATGACGCCTTATATATGACACATTATATATCAGGGCTTCGAACCGGAACTGAACCGATCACTGATAACCGAAAAAAACCGTTATTTTTGTCGGAACGAAAACCGGAGCTGAACCGAAAAAAATATCGGTTTATTTCGGTTCAGATAATGTTTATGGGAGTTAATATAAAATAAATTTTATTTAAAATTATTTTTTAAACTGATGAGCAGAAAAAAATCGTATTTTTTTACTGATAAGAAAAAAAATTGCGCTTCTATTATTTCGGGGAGGGGGGGGGGGAGTTAACCCCCTCCCTCTTGAAGCGGCCTTGGTATAATTATTACAAAATAAGGAATAAAATGTTCTTCTAAATTATAGTAGAAAATAAATTTCTAATACAAATAAAAGCATTTAAAAATTTATCACTCGGAACTGAACCGAAAACGTAATTTCTGCCGGAACGAAAACCGGAACCGAACCGATATTTATTTTTTTAATTGAACCGGAACAAAAACCGAAACGAAAAAAATAACGGTTCGAAGCCCTGTTATATATATATATATATATATATATAGAAATCGAATTTAATGACAGCAATCATTAATATAAATTTCTCATTGTTTAAGAACTGTAGCCAACATAATACTGGTTGTCTAGGAATATTTGTTCTATAATCACATCAAAATCAATATTTTTTTGATAATCACATTTATTCGTTATTTTAGTACTAAGAGATTTCATTTAATTTTTTATAATTTTTTTCAATAATTTGCTAAAAACCCCAGCCATTTTTTCTGCATTTGTTTCTTATTCAAATCTTTATTAGATTAATAAGAAATATATTGATAAATAGCTTAATTTTTTTCAATTTCAGAAACGTATTTCTCACTATTCACAATTTGTTATTTTATTTATAAGTATTTCATTACTATAAATGATTTATGTTTCTTTGATATCTTAAAAACAAACATCTAAACTAATTGAAACAATAGGTTTAATAACAACGAATAATAGTATATTAATATAACTAAATACTACACACTATACTATATAGTGTAGAGTGTAGTGTGGTGTTCATATGCCTAGAGTCTACACATAGAACTCAATTCTCAGTTGTTTAAAAATTTTTATTATATTTTTAACTTAAAAAAATCAGCTGTGGCCACCACTGGACCGACCGCCATCACAAAGTACTTGTTTAATTTATGCTGCTTTATCAAAAAATGTCTCAAATAAAAGTTGTTAGTTATTACTTTTATAGCAACTTTTGTTAAATATTTTTATTTCGAAATATTTTTCTGTTGTGAAATATTCGCAAAAATCTTCAAACCGACACGATTAAACATTAAACTCCCATTTCTAGTTAACCGATTTTTACCAAAAGTTGATCAACTCGTACCATTGATGTCAAAAGCTTAAATATGAAGTATATAAAAATCATTTCAGCCGGATTTGCTCTGCAAGTGTACACGGACCGACAGACAAAAGAACAGATTGACAGATAGACAGACAGATAGACAGATCGACAGACATCATGCTAAAAATAGTCAAAACGTTATGTAGGGACCTCAATTCGTGGAGATCCATCAAAATCTCGAAATTTCAAAATCGGTATGATCACAATACCTCCCTTATATATGTTGGCGGTCGGTAAAAAAGGCACACAATATCTTAACCATAAATACAAAGAATTCATAACTTAGCCACTATTTAGCCATGAATTAAAAAAATAATAAATTTTGTCGAAAACAAAAAAACTGTTTTAATAATTTTTGTAATTGTTGTAATATTTTTCAAAAACGCAATCTGATCAAAAATTCTATCCTACATTTCCAGCTCAGATCAATATACATTATCTACAATTTTTTCTGGTTTTTATTTTAACCCTATTGGATAAAATGGGGCGGGACAAGAACTTTTTTAGCACATTTTGCCTAAAATCATGTTAACAGAAACGAACTTTAAAAAACTACTTTTCGTTCTTTAAACTACGTCTTAAGAGCTTTCTTTTGATACCACAAAATAAACTTTAAAAACATATTTTTTTTACACTAATCTGATGATCAATTATTTCGGTTTCCATCAATGTTCATTATGGAGATTTTTTTTTAGATTTTTAGATCAACCCCTTTGGGAAATAGGATGGGGGACAAAAGTTTTTTAAAATATTTTTGGCAAAATCCCAGTAAAAAAAATGATTTTTCGAAACTAAAAATTTGCTTGTTGATCCACGTATTAAGCGGTTTTGCTTGATATGCCACTCAAAATTATAAAAAATATTTATTTTTTATTATATACCTATTTGTTTATATTTATCTTGGCATGTGTTTTTTTTTTACTTTCAGTATTTTTCTTATATGTGGGTCAAAGAGTTACGCATGCCAAATTTCAACTTTCTATTTTAAGCTGTTTGGATACAAGTTCTATCGTACATATAGACCAGGCCTGGGTAAATGGCGGCCCGCGCTGGAATTCTATCCGGCCCGCAAAGCATTTTATAAATTATTGTGTCCTGAAAATGTCTGTCCAATATTCTTTCAAATTTTCATTCTTTCCAATTTTCTTCTCAATTTTTACCGACCGTCAACATATATAATCAGGGTTGGACTGGGATTAAAATGTGTACCGGGAAATCTGGAGGAAGTCGGGCCACTATATATATATATTTTTATCATTTTGATTTTCGGGCCACCGGGAAATTCCCGGTATCCCGCCGGGCCAATCCAACCCTGTATATAAGGAGGTATTGTGATCATACCGATTTTGACATTTCGAGATTTCGATGGATCTCCACGAATTGATGTCTGTCGGTCTGTCTGTCCGTCTGTCTGTCTGTCCGTCTGTCTGTCTGTCTGTCCGTCTGTCTGTGTACACGTGCAGAGTAAATCAGGCTGAAAGGATTTTTATGAAACTGCATATTTAAGCTTTTGACATCAATGACATGAGTTGATTAAGTTTTGGTAAAAATCAGTTGACTAGAAATGGGAGTTTACTCGTGTCGATTTTAAGATTTTTGCGAATATTTAGCAACAAAAATATTTCGAAAAAATTTATTTAACAAAAGTTGCTGTAATTGTTGGCCTTGGTAGCGTAGAGGTAGCGCTCCTGCTTCACGAGCCAAAGGTCCCGGGTTCGAATCCCGGTCAGGGCATGGATGTTTGTAAGAAACAGTGTAATTGGGACATTTAGTCCTGTTCTGTGTTTTTATAAAAAGAAAAAAAAAAGAAAAGCAATAAATAACAACATTTATTTGAGACATTTTTTGATAAAAAGAAAAATTTTTGAATTTTTTTTCGAAATTTAGTATCTATTTTTTCATACTTATATGTAACGTTTCCATGGTCATGATAAATAATATATCTGTTAGAAAATATTAGGCCAAGTTATTTCTACTCTGCTGCTAGAATGTATTTTATACAAGTACTTTACGATGTCGGTCGGTACTTTGGTGGCCATAGCTGATTTTTTTCTTTAAATTGCATAATAAATACACGTTTTGGTTTAGAAATATTGCTTTTAAAATTTATAAAATATCCTTCGTAACAAAAACAATATTTAAAATTAAAATAAAAAAAAAGTTTTCTCGCGATCCAATTTTCATCCGCAATGTGGTCCGACAGCCAAAAGATTTGCCTACCCCTAATATATACAGACAGACAGACAAACACATGAGTGACGTTATAAGGGTTTTTTGGTGGTCATACTTACAAAACCCTAAAAAGAAAAATTATTCAACGCGAGAAAAACATTTGTAAACTTCTCTGAAATCACTCAGAGAAGTTTATTTTAATGAACTACGGTTAGGATATGTATAACTCAGGTTTTATTGCTGTAATGTTCGTATGTTGACCCGTAATGTTTAATCCGTATGCGGCATAAAGTAAAGTGAATTAAAATAGCGGTCGTATTTATTTTGGGATATGAGTGGTCGGTGCGTGCGGCGTTCAAGCATGACAAATATTTAAGGAATCTCGGTAGTTTGTTTCCCTACTTCTAAGCTATATTTACAAATGATCCAGATCCTAATCTTTTGATCTTCTAAATAATATATTCTACGATTCTACTTCTAAATATTATGTCTGGTTTTGTTACACAAAGCTTTTAGCGGGCTATTAAATTAAATACTGTGTTAATTTATTTAGAGAAGAAAGAAATTCTTCTCTTATAAAACGATTATTCAAACAATCACTTTTCTGACAAATTTCGTTACATATTATTTTTGTTTTGAGATAAACTTCGTGAACTCTTTAGAAAAAATCTTATTTTTATTCTACATCTCCTTTATAAGGTTGACCATATCGTAGCTATACCGTATTTTGATACAGTAGTTCAGCTTAGGTGAACATTAGGAAATAAAAACAAATGATTTTTTTTTTCACCTTTATGGGCTTTGCTATTACAGTCGGATTGCTGATAGGTGACTGTTACATGTATGTATCAAATAGTGCATTCATATAATGATCTAGTTACCATTTTACAGCGATTTTAAAAATGTTTTTTGTTATTTGTCTTAGCTGTCAGTGTCTGGTAATAAATATTAATAATAACGAATTAATAATATTAGTAATAACGAAAATGTGGCAAGTAGCCTGTGATCAAATTAGTTGTGAAACTTGGGCAAAATCTGTTAAAAAAATCGAAAATTTAATAAAGGAATGGTGGGAAAGGGAAAGGATTGTTGATGATATTAATCCAATAATAATAAATACAAGAAATGACAGCGATAGTTCAGATGACGACGATATCATGCATTACAGTGACTAATTTTTTTTTAAATAAAAATAAATATTTAAATACAACTCGTAGCAATATATTATATGAATAAATATATTTTTACTTAATATTTTATTACTTTGTACTTAGGGGAAACATAAAAATTTAATTTAATTAAACAACAAATTATAATCCAAAATTTACGTATGAGTATAAATTTTTCCTTATTTATAATTATTACCTTAAAATTAATAATTTTGTTTGTTTGAGTACTGCTGTTAATTTATTTTTCTGCTCTAATTAGTAAAGATATCTACGAATCATGCCGTTTCATTCTAATGCTTTGTTTTTTATTAAAATAATTTGGAAGGTTAGTTGCCAACTTGCGTCACTATACGTTACTATGGGTATGCTAATAATTATAATGATATAAACAGAGAAAGCATATAGTATTGAATATCGATACTTGTAGCAACGAACAGTCACCTATCAGTAATCCGACTATAAGGCAATTAGCCAGGATAAATATAATTTTTCTTGTTGAAAATTCCATACCTGAACAAGATTCGAACCCGAGACATTAGCAACGCAGGGCACGTGCATTACCACTACGCTACGCCAGTCGGCAAATGATTTTTAAACTACCTTGAGTTTAATTATTCGACATAATTAACTGTCACAGTCATAAGTAACAAACTTTTGTTACAATATGAATGTATACGAGTTAAAAGAAAAGATTCAGTGATGGTTAAATGGGTGTACAGTGGGCACTCAATTCGCGAAACTATTGATTCATTTGTTGCTAGTTTTCAAAATCGGTGTTATTTTATGGTGTTATTCACTTTCGTATTTATTTTCATTACAATATTACATAACAATATATTATTTTTTGTCCCACACCCTGTAGCCCAGATGGTTTAAACTAAAAATCTGAAAAAATTCTAAGTAATGTACATTGGTTTGAACCGGAATAGTTCAACAGGAATTTTTGATCAGATTAGGTTTTTGGAAAAAACCGCATTTTTTGTGATTTTTGGCTAATAATGTACACAAGTTATAGCTTTGTAACACGCCACTCTGTAACATGTATGCTGGTCTAGTGGTATTTGACGCTGATTTTTCACCCAAGTAACCCGATCCGAAAGGGATCGAACCCTGTGAGAAAGAAACCCTGAGAGAAAATACCTGCAAAACCCTGAAATGTGTGAAAATTCACACTTCACATCAATTTTTATTAATAGTTTATTATAGCTCATCAAGATACTTACTATGAAAAATCATTTGTTTTTTTATTTCCCTATGTTCGCACTTGCAATTTCCAATCTGTATAGGCATCAGAATCACTTTCGGGGATTCTCCATCCGAGAAGGTCTTCTAAGTCTCTTACCTGATAGCAGGGTTGCCAGATATCCCGATTTGAGTGGGACTAACTCGACTTCCAAACCTGAATCCCTCATTGCCTCTAAAAATCCCCATTGAACAAAAATTCTACATAAAAAAATCTTAATTCAATTTTTATATTGAATATCTAGTTAAAGAGGTTAAACAGATTCATTTTCTAAGAATCTTCAAATATAATTATTTACAGAAATGTCTAGGGTTTTGCAGGCATAAACAAGAAACTCTAGACACTGCTATATCTTTTGACTGATATTAACAATATTTTGCAGATTTATTTAAAATTTACGTTAAAAAATAAAAACAAATACACATACAAACAATTGAAATTTTTATATTATAAATCCGTCATCGTTGACGGGTATTAACTAGTTTACAATAAAAGTCATAAAAACAACTTCTTGTAAGCTTCCAATTTCTTTACAAAACTAACGTGCGATTAAAAACGATCTGGGTAATCCGTGGAAAAGAAAAGCACCAATATGAAGCATGTTACAGATAATCAAGCAACAAAAACAAAAACTCTCTACTATTGTCATTTTTGACAATTTAGATCAATTCACAGCAGAATCAGAATGTATTGATGAAGACGGTGGTTATGTTCTTTAGTTTATAAGTTAATTAGTTTATAGATTTGAGGTTGCTTATTTAAGTGTTTGTCAATTTTTACTTGCTGCTAAAAAAATAATAATAATAATAATAAACACAAACACGGTTTAATTTTTTAAAAATCTAACTGTTAAAAGAAAAATTTAAATTTGCTCAATAGCTCTGTAGTGTCAAGGGTTATGTGAGCAGTTCTACCTTCCGAATTTATTCTAACATACCTGATTTTTTTCTTGGCCTAGTCTGAAGTTTTTTTTTTTTTTTTCGTCATGTACAAGCATTTGAATCTAGCCCGCAACCTGATTTTATCCTGCCGCAAGAATTTTCTAAATCTTACGGAAACTGTCCCGTCAGCAATTTAAAGAACGTTTTTTTTTGACAATTTTAATGAATAAAAAAAAAACTAATAAAGATATAATGCTTTTTTCATATTCCCATACGAGCCCTAAAGAAGATCTCCTGTTCACGGATATATTTCAAATTCACTATCCGATCCGCGATTTTACTCAATTTGCACATGCCTGATGCAATTGATCGGTTATCCTTGTACCAGAGTATTTGTATTAGGATACTTTTGCGATTTGATTATCATTCAAGATTAGATCTCTGAAGGTTATATTGTTTTAGCGATAAGCGTGTATTTGATCTTTTTAAAATTTAATCGGAGACCATCTTTGTTTCCGACTTAATTTACTGTGATGCGTGCATTAGTTTTAAAAGATTTTGGAAGTTCTCCACAAAGAAAACCGTATCGTCAAGATATCTAATATTATTAATTGTCTGAGCGGTTTACGTTTACTGTTAATGTTTACGTTTATGCCGGTGGCATCAAAATCTTCACTAACTTCTCTAAAATGTAGCGGAAATAGTATGCAACCCTGTATTTCACTGCCTAAAATATAAATTTCATTTATGGAATTCTGTTTTACTTAATTTTCTTTTTAGTGTTATATTTGGGAAATTCTGCTGAATTTGAAAACTCTTCGCACTGTAGTGTGAATCTTAATTATGGATTAATGTTACAATGTCTAAATTGTTATTCTGTTGCAGGTGTGAAGAATGATAACCTAACAGAAGGTACTTCTTAAAAGGAGCCATGTGCTCCAAGGGTCCTGGTGGTGGCGCGGGGCCCAAGCCGTGCCACCTAATGCTGCGCCACTGCATCGCCATCACCCTACGCAAGGAGGGATGCACTGGCGACCCCGGAGAGTTCTGGATGTATGATAGTGGATATCTACTTTTCCAGGTATGTACACATATTGCTTATTACTTTATCTCTAATTCGAAGGGTCGTTGGTTTCCGTAGTAACTGGAGGGATACTCTCTCGAGAAATAAAAATATAACGTAAAATAGATTTGTAAACACTAAACATTTGCCAGTTAACAGATTTTAACATTTTATTTTTAATTTAATAGTTCTATTTGTCATGTAAGCTGGTGAATAATTTATCGAACAGTCTTTAGCAGGAGGGTAATTTGAAAAATTTCAGGATTATATAGAAAAATAAAAGTAATTCCAAATAGAAAAATGCTTTTTTAATTGCTCTTGTATAAATATAGAAAAAAATATATTTTTCTTCTTTTAGCCTTAAATTTTGTTCTACTTAACGTAGATTTCCTCGACACGATTTTTACCAAAGTTGTGCAAGAAAAATTTTGTCCCACACCCTGTAGCCCAGATGGTTTAAACTAAACATCTGAAAAAATTCTAAGTAATGTACATTTGTGTGAACCGGAATAGTACAACAGGAATTTTTGATCAGAATATGTTTTCAGAAAATAACGCATTTTTTGTGTTTTTTGCTTCACCATGTAAAATATTTAATAACTTGTGTAACACAGTAAACCAGCATGCTTTGATAGTGTAATGGTTAGCATGCTCGCGTTCTAATTTGCAAACTAAGATTCAATCCGATCTCGAGCACTGGCGCACACAAGGGGGGTTCAAGGGGTCCAAAATGATTATAAATTATAAATAATATTACAATAAATTTTATAATAATTGTTATTGTTTATAATAAGTTTTAAATATATAATATTTATTTATAAAAATTATGTCTATAATTGGTCCCCCCAAGCCAAAAATCTGTGTGCGCCGCTGTTCTCGAGACAATTTTATTTTTTCAGTTTTTTTTGCATTTTTATTTTGTTTAAATTATTTTTTTCAAAATTCTAGTTATATTTGGGCAAATGTTGCATTTAATTTTTAAAAGCGTAAATTTAATAACCAGTGGAAATTGTTGAAATTGAATACACAAAATCAGAGGGGCGGAGTTATTACCTAAAACAACGAATGGAAGCCATAGGCGCAATTTTCTAAATGTAAATGAACTTTGCAATAAAAAAAAAAAATAATAATACTGCACATACAAGGTGTCTCAAAAGAAATTTTATATTTATTTAGCTTACTGCGTGAACGCAACGTATCCGAGGAGCGCGGGGGTTATGTCAATCGGTAGCCTGGCTCTTGGGAATTCAGTCGCTATGGAGCGTTTCTCGGGAGAAAACCGCGCGTTATGCGTGCGAGAGTTTTACAAAAACGGTGATTCGGCGACTGTAGCGCGTAGAAAATTCTGCAGTATTCGAGGTTTTCGCCACTTAAATGATGCGCCAAGCATTCCTCTCATTCGACATTGGGTTAAAAAGTTTGAGAGAAGTTTGAGAAGAGACTAGTACAACGCTGGATAAATCAAAATCCGGGCGACCTAGGTCATCAAGAACGGTAGAAAACGTGGAGAATGTTAATCAGTCTGTTCGTGACGACCCGAACCTTTCAATTCGGAAGCGCGCAAGTGCTTTAAATGTGCATAGATCATCATTACATCGCATTATGCACAAAGACCTAAAGCTGCACCCCTACAAAATTCAATTGGTGCAAGAATTAAAGCCCCAAGATGCCAGTCAGAGGCTTAATTTCGTAAATCAGGTGATTGAGCGATTTTCAACGTTTACCAACATTTTGTTTTCGGATAAAGCTCATTTTCATCTTAATAGCCACGTAAATAAGCAGAACTGCCGCTACTGGAGTGCAACGAATCCGAAACGCAAACATCAGAAACCCCTACATTCGCCTAAAGTGACCGTATGGGCTGCGAGGTCGGCGCGTGGAATTATCGGCCCTTACTTTTTTGAAGACGAAAGGGGGCGTGCAGTTACAGTGAATTCAGAGCGTTATGTGGAGATGTTAGACAACTTCTTGGTACCTGAACTACAAAACTTTCCTGGCTATAACCAAAGAACATGGTTCCAACAGGACGGAGCAACTTCACACACGTCCAATATGTCTCTGCCACGTGTTCGTGAAATTTTCTCAGGCAAATTGATCTGCCGGAGAGGTGACATAAATTGGCCTCCACGCAGTCCAGATTTAACCCCTATGGACTTTTTCCTATGGGGTTATCTTAAATCTAAAGTTTACGCCAATAAACCGACTTCACTGGCGCATTTGAAAGAAAATATCCGTCACGAAATGGCAGCCATCCCTGAGTCCACCTGCCGAGACGTCATAAGTAATTTTACTGTTCGATTAAATGAGTGCCGAGAACGCGAGGGTCTACATTTAGACGATATTATTTTTAAGAAATAAATCCCCAAAAAGTGTATTTTAATAATTAATAAACATTTTTTCTATATACGGCTTACTTTTTTTTTAATCGATCCACTAAATATAAAATTTCTTTTGAGACACCTTGTATTTAAAAACCTACGTAATGGCATTAGGCATTCGAATTAAAATTAACAAAAAAAATTATTTGAACATAAAATTTGTTTTGGCATCCCAAATAATCATCATTCACTTACTAAATACCTGCAAAACCCTGAAATGTGTGAAAAATCACACTTCACATCAATTTTTTAAATTATAACCAAAGTTGAATAGGTAACAATTTCGCACATACGTCTCTCCATTATCACAAAATATTCAAAACATAGCTATCAAAATTAATGTTTTCTTCCAGGCTTCTGATTGGCCCAAGTTGTTTTACGTAAAATATATGCGATATAAATAAAATCCTGAAACATTAAAAAATATGAAAAATATTAAAACCATGTACATTAAAACTGTTCACTAATTTGTTACACAGAACGCTTCTAGGGTTTTCCAAGGCACAAATATGTTAAATAATTTAAAACTGAAAAGACGTAAATCGATAAGAGCTTAATTTGGAAGTTTGAATGGGCCTTTAATAAATAATGAAAATGTTGCAAATTTTCGATATAAAATAATGTAGGACAACGCTGCCCTTTATGAGCAGCTGGTTACTTGTGCTTTTATGTAGTACTGTAATTGAGCAAATATTAGACAGTTAGAAAGTTCCTGGTTATTTTGAATGCTGAACGATAACAAAATTATTTTGTTTTAATGCTGCATTTACTAAATATTCTTTCTTTCATACTTTTCTACTATTACCAATTTCAAAGGATAATTAAATGAAGTAAATGGAGCGTAAATTCATTATGGGGGAGTAACTACTCAACAGTTAAAAAGTATTTAAGTATCCAGTCTTTTAATTTTCCCCTAACAAGAAGAAATTAATCTGGATTAAAGAAGCCTCTCAAACAATTCATTAGTGACATATTGATACATGAGAAAGACTTTGTTTGGAACACCATCGCTTCATTCAACTAAACTCTGCTTAATCCCATTATTTTTATCTAGATATTTGTATAGTTTCAGCAACCGAGCGTAAAATATACTAAATAATTTATTACACTGTCCAAGTTCTTTTTTTTTTCAGCATTGGAAAGATTTTTTATTGTTTCCTTCTGTGTTTACTGTACTTACTGTGCTTATGGAACTTAACTGAATCCAATAAGTCACAGTTTTTCGTATTTTTATTAGTTATGTTTGTAATTAACGGTGTAGAAATTAAATAAGACGAAGTTTTTGTGACTTACTGTTGTTTTGAAACTCGGTACAATATTAAAACAGTGGTAGCGTTTATTGATAAGTCATATACCTAGCTTTATTTCTAAATATAACAAATTGTCAAGTAAATGCCCAGTTTGGCAAAGGAAATAAACTATATATATATAAAATAAGTTTATTGTCATAATTTAATGTTACATTTTATATTACATATATTTGCAATTTAGAGTCCCTGTTATTTTTATGTACAATTACCTCTTACAAACTAAATTTGCTAAATCTAATTTTTTGTTTTCGTTAAAAAATTGAACGTTTTTTAAAGCATAGGGTAAAAATTTGAATAAAAAACCCTATTCATTCCAAAATTATATAAATATATATTTTGAATATTATTATTTTACCATATTTTACCTTTTTTATTTAACATTTTATTTAGATGTTTAGCATATGCATTATTGTTTTGTGAACTTTTCTTTTTGTTTTTATTGTACCAATGTTTTTAATCAAGTTATTTTCATGAGTGTTTGTTATTTTTTTAATAAATACGTCTATTTTATCCATTTTTATTTCTTGGTGCATTTTTGTAAGATGGGTGTACCTGGGATATTTTCCAATAACCCGCAAAGGAAATAAACTGATTTAAAAAGTAACTATAAACATAACCACATTTTCAATATTTTTGTATCTTTTCATACATCTGCAGCAAAACTGAAATTAAACGTTTGCAAATTCTGCAAAACAGAGCTATGAGGGTGATTTTAAAACAGGTAGTAAGTAGATACTCCAGAATAACGGATATGCTAAAAGCTTTGGGTTGGTTAAATATTGTAAATTTTATAAAGATGAATGCGATGTCTTTTATTTTCAAAATGGAAAATAACTTACTGATTAGGTATTTATCTCAGGATATAAAGAGATTTAAAGATGTACACACGTATAACACGAGATATAAAGAAAATTATTATCTACCACCCATTAAAACATCAATGGCTGAAAACTATATATTTCATAGAGGTCTTCTGGAGCAGTGTTTCTCAACAAGTGGTCCGCAGAAAAATTTTAGTGGTCCGCGAAGGTTTTTGTATATTTTGTATATTTTTTGCAGCTATTTTGTTATTTTTATGCACTTTTTTTATGTAAATAATTTATATTTTGTTTATTTTCTGTAACCTTTCTGTGATTTTCTACAAATAAAATAAATATATTTAGTAGCACTTTAAATATATATTTTTTTTTTCTTGCAAAAAAGGAACCAACAATTATTATTAGTGGTCCGCGTTAGAAAATTATTTATTTTACTGGTCCGCAGTGCATTTTTGGTTGAGAAACACTGTTCTGGAGTATAACACCTTACCAAATGTAATCCGCATTAGCGTTAATGTAAAAACATTAAAAAAACTTTTAGTTAAACAATTAACTGGGACCCATTTATAGATGTATAATATTAACTATAATTTGATTTGTAGGTGGTTTTATATTGATATTGCTGTATAATTTGTGTTACATGTATAAATGCATGTACAAGTTTTAGTTTTATTTTTGTAAATTTATTTATATAATAGTTTTGTACTAGCTATAGAAGCTAATTAATAAATTTATTATTATTATTATAAACATCTGTAAAACAGTTATAAAGGGTAGCGAATATTTAAGCGATCTTCGTCACAGATTGCAGAAACAGAAATTAATAAGGAGCTACTGCTCGTGTTAAACAGCAACTAATAAAAACAGGGAAAAAAATGGTAACAATAATTTAAAAAAAAAATAATAACAAGTTAATTTGTTGGCAAGCACACTACAAAACTTCTTTAAAAACTACAAAATCTTCTTTTGTAAAAAAATATTCAGGATGCTCTATGAGTTTCCCATCGCACCTTAATGTCCATCGCACTTTAAGGCATCAAGTCGGAATCGGTGTGATCTAAATCAATCCTAGAAATGAAAGCTGGATTTCCTTGGGAAGATCCAGTTTAGAGATGGGCGCGTGAATAAAATTTTGTCACGATCACGCACGCTCACGAAGTCAGTGTTAAAATTACACGCACGCACATAATTTTAAATTTACACGGTCACGCACGCATGCTTCACAGGCACGCGTGCTTCGTGACTCACGCGTGAATCGTGACTCACGCGTGGATTATTTCACGTTAGAATGGCCAACCCACGCCCGTCTCTAAATTTTGTTAATAAGAAACGAGTGTTATGTAGGTATATAAAAGAATTATATTTCTTTCATTTTTTTCAGTAAATTTAAAAAAAAAATTAATTCTTAATAATAAAACTGAATTCTTAAATTCATCCTATTATTAAAAGATGAAAGTTATATGATGATTTCAATAAATTTAAGATATTATTGTTTTTTTTTTTAATTCCTATAAGCTTCATATGTTTTTAAATGTGGCAAATTACCTCGGTTAATTTTTACTAATATTTCAAAAAAATGCAAAATAAGACTACACGTTACAAAATTAATTTTCAATTGATAAACTGGCAATAAATCCAAAGAAATTGTTGTATCTACGATTGTTATATAAACTCTACTATATTTAACTAATTAAGTAAGCGTAAAATAGGTCTTTATGGGAAGAGTAAAAATTAAAAACTTCCGTAACGTATCATTATTTCACTCTTGCCATAAGCAAAGTACATATACCAACGATACATTTTTGGGGTTCTAAACGCGTCTTCCGTGGGAAGAGGCGTCTAACCGAAGATTTTATGTTCATGCGCATATTTCGGATAAGCAGATATGATATTTTATCCGCATCCGCACGATTTAAATGATAATTTATCTGCAACCGCGGAAAGATCCACGGATTTGCAGGGCTCAATTTATTTTAAGAAAAGGATACTTAAATGAAGAATATTGGTTAAGATTCCGTATGATCCCATCAAATCCAACTAGTTAGAGAAAAAGCGCAATCTAGTTAGAATGAGATTGTTGAGTTATCCATATCCGGTCAGATTCGATTCAAAATTAAACAAAAAATAATTCTAACGCCTGCATACAACGGAGACATATTGTCGTCGTAGAAGGAGATACAAAATCCAGCATAGATAATGATACAAAATAGACAATTCTTTCTTCTTATTCCTTCTATTTATTAAAATTTGAACTTCGTGAGTCGTGACACGCCGTGATTGCACGCACGACGTGTCACGGCAAATTTTAAATCACGGACAATCACGCACGAAAGAAAAATATTAATCACGTTCACTCACGATTTTACCGTGAACGGCCGTGTCACGAAGTGACACGCAAATTTCACGGCACGCGCCCATCACTAATCCAGTTATAATACTAACTATTATTAGATTTTTGTTACCACCAGGCGTGTGCTATTATATAGGCCCTTTTTTATGTTGAGGTTTCGTAACAACATAATTATTGCCCCTACGTTTAAGTTTAATTTGTGAGGTGACATCCGTGAGGGGGTAAGACTATTCAAAAATTCTATTGGATAGTTTTCTTTTCTTGAGGCGTTCTCCCAGTCGATTGAATCGACGCTAAGATATGTTGCAGACTCACCCTTCAAAGTTCAGAACCTCTTCGTTGATGCTTGTAGCATCTTTATTTCGAGGGCAAAGGATGGTTGTATTGGAATAGTTATGAATATCGCTGGCAGTCAAACTGCTTCCAAATGTAGCCGTCACTGTTGATTCCTTGATGATGAACTTATTTGGAATTTCAATGATATCCTATCCTAGGCACTTGGGGCACATAGGAGGCTACCTACTCTGTCTATCAGGTAATCCGGCCCTGGTGAAAAACAACTGATACTGAAAGACATGCATGCGAAACCCTAAAAACCGAATTGTCTTCAGCAGTAATAAAGGGGTAGACAATCAAAATTTCGGAAAACTAAGAACAAAGTCGTGTTTAGACCACACCCAGATATTGAAATTAAACGTAATCAAACAAAGTTTATTTTCTGGTCCCATTTTCCGAACCTTCTGGGAAATAAAGTGCAGAACAAAAGTTTTTAGACATTTTAGGCAAAATTTTCATAAAAATATTTTTGTGAAAAAATAAAATTTTGTTTGCTAATTTACGTATCCAAAGCTTTTATTTGATACCCCACTCATAAAATATACCAGTGCTTCTTAACCTTTTTATATGACTCTAATTATAGATAGATAATAGATAGATAATCGTTTATTCATGCTTTTCGGCCTTGAATTTATACATTAATTTTCCCCAAATACTATTTGTGACTGTTGTTGACTCTAATGTAAAGTATAAAAAATGCAAGGCGCCCTACTCTAATTTCTCTGTATGACAGCCGTATTCATTCAACGGAGTTCGCCTTTTATATACCTACGGCAGGGTGCGGTGACACTCTGGTTGGAAACCACTGGTGCAGGCAGATAATCATACGAAACTCTAAAAACCGGGTGGTGTCCGCAAGTAAAAAAACACCCCAACAAAAGTAAAAAACGATTTTGACATTTTAAGCTATCATTCTGGTACCGATTTCGAAGTAGATAATCAAAATTTCGAAAAACTAATAAAGGGTCGTGTTCAAGAGTTTCGAATACCCCCAGATATTGAATTTTAACGCAATCAAACAAACTTAATTTTTTGTCCCATTAAGATAACATGGGAACTTTTTTGGGTCGCAGACTCGCCCCCTTTTTGAATTTTCTAGGTTTAGGAAACCTCATGCCAAATTTCAACTTGTTAGGTCACCGGGAAGTACGCAACCTCTGGAAGGACATCTGACAGACACCTCAGGGGTTGTATATATGTATATATAGATGGTCCGAATACATTTAATATTTAATTGACACTTTTATGATCTGTTATAGAATTTACGATGCCCTTTTTATGTTAAGTTTACATAGGTCTCAAGTTGCCCTAATAAACATGTCTGCACTTAAAATCCTTTTCTAAGAAATAGATTATTTTTTTACATTAAATATTTTTGAAAATTTTACTCTAATTGTCTCCTAAATTACCTCCGTTATATTTTTTAAAAATCATACTACTGCATACAAATAACTTTTTATATATCGAAATTTTCAATTCAATACGTTAATTATTATTTGCGTACCGCGAAGGTCTTCAAAGGAATATTAAAACCGAAACAAAACGATATTATTTTAAAAGAAATTTATGGTGCTTAGCAAATGATATAATTCTCATTGTTCTCTATTATATTTGCATATAAAATATTTTAAGTTCAGATAACATAGCAATAAATTATAATTATAGTATAACTAGTTAAACACTAGCAAAAAACTACCAAATCACTCAGTATCGGTGTGTTATTATTAGAGCCCGGGTAAAAAGAGTTTTTAATTGTCTATTAGTTCTTAATTAGATTTGCCAGTGGCGTGTCAATTTATTCGATAAACTCATATATTTTAAATTTATATTAATAAGTGAAAGATTAATAATTAACTAAAATATATAATGTTTTATGTACAGGGTTGTCCAAAAAGATGTTACCACTTATGTTGTTAAAAAGATGCTTCATTTGGACTTGTGTACATAGTATGTGTTATTATGTTATTATAATAAAGTGTACAGTGAATACCTTTTATCCTGCAATATAGGTATTATCGTTACTATGGTAATTGAACTCTGACAGCAATGTAAAATTGCGTTTCTTTTAATTTGCAACATAAGCGATTTAATATTGCTGTCAAAATAATTTGTCGTTAATAGGGAAACCATGCATAATAATAATTTCAATGTTGCAGGATAAGAGAAATCCACTGTATAAATTTATTTAAAAAATACAGAAAAACAAAATATATATACAAAAAATTTAAGGCATCAAAACGATACTGATAAAATTAGCGACTATCGAACGTGCATAAACAGAATTTCTAGATATTAGAAGATATTCTGGTCGTAGAAGCGGTTCTGGCAGTCAGAAGTTACCAGACGTATAAGTATTATCTCGTCTCTGGCTAGTACACGTTACAGAATTAATATTTAGTTTGATGTATTGAAAGCAAATAAAAGTTGTTGGTTTGTAGCTTGTCTTTTTTTGTTGTTGTTTTAAACATTTTATATATATATATATATATATATATATATATATATATATATATATATATATATATATATATATATATATATATATAGTTGGTATTGGTTTAGGTTTTAAACCATCCTCCGCCAGGTACTGCACTTCAGACTTGAAAAAATACGAAGTAGAACAAAATGAACTAATAAAAACCTTAATTTCTGAACAAATACCTCTACCTACCAACATAAAAATTATATTGAGTCTTCTTAAAAAAATTATGAAGCTGTAGCCAGATATTTAGAGTCTACAACTATTAAACTTTGAAGGACTATTATTAATAAACCATATTTGATTAAAAGCCTTTGATACCGTCAACCACGATATTCTATTAAACAAACTTGAAAAATATGGTATAAGAGGTTTGGCTAGAGATTTTCTCAAAAGTTATCTCTCGTGCAGAACTCAAACTGTGAAAATAAAAAATCTTTCAAGTACTCCATCTATGGTTACTTGTGCGGTTCCACAAGGCACAATCTTAGGTCCATTGTTGTTCTTGGTTTAAATAAATGATTTACTAAAGCTCAATGATATCAGAGGCAAAATTTTGTCATACGCAGATGATACTGTAATCTTTATTGAAGCAGAGACATGGATTGATGCGAAAATAATTACTGAAAATAACTTAACAATTATAAAAAGTTGGATGGATTCTAATTTTCTGTCTCTTAACTTTCTAAAATCAAATTTTGTAACCTTTTCTGCAAATGTTAAAACTCAACCTTTTCTTGATTGTACTAAAATCCATACTGATTATTGCATGAAAATAAATTGTACTTGTCAATTTATAAACAGAGTTAACTCTGTCAAATACCTTGGCGTAATCATAGATCAAAATATTAAATGGGACTTACATATTCACAATCTCAGAAATCGTTTACGTAAAACCATTTACGTCTTTAGAAAATTAAGAGAATTTATGCCTGTTAAACAATTACTTAATTTTTATTATAGTCTTGTACAATCCATACTTACTTATGACTTAGTTGCATGGGGAGGTGCAGCTAATACACACTTGACAAAATTAACTACGACTCAAAACATGATTATTAAAACCATATATCGGAAACCATTTTTTTACTCGACTAAGAAATTATATTTAGAAACAAAATTAATGAATATAAGTCAATTGTATATTTTAACTTTAATAAAATATATTCATAAAATGCAACTACCCATTCAACTAATATCTCATGAGTACAACACTAGAAATGCTGGCCAAGCATTGTTGTATAAATCAATTGGTCAAAGAAGTTTAATTTATTTTATACTGAAAATTTACAATAGCTTCAAGAAATATTTAACAGAAAATAATTTAACGCCGGTGGGTAAACATATAATAAAAGTTGCTACAAATTGGATTTTACATCTAGACCAAAATAAAATAAATGAAATACTTGCGAATAAAATTTAATATTCCAAATGTAAGTTGAATACTTGTTGAGTTCAACATCTATTATTTTTTTTATGTATAATTTGTTAATATCATAAAAACTAATACTTAAATTTAGTTGTCAATAGAATAATTACTAATCAAACTTAAATTTATTGTAGATACCACGCGCATACCTAACGGTATTTGTGGTGTACGCCCCTATATTTGAATTTTCATTTTAGGGTGCGATTGCTCTTTATTGTTTTTCTTTTGTACTTCATTGTACTTTTTTTTGTATCTCTTGTGTATTTGTTTTTATTATGTATAAATAAAGAGATTATTATTATTATTATATAAATTTGTTAAATTAGCTAAATTAAAAAATGTCGAACTAGGAAATCATATTCATTAAATAACATACAAACTCTATTGTTAAACCTTTCATAGCCCCCTCTTCAAATAGTGCTACCAAAGTCCTGCCGTGACGGGCCTCACTGGCAAACCCCCTGTTTCTCTTCCACCTCACCCCTTGTCTAATTCCCAAATCATACTCATAATTCTCGGTTAGATTAGATTAGGTTAAAAAATAAATATAAAAATAATCGTAGCTGACAATGGAGAAATCTGAAAGTCAATTTCATCACAAAAAAAAAAATCGTCCAAATATATTAAAAACATTTTCACTCAAATAATTCAGTTGACAAAAACATTCAAAAATTAAAAAAAAAAAACCCTATATGTACGCATATGAAATATATTTTAATTCTTACCTCTTATAAAATTTTAATGATCCAATTATGTAATCTGATTGATACGTATAACACTTGATAGTTCATATTTTATTGAACAACTATAAGCAATATCAGTTCGATTTTTTTGAATTGCGGATAATTAAATCTAACACTAGAAAAATCAATAAAAAATATAAATATTTTTGCAGGCTCATAAAAATGAAAAATGAAAAACGAACTAATTTCCTAGAAAAACTTTTTTCTACCCAGGCTCTAGTTATTATATTATAATGGGATTATTACACAATAAATGGTTAAACAATAAAATATGCAAATATTTGATTTGCCATTGTTTGTTTAATGCTGTATTTGGGATTAATTATATGATTGATGTCATAGTTCAGCCGTAAAGTTTGCGGGGCTTTGTGCAACTGACCGCTGATTGTACTACATCTTTGCAGTGCCCTGTGTAAGTAAGCGCTGACTGTTATTTACCATTAAGGCCAGTATTACCACGCAAGTTAAATCACCCGATCAGCTGAACTTAGATGAACTCTTAAACGAAGTTAAACAAAAAATGCGTATTACAATACAACTTCAAACTTGGTTTCAGTAAACGCCCTTTGTGTTTCAGTTGGTATTTATTTTCATGGTGCCAACCGCTAAACACGGACATCACTAACCCCATATTTACTTACTTTTAGGTTATATTAGATATTTTGTGGTTATATTAAACGTCAGACTTTGCTAACTGATTTGTTTAATTTCCATTATGGATTTGTTTCGTGGAGAATGAACTGATGATGAAGATTTTTTAGAATTAGTTGAGAATGTGCTGTGAGAAACTGGTAGCGATGTTTATGACCATTTTGCAGATATTTGTAGGTGGGATTAATATATAACTTGATGTACGTGGTGTTAATAATATAACTCTTACTAACTTTTATAGCATAATTGCCATTTTTGATTAATTTAAGTTTCGAAAAACTATTCTAAACTTTTATTTTTTAAACAGACAACGCAATAATAGTATAGTATTTCCAAAATGAAAGGGCCACTCTTGTTAAGAAGCTTAACAATTCTGTAATGGGTTTATGGCAGTAATCCTAATACTCGTTACTGTAAACAGAATATAAGAGGTATTAAGGGAATTTTAAATTTAAATTAGTTGAAAAAAACATTTGTGTTTAACGATATGGTAAAAAAAGAACGTTGCAGTATTTTAAGGCTACCGCTATATTATTGAATTTTAAACCCTATAGAACTAATATGGAGTCAATTAAAAGGTAATGTACGCCGGAAAAATACAACACCGACAGAAAGTGATTTTTAAACATTCCTATATTTATAATTCAAATATAGCCAGTCCTAAGCCTGGTAATAATGTGAAAGATTGTCATGTGAGTATATACAGTTCATTCTAAATAGCATATAAGAAAACACGTTTATTTAAAATAATTATTATGGTCCTGGCAATTTTAAATAATTATTATGGTCCTGGCAACTATTATTAACAGAACCATAAACACAGAAGGTATAATAGTTATACTGTCAGTCATTATTGGAATCGTAAGTGAGAGTGGTCATTTCATTTTGGAAATGCTATAATAATGTTTTAAATTTTGTTTTTGTACTTGTTATTAAAAAAAATAAATAAATAAAAAATCACAATATTCAGTTTATTTATAAAACGAGTTCGTATATTTTCAATATATCAACTACGTAAAAGCAATTTTAGTTATCAATAAATATCTCTCTTTTATTATTACTATTTTTTACCCCCTACTCGACAGGGGACCCTAGGCTGTAGATCCATGCCTTAATTCGATACTGCTTTTATGTATTATACTCACATCTGTCGGTCGATCGGCACGGGATTCTCCTGAACTATGTATTAAAAACTTAAACAAAAACCTCCAACAGGTCAAAGTCAGCCAACATAAAGTCGTTTTGCATATATTCTTTGAAATATGCATATTATACTAAAATTATCCGAAATAAGTCTAATAATTAATATAAACTTTATTTAGCAGTTCTGAACTATATTCTGATATAATTATAACTTAATTGTTATTAACTGTTTATTCTTTAGTTCATAAAGCAAATAAGAAAGCATTATGTACCATTTAAAAATAAATTTTAAAAGATTCTTCAACAAACAAGAAGTTCTAAAATAAACGAAACACAGAAGATAATATTTACGTGCTTGGTTTCTATTCCCTAGTGCGCTATTCTATTCTATTGTTGACCGTTATGTGCCTATGGTAAAACTATACTGTCACACTAAGAGGGAACGAAGGTGTGGAACAGTGCTTCTCAACATTTTAATTGCAACAGGTTACTAAGCAAAGAGTTAATTTTTAGTAGAGAGCGGCCAATCTAGGTATTATGTTTCAGTCCTATTAAATTAGAAAGAACAACTTTTTTTTTAATTACTTAATTCAACCTAATTTAACCGTTCTCTAATTATTAGTGAACGGAAAAATTAACTCTTTAAAAAATATGTTAAAATATGTTAAAGAAATATGTTAAAAACATTCATATTAAGCGGCAAATATTGTGTTCAATTGAATATTAGGTGTGTATAGGTGTGTAACTTCCTTAAAATAGTGAATATGGTTGTGGGGTAAATGTCCAAACAAGTAACTGTCCAAGTGTGTCTACCAATCAAATTAAACGCCAATTTAAAGCTTTACAAATAGATTGAGCATATGCACAGATATTTTTTAATGAGATAGGAATAATTAATTTCTTATCATTATTTTAACCATAAGCAATTGAATGTAATTTATATATATTCTTTTGGAAATATACATTCAAAAACTATGCCTATGAAGACATATTTAATTTAGTCAGAACCTAATTACGTCCTAACACTATTAATTATATTTAAAGTTTAGCAATCAAAATACTTGTTCTAATACTGTTTAGCTAAAGTAGGTTTGGAATGGAGCATTGAATCTTTCCTTTAATATAAGTATACCGAAATCCATAATCAATCAGACCAATTCTGTAACTCTGTTACTATGATAATTGTAACTAAATTCGTCACTATGAGCAAGGTCAGTTACTATCATGAATGAAAGGCATTATACTTTTTATAATATTTTATGTTGTAGTAACGTTATTACACAGTAACTTTTTACAGAATTGATCTGATTATCATTATTATCTACCAGCTGAATTCGTACAGTGCTGAACATATGACACCCTCTTTCCTCTCCAAACCTTTCCGTATTGGGCCAATAATAGCCAATTTTCGACAATTCTCGTAATATCTTCCGTGCATCTTAGTAAGTGATTTACCTCTATACCTAGTAGAATATCAGAATGTCCATGCGATAATTTTTCTGGTATACCTACCATCATTTCCATTTCAGGTTTGCTACTCGTTTTATTATGACACATACATCTTTTTGTTCCCTTTATGATTCATGAATTTGGTTTGCAATCAAAAAGATAAATTTCTAACAGCGTGCCAATATTTGGGAGGCCCTCCATTGATTTTTGCATGACACGCAGCTTCAATGTCGATTTTAATGTCAATGTGAGACTTGACGCCCCGTATATACTTCCATTGTACCAAGGGTGAGAACTATTATACCTTGGAAGGCTACTTCTCACTTCCCAGATGTATAATAAGGCCAGCATTACACCTCCTCATTATTCATAAGTACAAAAATTGAAAAACGTTGAAAATAAACAATAATTTCTCAAATTATCTTTTAAAGCAATCGTTTCGCCACAATGGTTACAAAAATACATCCAATTGTTTTTACATTTGTCGGAATTTAATAGCGGGATTATTAGAAAAAGTGGAATATATTCAGAATTCAATAAGCAGCTGGACAAACTGCCTAGAACGGGACTATTCCGACAAAAACAGGACGTCTGTTATAAGCAAGTGGGCAAGTATTGATGACCACCAACTAAAACAAACTTTTGCTTTAAACACCGTACCACTACGGACGAAAAGAATAAAATTTCCTTGTTTCTGATGGCCAAATTTGATTCCATAATATAGGCTCAGTAGCCTCCAGTTGAAGCGTATAGATACGATAAATAATAATATAATATAACCGAGTCGCCGAAACTCCAGTTAAGTTGATTTAAACGTCACACCTTTAACCTAAAAGTTATCAAAATTAAGACTGTTATCGAACGCAAACGAAATATGACAAATTGTATGGGATTGTTTATCTATTTTCAAAATACTGGCACAAATTAACAAATTATTTCTAGTTTGGGTGCCAGAACATGAGGGAGTCAAAGGAAATGAAGAGGCTGATCTCCTTGCTAAAAAGGAGACAGGCTCACATTTCATTGGCCTTCCTGTGAACTAGCAAGCAGTCATACTAGAAAGACAATTAACACTTAGGCTTAAAACATGCCAAGAGATTTATTCTACTTGCAAGCTCTAGATACTACTCCAGCTTAACGAACAGGAATTGAAGCAAATTATGGGCCTCTGGATTGAACTCTGCCCCTGTGTTGAGTTTATTATGCTGAAACAACTATTTTTTCGTTGCTATGGTATATACCTGGCTAATGCTATATCTTATGTACAATACATCTCCCTTTTTTTACCAACTTAAGACAATTGAAATTTAGATACCGGCTTGATTGTTCGTCCATATCTGGTGAGATATCGTTGTGGAAGGCATTTCTGGCTAGTGGGATGATTTGAAACCATTTCAGGAGGTGATTCTACTGGTGCCGTAACTTCTTCTGAAGCTATTTCCAATTCTGGCTGCACCGTTGCTGGAGATTTTCTAATATGTTTGTAATTTCTTCTCCGTATACTTCCATCCTTCAATGTGTTGAGTTCTTTATTATGCTAAAATAACTATCTTTTCATTGCTATGGTTTAAACATAGCTAATGTGATACCATATACTGTGAGTTTATTTTATCATAGAACATAGAGCTTTCATTTCTATAACAACCGTTGATTGGCAACAATGTAAAATGCGTTTATTTTAAAATCGGACAGAAATTGTCAACTTTTTATTAGTTAACTAAGAGTGGGTGTTAGTAAGAGCACCGTTTACAATTTCCTTAAGAATAAATATGTTAAAATATATAAATTTCAAAATCATCAGGAAATATTGCTGAACGATTATGAGAAAAGAAATAATTTTTGCGAAATAATGATGGAGAGAATTAATAATAATGAAAATAAAGTAAATAAAAGTATTTTTACCGATGAGGCTACGTTTTACATTCATGGTGAAGTTAATTCTCAAAACTGCCGGTATTGGAGTCGAGAAAATTTACATTTACGTAATACTACCAGTACACAACGGCCAGAAAAGGTGAACGTTTGGGCAGGTTTGGTAGAAACGCTTTGCTCTTTTTTTATAAACGGGAACCTTACTGCCCAAAAAAATCTAGATTTGTTAGAAAATAGAGCAATACCTACATTAAATGCACTAAATATTCCAGGTGAAGTGTGGTTTCAACACGGCAGGGCCCCAGCGCATAATGCCAGAATAATTAAAACATTTTTAAATCATAAATTTTCTCGATGTTGGATTGGACGTGGCGGCGAAACAGAATTACCCGCTAGGTTACCGGACTTCGCACCGAACGATTTTATTTATTTTTTTTATTGGGGATATATGAAAAGCAACATTTTTAATGGCCAAAATTTTGGCATAGAAGTACTAAAATATAGAATAGAAAATTAATCCTACAGAACTAGACCGATGCAATTAATTAATGTTATGCAAAATTTATTTTTACGACCGTTTGAGCATTGTTTGGCAGTGAATGGAGGAATGTTGGAAAATTTGTTGCAGATTATTTTTGTTTGTTTAATAAATATATTTTTAATTTTTCATTCCTATTTATTTCCTTTAGAAAAAATGTTATTTTGTTATAGAAATGAAACCTCTATGTGTTATGATAAAATAAACTCACGGTAAACAAGACAGTGGTAATTTGTCAATCGCGGGTAGACCAATTTATCAAATTTGTCACTACAAATACCTTGGACACGAAATCACTATTGGCTGGGACAACCAAACTATAGAGATAAACAGAAGAATTGGTTTTGGGATGGTCAGCCTTTGGAAATCTGAGACACATTTTAAAAGGTTATTTCCCCATTTGCCTCAAGAGAAAGGTATTTGATCAATGTGCCTTACCAGTCTTCACCTATTGTGCTGAGACTCACACTCACGCGAAAATCTGCTGAAAAATTACGAGATGCTCAAAGATCGATGGAGAGAGCGATGATTGACGTAACACTTTTAGATCGAAAAACAAATTTGTGGATCAGACAGCAAACAAAAGTTTGTGATATAATTGGTAGAATTTCACGTCTAAAGCGGCAGTGGGCAGGCCATGTTGCTAGAGTAAATGATGGTAGATGGGCCAGGAAAATACTGGAATGGTGGCCTAGAGACAGTACAAGAAACCGAGGCAGACCTCCTACCCGTTGGACGCATGACATCAAGAGACTAGTCGGCAATTGGCTGCAGGTGGCACAGGACAGAGAGGAGTGGAGTTGTAAAGGGGAGACTTATGTTCAGCAGTGGACGTCAATGGCTGATAAATGATGATGATGATGATACAATACAGCCCTTATATGCCACCTTAAAAAGATTGATAGATTACAAGACGATATATGTTGTATTTGTCAGCTTAAGGCAGTATCGGCGTAACACATCCTGTGTAGTTGCACAGCACTTATTCGCCAAAAGCTCTTAAATTGTACAGGCAAATCTGCTATCTGCGAATATCTGTTGTTTAACTCCCAGGAGAGATCTCAGCTTGTTCAAATGTCTGGAACTCAATTGGGATCCATAAAGCAGAAGAATGACAAAATAGATCTTATAAGTCACATTACCTTAAGGCAGTTTATGTTTCTGCGCCCCAGCCAATTCCGTCTTTTCCATAAGAGCACAGGGCCCAGGGCCCCCGGCTTGATGGGGGCCTCAAAATGCCGAGGTCGTCGTTTACGCGGAAAAAATAGGAGCTCAATTTTTAGTGCAATTTTACTAAGATTAGTCGTTAAAATTTCTAAATTTAAATGTAAATCTAAAACCAGATGAGGTTTATAGTCACCAATTGTAGGGAAGAGCGATCATTTTCACAGCTAAAAAGAATAAAAAATTAATTACGAATTACTAATTTGTCAATCTTGTGCATAGAAAGTGATATCCTTCAAAAATTAGACTCTGAGGACATAATAGAAGATTTTGCACAACAGAAATCCCGGAAGAAACCACCATCATTAACATAAGTCTAATTGTCAAAATAGTAATCACTTCACTTATATTTGATTTGTATAAAGCTAACCATAATAACCAATAAAGTCACTAAATAAAAGTACATACTGGTGTTTTCGTTAATATATTTTTTTTTACTTTCTAAAAGGGCACTAAACTATGTCTGCCTAAGGGCCCTTGCATGGCCTAAGACGGCCATGGCCCCAGCAATAATAATTATAATAAATGTGATTTCAATAGATATGTTTTACTAAAAATAAAAGAGTTAAGAGCAATACTAGACTATAATTTAAGTGAAGAAAAACATAACTTAATCGATCTAGCTATTGTTTCGGCAGTAAATTGTAACTGAAATTATGATATAATATACATCCAGTATGACTGGATTATATCTGTTTCTGTGTGGCTTCCTTACATGACACAGTCGAGAGGAGTTCTCAGTACATGATTGCGTAGGTGTTGAGAGTCACTGGTGTTAGGGGCTAGACAAGTGTACACACAACTGTTAGGTGGAGCGTGAAGAAGAAACAAGCTGTGAAAAAGACAGAGGCAGAACTCTCTCGGCGCTCACTAACTCACTGGCTGTCTAGTCTAACATTACAACTCCTTACGTGGAGCTACTTCTCTGAGGGGGTTTTGCTCTGCTAACTAAGCGTGCACTCAAACCCTGAGAATGTGGTTATTTTTAAAAACGGCTTCCGGTATTTAATCACATCTCCACTTCACTATAGATTCTTAAGTTGTCAGTTTATCACGAAAATAAACTATATGACTGAACATGTTTGAAAGACTCACTTTTTAAATTGACTACAAAGCGGAAAATAATATTTTCTTTTTGATACATAATACCACTGTTATTTGTTGCGGTTTGTTCTTATAATTAATTTTTACTGAACTATATGTAGGACCGTCCTTAATCACGGGTGAGCGGGATTCATACCAGGCACCGGCCCTTGCTGCTGAGATTTATTTAAAAAATAAATAAATACATAAATAAAATATCATATCTAAATTACTTTCTCGTGTTTTAACTAGTGGTGTGCCGGAGGTCCGTATCCGGGGATGATCCGTAAAAAATAAAAATCCGTACCTGGGTCCGTATCCGTTTCTCTAAGGCTGATCTTAAACAGATCTCATATAGATTTGAATTAGTTATATATAAGCTTGCGTCTAAAAATGCTCAAGGAGGAGTAAATTTTACTCTGACTCTTAAATTCGTATTTAGTCGAGCATCACATTACTTACCGGTGGTTTTAAAACAGTCTAGTAGTCTAGTATACATTAAATATTGGAGTAAAATTAATCAAAGACAATGTGTGAGATTTTGAACTCAACTAAATTGTATGTCTGGGTATGAACATGTAGAAAGATTGTTTCCGGTGCTTATAAACAGGCGTTTAATTAGGTACGCTGTTATCGGCGCTTGTTGACTTCGTTTAGTGGACAGATAGAAACATTGGGCGCGTTCAGCGCCTAAAGCCTGGAACAGAATGCACAGCGCGCTACGCCGTCATTTGCGACGGCGTTGCGTTAGCGCCGTTGAGAATTTTCGGCTGCACACAATGCAATCATTTTCAACGCCGTCAAGTGTCACGTGACAACCTATATCTGTGTTTATACGTGCGCTTTCTTTTATTAAAAGTATAATGGATGATGAAGACTTGTGTGTGATGTTATTTATGTTGTATGCAAGTTATTTATAGATACAAACACTTTACCATTCAGTAAAAACTGAGGTTAGGTGTTCTGCGTCAACGTTCAACGGCGTCAAAAGTTGGAAGTTGACGAACATTCAGTATCAACGGCGTTCGAACGCCGTAGGACGTTGTTCATTCTGTGCACTTGCGTAGTACAGCCTTGGTTTTAACTTTGCGCTGACATTTTGCGCCGTCCAACGGCGTCAACGCGCCGTCAAACTAGTTGCATTCTGTTTCCCACTTAAACCGTTGAGTCTAAACGTAAACGTACGTTGATTAAACAATTTGGTGAATGTCTGAATGGTTACCGGTTAGTTTCAACGCGAGTGTTTGACATTTTGAGTACATAACGTTAAAACATATTTAGAGATCAATTTCTAATAGATACAAACCATTTTAGACTGTCAAGATGGCAGAATTAATCAATTTGTTAGCTCCAGTGCTATTTAACTTGTATCTTGTATAAATTTTCCGCTAAAAATTTAGGTTAGGTATACAAGTCAACATAACTAAACGTAAAATTTTTACGTTGAGATGTTTAGTAAACTGTGGACTGTCAACGGTAACGTTCAGAAGGTAAACGTAGTGAACGTACTAAACTGTTTAGGGCGCTGAACGCGCCCATTATTATAAGTGCCTGTTTACTAAAATTTCTTCATCGAAAAGTGGCATGGTTTGTAATAAATGTTCTTATAGTTGCTTGGGGGATTAAAATATCTACTAAAACATGCCACTTATGCAGACTATTTGTTGGAAAGCAAATTCATAACAAAATAATATTATTTATACTGCCAATAACTAATTGTAAGGCAATCCTGTAGCTCCAATGTTTAAATCATTTGTACCTCATATTTGACCGTTAGGCAAGGGCACAGACGTGAGTTCAATTCCTGCTTATGTCAAATAATTTTTGTAAAAATATTTATAAAAATTACAGGTTCTGCTTAGCCGTTCGCAACCGGCTATAAACTGTTAGTGCCTTTCTGTGTACGCTATAAAATGGTCGTAATACTGACCATATTACTCCTGAATGTACATAGATTGAAAACATGGTCATGAAACCTAGAAACAGGAGGCCTAGGATCAACTCGGACTGTCGCGCCAATGATGAATAAGTAATTGTAAATGTCAGAAATTCGCGACATCAATGAAATTTAATTAAAAAATCCACAAAATATCAGAAAACTAATTGCCATCTTCTTGTAAGTTTATAAAAAATAAAATTAATAGATTCAGTAGTAGACTCTCGTTGAAACATATTGAAAATAGAACTCAAAATAAAACACTCGGTAATGTTTCAAAATATTTTAATTAATTAATACGTATTTCGGCTTATGAGGCCATCATCAGAATACAAAGTGTTTACAAAACTGAACAAATGATTAGTTCTTTTTTATTTGTTCAGTTTTGTAATGTCTTACTACCCACCCTATGGGCCAGCTAGTCTATTGGAACTCATTTTTGTTATTATTCTCAAAAATTTTATTTTAATAAACTTACATTAAGTGATAATGGTAGAGAGTATGGTTGAGTATGTCGGTAAGATACGTTCAGGTCATTATAAAGCAGACTTCACAACCATTACACATGCTAAGGATGTATTAACGTTTAATTTCAGTTATTAACATCGAACAATTAAAATCATTTTGTAGCGTTTTGCATCTTGCCTGGCGAATAATTAATATTATGTTTCATGACAAGACATACACGTGCACATTAACATTAATGTACAATTAAGGTCTTTGATATGCACTTTATTATTATATTGTATGAGGCTAATTTATGTGATGTGATTAAGATATTGATTTCAAGCGAAAGGCTGGCCTTTGGGAATATTATAAGATAAAGATAAACTAATAAAGATATCTTAACCAAGTATAGAGAAATATGGGTACAATATTGAAAAAAAAGAACGATAATGGGGAAAGAAAGTATGGGTCCGACACGTTTTCAGTTAATCGAGGTACCTAATGCATTCTTTTATGCTGCCCTGCGATATGCTGCCCTGCGAGTTATTATTGTCGCCAACTTTACTTACCAAGAAAACGCATAAACCGACTCTTAACATGACTTATTATCAGACCATCAGATGATAATTTAATTGGTTCTAAAAGATAGAAGCTAGAAGTACCAAGTTACGTAAGAGTTAAGATGACAAAATCTTATGTTTTTCCCAATTTACTGTATCCAAATCTGAAGCTTTGAAAATGTGGATATACAGAAGAACTCTAAAAATATCACGTATTGATAAAAGTAACGGATAAACCTTAAAGAGAATGAACAAAGAATTAGAAATTATTCAACTAAATTTGTCAATTAGTCGACTATTAAAAAAGCAAACTTCTATATTTTGGGCACGTAATGCAACATCCTAGATACAAACTGTTACAATCAGTAATACAAAAATAGGAAAAAGAGGACCTGGAAATAGAAAAATTTGACTGAAATGGAGAAAGCATCATTTTCCTGTTATGAGCAACCGTATCCAAGTCAAGATAACCCTAAGGCTACAGTCAAAAGTTTAAGGTGCTTTATTTCGAATTAATAGGGTATACCCTATACTTGTGTGACGTTGTAGATCAGTGATTCTCAAAGTGGGCGATACCGCCCCTTGGGGGGCGCTGAAACGATCCAAGGGAGCGATAGTAGCCTTAGGTGTATTTGGGGGGCATTGAAAATGATTGAAGACTTGCTTACCTATTGCCAGCACTTGGATGCTCTACAATCTGACTTCAACCAACGATTTGAAGATATTTTGAAAATGAACATACCCGATTGGGTTTTGGATCCTTTTTCAAGTGCAAACACTGGCAATTACAAGAAGAACTGATGGAAGTAACGACAAATTACGAATTGAAATTAAAATTCAAAGATGGCTACCAACAGTTCTGGCTGCAAAAGCAGATCCCTACTGCTTATCCTGGGTTATGGGCTATAATACAAAAGTTGTGAGTTGCATTTTCTTCATCATATTTAGTGGAACATGGGTTCAGTGCGGTCACAAATCTATTATCAAAAAAAAAAAAGAAACCGACTGCAAATAGCTAATCGCGGTGATTTTAGAATACTGTTGACAAAAATAGAGCCGAGGGTTGATACATTGAGAGCAGCGCACCAGGTTCATCCTTCTCATTAGATGAGAATATGATTTTAATACATAATTTTTAATATCAAGCTTCAAGGTGTTTTATTTACAACATCTTTCTTTATTATATTTTAGAACGTAGATAGAAATATAGATACATATATCTTTCTGTTCGTTTAAAGAATGTAGATTTCCAGGGTGCACTGAGTAATTTTTTTCTGAAAAGGGGCAGTAGGCCTAATAAGTTTGAGAACCACTGTTGTAGATTGACGTTATAGTTAGTAGGCTATATACCTTCTGATTTTTACGTTATGTGTTCAGTATCTTCTTCTTCCTCTTCAGCCCATGAACGTCCCACAGTAGCCTCGTCGAGCCGTAGTTTTCACTACCGTACTGCTACTTTATATTGGGCACGGATCTCTTACTCTGAAGAGTAGAGTTGTAGATCTACAACTCCCACGATGACCCAAATCCGGGTTGGAAGTGGTGATAAATTTATAATGAGATGCCTCTTTTTTATTTTATTTATTTATTTTTTTAACGAGGATGAGGAGATAAGGACGAATGCAAAAATCTATATCCTGACCGGGATTCAAACCCGAGACCTCTAGCACGAGAAACACTTCGTTACCTCTGCGCTACCTAGGTCGACAGTATACCCTCTGCTAATTTTACGACTACAGTACTGGATAGTCCTAACGATTGCCAACATTCAGCAGGCTAGCAACACTAAAAGAACAAGAAAGGACTGTATACTAACGTCGGAGAATCAACGCAGTTACGTCACATGACGTAACAAACGATTGCATTGTTCCAGACAATACAGTCGTTTGTTACATCGTGTGACGTAACTGCGTTGTTTCGCCGACGCTAGTATAACTAAAAAACTATAGCACTGTAGATAGTAATTATTTCAAACGTCCCAGGTAAGAATCCTGGCGCAAGAATGGGTTTCTCTCTCTCTCCCTCAAATTTCGCATTAAATGAGGAATGAATGAATTTTTGGTTATCTTGGGGATTATTTGAGATGTAATAAATAAATTAGGGTCCCTATTGGGTTAAATTAGCTTCGGGATAAATGGTATTAGTTACCAATTACATATATGTATTTGTTTTCTCCTATTTCCAAATCAGTTTCTTTCATTTACAGTAATATAGTACATTTTTAATTAACGATTTCTAGTACAAAATATTTAGATAATCCAATTTACAAAATAAAAATAAAAATTGTTCATACATTTATAAATATAACATAAATATAATATAACAATAATACTGTAAATAACAGATATATTGTCACGTGGGTGGTTTGATTGAAAGACAACTCGTGGTTTTAACAATACTAATTAATAATAGTACTTCTACAGATATAATATTCTCACCATTCCTATGCAGAACATCCACAAACGTCTTCAATGGAAACATGTACTTTGCCAATTATTTCACTTCTATCCAGGACTTGTTTATTTTTTCTGTTTTTGCCAAAATTATTCATTTCCAAGTAGTTCTTGGACGATTTTTTCGACTACCCTGAGGATTTCAGTCGAGGACTTTTCTTGCAACATGATCTAGAGGTCTACGCAGGGTCTACGCCCAGCCAACCTCATTTTCTGCGTCTTATTTATAATTCGACCGGTTGTTGGCCTACACGATCCCCCTTAAATGTCCCTACACGATCCCCCTTACGTGTCCCTAATGAAAGCCGCGACTCTGACAAGTAAATTCACAAAATTCTGCTAAATTAGCATAGACTTGGAGTTGGTTTGTAACTTTTTCGGTGACTTTCCAGGTCTCCTAGCCGTAGTACAGGATCGATTTCACATTATTATTGAATATACGCAATTTGGTCTGATTTGTGTATATTCTAGAGCTCTAAATTTTATGAAACATCGCAAACACATTTCTGGATTTTTCAATTCGCTTCTGGACGTCTCTGTGAGTGCCTTCTCTTTAATCCACGTAGCGTTTCAGATAAATTCGCTAACACGATCGACTGGGCTGTCTTCTGAATCTACAGACGGGTCCCAGTTTATTGTTTTATTACAAATTTTTTAAAGGTTTTTATTTTAACACTATTACGAATTACGTTTGCCATGGCGTTATTTGGTAGCATGGTAGGTAATAATTGCCTTTATATCTCGTATTGTACGTATGTATATCGCTAAATCTCTCTACATTCTTGGATAAATAGCTGGGCAGCAAGTTATTTTTCATTTTGAAAATAATTGATATTGCACACACTTTTATGAAACTTTCAACATTGAATTGATCTTTTAAAAACATTCATCACGCACCCCATTGACGGGTCCATCGAATCTCTAGCTCTAGTTAACAAACCTACTAGGAGTTCAAAGAAAATATGGGTGTGAGTGGGTGGGGGGCTGGTTTATCAAAACATGAAGTTACGCCTGTTATCACTTCCATTTTTGGGCTTTAATTTCGACTGAGTTTCCTGCATAAATTAATACCTGCAACATTTTACTGCAATGCATAAGCCATAACGATTTTTTCCTACAAATTGTTCGAATTTCGTTTTCTGGTACGTACTTAGTACTTGATATTTTCGAACACGTTTTATTAATTACAGAACAATGTCCAAGAAAGTAAAGATATTTTCACCTTTATATAACCTAATACTTGGTGCGAAAAGCATTAATTGCGATTAAGGTGACATTCAAACATCGATTTTGTTTTAAATTTCGTCCTTCAAAAGTGTGGGAAAGATAAGTGAAAATAACTATCATTTTATAACATAGATTCTCCAAGAGAAATTACTAACATTAAAGTTCTTTACCTAATGATAATGATATAATTATAAACATGGCTTTAATTATAAACAACAATTTGTTCACGCAAATCGATTAAATAATGACGTCTTTTAACGTTTGACTTAACTTATTTAATTGTTGCCAAATTAGCATTTGTTGCTAACGGCTACAAATTGATTGCCAATTATTATTATAAATATTATAATGAGGAGTTTTTAAATTTCACTAAAGATAAACTATATGGATCCAATAACACGAGAATATAACAAAATAATGTAGAATAGGCCATGGATAAATATGAAAAAGGTTCATAAACATAGAAAAACAGATTATATTTATTATTTTATAAATAAAGGCTCAAGAACGAAATTAATATAAAATTATGTCAAAAAGTTTTTTTTTTATAATGTTTATATGATGTTGATATTTTATATATGGATGTATTTTTTTATAATATGATGTTTATCTTTTAAACACTCAGAAAGTTGTAAACAATTCATGTCATAATTATATTTGGTATAGCTTGCATGATTTTATAGTTGCAATTTTTAGTTGTGTTTTTCGCAGTTCCACACATTTAGGGCTGTCCAAAGTAAACCCCCCGTTTACTTGGGTCGCCCGCGCAACTCAGGATAAACAAAAGGCCCTATAAAAAAAAAAAAAAACAGAATAAAACCTTTATTTATATCAGGTCGTCAAGGATGAAATTTGTAGTTAGTAATGTTGCCTTATTATTTGACATTGGCTTAATATTTTACAGTTCAGTTTTTTTTTTTTTTTTTTGTTGGAAAGTTACACATCTCGCCTGCTTAAAGAAATCATTGTATGCTGTAAAAAATATCAAATACTTTTTTTTTAAATTACTTTTGTTGAAAATGGAACGGTCGGAAATTTGCACTGTTATGAAGTATGAGTTCTTACGTGGAACTACGGCATCGCAGACCGCGCGAAACATTACTAATGTATTTGGCTCTAGTGTTACTACGCAGCAGACAATATCAAATTAGTTCTAAATGCGGCTATAGAGATTAGATTATAAGGTATTGTTTGGCATATATACTTGTTTTTGTAAATATCTATCTGTTACCACCATTATTATTTATTTTTTTATTTTTTTGCACATAAACAATAATGTACAAGGCAGCTGTACTCCTTGTACTTCTTGGGTTGGACACGTCATAAGAATGCCAAATAATAGGTTACCCAAAAGATTATTACTCAGAGTTGGAAGGAGGCTGTAGAGGTATGGGAGATCCTAAGCAACACTACAAAGACAAGCTAATAAATAACCTCAAGTCATATCAGTTGCTCAAAAAATTACACTAGGCTAATGGAGAGTTTATACTAAATTTGCATTCAAATTTCACCTAATGAGTAACTTATTACCTGTAGAATCCGTAATACGTCTACTTTTGCACTTAACTGATAGTTTTGTGCAAAAACACGTGTAATTTCGCTCAGTCGGCGTTTGTAAGTGTTTCATTGGGCACTCGTCTGTAGGCGACCACGGACATTTCAATAAAATTTGCACGTATTGTATTTTTACATGGATTTTTATATGATCCGCCTCGACGCGGTGTTGGGCACTCGAGGGTTAAGTATACGTGCATCAAAACTCTCCATATACAAGGTTCTCAAAAGAAATTTTATATTTATTTAGCTTACTGCGTGAACGCAACGTATCCGAGGGGCGCGGGGGTTATGTCAATCGGTAGCCTGGCTCTTGGGAATTCAATCGCTATGGAGCGTTTCTCGGGAGCAGACCGCGCGTTATGCGTGCGAGAGTTTTACAAAAACGGTGATTCGGCGACTGTAGCGCGTAGAAAATTCTGCAGTATTCGAGGTTTTCGCCACTTAAATGATGCGCCAAGCATTCCTCTCATTCGACATTGGGTTAAAAAGTTTGAAGAGACTGGTACAACGCTGGATAAATCAAAATCCGGGCGACCTAGGTCATCAAGAACGGTAGAAAACGTGGAGAATGTTAATCAGTATGTTCGTGACGACCCGAACCTTTCAATTCGGAAGCGCGCAAGTGCTTTAAATGTGCATAGATCCTCATTACATCGCATTATGCACAAAGACCTAAAGCTGCACCCCTACAAAATGCAATTGGTGCAAGAATTAAAACCCCAAGATGCCAGTCAGAGGCTTAATTTCGTAAATCAGGTGATTGAGCGATTTTCAACGTTTACCAACATTTTGTTTTCGGATGAAGCTCATTTTCATCTTAATGGCCACGTAAATAAGCAGAACTGCCGCTACTGGAGTGCAAAGAATCCGAAACGCAAACATGAGAAACCCCTACATTCGCCTAAAGTGACCGTATGGGCTGCGATGTCGGCGCGAGGAATTATCGACCCTTACTTTTTTGAAGACGAAAGGGGGCGTGCAGTTACAGTGAATTCAGAGCGTTATGTGGAGATGATAGACAACTCTTGGTACCTGAACTGCAAAACTTTCCTAGCTATAACCAAAGAACATGGTTCCAACAGGACGGAGCAACTTCACACACGTCCAATATGTCTCTGCCACGTGTTCGTGAAATTTTCTCAGGCAAATTGATCTCCCGGAGAGGTGACATAAATTGGCCTCCACGCAGTCCAGATTTAACCCCTATGGACTTTTTCCTATGGGGTTATCTTAAATCTAAAGTTTACGCCAATAAACCGACTTCACTGGCGCATTTGAAAGAAAATATCCGTCACGAAATGGCAGCCATCCCTGAGTCCACCTGCCGAGACGTCATAAGTAATTTTACTGTTCGATTAAATGAGTGCCGAGAACGCGAGGGTCTACATTTAGACGATATTATTTTTAAGAAATAAATCCCCAAAAAGTGTATTTTAATAATTAATAAACGTTTTTTCTATATACGGCTTACTTTTTTTTTTAATCGATCCACTAAATATAAAATTTCTTTTGAGACACCTTGTATTTTGATAATCTATAAACAGCGAAATTAGAGCTAATGTCCCTAGGCCACCCCTAGGCTCAGTGCATAAAAAGTTGAATGAGTTCATCAAGATCATCATGATACTATTTGCCATTTATACTCAACTTGATCTTTATGAAACAAGGTCTAAAAATTAATCATACCAAGATCAAAGTTATGATAAGCGATGGATTTTATAATAACCGGCCTGGCATTAAATAAATATGAATCTGGGAGGTTGTCCAGCAACTGATAGTGCCCAAAGAAAAGGAAATGTAAAATAAGTTTACACCTCATTAAAACCACAAAATTATCAATAAATTGACGGTCAATAAACCCAATCAAATATAATAACAATACCAATTTTTTGTTTTCAAATCTAAACGTATCCACTTTTTTACCACAACTTCGAAATTCAACTCTAATAACTAACAAAAAATACATTGCAAAAAAAGCGCTTTGCAATTTCACTTTTCTCTAAGATAAACATTCTAGTAGCCATTTAAATATACACAATTAAGATTTCCCGTCATATAATAAAATAATTTAATAGAAGCTGACATTTCTTATGTTGTAAGATGCAATGATAGCATTGTTACTTGAACGTTTTAAGATAAATGCAGTCATGCAATTACAGTTAAATTTATCTCATGTAAAAAACATTGCCGACTTCTCTACATCACAGTTTAATTGAGAGTTATCATTGCTATAAAATTACTTTCACGTTTTATGTGTTACTACATCCCTTAAAAAAATGTTTATCTTAAACTGATCTAAAAGATTTGTTATCTTAAAGTGTTAGAATAATAGGTGTTTATTTATATAGTAATATATTTATATGATAGGAAAGTAGAAATAAGATAAATAAGAAAAAAACACATTACTTTCCAATTGGAATTTGTGCGTATACTCGTAGCTCAGATTTGTTCAAAAAGGCCGGGACTAGCATAAACAAATTTATATGAAGTGTGGATTTTCACACATTTGGGGTTTTGTTGGTATTTTATTAAGCCAACTTACCTGCAAGCCAACATAATGCTGGATAATCTAGGAATATTTGCTCTATAATCACATAAAAATCAAAGGTTTTTGATCATTCTTATTCGTTATTTCAGTACTCAGAGCCTAAACCAAATATAAATAATTTGCATAAATTTCGTCACAATAAAATTTAAATTAAAAAATCCCATTCCAGAAACGTATTTTTCACTATTAATAATTGTAACGGGACGCCACTGTGCCCAGTTTTGTGACGGTAAGGGATGAGGGTTGCTATGGTTAAGAGGTTGTTGATTGTGTGTTGAGTGTTAAAACGTTTAACTATTTTAACCTTTATATTCTATTTTAATTGATTTAAATGAACAAAGTTGTTACTATATGTCGTGGATAGTGTGGTGTAATTAATTTTTTAGTTTGTTCTACCCTTAACGAAATTTTAATAAATATATTTTTGCAATAAAACGCTACACAATGTGTTATTTGATTTATAAGTATTTCATTACTATAAATGATTTATTCCTCTTTGATATCTTAAAAACAAAAAACTGAAGTAATTCAAACAATAGGCTTAATCAAGACTTATAAAGCCGGAGCCTACTGAACGCTACACCTACACTCTATACACATGAACTCGATTCTCAGCTGTATTAGTTAAAAAAAAAACACACATTATCTTAGCCATAAATAGAAATCCATAACATTATTAGCTATAATTTAGTCATGAATTAAAAAAAATAATAAATTTTGTCAAATAGACAAAAACTGAAATATTTTTCAAAAACGAAATCTGATCAAAAATTCCTCTCGTATGTGTGCAGTTTAGATAACAGAGTAAGAGTATTTATTTTTGTGTTTGACATCTACCGACGTATACATTTATCATTTCATATTGGATTATGTTTGTCCCTACTAAAATAATTAATCTTCTAAAAGAACTATACCGTGAAGCAAGTTCGCAAGTTGCATAATGGGATGATAAGTAAAAGTGTTGCCGTCAAAAGCGGAGTTATGCAAGGCTGCCTACTATCTCCTCTACTATTTAACACCTTGTTGGACTGGGTTCTTCATAATGCTCTCACAGAACACAGAGGCGTACAGTGGGACTTCCAAAACTGTTTGGAAGATTTGAGCTATGCAGACGATATATGCCTTTTGTCACATAATTATGAAGATATGCAAGCCAAACTTGAAAGTATAAGTAGTTTTGCAAATTTAGTTGGCTTATGCATAAATAAAGCGAAAACTAAAGTAATGCGGATTGTTACCAATAATATCAACAGATTTTCCATTAACGGCGAAGAATTAAAAGATGTGGAAGAATTCTGCTACTCGGTAGTGCAATAACGAGAGATGGAGGAACTAAAAGGGACGTGAACAACAGAATAATTAAATCTCAACAGGCATTCGGCTTGTTGAAAAAAGTCTGAAAATCCAATAAGATCTCTCGTAACACTAAGGTATGCATATTTATAACCAATATAAAATCATTTCTGATATATAGCTGCGAAACTTGGAAAGTCACTAAATAAATTACCTATAAACTCCAAGTTTTTATTAACTTTTTTGGTCAGATCATATTCCCAATACTCATCTTTGGGAATCGACAGTACAAAAACCTATCCACTTGGAAATCAGGCAAGAAAGGGGAACTAGATTGGGCATACTCTCCGGAAGGCAGTAAACGACCTCTCCAGAATGGCATTAGAGTGGAACCCTCAGGGAAACCGTTGTAGAGATCGCCCTGTTATCCACATGGAGGAGAACAATACACAAAGAACTTCATGTCCACGGAACTACTGGCGGCAGGTGAAGAGGCTTGCTCTTCACAGACCCCGATATCGCGAGTTTGTAAAGGTCCTGTGCTCCAGCGAGGAGATCTAGGACACAATATATTGGTGATATAGAAATTTGTGAGACAAAAAAAAAAACATAAAATAAAGAAATACCTACTTAATTAGATTCAACAGAGTCATATATAAAATAACGGTAATTAAACTGGGGCAATTTAGTATTAAGCATAATTGCTAAAAATCATATTTATCATCAGTATTGTATAGACAATTCTCTGTTAATATTTATTTCATCCTGTTCTTAAATAACCTATAAGTTAAAATTTTGAGTGTACAATACTTAGATTTTTTCAGATTTAGTTTAACCCCTGCGTTAAAGGGTCGAAGACTGTATTTTTTTAAGTAAATTTTTGAATGAACATTTTTGGAAAAAATTGTGTTAACATAAAAAAATTCTAAAAAATCAATTTCCATTCCTTAATCTACATCTTAAGCGCTTTCTTTCGATAGCACACAATAAGTATTAAAAAAATATTTTTTTTCAACGAAAAAAAATCTATTTTTCGTAAAACTAACCTCATCAAAAATTTCTGTTGAAATATTCCGGTTCGCATTCATGTACATTATTGAGATCTTTTCCAGATTTTTAGATCAACTTCTCTGGAAAATAGGTTGAGGAAGAAAAGTTTTATGACATATTTTTGGCGAAAATCTCATAAAGGAGAAGACTTTTCAAAACTGAAATTTTTCTTGTTTATCCACGAATAAAGAGGTTTAATTTGAAACTGCACTCCAAACTAAAATAAATGGTTAATATACAGTATTGGCCATAAAGATTGCAACTTTTAACATCTTTCAATTTTTCAAATTTTAATAATAATATTGGAAAATAAATACTCTTAATTCTATAATTTAATCATATTTTGTTTGTTACATCAATCAATAATCAAATAATCTGACTTACAGATTAATAATAAATTATTTCTTCATTTTTGCTTGGACAAAAATATTGCAACTACTTGAATTTTCTTGTTATATGCAGATTTTATCCATAAATAATATGTTGTACACAAGTAATATTTCAGTTTATATTTGTCAATCATGGGTCGTAGTAAAACTGTTTCAAGTGAAATTAGAAACTTCATAATTTCTGGTTTTAAAGACGGGCTGCTGCAAAATGTGATTTCACAAAATTTAAATGTTCATAAATCTACTGTGTCGCGAATTATAAAACGATTTTGAGAAGAAGGTACGTTTGAAGTTTCAAAAATTCCAGGACGGCCACGAAAAACTACAAAACGAACTGATAAAAAAATTATTTATTTATCTACCAATAACCCCATTCTGTCATCGGAGAAAATTTTGGGCCTTTTGCCACAAATGGATCAAGAAAACATCTCAACAAGAACTATTCGCAGAAGATTAGTTAGTGAGGATCTTTTTAGTCGCCTTCCTGCAAAAAACCACTTCTATCCAAAAAGAATGTGAAGGCCCGATTAAAATTTGCTAAAAATAATATTGACTGGACTGTGGATTAATGGAAAAAAGTTATTTTTAGTGATGAATCTAAGTTCAATTTGTTTAAAAGTGATGGTGTAAGTTACGTTAGGAGGCCTGCTAATAAAAGATTTGTTCAAAAATACACCTTGCCAACAGTTAAACATGGCAGAGGCGGTGTGATGGTATGGGGCTGTTTCTCGGGATATGGTATGGGTCCTCTATACCACATTGAAGGAATAATGGATCGATTTAAATATATAGACATCCTTCAAAATGTTATGGAACCTTATTCTGATGAGTTCATGCCTTTAAAACATATTTTTCAGCATGATAATGACACAAAACATTCTTCGAAGTTGGTAAAAAAATGGTTCGAGGATTGAAAAATTAACGTAATGACTTGGCCGTCACAGTCACCCGATTTAAATCCAATAAAAAACCTTTGGGAGATTGTCAACAGAAAGATTAGAAACAAAACGCATTCAAATATTGAAGAATTGTTTAAAGCTTTGCAGGGTGCCTGGTCTAATATTGATAATGAAATGATCACGAAATTATTAGAATCAATGGCGAAAAGATGTCGGGAAGTTATAAATACTGGTGGTTACTATACAAAATATTAAAAATGATCTGTTAATAATAATTCATTTTCTTAATTAATAAAAAAAAAGATTTTTTTAAGAGTAGTTGCTATCTTTATGTCCAGGTAAAAATAATAAATACTATAAAAAAAAATAGATTTTATTATTAAAATTTAATTTTTTACTATAATATATGTAGAGGATTGTTAAAGGTAAGAATTACATTTTTTTAATTTTGAAAATATTGAATAGAATAAAAATAAAATAGGATTATCAAAAGTTACTATCTTTATGGCCAATACTGTATATAAAAAAAAATGGTTTTCACTAAATACATATTTGTTTATATTTATCTCGCGATATGTTTTTTTGAACTCTATTTTTATCCTATATGTCGGTCGAAGAGTTGTTTAATCATACCAATTTCAACTTTCTATGTTCAGCCATTTTGCTACAATTTCTACCGTACAGATTGACAGATAGACAGACACAGACATACAGACACATGAGTGATGTTAGAATGGTTTTTTTTTTTTTTTTGGTGGTCGTACCAAACCCTAAATATATAATTTTGTCTTTCTTTCGTTTATTCGTAGATTCGAGTTTCCAAAAGTTGAAAGAAAAGTTGTTAAATAATGAAGGCGAAATTAAAAAGAGGATGTTTCTTTTTATAATGTGTACATATTTATTTTGTACACTTAATCCTGTTGGGATAATAAGTTGAAGGTAAAATCCAGGAAGTAAACACATATGTTTACTGATGTGTCGTGTGTATGTACTGAAACCATTTGGCGGATATGATATTTTTGTGTGTAGGTTAACAGTTTAAAGTGTTCCTTTAACGTGCCACTTCCTATATTTCATCATATAGTATATTATATTACTCTAAACTGATCGTGAACGTTCTTTTAAATTTGTTCTAAAATTATTATTATTTCGAAATACATTTTTATTGTAAAGTATTTATTTTGTATTCCCAACGTAGTTATTTGATGTAGGACAAACATTCGATCTCGGAATGATGTGAAAGCCTTGTGAGATGAATTTTCCTTGTTAAGTTGAAAATAACATACCATCTCATTTTACAGTTTTCACTTAATTTCCCTTCTATCCTATTTTCCAGAGATATACTTAGTTTCGACCGGTATAAAGTGCTTGTAATTAAAATTATTGCAAGCTATTTTAAAAGGTTTTTTTTTTTTATGTGGAAGATTAATTAATATTTGGTATAACTTTTTCGTTCATCGGTTATATTTCGGGGTGACATTCTAGTTCAGTGTTTTTCAACCTTTCGAATGAAACGCCCTCTTCCAGTTAAACGCATATTGCTATCGCCTTCCTCTTCTATTTTTTTGAAGCTAGTACGAGGGTTATCTTTTAAGTTTTTACAAAAACTAAGAAAGAATTTTTTTTCTGGAACAAACTATTTTATTGATTTTCAAAATATTCGCCTTTAAGATTTATACACTTTTTCATGCGTAAAAACCAATTCTCGAAACATTTTTTCCACTCTGAAGTTGGTATCTCAAAAACATGGTTTTTGAAGGCTTCAACAGCTTCTTGAGGTGATGAATTTCGCTGCCCACGCATATTTGATTGACATTGAGGAACGAATAAAGTCGTTAGGGGATAAATCAGGTGAATACAGGCAATGAGATATTAATCGATGTTTTTCTCCTTCAAATGATCAGTTGTTTCACGTGCTGTGTGGGAGCTTGCATTGTCATGATGAAGAATGATGCGACGTTTTGTGTAGTTTTTCCTGATTTAGTCGATGATTTCTGACAAACAAATTGTTGTAGACATGTCCACTACAACCGAAGAAACAAGCAACTTTTGTGAGTTTCGGTTCATCTTAGAAGACCCAAACAGTGGATTGTTGCTAAGTTTCCGGTTAATATGAATAAATACAAGTTTCGTCACCTGTAACGATGTTGTATACGGATTTTGCAGTGCCTAGCTTGAATTTTTTTAACATTCCCGTACATCAATCAACACGAGCATTTTTTGAGCTTCGGTCAAATTATGCGGAATCCATCGGAAACAGATCTTATTCACAGCTAAATGGCCATGCAAAATCGATTGTATTGCAGTCTGCCATATGCCAAAGGATGCCTCTATCTCACGGTGAGTCACATGCCGATCTTCAAGCATTTTGCGCACTGCATCGATGTTTTTTTGAATCACAATCGATTTTAGTCGACCTTCACGAGATTCATCACTGACGGACGCACGACCTCGACGAAATTCTGCAAACCAATTGTAGTCTTTTCTGATGGTGCTTCATTACCAAAAGTTGAACGAAGCGAATCTATGCATTCTTGTTGAGTTAGGCCTTTACTAAAATCGTAAAAAATCAACCAATGAAAACCTTCAAGAGTAATATCCATTTTTTCACAAACTTTAACGCTTTACGAATATAGTAATGACACTTTTCAATATTGCCATCTAGTTGTCGTTTGTAAAAAATGTGGAAAATGTAAATTTTCCGGTTTTTAATTTTGGCTTATAACATCCAAAATTAAAATTTAAGTGATTTTGGTGTGCACTTTCTTGATGCACTTTTTCATGGTGCATTTACAAAGGTTCTAATTTTTTTTTTTTTTTTATCGCGTACCGTTATCAAGTTATCGGGGTCCATTTTAGTTTTTCATATAGAGCTTATAGTAGGTTATGATAATTTTTAAGTCCTATTTTATTTTCGTAAATAATATGAAAATTTAAGAAAAAACACTGACAGACTGATACTCTTCCTGAGAAAATCATACTTACTGTTTTATGTATGAAGTCTGGCACTTAATTCGAATGTGTTTCCTTTTTCTGTGATATTCGATGTTAATTGGCCCCTTTACAGCCCATTACTATCATCCTGCGTCTGTTTTTTCGAACTGACTTTTATCCTACTTATTTGTATTTGTCCGTGCAAACACAAATAATTCTTTTTATTGAGTATGTGTATAAGATTTTATTTATTTTTTGTTTAATTGATTCTTTTTAATATACATGTTACGGTGAATGATCGAATGGTGGGCAATCTTAACAAGGACCGGCCAATATCCGAAATAATTAAAAAAAAAAAACAATCTTCTTTAAGCTTACTTCGAGCCTTTCGAGTCATTTACAGTAACATTCACACTAGTCATTTAGAGGGGCCGTGTTAGGCGCAACTAGCCATTGTTTCTATACGCCAAAAAATTTAACTTACGCTAAAAGAAAAGTGATATTTTCTACCAAATTGAAATTACTCAAAGTTAGTTTAGTCTTGCAAATCTTGGTCTCTGAGCCCCTTAGAAAATAATATTTTTTACTTAATTTTATCTATTTATTTATGACCGGGACTGTGTTTTTTATTCTAGATATAACTAGAAAATATAATGTAAGAATAACGATACATCCATATTCCTGGTATCTCTCACCCTAATCGATCCTATCAGATATAACAATACACACATTATATACGATCTTCACAAATCTCTACAAATAGCTCTTATGTCCTACCACCATTTGACTGATATTCCATTAATGGCGATGTTTAGATAGGGTAGAGCATCCCTCGCCGAGGGTGGCTGACGGTATGTTGGATATTAAATCATCGTTCAATACGTGCGAGTGGCAGACACTGGCTGACTAGGTAACTTAGAGACGATGAAATTCGAGGAATAAGTGGAATAAGGATTTTCTTCGGAATGTTTGTGATGGTTGAAAATATAGTTTTGTGGAAATTGCGTTTGGATGCTGTTTTTTTGAAATATTAGAACAATAGATTAGCTAAAAACATTATCGGATGATAAATAAGTAAGATCGACGATATGATAGCGACGATATTGGTTCGTTATGGATAATGTGGACAGAAAATCTCTTTTAAAGAGAACATGTTCACTTTTGACGTAAATATGTCTTTAAAATCAAACCAGTATGTTTGTTACGAAAAAATGGGTATCGAGTTGGATTCAATAATTTCTGTATTACCAACACGAATCAAACCAACCTAGTGTCACTCGATAGCTAAAGGAACAAATACTAGTTAGTGACCTAGAGTTTGTGCGCCACGATAAAAGTGGGGTGGCGCTTTGGGAACTTTCCGTTGCGGCAAAAATTCTGCATTATTTGATTGTTAACAAGTACAAATACGGAATCAGGATTAAATCAAAATATTTCATTAAAAAAAAATGAGAACAAAAGAGAAATATAGGAGAACATTTCCGTAAAACGCCGGCAAATCAGTGTAACTCGGGATTGCCTAGCGCTACGATGTTTAAATTGATCTAAATCCAAAGCTAACGTCGAGATGTGTCTATTTAAGTCATTAGAAGTGAAATCGAATACTGTGTTGGTTGTGAAACTTTGGATTGCAAGATTGCGAAAAATTTTGAATATTTCATTATTTGCCCATACTCGTCGAAAAGCCATACAGAAATCGATCCAATGATCAAAATCGAATAAATCGGATCTTGAGGAATCCAAAAATGAGTCACATACTAATGCAAAGGTGCAGGGCTTACAGAAAATGTATCAGAGCTAACGCCGCAGAGCTAAAAATGGAGAGCAGTACAGGACAGCAGAAGGACCACGAGGACGTATTCACCTAAACCCTAGCGGTTGTGTCCTCGAACACAACCTACCTCGTTTTTTTTTTGCAACTCTGATCTTACTTACTCTATTGTTTATATCGAAGTGTTTTTCTTTCTTTCCTTTAATGATTTTTTTTTTATTTAATCTTGATTCCGTACTTGTACTTAACAATCAAATGCAGAATTTTATTCTGAATTATTGAAAATATATCAATACTTTTTTACGATTCCTGGACATAATAACGTCGAAAAAGTATGTTCGATTATTGCGATACTATGGACCAAGGAAAGAAAAATTAAAACAACACAGATTAAAAATCTGTTACAATTGGATGATTTTTGATTTATGGTTAGGTTAGTTTATTATATTTAACTTAGTTTGTTTTGTTTTTGTAGCTTTATATATATATATATATATATATATATATATATATATATATATATATATATATATATATATATATATATTAGTAATAAAAAATGTTCAATAAAAACTTCATTATATTTTTCTTTAAAATGTGTAATTTTTAATAAGATTAAGTCGCATTGAGAACCAATAGTGAGTTTCGATGGTGAGCTCGTAAAAAGTCACATAAATGCATTTACACATTCATAGCTGGTTTAAATACACATAGATGTCACAACATTCATTACGCAGTCATTTTCATAGCTGTAAACGCTATTATTAAACATTAAGAACACAGAACACAATATATTAAGAACGGACACTGCCAGCAAAAAAAATTAGTACGTTCCCTCTAGGAATATACCAATGAACTAAACAACAACAACCGCCAAATTTAAATTTTACTATCTGATTTATGTTCAAAATTACCATTATTATTGTATTAAATATATTTTGAAAAGAAATACATATATATTTAATAATCCATATACATTAATATAACACATAAATAAGGAATTTAAATAAATAAATCTAAATAAAAGGTGTAAGCTATTTATTTTTGAAACACAAAATTATACACAACATTAAATATTATTGTTGCGTGATTTTTATTGAATAATATTTTTTGACACTGACATAAAATTCCAATTGTTTATTTTGAAAATACACATTTGAAAGATTTATTTGTTACAAACATCAATGAATGTGATATTACATAACTGTTTGGTTTGATTTTGCCTAGTGGACTGTATTTTGACTAATTTGTGTATGGGGACGTATTAGTATAGTCGCTACCATAACACATTCACAATAAACACTTTTTTTTCACTTTTTACAATTATGATTTTTTGTAACACTGTTTTACTCTCCGTTGCTACGGAATCATTTTATAGTTTCTAAACATTCCGCCCCCTTTGAAGAGTCACCTTCAAAATTGTCTTTAATAGGTAATAAACACAGTTTTGTAATTGGTCTTTTATAAACGCCACTGATTGTCTTAACACTTACTACCCGCACTAACTGATCTGCTCCAGGATGAACAGCTATGATTCTGCCTAGCGACCATACTGATGGTGGTAGATTATCCTCTCGTAGAAGAACAATTGCTCCGACTGGAAAGTTTCGACTAATCTTTGACCATTTAGATCGTTGTTGCATCGTATTGAGATAGTCTCGTGACCACAATTTCCAGAATGATTGTAGTTGTTTTTGCATTATTTGATATAAGGACAAACGATTTTCTTTGGTGTCAAGTAGTTGTGGCTCAGGTATATTTGCAGGTGACGATCCCAAAAGAAAATGTGCTGGTGTGAGGTATGAATAATCTGAAGGATCGTCTGACATAGGACATAAGGGTCTTGAATTAACACAAGATTCAATTTGAGTTATTACTGTGTAGAATTGTTCAAATGTATACCGTGTGTTACCTATTACCCGTCGTAAATGATGCTTTACAGCTTTTATTCCTGCTTCCCAGATTCCTCCAAAATGTGGTGCATTTGGTGGTATGAATCTCCAATTTATTTCTTGATTGGCTGCATGATTTATGACATCATTTTGAAATGGTTCGGTTTTGAATAATTGGTATAAATCATGTAATTGATGCTTTGCTCCTTTAAAATTTGTTGCATTGTCACTATAAATAGTATGACATTTACCTCTTCTTGCAATAAATCTTCTCAACGCATTCATGAATGCCTCTGTACTCAAGTCACATACAACTTCTAAATGAATTGCTCTGGTTGATAAACCAATGAATAACGCTAAATACGTTTTAATTGAAGGTGAGTTTTTCCTCGACGATTGCTTCATCAAAAAAGGACCTCCATAATCCAATCCTGTATTCGTAAATGGTTTTGTCATCTCTCCTCTATATGCTGGTAGATGTCCCATTAATTGTTTACTCTGTTGAGTTTTTAATCTATAGCAAGTAATACACTCATGTATTAGTTTTCTTATAGTACTTCGTGCACGAATTGGCCAATAATTTTCTCGGAGTGATCCCAAGACTGCTTGTGTTCCTGCATGAAATAATTTCAAATGTTCATGCTGTATGATCAGATTTGTTAAGTTGTGATTTGATGGCAGTATAATTGGATGCTTTTTGTTAAAATTTATATTTAAATTTTCTAATCTTCCTCCTACTCTTAGGAGACCATCTGAATCCAAAAATGGTGTGAGTTTCTGTAAACAACCATTATGAATTTGCTGATTTTTAGTCAGGAGTTCAATTTCCTTGTGAAAATACTCTCTTTGGGCCAGTTTTAGTAATATTACCAAGGCATGGTTTAGCTCGTCTACAGTTAAATTTTTGTCTCGTTTTAGACCTTTATTTCTTATGTTGTTTATGAATCTAAGACAGTACGCAAATGTTCGTTTTAATTTGATTAAGGATGAATATTTTTCGAAAATATTCAAGTTCTGTATTGTGACGTTCACTGCTAAAGTGATTTTTTCTTCTAGATCTTTCTTATTGATATTGCAAATATTGTTTTGAGGCCAATTTGATTGTGGGCCATTTAACCAATAAGGACCGTGCCACCATAATTCTGATACTTGTAATTCGTCTGCATTTAATCCTCGTGACAAGGGATCTGCTGGATTATCATTACTCGCCACATGATTCCGTGTGCAATTGGAAGTTAATTCTTGAATTTCACTAACTCTGTTTCCCACAAAAATCTTCCATCTAGTTGCATCTGATGATATCCAATGTAATACTATCGTGGAGTCTGTCCATAAATAGATGGCTGAAATGTCTAAATTTAGGGCTTCAATTACCTTTTGCTGTAAGCGAGATAATATCAATGCTCCACAAAGTTCTAATCGTGGCAATGTGATTGGTTTAATAGGTGCAACTCTGGATTTCGCACATATTAATTGAATAGTACAATTTTTGTATTCATCAATGCATTTTAAATACATACACGCTCCATAGGCTATCTGAGACGCGTCAGAGAATCCATGGATTTCATATCGTAGGTTGGTTGAATTTAAGTTAGTAATTCGTCGATCGATTTCAAACTTTTTCAACCCTTGTAATTGTGATTTAAATTGATGCCATTCGCTAACAATTTCGGAATTTAATTTGCTATCCCAATCTATGTGTTCTTTCCATAACCTTTGGATAAATAATTTTGCCTTCACTACCACTGGACCTAAAATACCAAGTGGATCATAAATGCTCGCAATTTCTGACAAAATTGTTCTTTTTGTAATTTGTGATGTATTATCTTCTCTTATGTTAAACATAAATCTCAGTTTATCTTCAACTGGAAGCCATAATAATCCTAGGGTCTTCACTGCCTCTTTATCCTTGAATATTGCTGATTGTGTTTCACGTTTCTCAGTCTCAATCATTTCTAGAACTTCAGAACTATTTGAACACCATTTGTGTAGATTGAATTTTCCTCTCGCTAGTAATTCTGTGAGCTCTTGCTGTAATTTTAAAATAGTGGTTAAGTCATTGCTGCCAGTCAGCACGTCATCAACATAGAAATCGTTTTCTAAGACTGATTTTGCCAATGGAAAATCACATCCTTCATCTTTTGCTAATTGTTTTAATGTTTTTGTGGCTAAGTATGGAGCACTTGCCGTCCCATATGTTACCGTGAGTAATTTATAGGTTTGTATTTCGTTTGTATCTTCTTTGTACCATAAGATGCGTTGTAAATCTGTGTGTTGTGATGCGATCTTGATTTGCCTATACATCTTCTCTAGATCAGATGTAAGAACATATCTATATAATCTGAATCGAAGCGCGATTGATACAATATCTTGGTGTACTGTAGGTCCAACCCTTAACACGTCGTTCAAAGAAATGTTTTTAGTTGTCTTCATTGAAGCATCAAAGACCACTCTTAATTTCGTAGTAGAACTCGACTCTTTGAATATGGCATGATGGGGTATGTAATAGTTAGGTTTTCTATTGTCTAACTCACCTGAAATTACCTCCATGTGGTGTAACCTTAAGTATTCGTTCATAAATTCTCGGTACCTTTTGTTCAATTCTTGATTATTTTGTAATTTTCTGTGCAAAGACATAAATCTTTGGTACGCTAAGTCATACGAATTTCCTAATTCACTGGCATCGGCTGTTAGAGGTAGTTGTACTACATATCTTCCATCTTGTTCTCGATGTGTAGATTCTTGATACAATTTCTCACACTCTTTTTGTTCCTTGGTCATAATTGATTTGGTGTGTATTTCTTCTATCTTCCAGAAGGTTTCAAGATTTTTATTCAAGTCTGACTTGAATCCAACAAAGAGTGATGTTTGCTTTTTGATACACCGCTGCTGCAAAGAACCTTTCTTTTGAGGCATCTTTTGATTTATTTGGCCTGAGAGAATCCAACCGAACTGTGTATTCCTCATGATAGGTAGATTGTTTCCTACTGACCATTGCTCATTCTTCAGTATTTCAAAATATATTTCCGCTCCTATAAGTAAATCGACTGGGTTTGGAACATTGAAAGTTGGGTCTGCTAAATTAAAATCCCTTGGGATATTCCAAAACTCATATGAAACGAACTTATAAGGAAGAATACATGTAATTTCTGGAACAATTAAACATTCTAATTTTGCTTCATAATTATTTTGTCGTGAACTAATAGACACTCGTGTAGATCTATTTATCTCAGATTGTATATTGTGTATACCTGATAAATACACCTGTGTTGATGAAGATTTTAAATTTAATTTATCAGTTAAGTTGTGTGTAATGAAATTGCATTGTGAGCCGCTGTCTAATAAGGCTCGCGCATTGTGCCAGTTTCCTTGATTATCCTGAATTTTTAACAAAACAGTTGCCAACAATACTTGTTTTGGTTCAGCTGCATTGTAACAGGAAATTTGAAGTTTGTTTTCTTCATTTGGTACCTGTGTGTCTGTGTTTTCTGCTTCAACTTTATTGATGTGTAACAGTGTATTGTGTGGTTTTTCACATTTGGTACATTTTCTGGAAGTGCAATCTTTAGCACTGTGATTTGGCCTTAAACAATTGTAACAGTACTTATTTATTTTAATGGTTTGAATTCTGTCTTCTGTGCTTAATTGCAAAAACTCTTTGCAATGATATAGATAATGAGGTTCACTGCAAAGTTTACATGCTGGTGCCTTATACTTTTTAGTAAAATTACCATTAGTATTGGTTTTCATACATGAATTAGTACTATAACCTGTCTTAACCTTGTTTTGTTTAAATTTATTTTCTTGCCTTTCATACTGATGACTTTGTTCTAGTGATGAACAACGATGTTCTAAGAATTTGAAGAATTCATCAAGTGTTGCTAATGTTTTAGCCGGTTTGTGTAGCCCCCAGGCTCTTCTGGTGCCTGCGTCTATTTTTTGAAGTATCATGTGAACTATTAAAGGATCCCAATTGTCAATATTAACTTTGAATGCCTTTAATGAACCTAAATGTTGTTTGATGTCTGATATTACAAACCTCATTACACGAAAGTTGTCTTTTAACACTACTGGAATGTCAAATAACGCTTTGATATGCGAATTTACGATGTAGGTTTCATTGTTGTACCTATCCTTTAAAAGTTCTAATGCTACTTCGTAATTTTCATTCGATGATGAAACACCTGCTATAATTTTAAGTGCTTCTCCTTTCAGTGAAGTTCGCAAATAAAATAATTTTTCTACATTAGAAATTGAGTCGTTTTCATGTATAACCTTGATAAAAAGGTCGTAAAAACCTCGCCATTCTTCATATTTCCCGTCAAATATAGGAATTTGAATTTCTGGTATGGTTATTTTGCTCTTTGTCAGTTCTGAACTGCTCGCATTAACACTTGTATTCGTGATATTTGAGTTATATATCAATTGTTTGTTGCATTCATTTTGGAACTTCATAATTCTTGCTTTTATTTTCATATGCTGATTATCTATTTTGAGACGTTCCTCTTCATGGTTTCCATCAGGATCCGTTTCTTCAATTCCATTTTGAATCTCTTCATATTTCTTGTACAAATCTTCTAACTTGTCAAGTCTAACTGTCAGATTTTCGATACCTTCATCCTCACTGTATTTTTTAAATACGTAATTCTCTATTTCTGTAATTCGAGCTTTAATTAATCTTCTGGACTTTAAGTTCGATGAATTTGTAGCCATATTTATTGTTTTGAATAGAAAAGATCAAAAAATGTATTGGGAATCGTTATCTGTCAACTGTCACCTGTCACCTGTCAACTGTCAACTACTTGTCACCTACCTTGATTCTGATGTGCCGCTCTATATAAATTACAAATTGACAAATTTACATATGTGCCGACTCTCTTGAATTGTGTTCCAAACTACTGGTCCTGCTTGGAGACTATCTCACGCTGCTTGTCGCTAGCCTCTTCACACTTCAATGTTGGGTTAACTTGGAAATGCTGCGTTTTGAATGCGCTTTTCGCAGTATTTGCTTCAAGTCTTCGCTTGTTGTCAATGTTTTACCAATTCACCTGGTCCAATCCACAAATACGGCTCGATGTGACCAAAAATATGTTGCGTGATTTTTATTGAATAATATTTTTTGACACTGACATAAAATTCCAATTGTTTATTTTGAAAATACACATTTGAAAGATTTATTTGTTACAAACATCAATGAATGTGATATTACATAACTGTTTGGTTTGATTTTGCCTAGTGGACTGTATTTTGACTAATTTGTGTATGGGGACGTATTAGTATAGTCGCTACCATAACACATTCACAATAAACACTTTTTTTTCACTTTTTACAATTATGATTTTTTGTAACACTGTTTTACTCTCCGTTGCTACGGAATCATTTTATAGTTTCTAAACATTTATTTTAAACACAACATTATAATTACTAATTACAAACACTGTATTAATAAAATTGGAGGCTATACCTGTTTTTTTTTATTTTTTCGGCCTCATATTTGGTTTCTATACATTTCAGATCATTATAAGACAATATCCGCAAAAAATCAATTTTTGTCCGTCTTCCCGAGATGTACAATGTATGTATCAAATACAGTATAAGATGACCAAAATTGGAAATAAAATTCTATTATTTGAACCATGTATTTGAAAATTAACAAGCTTAAATGCGTATTACTTCAACACCAACTGTCATGTGTTTGACAGCTAATGGCGGCAGATCGACAGCTAGAACACGAAGTTTCTGATCGTTTGAAGTCGGGTGTATTCGTAATTTATTTTGCACTATGTCACCATCTACCAATATACCAGAAAACTAAAACTCGAGCCAAGGTCATTACATACCAGTGGCACCCGGGTGATTAAGAACAGTCTATTAAATTGATCCACAACTCCTAACGTACAGTGTATTAAATTTAAAGTATGCAGCTTAACATTACAGAAAAAACTATTTTTGACTTAGTTGAATATTTGCAATATAGTAGTTACAAATAATCACCGCGATCACTTGGGAGCGCAGCGAGTTCTTCTAGTCCGATTTAACTAATAACTGAATTAAATCACATGTTTGGGGCTGCTAATATTTAGGTATATTTTATGAAAAAGCATCACCTCAAGTGGTTTGGGCAACTGATTGTTAAGTATCACAACCTTCCAGCTATCTTGTATATCAGTAATATATGTATGACATCACTAAGTATAGGACGTATTGTAGTTTGGTAAAGCCTGATCTCGGTGTTTCTATAGAGGACTTTTATTTTGGAGAGTAGGTTGAACACGATGTAAGGCATTATTACTTTGAATTACTAGTTTTAATTCCGTTTCTAATTTCTTGTTCTATCATATTTATTTGTTGTATTATGGTACGTAGTAATTTGACATAACAAAACCCAAAAAGTATTTATTTATTTTAAAAAATAACAGTTTTACTTTTGGAGTGTGTATGAACTTTATCATATTCCTTTTACAGAGCTTTTTACCATGCCGTTGCTCGATAAATACTTTTAACACTAACGAACAGTATATAACGCTATGTACGAATATTTAACTGGCGATACATTTCCTATCAAAATCAGTACAGGATTTTTTAATTATACAATTTATTTTTCCTATAAAATTAAATATTTATCTTAAATAAGTTAAATTTTGCTAGATTTAAAATCAAGTCTATCGGAAAAGGTTCAGCGAAATTATGGCAGATTACAATAACCATGTACATATTTACAAAGACGGCTTAAGCCAAGTATAGGACACCAAACCTATACAGCTATCATCATAGATCATAGAAATAAAATTATGATAACATGTTCTCTAAGTACTAACCAAGGTGTTCAAGAAACCTACTCTAATCATCCCATGATACAAGAAACACAAGACAACATACACAACAAAATAGCTGAAGATAAACAAATAACTATTTTATGGATTCCATCCCACATAGACATAGAAGACAATATTACAGCAGATAAAACTGCAAAAGAGGCAATAATAGCAGCCCCAACACAAATACTGATACCAATCTATATCTTCAAAATCTAGATGTAGTAAAAATTTAAAGATGATCTCAGTCTTCCTTAAGTGGGATCTAGAATGATATAATATGATATGATAATCTGGAATGGAGACTGACAAACAACAATAAATTACTACAAATGAAAGAAGACACGAAGAAATTTACTCTAACCAAAAATCGACGAGACCAAATTATACTGACGATACTAGTAATTGGACACACGCCCATTACACACTAATAATATTCAAAGGACTGCAACCACTATGTGTGAATAATATCGAACATATTTTGATGGCCTTTCAAAATTACAACAAGGAAAGGAAAATACATAAAAGCCCCTTCGCATTAAAACCAATCCTGGTTAATGATAATAAAACAACAGAACTCTACGAAAATTCCTAGAGAACACATCAGTAAAAAATAACATATAACCAACTCAAAATCTGAATATAAACCCTATTTTCTGTCTTTAAATATAATATTAAAAATGTTAACCTAACAGCAAAATCATTTATGTCAAAAATGGTTTATAACAAGAAAACAAATCTTTTGTTTCTATACATTTTTTTCATTTAGATTCGGGGGTTAAAGCTAAATTTGTGAAGTATTTCCCTTATTATTTACATAAAAGTAAAAACGTTTATGACAAGTATTGTTTATAATAAGAAAACATATTTTTTTTGTTCTTTATGCTTTTTCGATTGTATGAATATTTGGGGAGTTACGGGGCGATACCCGTAAACAAAAATCTTGAAATATCTCACTTGTTATTTTATTTTACACCAAAAATGTGTATGAGGAATCATTATTATTATTTATTTATTTTTTTTTATTTTTTTTTTTTTTCTCACAATGCAATTTAAATAAGAAAATTATTTTGGGGGCAAAGGTATAGGTGTTACCTATAGCGTTGAAATATCTCATTTATCATTTACTTAACAGCAAAAATGAGTATGAGAAAAGAAAGTATTCCGCCCTGTGCAATGCAGTTTTTGATATGATATTTGGGGAAATATGGGGCTATTTACTTAAAGCTGTATATTATACAGTTAATATAGATACTTTGATAAAGTATCTATATTACTTATTATTTTCTTAATATCAAAAATGTACAAAGCAAAAATTGTACGAAGTACGGATATTCCAGCTAGTGTACTATAAAACTGTCACAGTGTATTGTAATACTAATGCCCTTAGTTGCCCTTATTTACTAATTTAAAAAAAAAAAAACATAATCTAGTTGTATGCAAATAGTATCAGGTAAAAATTAGAAATATAAATTATCATTATTGCACATTGCGAAAACCACAGTATAATACATTTTATTAACAACAATAAAATTTTTGCCTGATGACATTGATATTGTTAGGAAAGTTACGCCACTGCTTTAGACAAAATGCTCGCATTACATTATGCATTTAAGTGGCAATTTTCAATCCGCGACTGCTTGTCCATGTTTCATTTATCTAAGTGAAATGTCTTATTTTGCTCTGCTGCTTTTCTACTTGTATTAATGTCAGTCAGTCAGGTAACGCTCGATTTATCACCTATAAATGCACAAATACATTGTCTCTTTAAAAGCATCTTAAAACTATTTTAGTTATAAAGAAAAGAAGAAATGCCATTTATTGCTTTTTCTGTATCTAATATAATTTAGTAGACATAAGCGTACAGCAACCAGTATTTTGACGGGGTACAGTAAAAAAAGAGTCTTCAAGTTCCCCAGAATTTTACAATTATGAGGAACTGTAAAAGAGTTAGAGGGAGTCAGAAGTAATTTCGTTCTCAGGGGTGCTCAGAAGCCACGGTTAATTACAAGACAAATACGCCCCTTAAAAACGCTTCTTCGAGGATATGGGGGGAGGTTCACGCTTGTTAGCACTCTGAGCTCTCTCTAAGAATAAATCCTGTGTGCGCACCTGGTATCATACATAAGTATTTATATTTATAATTAATAATATATTAGTATTATTTTGTGTTATGTTATGTTGGTAATATTGGTTTCCTGTTTCGTACATAATTAGTTAATGCCAGTTCATTAATTACTATCATATGATATAGACATGTTTGATTGATATTAGAACCTATCATAGGTAGAGTTGATAGTAAGAGTAAGAAACAAAAAATTGTAAAGAAAAATTATCACAAAAATAGGGAACACCAACTCACTACAGTAAAAGGTTACGAATTAAAGAGAAAAGTACTCAGGACTAGCTATCTCAAAACTAAACCATGCTTATAAACGCCTTATAGCACCTAATTGGAGTATGGTACCAAGAGATACCGTAAATTATAATTAAAATTTTTAATATATTTTTCTTTTTGTTTTAGGTGAGTGAATTCGTCATCAATTATTCGATGCTTTTGGGTAAAGATAGTATCAATATTGTCATAACTGGTAAGAAATTTTGAAATGTTAATTATCTTATCACCAACTTGGTTTTCTTTTTCGTTTGCTTTACATGTTCCTAGCTTTAGCGGTCATAATGTCAGTGCTTAGTTTGTTAGCTATAAACTAAAAGAGTTTTGTTGATGCGAATTTATTACCTCGGATTAGCCAGAAAAATTTTTCTAGGGCATTTTATTTTTGTAGCATTTTCTACAGAAAATTATATTTTTGTTTGTTCCTCATAGCATATTCGAGGTATCTCCGAGATTCTCTGGATGACTTCCTCATGGTTAAGTAGATCCAAAAGATTTTCAGTTTATGCTTTATTTACATATTTCAAAACTAATTTTTAGGTAATGTAAATTATTTTCAGTTATCTAAAGTCAATTATTATTAATTTATAATTGACCTATGTAAGTTCCAGTATTCTCGTCTAGCTCTAGTGCTGATCGCACAATACAAATATCCAAGCCCTGGCCGGGACTTGAACCGGTATCTTTCATATATGCAGCAAGAACCCCACTTCTGCGCTATCGATGCCTAGCTGAAACCAATTAGCTCTGTCAACTTAATTTGAAACGTATTTCATTAAAATGATTTTTTTCATAGTTTAGGGGGAAAATAGCCCTCAAATATTTATTTTTATTTTTAAGATTTGCATAATTATCCTCATCGTTCTTAATCTTGGTAATACCCTGGATATAGTTCAAGATATGTGTATGCTTATAATATTTATTTATTTATTTATTTATTTATTTATTTATTAAAAGGCTGCGCAACAGAACATATCCCTGGAATGGGATGTTCCAATTACAGCGCAACACAGCAAAAAATACAAAAAATTAACAATTTTGATTGTGTCACATACTAACTTAATTTAAAACAAAATTTTCTTGACAAAGTATTGCTCGACATTTCCTTTTAAATGACATTAAGCTACAACTAAATATGTTTACATGCTGACTGAATTTATTTGTAAGATTTAAGATTCTATGAATGGGTGAATTAAGATTAGAGTTTGAGTGACTGGTGGGAACATTAAACAACATCGGATTTCTGGTTGAATATTGACTGAAGTTAAATTTTAGAAAAGTTAGAAAAGGTTGAGTGTCTATTGCGCTGTTAAGAAGTTTATGTGCAAATGTTAAATCCAATATAATTCGTCTATGTGAGAGTCTTGTAATTTTGTAAAATTTAAGGTTAAATTAATATGATTTATAATAATTACAACGATTATATCTATAATTTAATCTGTTAAAGAATTTTTTTTGAACACTTTCTATGTGGTCAATATAAATATTATATTGAGGGCCCCATATTGTACTGGCATATTCCAGATGACTCTTGACTAAACTGTTATATTGAAGTATTAAAGTTGAGGGAGAATTGAAATCTCTAGAAACTCTAAAAATAAATCCTAAATTCTTTAGAGCTTTTTGCACCATATTATAAATATGGTCGCCAAAAATTAATTTAGAATCTAGTAGAATACCTAGATCTTTGATTACACTAACCTGCTTTAATTTAGTATCATGTAAACGAATGTAAAAAATAAAAAATATAAAAAATAAGAATATAAAAAATCGAATGTAAAAAGATTTGAAATACGATTTCTGCTGAAGGTAATAGTTTTACATTTATCTGTATTCAGTGATATTTTGTTTTCAACGCAGTATTCACTCAACCTATCGAGGTCCATCTGAAGCTCTAAACAGTGGTCTCTACTTGTAATGCATTTGTATATTTTTAAATCATCAGCGTACAACAGGTATTTAGAATGGTGAAAACAGCTGTTTATATCATTGATAAATATTGAAAAAAGCAATGGGCCAATATGAGAGCCCTGTGGTACTCCCGAGGTTACAGGTACTGCTGATGATTTATAATTATTTATCGCCACGAATTGACTTCTGTTGTTTAGATAAGATTCTAACCAACGTAACAAGTTACCGCAGATACCGAACTTCTCAAGCTTCGCCAATAATTGAACGGGCTTATTTTCATAAGAGTTCATCTAGTTTTAATACTCATATTCTAGGTCATTTTCTACGAATTCGTTCTTTATTTAGGTGATATAGGTGATTGTTGTAATTCAGTTGCTACGCTAAATGATAGCTGCAGTCAGGGTCCCCCAAATTATTTAATAAAAAAACATACTACAGTAAATTGTAATCGTCTCAAAGGTAAATGTACCTAAATAGTATATGAAGGATATCAAGCAATATATATCTATATTTATCTACTGCGCATTTCAAATAATAAATAATTGTTGTGGAAAAAACTTACACATTTTTCTTCATTTTTTGAGTAGAACTGGATTTTTTTTTTTTTTTGTAATTGAACTTTGGTAAAATGGTATGCTGGAATATGAATTATTGGAGAATTATGTAATAAATCTACATTTTAGTTCTTAAATATATTTTTCTATGATAGCCAAATAACCCTGCATTGTCCATGCAAATTTTGTATTTATCTCTGACTGAGACATACCTCCTCTAATATTCGCCAACATAAAGTATGATAATACAAATGAACATTCGCTTGTTTATATTTTAGTTTTGTAGACTTGACAAGAAAAATAGATAATACAATAAAATCTCAACATGGTATAAATTTTAATTTCAATTAAATATAATTTTAAATATGTTAAGTCTATGCCATTATTTTATATTGATTTACTATATCCGTGTACTAATTACAGATATTTATGAGTAGAATATGATCTTTTTTTTACTAATAAGCAAAAATCAGCTTGATGCATGGGCCCCGAAAAAATTTTCAATTAGACGCCCCATGTAGTGTTTATGAAACGGTTATAACCGAACCGCAAAACCGCGGTTTTCAGTGCAAAACCGCAATACCGCAAGAGAAAACCGTGGTTTTCGGTTTATCCTTAAGATATTAATCCTTAAGAAAAAAGATACAAAGGTAAGACTCAAATGTGGCAACAAATGTATTATTCTTGAATAAAGGCTTTATTAGATTTTTAAAAAAATATCAGTAGATAGGTGCATAATGTATGCTACCAACTAGACTTTTCTTTTTTATTAGATATCAAACATAAAGAAATGTATTGGCGCCAGACGCATTGCGCATGGGAAAGTCTGTGCGCCAGAGTGCACTATTCACTATTAAAGCAACATCCACCTATGCCGAAAGAACATTTTCATTAAGCGCCAACTTCTGCACCAAATTGCGTTCACGTTTAAACGATAAACATTTAAATAGTTTAGTGTTTTTAAAAGCCTTTTATTTAAATTTAAATAAACCTTAAGTTAGTATGCTACATAGGTTGTAGTGTATAATAATTGTATGGTTTTTTATTAGTATAAGTTTTTTTATTGTACAGTACTATTCGCGACTCAAACTAACGTTGGCGGCGCTACGTACAACAGTTGATGCCCGACGAGATGCGTATATGTCAGAAGTTTATTCTTAATATTTATCAGTTCAAACAATATTTCGGCAAAAAAGCACTGTATTTAAGTCACTATATTTAAAAATACGTCTTAATTCACATAAACTGCAGCACAACACACTACAAATATTATACAAATATACGCTTCTGTTTAATTTGACAAGCCGCCACCAGATGTATCACTGTTATTTGGAGTCGCGAATTGTGTATTTCAACACATAATAAAAATTTATTGATTTATTTTAGAGTATCTGTAGTAGAAAAAATATAAAACTTGAAAAACCGAAACCGTAACCGAAACAGCGGTTTTTGATTTTTAAAAACCGAAAACCGCGGTTTTCAAAAAATGCGGTTTTTCCGATACTCTAGACCCATGATCCTCCACTGCTGGAGCCTTTCCATAACGAAAATTTTAGTGAAATAATAATGCAGTGTTAATGTTTAGAAGATAATTTGAAAGACATTTAAAATAGCAGCGAACAAAAGACAGTGTTCGATGACATGGGTGCGTTTTGTTGGTGGCAAGTTAGAAGTACTGGAATTGATGTGCAAGAAAACAACAATTTTGATCGTGAAGTAAACATGGTGTGAAATTAGCATGGAGGTTGTCTTATGGTTGTAGAACATCCTAGACTCTGGCTGCGTGTGAAAACGAACGCATTTCACCTAAATCCTAATTGGATAATCTAAATAATAAATACAGATGAGGAAAACTTTATATTTGAAGCGGATATTCTAGAACGTAATGTTTTAGAACGAATAATTGGATTGTACATACATTTTAAGTTTAGATTTAACAATACTATATTAAAATTATATAGGTATTTATTTTATGACACAAAATGAAAAAATTCCTAAAATTGAAAATTATTTAGAAGCAGCTATAGCAAGATTTAATTCTAATACATTTAAAAACCAAATGAAAACATCTGCATTCAAATATTACTTTTCATCCCCACCACACTTATTCATTCCAGTCGTTCGACCTCAAATGATCGAATGAGTAGAATGAATAGAATGAAAATATAGTCCTAAGAAAACACGTATTCTGATTAAACTGAAACCAGTATTGGCACAACAAAACGCACCCAATAACCAACAAGAATTATTACTTATAGATTGCCGTTAAATTCATAAACATTTAAAAGAATACTAGCATAACCTATTGTTCAATTCAGTTCTATATTTTTGATTTTATAGTAATATTTTACCAAGTCATTGTCATAGCGTAACAGTCATTTCCGAAACAAAGCGGTTTTAAATGAAAAGTATTATGTCGCAATGCATCAGTTGCAACAATCATGCCATTTGTTCTCCGCAGTCGTCGTTTCATGATTTCATGCGAATTAAGACACAAATTCGTTAATGTTAAATGCATTTATGCTATTTGTTAGTTTAAGTGGATGCGATTACGTTACTGTAGTTTGTAAACAGCACGAACAAACAATTCAGGAATTAAAATTAAAATTATAGTTTCATAAAACAATGGTATTTAAGTTAACATTTTAAATGATTTGGTTAATGGTTTTATCGGAAAATCATCATCATTGGCGTGACAGCCCGAGGTGATCCTTGGCTTCCTGTTTCCCGGTTTCGTGACAGTTATCGTTATATGAGCAGCATTACTTCCTTTTTTGCTCACACAGAAAGGGCCCTACAGTTTATAGCCGATTGCGCAGCTACGCAGAGCCCGTAATTTGTTTAAATATGTGTTACATAAATTAATTGATAGTATAGCTTAACAGCTCTGACATCAACAAAGTGGAAGTGGAATTAAATCGCACAATGCGAACAATATCGAACACGATCAAGTCAACTCCTACCTACTAGTTGCCCATATTGAGCCATATCCTACCACCACACTTACGTAAAAATAAGCTCTTGTCAGGATATATCAAGCAGTACAAGAGAATCTGCAACTTCCCATTAACTTATTGATTGATGGTATTGAAAACAACAGAATATGGTCTAGACGTCTCCCATTTATAAAGGCTAAAAATCTGCAAGATAGAAACAAAACCCGTAGAAGAAGACCAACTGAAATGTGCGGCGTTGTAGTGTTCCTACCAGTGGCGCAGCCAGGCGCGGGGACTCCCCAAGGCCAGCAAAATCGGCACAATTTTGATAAAATATTATACAATACTAGCAGATTACCTGGCACTGCTCGGGGAGTTGAGGATAAAATTTGTTAACCGCAACAGTAATTTATTTTAAAATTACTTCGTTGTAAACAATAAACAACATTGACATTTTTTTTTCGTGTAAATATATATTTTTTTAAGAGTGCCTACTCTTGAAAAATTGACAATAATTGTCCAAGTGAAAATACATCCCTTTCGAAATAGACTCCAACAAATTATATCAATGGGAGCGTTGATCCTTTTTCCCCCCTGACAGATCTTCTAAAACATTCGCCTATTCAAATGTTCAGCAGTCAATTCTTTACCACAAAATATTGAGCTAACATTCTAATTACTCGATTCAGGTAATATAAAGTGAAAATCTGGCTTCGTTACAACCTTCAAAATGTAATTTTAAAACGACACCTCAAACGTAAAATAGAGTAGAAATATAGTAAAAAGATTAGTTTTGGAGAAAATTGGTCTGTGGTTTTATTTTATAGATAAATGTGAATATCAATATCTTCTGAGGTATTTTTGAATTTATGATGTTTTACTTACAAAAAGGGCGGTTGAAAACCAACTTGGTGTGTTTACTGCCAAACGTAACTCACGTTTGACAGTAACCTACTCAACATTTTTACCTACAACTGGAATGGATGCTTTACAGGATTGTAACAAAACTATGTAACATTATATATATATATATATATATATATATATATATATATATATATATATATATATATATATATATATATATATATATATATATATATATATATATATATATATATATACATAAGCTTTTAAAAATATTTGTCGCCACGCCTGTATCAAAGCTCTTCCAGATCGATCGTTTTTACCTTAAAACGACTGAAAAGTTATTTAAGGAGCACAACTGGTGAAATTCGATTAAATATTAAGTATTAGCTCTAAATTTTCATTGGGAAGTAAACATAACACACGATTAAATGTCTACATATTTGTTTATTTGTATTTTTGATTCGGCCCTCCCCAAAGAAAAGAATGAAACTTCTTTTAAATTTAACAATTTAAATATATTGATCGAAAAAGATTTAAAAGTTTATATATTTGGAACTAGATATTTGTAGCCGATGGTGTGACCGACGCGTATATTGAACAAGAACGGCCGCTGACCGAAATAGGACTAAAGAATAATTTTGAATGTATTGCCTTAATTTAAATCAATCATATTGTATCCAGACGGAAAGCCAGCAATATGAGATAGGCATGATTCTTTTTATTTTTTATATATTCCTCTTGTTGTATATAAACATAAAAAACAGTTTTGCATTTTTTTTTTTTAATTTGAAGTCTTATAAATATCATAAATGTATGTAGCGCGCGAAAACTACGTGTGACGTCAGAACCTAGCTAGTGTACAGCGTACAGCCTACCCAGTCTACAGCGTACAGCCTACACAGTCTGTCGTGAACTTATTTGCTTGTATAACTTTTATAGATTGTGTAAAGTTAGAGTGATTTTAATTAAAATAAAGTTATTCTACATGTTTACCGAATTAAATTATATAGTAAAATATATAAAATATGGAAGATCCAGGGCCCAGTACTTCGAAACATCGAAAATATTGTTTAGTACCGATGTGAACAAATACTTTGTTTAGAACTCCACAAAAACAATTTATATCATTACCTAATGGTGAAAAACAAAAGAAAAGGAAGAAAAAATGCCATTTGAATAATAAATGCGTGAAAAATTGTTTAGAAACAAATACAAAACTCTCGAACAATACAATATAAACACGTGAAGATTATGTTGTAGTCTGGTCCATCTAGGGTTTGACGTCATGCTCAGTCGTATTTACTCGGCAACCTTCGCGCTGTAGTCGGCTTATTTCAAATATATAATATTTTAATTAAAAAATTTGGCTAAAATATTAATTAAAATGTGATTTTTGTTTTGTTAGGTGACATAACTAACATTAACATCTCAAAAATGTAGTTTTAAGAAAATATAAATTTTATACGTATCCCCTATTTAATAAAAGGTATTTGCAAGTATGCAACTTCATTACTGAAGAAATATCTAATTCTAAGTATGTTTATATTTAAATATTTCATTCTAAATACCAATTACGCAAATTCCTTACTTAGCATAATTTGAGCAAACATTAATTTAGTAATCAAAATTCATACATAATTATTTTTTTTACAATATTATTTCTAAACTTAAAACTAATCGGTGCGACTTTACCACAGATGGATGAAGATATAGATATGAAAAAGGTATACGAAGGAAGCGTATCTAAACGACGACGCGGAGGAAGATCTAGGAAAGAATGGAGTGACGAAATTAGAAAAGTGATAGATAGACAATAAATCCCCTGGAATGAAGCAAGAAATAGGACACAAGACAAAAATGGATGAAAAAAACTGTAGCAATGTTTCCCTGTAAAAGAATAAAATAAATAGAAATAAAATTAAAACACAAACAAAGCCTGACAGCATAGTTCGTAAATTAGCTCAACGATTAAGTAAATAACAAAAATTGACACGGTTCCACAATTTTTTATTAGGATGGAAAGGGTTCCGTGATTGAAATATGTTGGTAACCGCTGACTTATGTTTTTTCGGCTTATTTTCAGAAAATTGTCATGAAAAACCGAGGCCAGGTTGCTCTCACTGGTATTATTTCAGGCTTTTTTACTTGTATCCCTTGACTATTTAACTTCTTATGTATTTACAATATTTAGTAATATTTAGGAATGCAAACATCTTGTACTAATTAATTAACATTTTTCATAGGTTTTTATCATGTAAGCCTGAATTCCAGAGTTTTACTTGCAATTAAATAAAAGAATTATTTATTAATTTAGTTATTAACCCAATTAGTTTTGCAGTAGTCTTTTCCATGTTATAAAAACATTGAAATCAATAGAAATATGACGTGCGTAATGTATGTTAATCTCGTTAGTAATATCACATAAGAAACAACCCGTTAAACGCAATTATTGGAAGTAGTGCAGCGTACTAATAAATAAATCAAACAGAAATTATGACAAATTATTTATTTTAATATTTTTGTTATTTTACTTCGAAAAACTAATAAAATTATTAAAAATAATAAGGGACACAATTCGGCTTTTTATCAATATGACTTTTTATTAAGAATAAAAAATGGTCCAAAAACAAATTGTGCTAATATGTATATCATTTTCTTTTAAGACATACCTATATATGTTTTGAGTTGTACTGTAATGGTTTCCCTTCTGTTGTAGTGAAATTACGGTTTTAACCCTGCAGTTAGAATATAAATGTTTTTTTCCACGACTATTTTGATTACAGATGTGTCAGTGATTAGTAAATGTAGCACGTTCCTCACTCTTTTTTACTACATACCGATGACTTGATACGTAATGAGCTCATTACGTAACAGGTTAAGTTCATTACATAACAGGTTCAACCAGCAATGGCCGACGGTTACTAGGCAACGTAATAAATAGGTTGAAAGCATATGTCAAATTATTAGTTTGTAAAGGAAACCGGATTAAAATTAAATAATATAGTTAAAGTTGTTGAATTTTGCAAATATATTTCTTGATAGGTCTTGGTCAATCAGTTGATCAGCTGACGCAAGTGTTGTTATTTTAACTGAATTTACATTCCGAGTGACACATACATGACCGTTTTTAGGCAACGTAATCAATAGGTTAAAAGCAACTGTCAAATTATTGTTAGTTTTTAAAGTGAACTGAATAAAATTTAAATAAATAATAAAATTATAGTCGTGGAAAGAGAATTCCGCTACTCGACTGCGGCTCGTGGCCCAACTTTCATACTCTTGTGAAATGACCATCATTCCACACTCGATGCATAATACACTATATTATCTACGACCATCAAATAATAAATGCAATATGTGTTCAGTTGTAAATACCTAAAGCTGTTCACATTGCAACAAGTGTAAAAAAGTGACGCGTCTTTTTACAACACAAGTTTTTATTTAGTAATTTAGTTAGTTAGTTAAAATGTTTGGCGCTCAGCAACGATGGCTATTTGCGCCTCACACAGTCCATCTTTATAACGAGGATATTATTTATAAGTTAGAATAAATAAAACAATAATTAATAGTATTTTAAACATTATTGTATAATACAATCAGCTGATGGTTCGAAAACCATTTTGTTTCGTAGAGTCTGAAGTTAAATAATAGACGCTCATAACATCTGTGCTTTTTAATTAAATTTACTATTTTTTTAATAATAAAAGTATATAGTTGTAGTTAAAATATTGAATTTGACTCGCATATAATGACTATATTTCACTCGGATTATTACAACCTTTGCGTATAGGTCGGGTGGTAAACTTCATCCTCTTGAAATATAACCCCCATTATATGCTTGTTAAATAAAATACTATTATTCCACTAACAATATTTTACAATGAAGGTAGCAATATACAAGTGTAACTAAAATGTTTGACCAAACTTCAGTTGAGTATTTTAGGGAACAAATCAATGAAAAAAGTTCTTATAGGCATGTGTCCGGAAATAGTTTCTTACAAAGATACAGTGATTTCAGATTTAAACTTTTAATTAATACGATTCTTATTCGGATTCTGTTCGAGTGTTTTTTGGCGGAAAATTGCTTTAACTTTTTCAGAAATTATTTCCGGACACAAGTCTATAAGAAATTTTTTATAATACGCCTCTGAATTTTGGCCAAACATTTTAGTTAAATCCTTTATATTTAGTTCATCTGCTCAGTACTGAAGTGGTAATATCCGTTCATACACCTGTGTATTACGTGTTGCGTCTATCACATATTTATGAGATCTGCAGTTTAATGTAGCTAGGTTTCGGGTAACATAAATATGCATTTGTTTCGGCAATAGAATTTTGAGCAAATATAGTCAAATATAACAATTTTATTTTTTTGTTATTTTTTATTAAATCATTAATTCATATCGCTACAATCAGTAACTGTTTCTCATATAGATAGTGTTTCAGTTATGGGAGCATAATTAGTACCAAATATTAATTAATTTTTACAAGCAAAGGTTTATTTTAAAGATAATAATTCGCGGCATTTTATAATCGGTGATGAAACCTGGATCCCACACTACTACATCAGGAATGAAAGAATAGTCAAAACCAGAGGCGCAAACAGGAGAGGCGGGGTATACCCCCCCCCCCCCCAAGGATGAAGAAAATAAAAACACACTAGAAAATTTTATCACCATCCTCTTAGGTAAATATATGTATTTAAAAATAGAGATGTGGACTTTTTAGGGTTTTGTAGGTATGACCAAAAAACCCTTATACCGTCATTTTGTCGTCTGTCTGTCTGTCTGTCTGTCTGTCTGTCTGTCTGTCTGTCTGTCTGTCTGTCTGTTCGGTTAAAATTGTAGCCAAACGGCTAAACCTAGAGAGTTGAAATTTGGCATGTTTATACAACTCTTTGACCCGCACATAGGAAAAATACTAAAACATCTAAAAAACATACCCCCCTAAAAATATAAACAAATATGTGCTCATCGAAAACAAAAATATTTTTTTTTAATTCTGAGTAGGGTATCAAATGAAAGCCCTTAGTACGTGGATTAACGATCAAATTTTTATTTTTGCAAAATAAATTATTTTGATGCGATTTTTGCCAAAATTGTGCAAAAAAAATTTTGTCCCACACCCTGTAGCCCAGATGGTTTAAACTAAAAATCTAAAAAAATTCCAAGTAATGTATATTGGTGTGAACCGAAATAGTACAACAGGAATTTTTGATCAGATTATGTTTTCGGAAAATAACGCATTTTTTGTGGTTTTTGGTTCACAAAGTACAAAAGTTATACCAATGTAAGACACTGATAAGCTAAGCGTCCGATGGCGCAACGCGTTAGTGCGCTGGTGTCGGAAGCTAAAATTCTCTGGTAAAACGAAGGGTTTCGAGTTCGAGTACGGACGGAGTGAGTTTTATTTTTCTGTTTTTTTTTTGCATTTTAATTATGTTGAAATTATTTTGTCAAAATTCTAGTTATATTTTGACAAATGTTGTATTTAATTTTTAAGAGCGTAAATTTAATAACCAGTCTTATTATAAGATTAACAGACGATAAATTATTTTAAAAATATCGTTCATTTTGCCGTGATTACTATAAAGTAAAATTTGTCCTACACACTCAGCATACCGCCTTCACTTATTATATACCTGCGAAACCCTGAAATGTGTGAATATTCACACTTCACATCAATTTTTTTTAGGTCATCACTTGTATTTCAGAAGTGACAACCTTGTTTTTAGATCATCACTTGTATTTCAGAAGCGAGGACATGTTATTTTAGGTCATCAGTGGTATTGCCAAAGCGATAACCGTTTTTTAGATCATCATTTGAAAAGTGTGAACCTTATTCATAATTTAAATAATTTTGTCTTCCGCCCCCCCCCCCAATTTCTGGGTGCGCCACTTGTCAAAACAATATATTTCTTCTGGGGAACGTTCTCCGAAGAAGGCAAAAACGTTATCTTGGCTGGAAATGTCATGGTCACGATTTTCTGGAATTAGCAAGGCATAATCTTCATCGACTATCTGGAAAAGGGAAAAATGATCACAGTAAAATTTTATGCCTCCTTATTAAATCGATTACACGCTGAATTGATGAAAAATCAATCCCTTGGCAATTTGGCAGAAAAAAAGTTCTGTTCCATTGTGACAATGCATCAACAATTGCGGAGTATGCAATTGTAACTGTAAAATTGATCGAATTGTACTACAAACTTTTCTCTCATCAACTCTATTCTTCAGATTTGCTCTACTGCGACTTCTTTCTTTTTCCAAACATGAACAAATGTCTCGCTCGAAAAAGATTCGTATCGAACGAGGAGATCATTGCTGAAACACAATTCTATTTTGCAGAGTTCGGGAAATCGAATTTTTTGGAAGGCTTAAAGGAGGTGGAATATCGTTGAGCAAAATATCTCGAGATAAAAGAAAACTATGTTGAAGATTTTTCGCATTTTAATAAAAGAAAAATCTTTCATTTCGAAGTCACTGGCACGTCAAACACCTATCGTCCCGCTGATTGAGAGCTATTGAGTAGAAAGGAATAATCAGATACTTCTGGTCAGCACTTGTTACCAACATATCTGTGTTGTTAATATAAACACTGCCTCTACCTAATAACACTCCAAGCAAAATCTCGTAGCATATACTGGAGAATTTTGCTTGTCTACCTTAAAATAGCCAATCTCACCACATGCCCGACCCTTTTCCATTTTAGGTTGCTACGCGCTCTATTGTCTTCAACCACATGTCACATATATTTGTTTTCGGATTCATGCATTTGCTTTACGATTTGATAGATAACTCTTCGATAGCATCGTCTTTTCCGTGGATCTTTGAGAAACACGTAAATTTTTTACCGATTTTAATGCTATATAGCAACTAAGATTTCGCCCCAAATGTAAAACTGGCAGCTCTTATTCATAAAATATTTCCTTTTAAGGCAAATGGGCAGGTCTTATTTTTTCTACTTGGTCCATTATTACTATTCAAAATTGCCATGAAGCATTATGTTGAGAATTTCTACCAAATCATATAGATTATAGGTTTATTACTTAATTTTTATTAAAAAAATAATGATAATTGCCCGCAAGGTTATAACTTGGCCTTATTAAATTTTTATTATTAAATTACATATAGGCATTAAAATGATGGTATTATACATGTTCACTTTGATATTTACTTTGTTAAGCAAATAATATAAACACGTAACTAAATAAATATTTCGAAGGTTTTTATTACATGATATTTTACAAAAAGACGTTTGATAAATTATAATTTTATTGAAGCGTTAATTAAATTATGAAGTTGTTAATAATTTCGACCTCAATGGTTACATAAGATGATGCTTCCTAACTGGTTGTTAGCTCTGAGGCTGATCGTTGTGCCACAAACATATTTTAACACATGTTGACACAGTGAAGAATTCTTATGTTTGATTTACGATGTACACATATTATGTCAGGATTTTTAGAACTTTTAGAATTCTTTAAATATTGAAAATTAATGAATGAACAAGTCAAAACACAAGACTGTAAACTTAATAATAATCCCAACGTCGACTAAGGAAGTCACAAAATAACGAATATTAATAATATGAGTATCGTATATAATAATTCCCTATGTCTTTTGTTTTTCGTATACATATCGTATATATTCGGAACTCTTCGTATGTATACGAGTACTAGGATAAGAGAAGAGTTTGTTGCGGTGGGTAGCCAGTGAAAAATAAGAAAACAAACCTTTTTTGTTTTATTCATGTTTTTTTTTTTTCAATTGGATGAATATTTGGGGATTTATGAAAGGACATCCTACACTAAAAATATCCCACCTATTATTTATATTACCTCAAAAATGTTTGTGATAAAATTTGTGAAAATGAAAACGATTATTTTCTGTCCAGCAGTTCAATTCTTAAAAAAATAAGTATTTGGGGGGCTACGGTGTCGCTGCCTATATTTAAACTTATACATACAAAAATATAATTACATAGCTAGGTAGTAGACATTAAATTTCAATAAAAAAATATTATGATTCATTCTAATTTTGATTGGTATGTTGAAATTTATAATTTCTATTTTTACAATCTTAAGCTCTTGATTACGCTGGTTTACACGTATTTACGTCAGCATAAATAATTCTAGTGCGTAAGGAGCCTAAAGCAGCCCGGCAGTACTGTAAAGGCCACGCTGGATAAGAAAATAAATATTATATTTTCGTATTGGTGGGGCGCATCAAATCTTACGGCGATCTGAATTCATCCCATGACCCGCCGGTTGCTGACCCCTGATTTAGAGTGATGCCAAGATCTTTAATATTATTAACGATATTAATCTTAGACCCATCAATTTTTTCAATAGCCATCTTCTAAAATCAGTAGTTTTTCTGACTCTATCAAATGATATTTCGAAACATTTCTTAATAATTTAGAAAAATATATTTTCAACACAGTATTGATAGAAACACATTGTATTTTTTATATCATCTACATAGAGAAGATATCTGCAGCACTTAAAGTATTTAATAATCTTAATAAATATTTTTTAATAAATAAAATCTTTTATAAATGTTAAGAATAGTAACGGGCCCAAAGCGGAGCCTTGAGTATCATCAGATTTACAATATATCTACTGTGAATTATAGCCATTGACTACTACTGATTGAAGCTTATTTGTCAAGTATGAATAAAACCATATTAAAAGATTACCACATTTATAATGTGTTTGTAGACAAAAAATGTCAGAAAAAAAGCCATCTATAAACAGGTACACATGAAAAAAAAAAACATTAAAATAGAATACTTGTCATCGGTTATAATGGAGAATACTGAATAGTTAATAGGACAATTCTGTGCAACCCGTAACGCATTCCATAAGCAATTTATGGGCATTACGGGTACCTATAGGCAATTTGTTGATTCTGCGCGCATCTGTAACGTTACATGTAAATATAATGGGTGCGTGCAGTATCAACTAGTTACCAACAGCCATTTAGTTGATTCTGCACGCCAGTGGCGCACCCAGGAATTTTTGTTGGGAGGGGGGCGGAAGACAAAATTATTTTAATTATGTGTAAGGTTAACACTTCTAAATTTCATGTGATGAACTAAAAAAAAGGTCCTCGCTTCGGAAATACGAAGTGACGACCTAAAACAAAAAAGGTCCTCACTTCTCAAATACAAGTGACGACCTAAAAAAAAGGTTCTCGCTTCGGAAATACAAAGTGATGACTTAAAAAAAAGGTCCTCACTTCTAAAATACAAGTGACGACCTAAAAAAAAGATTTATTTTTTTATTTTTATTTCTTTCCTTCATAGGGGGGGGCCCGGGCCCCCGGGCCCCTCCCCTGGGTGCGCCACTGCTGCACGCACCCGTAACACCCATAGATTCTTTACAGAACGCGTTACACGTTGCACATAGTTATCTCCCCATAAATCTAGTTATGCACTAAACGCTTCATATATGTTCTGTTAATTGAATTAGTACAAAATCACAAAAAGGGACATAGTTTTTATAGTATAAAATTAAAATCTTTTGAGGGTAGTCCCACTTATGTTCTAGAGATGGGAATTTCGGCTCAGTTTGCGAAACCGGATCAGTGGAGGTCGTTCAGTTTGCTGAGCCGGTTGTTTGATTGAAGTAAACATGTTTCCGCGACACAGGTCGGTCAATTGTCGGTCGGTCGGTCGTTCGTTCGTAGGTAGAACGTCGCTTAGAGCCGGCTCTGCTTAGAGCTGGCTCGTGCATTATATGAACTGTAAACATGTTCCCGGGACACAGGTCGGTCAGTTGTCGGTCGTTCGTTCGTAGGTAGAACGTCGCTTAGCCCCGGTTCTTGCATTATATGAACTGTAAACATTTTCCCGAGACACAGGTCGGTCAGTTTGCGGTCGTTCGTTCAATACGGTTGTTGGTTTGCAATATGTAGGTAGGTAAAATGTCGCTCAGCTGGCGCTTGCATTATATGAACAAGTTAAATAAATAAAAATCTATAGAAGTGAATTATCTAACATTTTTGAAACAAACAATTCACTTTATGTAGCTACTGTATTTTAAACCAGATGTGTTAAGTTTATGGCGATGTTTATTGCCCTTATAAATCGGACAACTGGTTTTGGGCAATATTTTTAATATTTTTTTATAGTATGGTTGTAAGAAAATACAGACTAAGCTAATTAGTTTCAAATAAACTGCCCTACAAATTGATGACAAAATACACTTTATGATAATACATTACAAGCCGAGTTCTCGCTAAGTTCAACATGACATCGATCCAGATCCGGATCACTCCGGTCACTGCTCACAATCGCCCGACCAATCGTATCCTTGAAACTTGAAACTATACAGTGAGCCGTGAGCCGGCTCATTTCAATTTGGTGAACCGTGTCACTTCGGTCAGTGTACTGAGCCGACTCAGTGAGCTGGTTCATTCATGAACGACCCATCTCTATTATGTTCACATTGCAAATTTGAATACAAAAGTGAGTTTCAAACTAAAAAGTTTCTGATTCACCCTGTATACCAGCAATACAGGGTGAGGCAACAATTATGTTCATCTTGATTATTTCCTTAATAAAAAAAGTTATAAAAATATAGTTAAAACTAAACTTATTCGGGGTAATGGGGTCAGACTGTAGTGGTATTATTATTATTATTATTATTTTTTTTCATTTGTTTACAAGAAGCACGACAGTTAGTAATTGGGTCATTCCATCTCAAATCACCAAAAAGACACCTATGGCTCCCACTCGACCCTCTCCAAATGCCATGAAATTTTGTAGTAAGATAGCACTAGACCCCAAATGAAATTGTGCAAAATATTAGAGCTCAATCTGCTTTGGTTCTTAAATAACAGGTCCATATTCAATGGGCTCTCGTCCCGTTCATGCGTAAATACCGCAAAACATACCAACTTTGATCCTTTGTTAAATTACTTCTATTGCCTGTAGGAGTGTGAAATTTGACATACCAGGACAACTTTTGGTGTAGAATAACGTAGTGTAATCAAAAAAGTAGTTTGGGTAGCCATTCGGCTACCAATCCATGCTAAAATCACTGCCAAATTGTGTCGCGAGAAATTTGGACCCCAATTTGGAGACCAGTTACTCGTCAGCAAAAGGTCTAAACGCCATGATCTTTTGCAACGATGTATAACAAGCACAATATTATGCAGTGATGCAATAGCAACTCTGTTGTATCCATATGTCCAGAGGTGGACTACTAGAAAGTTGGCCAAAAAAATTTTTTGTGCAAAACTAGCCAACTTTCAAGGCAAAATATCTCAATATGCGTCATTCTCAATTTGGTTTTGAATGACACCATTGGATAGAGCAGATTTTTCTGTACAAGAGTAAGTTTTATTTAGGTTGGGATCTGAATCCCTAGTTCAGCCAGAGGACTCTGAAAATGACATACCTTGGTGCGATATCGAAACAATCAAATTATGATTCTCCATATCTTCTTTGTGCACTGATCATGATTGCCAGCAAATTGATATCCAAACGGATTGGAAAAATTTTAAGCTTCATTGGGTAGAACATTTTTGGATGGGATTCAGAATTATTATTTAAAAATCAGTGCTATTTTAGGTTCCTGTTCTATATTTATCTTTACATCTTTGTAGTATCGTGTCAGCAGGTCAAACGTTGCTGTTTACTTATTTGTGTATTTACTTGCAATAAATACACAAATAAATAAAAAGCAATATTAATATTAATGTATTACAGGTCTCACTTGAAATTACTGTATTCAGTTAGTTAAATAATTTGATTTGAATTCGATTACGGATACGTCATGGATCAGGATTCCATTAATTTATTGTAGTGCTGGGAACCGAAATCGGTTTTTCGGGTACCCGGTTCCGGTTTTCGGGTAAAACCGGGTTCGTAATTTTCGCGTTACCCGGATAACCGATTCCGATTACCCGGTGCCGATTACCTGGTTCGAAATACTCTGTTCCGGATACCTGGTTCCGGATACCCGGTTCCGATTACCGGGTTCCGATTACCCGGTTCCAAATACCTGGTTCCAAATTCCCGGTTCCGGATACCCGGTATCAAATACCCGGTTTCGAATACCCGGTTCCCGATACGCGATTCCGAGTTCCTAGATTGGATACTCGGTTCTGGGTTCGGGAAAATACCCCAGGAATTCGAATGAATACAAATTCCCGATGTTGATTTAAGTAAAATGTAAACATAAATATATTAAAATTAATGCTGGGAATCGAAACCATAAAATAAAGTCAGACAGAAAATAGTGCGAACTTCCTAAATTCTTAGCCATAGTCATAGGCGAGATAATTTTAGTGCTGGGAAACGAAACCGGTTTATCGGGTACCCGGTTTCGGTTTTCGGGTAAAACCGGGTTTGTAATTGTCGCGTTACCCGGATACCCAGTTCCGATTACCCGGTTCCGATTACCCGGTTCCGATTACCCGGTTCCGATTACCCGGTGCCGAAACCGGGTAAACCCGAAACCGTTTTTTTTTTAACCGGTTCCGGTTCCGTCAAGATCGATTTCTGACAGCACTAGTTTATTGCCATGTGCTATTGCTAGCCATGGCGTGGTTCTTCTGAATGTCACTTGACAACCTATACTCACTCCCATTGGTAGTGGCTCAGCCACCATGGACCAAAGCAAGGATTACACTAATAATGGATAAATTTGCCTTCTGCAAATTGCCATGCTCTGAATTTGACAGCCTGCAATAGCCTACAATATAAGTACACCTCGCATATAAAAGTGTCATTTTCAGAGTCCTGTGGCTGAACTAGGAATTCAGATCCCAATCTAAATAAAAGTTACTATTGTACAGAAAAATCTGCTCTATCCAATGGTGTCATTCAAAACCAAATTGGGAATGACGCATATTGCGATATTTTGCCTTGAAAGTTCGCTAGTTTTGCAAAAAAACTGTTTTTGGCCAACTTTCAAGTGGACCATCTCTGGACATATGAATACAACAGAGTTGCTATTGCAGCACTGCATAGTATTGTGCTTGTTATACACCGTTGCAAAAAATCATGGCGTGTAGACCTTTTGGTAATGAGTAACTGGTCTCCAAATTGGGGTCCAAATTTCTCGCGACACAATTTGGCAGTGATTTTAGCATGGATTGGTAGCTGAATGGCTACCCAAACTACTTTTTTGATTACACTACTGTATTCCGCACCAAAAGTTGTCCAGGTATGCCAAATTTCACACCTCTCTGGGCACTAGACGTGATTTTATAAAGGGTCAAAGTTGGCTCTTTTTACGATATGTACGCATTAACGAGATGAGAGCCCATTGAACATGGACCTATTATTTAAGAACCAAAGCAGATTGAGCTCTAATATTTTGCACAATTTCATTTGTGGTCTAGGGCTACTTTATTACAAAATTTCATTAGATTTAGAAAGGGTCGAGTGGGAGACCTTTGGTGAATTCACATGGAATGACCCAATTACATTACAGATTACATTACACATATTATGTAACACAATATTATAGAGCGTTTTTTCTCTTGGGATATGATGATATCTTTAAGTTGGTTTTACTCGGTTCAATTTATCGTTCAATAAATTGAACACATGATTAATGATAAATAGTAAATATATAAATTTCTATTTTTCATCAATTTTTTTAGGGAATTCTAGATATATTTTTATCTGTTAAGATATTGCCAACTGTTAAGTTGTAGCATAACCAACAAATATATAGTTTGTGTTTCATTTTCAAATGTGACAGAACCGCAAACGTTCTAATTCACCATCATCTTCTTCATAACTCTTTTTATTAAGAAAATAATCGAGGTGAACATAAGTGTTGCTTCACCCTATATAGAAAGAAGAAAAAAAAACTGTTCGTCAATACATAACATCTCGATTTCATGTGAACAATATTTTCGCAATACAATTTACAGCATTCTGTTCTTACCAGATTGTTTACAACTGATTAGATGTTCTCTACTGATTTAATTTGTCAGTTACGCAACTCTTACATTACATCAAACAAATATCTTAATTCAATACAATGAAAAATGTCGCTGCTGATAACTATAAACCAATTTAGTCAATTAAAATACTATGATCTAATCAGAGTCAAACAAACATTGTTGCAATACAATTAGTGATTTATTACACTCTTACTATTAACTTTCAGAGCACAATATAATTTCTAATCAATTATCTTACTAAATCATAAATATATGATAATTTGTAATACATATATATAAAATTATGAATTATCTTTTGTTTGACGTAGATTATCAGGTTTCAACTATTAATTTTATTTTTGTTTGCCGCGCCCTGTTACATAACTAAAAATTATGCCAAACGTTATTTATTGCGAGGAAAGTTAATTTGTGTTATTACGTTCCTCTTAACTTCTATGAAATGTAGAAACAAACAATTTTTGATGAACTTTCGTTACTTAATACTAGAATAAGAAGATGAAGACATTAATAAGAAGACGGGGGGAAGACTAAGTGTCTTCCCCCGTCTTTTTCCCGTTAATTATTATTACATAATAATTTCATTTTACGGTTAACAGTACCTATAACTCCAAAATTTACAATAGATATTTTAATATAACTAGTCTTGCCATAAATACTGTTACAAAGTTTTCAATAAAATTTCAGAAGATGCTTAAAGATACTTTAATTTTCTTTTAGAAAAAAATACATATACCCAGTTCGAAATGTAGAAATAGTAATAAAATCACGTGAAAGATTGACCTCGATACCCTATTGGCAGACTTTAACGACTTAACAACCAACAAACAACGAGAGATCGACGACATTATCACGTGAATTGTGCGTGATTAGGTACTATCTCTTCTTTCTGAATAAAGTATACATTTTTTATATAGTTTTCAAAATGACCACTTCTGGCCGTTTCACAGGGCTTAAGTCACTGATGACCGGTTGCATAAAAGCCTTAAAACTAGATGTTAGCTAAAACTCATTAAAAACTTATTAAAAGGCATTGCGTTGTTAGGCAATTTTGTGTTTTACATTGAGTTTTAGTTTATATCTAGTTTTAAGACTTCTATGCAACCGAGCATGAGTGTTTCTTGAAAAGATATTAATAAATAGATTTTTAATATTGAGGAGGTGTATGCTAAAAATTCACGAAAATCTTGTGACAAAGTGTCGACGATCCAGCGGAGCCATTACCTTGCTTCAGTTGTTGAAGTGATAGTTAAAGATCTTAACAACTCCCTTTTCGCTGGTCACCTCTGGAGCTTCCAGCAAGATTCAGCGCCAGCCCATAATTCGAAGACTGCATAGCAGTGGCTTGAAATCAACGCAACGGACTATATTTCTCCTGCTGATTGGCCGCCTAGCAGCTCTATCTTTAATCTCTTTGACTACAAAATTTGGTCCGTGCTTCAGGACATAACTAGCAAGAAAAGACACCCTAAATAGCTAATCTGAAGCGCTCTTTGATGAAAGCAGCGGAGAGTTTTCCTGCAAAATTCCGTCATAATTCTAGTGACATGTGGCCGCAGAGACTTAAGCGTTGTGTAACGGGCAGAAACATCTTGTGGAATTTAACTGAAACAGTATTTAGGACAAGACTAGGTATAAATCTTTTGAAAATATTAACAAACCTTAAAAAATACTGGAAGAACAATTATGTAACATGCAATTAACCAACGAAGAAAAACTTACAGTAAAAAATAATGATTACTGCTTTTGGCTAGGATACACAGATTAACGTTCTTTTTCTCCTTGATGGGCCTACCTGCAGAGCCGTGGCAACCCAACTTGGCGCCTGATGGGGGAATTTTGAAGTTTTCTGGTAGTATTCTAATATCTTCCATCGCGACTAATGCCGGATCAACCTAGTAGCAAATGTAGCGTATGCTAGGGACCCGTACAAATTATACACGTCATCTTCCTGACAAAGCAAGAGCAGGTAAATTTTTCTTTATGTACTCGTATGCGCGTAGAGCGGTTCCAAGTCTTTGCGGGATATGCACACATAGCTGATCAAAGTATATCACAAGAGCTTATCAAAAGATGATTAGCGTTTTTGGATATCTTCATCAACCACAATCATTTACACCTCAAAAGATGGTAAAGAAATCACCAGAACTTATTAAATCGTATTCTGAAGATCTAATAAAAAGTTTTTGCAATTTACTGATCTTGGTTCTAATATTTATACCAAGAAGACCTCGTGGAATTACAATTATATTGTTTAATAACTAACAATTCTTTGGTGTCTTATTTTTAAAATGTAGAAACTTCCTTTTCACATTTATTTGTCACATGATTACCAACTGTGAAGGAAGGTTATTTTCAAAACTAACAAGGATTAAAAATTAACCACGGGATACAATGGGTCTAAGAGATTAAGCAATCTTTCCCTAATGAGCATTGGACATGAACTTCTGAGGAGTAAAATCCACAATTCCAATATTATTAATAAATTTGCTTATCTAAAAAACGTAACTTTTTTAGGTAACGTTAAAGTGTTTTTTAGGATAATCTAAGCATGAAAATAAATATTTGTTTTAAAATTTTGGTGTAATTTTTAATTCAAGCCACGCACTAGCTTTGTTTAGCATTGGCCGCTGCGTCACTGTGTTAGCGCCTGTTGCAGAGGCAGTACTCGCAAACCCCCTCTCACGACACTACCTGTTTGGATTGGAGTTGGGCTATAATTTTGTCAATTTTTGTTTTGTCTATCAGATCCTTTTCGATCATACACATTTCCTTGCAATATCATTTGCAGCAAGCCATCCATATCTGACACTATTTCTCATTATAAGTCTGAGATATTCGAGTTTTCTTCTCTTCACCATAAACAGTATTTCTAGCTCTATTTCGACTTCGTCCAGGATCTTTTTGTTAAACATGTGTTCTGTAAAAATGTGTATAAAAATTGTTGTTCCCTATCCTATTTCCAAAGGGACTGGCTTAAAAATCTGAAAAAAATGTCATTGATGTGAAGCGGAATAGTACACTCGGAATTTTTAAAGAGATTATTATTTTATAAGTTTTTGTACTGTCAATCTCTGTAGTATTATTCAAAGTATTACTTTTTTAAACTCAATTTCGGGCATTAAATGAAATTTGTTCAACAGCATATTCTAACGAGCTAAAATTGATTTTTTTAAATCTTTTTATTCAGACTTGACTTTTATCAAACATATGTCAAAAAAACTTTTATCCCTTACGTTGTCTCCGAGAGGAATTAATTTAAAAATATTAAAGCGATGACCTGTGTGCCTTTTTTGTTTCTAAAACTGAAAAGATAATTCAAAGTGATGCATATTAATTTATTTCCTAATAGTATACCCAACATTATTGAGACGTTTAGTTTTAAAGTTATCGAATTTTTAGTATTGTTTTAAAACTTTTTGACATTATTATTTTTCATTTTAATGTATGAATTAGTTTTCAAAAGTTTTCTCCACCGGATACCAGATACCAAAGTGGTTAACCTAAAAATCTAAAAAATAAAATATAGTAGGTGCACTCTATTTTATTTTTGTGCAGTTCATATTTAGATTAATGGACGATACAGATTTTTAAAAGTTTCTTATTTTTATGCGATTACAACAAAATATATTCTCTCATACTACATACCTACGAAATCCTGAATTATCAAAACACCAATTTTTTGGACCAAAATATTCACGATCATACTCATGACTATGAAATAGAAGAATCTGGTTAAAAAATAACACTTATCGAGATACGGGAAGGATATGAAATAAAATTTATGAAGCAATAAATCATATAAAATATAGAAATAATATTTTACTAAGCAATCACCAATCAGTTTTATTTCGCCAATTATATTACTTTCGCAAGATGTTTTTATTAGAACATGCATCATCCTACATGTGAATGACAGGGTTGTTTAGAGAAAGCTGCATTTCTGCAACATCGCATTATAGATAATACAGAATTAAAATATACGGAACTAATTTCATTGAGTATTTGACAGTAATGTTGATAGTAGATTATGTAGATTGGAAAATGCATTATATCGAACACTTTCGGTACTGTTATGGTAATGTTATTTATCACGTCATCCCACAAGTCACTTGCTAAAGGCAACAATACACTACAGTTAATAACGCCTTATCTAATTCATTTGATATTATTCAGTCATATTTACATGAGGAAATCGCTTTTAGACCAACCTCCGAATTTTCTCTTAGTTTTGTAATTGTTTGAAAACGGCATTATTTGCTAGTGATGAGCCAACAAGATTCGAAACAAATTCCAACCGGTCGACTAGCAAATGCAGTGGCGTAGATGCTAAGAAGGGGTTTGCTCAGAAATGCTACCCGCTGTATGAGGAAGATTTTATTTTAATTTTGAACAGTATTTTACATATCAATTCAAGTTTCGCTAGTTTCACGATGTTCAAGTTTCACAATGACGCTAATCCAGGTATATTATACACAAGTCTCATATATCACACAACAAAAAATTTTCCGTTAAGTCACATGTCAGTTAATTCTTCAACGTCTAAACCAGTGCTAATGCAGATATTTTAAAATATCAAATTCAGAATATCCCTGCATGTCTTAGTTGAGTTAACTTAGAAAGTCTATGACCACTAAGAACATCAGTGACAAATCTTGTACAACTTGTACAACTTCTTGGAAACTGTTCAATTTAGTAGCATATAAAATACTAGAATTAATTGTTTTTCATATACTTTACCTCTAAGGCGGAGTGCTTATCAAATTGATATTGCATATGATATGATGGAGACATTAAGGTGTCTACAGATGGTTTGCCAGCGTTCGCTAACTCTAGTTCTGACGCTAGCCGTAACATGCAGCACTGGTGGACACTTGTATTTGCGTACCATACAGATGATGTGTCAGTGCTGGCCAAGTACAAAAATAGCGGACTTGGGCCAACGTTTGTAAAATGGCGTCTGATACTGAAAGTGAGGTTATGGTCGCAGCTTCGACCTTGCTCTTGATATTTAAATTAGATTAAAAGTACAAAAAAATACTTTTTACTTTAAGTAGACTTCATAATTACGCAAAAACGGTTATAGCCTTCCTTTTGAGTACAACACTCATCACTGATGTGATGACAAGTATGTGCACGTCGCGTGTACGGTGCTAACATGTATATACAAGTCTGCACCGATGTTGGTCAAACTCCTTTGACTTGTGATAAGAATACCGCCTCGGAAACGAACGTCGGCCAGCGCTAAGCCGAGCCTAGCCTACTTGTGACTTATTGCCCATACACACGATCCGCGAAGCTAGACAAGTATAAACATTGGTCGTGACTTGCCACACCAAAAGACACGTCATATACTTAAAACCAATGCAAGGAAATTATCCAGAGCTCACTGAACTTGCCAATCACTTCCATTGCCACATTTGTATTACTTAGAAGTTTTGTCATGTCTACAAAATAACGCATGCTTCATTTTTGTCAATGTCATTTAGGTGTTAGCTTGTAACATTATGAGAGACAATCATGATTTTAATATTCAGTTTGTTTCTCTAGTTGAGAAGCAAAAATATATATGATTTTACTTTTGCAGAACCTAGCAATAAAAATGAACGTATTGTTAAAGAAGTTGCAGAATCAAATAAGTTTTGTAGTTATATAATTACGTGGCTAAATGAATTTAAATATTTTCAATGTACTTCATGGTACTTCCTTTGAAAGGCCCTTCCACATAGTGGATTCCAAGACTTGCGAGCGGATCAAGTCTGAAACACTAAAAGGTCCGCTGGTCGTTTGCTATGATTCTTATTACAGGAATAAGGGTGTTTGAATTAAAGGCATTTTACTTAATCTACGTTTAATGTTTTGTTAAGATTGAAGTTAATAATTACACTAGAACTTACAATTCATGATGGCTACGAAATCTCATAAGAGACACTCCACAAAGAACTCACAATCACCATACACCACATAAGCTTCTAAAAACCCCTCACAAGCCGTTTAACACCTCACAACACTCACAGTGTTTAACCCGTTGTGGAGTTCGTTTATTTCATTAAAACTGTCCTAAACACTTCCACACTACTTCTGGTTCACCCACTACACAATACCGCGTTTCTCAACCAAAAGCTAGGGAGGTTCGTCCGTATACGGTGACGGTTTACTCACGATTCTTTGTCTCTCTCAAGATTTCCTCAGCCCTTTTCTTAAAACTAATAATTTGATTTCTGAACCCCATTTTTTGTCGTTGTAAAAATAATCAGCTCCCTAATTAACTACAAAAACCTTTTAACTTATCTTGAACACTCGTAATTCTAATCTCAATAATTTATAAACGCAAATAATTAATTTCTGATTTTCAATTTATTATATTAATCACTGAAAATATATGATCACATATCAACATCTGTATAAACATTCGACCATGTACTTGAAATAAACGGTGACAACATTTAAACAAATCATATAATATACGATTGTAAATTGGACCCCTGTCTTTCAACAGTTAACTAAAAAATATATAATGACTCAACTAATCTCTCAGGATGTTTATCTTAAAATAGATTAGTTTTTTAAATAATTAGTTATTTAAATAATTTGAATATTTTCAACGAATTGATTAATTTTATTTTAAATAATAATGACATTTTATTTCTGAAATTACTGCTTCCACAAATTTGACTTTTACCAAATTTCGTATGAACAATGTATTAACCCTTATAGATATAATCTTCTTCTTAAAGTTTCTATCCATTTCATTGGCAATCATCTTAGCTATCATTACTATGTTGACTGCTGCTCGAATTAATCCTATTCGCGACTGAAACTAACGTTGGCGGTGTTGCGTACAACAGTTAATGGTTGACGAGAAGCGTATATGTCAGAAGTTTTTTCTTAATATTTATCTGTCCAAACAATATTTCGGCAAAAAAGCACTGTATTTAAGTCACTATATTTAAAAATACGTCTTAATTCACATAAACTGCAGCACAACACACTAAAAATATTATACAAACATACACTTCTGTTTAATCTATCTAGTCACCACCAGATGTCTCACTGTTATTTGGAGTCGCGAATAGCAGTCATAGAAAACTAGGTTCTAAGAATCTTCAACCACGAAATTTATCTCCATCTAGCACCCTGTTTTCCTAGCAATTCTCTTGACTGTGATTCTCAAAGATCTTGATTCTCAAAGATTGTGCAGTATATTGAATCTGCTTTCATTTCTCATGATGTGACCGAAGTACTGGACATTTCTTGCCTTTACAGTAGTCAACAATTCATTCTCAAGGGAATATCAACATTTTACATACGTTGCGTTCATATATCATTATAAAAACATTAAAATATATTCTAGAGATACCAAAGATTAAATTACTTGCCAAGTGTAATCATAATAGCTAGTTTACATAGTGAATTGGAAATGGCGTGTAATACTGCCTTAACATGCAGAACGCAGCGATGTAAGTTTTCTTCAAGGATTTATGGGACAAGTTTGATGGCTCGTATGTAACATTTTTTGCATTAACCACTTTCTAAGTAGAACACTGCAACTTCCTACAAATACATCAAATAATTCCCATGTCTCACATTTTATTTGTATTTATTTAATGGAAACTTTTAACCTACTATTAAGAACAGTAGAGAATTACGTGAATTATGACAATTTTGTAACTCAATTACATGGCGTACTGGTTTATCGATAGATGCAATAGTTTCTAATGGAAGTGTTTTTAATTTTTTGATTAGAACTTTCAATTTTAGCTGTAAGTAAATTAGACTGTTTCCAATAATTGCTTTTCCGGTAGATAAAGTTTTCACTTTTGGCTATAATTACAAAATTGCTTATCAAACTAATAAAATTTGGAATTAAAATATGCGTTCTCATAAATTTGTCTTTATGTGACATTTTGTGCATTAATGTCTTTTTTTTATTGCAATGTCTGTAAAAATTGGACCATTTCGAGAATGTTTATACTACTAACGTCACTTATTGCGCTTTTACTATTCGAAAGTATCATTTAATAGCTAGGGCTGTTGTCCAAATTTCCTGGCGCCTTAAATCACATTGAATTTTTTACTTTAAATATTAGAGGACAGTAGCCTATATCGTACCTATCTGCTCGCAAAATCTTACATATATTTTCTTTATAAGTGATAAATATGCTATTGAAAATAATTAAAAATATTGCGTAGTAAGATATCCGTTAATGTTTATTAATTTATACTAGTTTACAATTCACACTTAGAACAATAATAATTTTTGTCTATTTTAACATACTGGATCAATCATCTAATATTTTAATGTGAAAAAATCAAAAATGAACAAAATGATGTCATAAATCAGTGTTTCTCAACCTTTTCTGGTATGGGACCCCCCGAAATTATGTAAATATTGTCTACGGACCCCCTATAGTACCCCCCTCTATATCAAGATAGAGTGAACACGATTTTTCTCGAGAAGACGAAGTGTAAGCAAAATTTATCCAAAAAATTTAATGGCGGTATTGAAATTTTCCGGAATAAACCGGAAGTACAAGATATCAAGGATTATTTCGAATTTTTAAATGGGAACATATGTTATATTGGGTATCTTTGGACAGAGCTTTTCAAAAAAACACAACTTTTATTTAAACATTTTTATAACATCTTTTTCGGTTGACAAAAAACTTTGATAAATTTATATGACGATTATATCCCTATAACGACTTGAAAGTAAAGTATTTTTATTTACAAGTGTTTAAAGTGCTTCCCATATTGATTTAAACACATTCGCATCCTTACTCTTGAGTTATCTGTAGCTCGGCGAGTAATAATAAAAAATAGTAAAAAATATTACACTTTCAAGTCGTACGTACTTCAAAGTACAATTTGAAAGTACTTGAAGTACCTCTAACGCGAACCATTGTCATAAAAACGCATCAAACAACACATACACTTTATTTGACCTTGATATAGTTTACTTGTAGTATGTTTCTTTGGTTTAAGCGGAACTAGATTTTCAAATCTAGTAATTTTTATCGATTGAATGAAGCTAATTTTCCCAGCAAAAGGCCATTTTACTCATTATAAAGTTAGCTAGTGACAACTTTAGAAAATTTAAATTCTATTTAGTTCCTCTTAAACGTTTGAAATAGCCTGCTGTTTAAATTAGTTGTCAAAATATTATTTTATTCATGTCATGAAAGGTATATTTTTATGAATATAAATATAAGATACTCGTATTTATAAATATAAATAAAATTTATATCTTACAAGTTTAAGCGCATTTCTATTATATTTTCATGTTTGGATCTTGTCTGACTTCGCGGCCCCCTGTCGAAGCCTTCACGGCCCCCCGGTTGAGAAACTCTGTCATAAATAAGCCAGTATTCCAGAGCATATCACTCCCTACTAATATTCGTATCATAAGAGGCGCTTTCCAGAATATCAAATAGAGAAGCTCCGAGTTACTCCCAACAGTTCAGTGGTCGTTCCAAGTAAAAGTACTTCACACTCGTAACTACTCCAGAATTACTTTCCCCCGTTCCCTCAAGTACTTTGTAGTGGGAGTAAACAGCTGATGCAACTCAAACTTGTTAAATATTTATCAAGCATTTATAACTGTGTATTTTTTCAATATTAAATAAAATTAATTTATCGTATCTTAAATATGTAAAGGCGATAGGTGGCCAAGTGGTGGTCAGACCCAAGGCCAATAAAGTAAATAAAAAAATTAAAAAAATAAATATGTATAATTTAAAATAACTTGTACATTTAGGATAGTTTTTCTTTAACATTTGTTAATTCATAAGAGAGCTGCGCCTCTTTCCACTATAAATACTCAACAAAAGTGTTCCATGCTCAAAAATTTTCAGAGTAGATTGGAGTAGAACGTTTGGGAGTAGTTCAGAGTATTTCACACCTACCTGGAAAGCACCTATTAAGCACCAATAATATAAATATTTATGAAGCCATATCGTCATACGTAATATCCACCAATATTAACTTTTAATAATAATATAAAAAACTATCTTATTTACTAATTTAAAAGAAATTACAGACAATTACAGTTAAATTCTTAATACCTAGTCTTACCATAAACTCTGTCTCAAAGTTTTTAGTATAATTCCACAAGATGCTCAAAGATATTTTAATTTTCCTTTAGGACATAGATACATCTTAAAGAAGAAATACCAATCAGTTTTCAAAAGGACCACCTCTGACTGTTACATAGTTCTTAAATCTCTTCGGCCTCTCATCAACAGATTACGAACTGTTTCTTGAAAAAGTTTTTAATATTGAGGAGGCTATCAACCATTAGAATGACTGTGTATGATACAATTTCACGAGAAGCTCATGAAAAAGCGCTGCCGATCCAGTGGTTCCATTACCCTACATCAATTCTGGTTTGATGAGGCGGGAGCTAAGACGATACAACTAATCGTAATTTTTACAAGAAAGGCATAAAAACGTTGGTGAAGGTCGATGAAGTTAAAGAATTGAACAACTTCTTCTTCGTTGGTCATCAACTACCAGCAAGATTCAGCGCCAGCCCATTAGACGAAGATTGGAAGCAATGGCTTGGAGCAATGGTACGTCCTTTACTTCTCCTGCTGATTGGCCGTCTAGCGGCCTAAATTTCTTGGACTATAAATTTTGGTCCGTGCTTCAGGACATGACCTGCAAAAAAGGATAGGCTAATATGGGTAGTTTGAAGCGCTCCCTGATGAAGACAGCGGAGGGTTTACCTGTAGAAAGCCTTAGTAATTCTACTGACGAATGGCCGCAGAGACTTAAGATCTGCGTAACAACCAAAAGTGGTCATTTTAAAAACTGATTGACATTACTTGTTTTTGATGATACTACATATTATGTAATAAATGAAAATTAAAATATTTTTAAGCATCTTTTTTGAAACAGAATTTATAGTAAGACTAGGTAGATTACATTTTTCACTACATTACAGTTTTTACAAAAAATCATTGTCATAAAATATAGGACAGTTTGCATATGAAAAGTATAAAAATGAAAACAATGAAAATGATAAATAAACTAGTATTCCACAGTATATCATTCCCAACCAATATTCGTATCATATTAAGCACCCATAATATAGATATTTATGAAGCCATAAATATCTATATTATTGTTGTTACCCTTTCAAGGCTATAGCCTTATATATAATAGATCCATAGCACAAGAATCACCATTACATAAGCATTATGAACAGATGTTCAGTACAATGACGTCCTTTGTACTCATCTTTACGCCCACGCTGTGCCTTCTTTTATGAACTATTATAAACCAGGTTTTAACCTAAATCATAGTCCGACCGTGACGGCCTCTCGGCAAATTCTCCAGCCCGAATTTTGTCCTTTCATTTTCATTAACTATAAATAAATACAAATTTATAACTTTAAACCTGATAAAAGGGGTCATCGGAAAGTCTTTAAAAAAATGGCTCAAATGAAGTACATGTTGAGCAAGTTCATCTTCAACATTTGTTGACAAAACACCATTTTTTGGAAGATGACAAAGGTCTTCTAACCAGATAATTTTAGGTTACAACGTCTTTAAATATCCTACAAATTAATTGCTGGTTAATATATACATATATAACCAAACGGCTAACAATTAAATCAATAAAAAGTTTTAAAATGTAAAAAACTGTTGTAATTTATTATTGAAACACTTTTACTGTCATTTTATTTCTAATCGTCACAAAACCAATTAAGTATATTGAAAAATGATAATTTTTTTAATATAGACAACAGATGGCACAGTTATAATTCAACGATAAAAATTCTACAAAGTTGTATAAATTATGTTTGGCTAAAACTTTCTGTTTCCAGATATAGTAAAAATGTATCGTTTAAATTTTTAAAACCATTTCTATAATTATAATTATCATTCCATTAGTGTTTAGTTTTGTTAATGATTGCAGAACTGCATTTTAAATTTCCATTAACAAGGTTTCTAAATCGTAATATAAGCATAGAGCATGTTTTGATATTAGCAACAATGTATTCACTTCTTAGCATGTTCATAAAAAATGTATTTGTTTTATCTTCATATTGAAACATACACTCTTACGAGAGACTACCGTCTTGATTTGTTAGTGCTGAGTTTTTGCATCGAATCCATGTGCCTTGTGTGATATTTTTAATTTTACAAAAGGCTAGATCATTTAATTGACAATTACCTAAACCTGAAGTAAAAAATGTTCAAGAAGTTTTTAATGGCTATGAATCACCTTGTAGAAACGTAAATGATGTTGATGACAGTAGTTCAAAAATTGGGGTAAAAGTATACAAACATTCATCTGAACTGTCTTGCTCTATTGCTCTTGTTGGTCTCTTACATTTTCTTGGTGGTACTGTTTAGTTTACATTAACACACTTAAGTAATTAGCTTATGTAATCAATTTGTTTACAAAACATACCTTAAAATAAGATGAAATCTAATGGAATTTGTTGAAAATAACCTGTTCTAAATATATATCGAATGAACCAATAAGACACAGTGTTAAGTGTCTAATTAATTATGTTAAACTAGTTTAACAACTATCTATAAAAGTAAATGTTTAATGCATTTCCTAAGATGACATCATTTACTACCTTAACAGAATATTCAATTAATCAATGCAATTTTCATCAGTGTTCTTGTTTCAATTAATCGTTACATTAATTTGTAACACTATAACTAAATTACAGATTTAAAATCTGTCAGTTTTACAAGTCCTATGAGTGATATATGATTTGAAAGCTAAGTTTAATAGTAAAAATTTTAATTAAGTATGAGGAAAATTTATAACCATTAAATCTTACTCTAGATCCTTAATGAATTTGACATTCATATTAAAACTGAGATGATTAGAGAAAAATCTCGTATAGAGATACCAATGTTTTCAGCAAATTGAGAAATAGTGATGAGAGACGAGATGAGTCTCAGACTGGACCCTCAGATTTGGACTTTCCGAAATCGAAGGTCAACGTTAAAAGATTATTAAAGTTAATGTAATTGTAAGTTAAGTTACATTGGTCAAACAGGAAGAAATTTCAATATTAGATTAAATGAACACTATAGAGCAGGGGTCGGCAACGCGGTGCCCGCGGGCACCACAGTGCCCGCGAAGTAATTTCTAAGTGCCCGCCTAATCATGCGAAATTCTATTTCCGAGCCGCTTTTAGTAATAAAAGTACTGTCAAGAAGACTAGAAGTGTTATAGTTTTATAAATAAATATAATTTAATATTCATTAAATTTTATTGTAAAACTAAATTTTAAAACTATTCCCAATATAGACCCAATATGAAAGAAAGCAATAATAAAAATGGTAATAGAAAATTATTGCGATGGAAATGCTACCACCCATCAATTTGCCAAACATTTTGATACATTATTGGAAGAATTTAATACCAGATTTGCAACTTCTACGAATTGGAGGCATTTTTAACATTTTCATTAGTCGTTTTTCTGAAAGAGAGGATGATGTGACTAATAAAATCGCAACATATTTCGGTATTTCCAATAAGGAGGACTTAGAATTGGAAGTTATAAATATAACAAATGACTTTGAATTAAAATCACATCGTAACGAGGAAAAATTCTGGAACTTGGTGAATGGGAATAGCTACCCATTGTTGAGAAAATGTGCTCTAAAATTGAAGTCTCTCTGCGCGTCGACATATGGTGGTGAATGTATGTTTTCTAATATGAAATACTTAAAATCAAAATACCGAACAGGCCTCACTGACGCTCATTTGAACCAATGCCTGAGAACTGGAAATTCTACTTATGTCCCACATTACAACGAATTGGCCGCGAATTTTCATTGTCAAATATCGCATTAATTATCACTTTGATATTATGTATTTTTTTAATGAAAATTAAAATTTTAAATTGCATTAATATTTTTATGTTTAAATTTTACTCCCCCCCCCCCTTTGTCCCACGGTGCCCACCGAACTCCCGCATTTCTGAAATATGCCCACTTAGTAAAAAAGGTTGCCGCCCCCTGCTATAGAGCATTTTATTCTGATTTGGACTTATACCACTCAACATTTAGTGACCATCTTAAAAATTGTAAACATATATCCAGCTCCATTCTGTTGACATAAATTGTTTGAAACCATTACATTATGTTAATAAGGGTTATAAACTAAATCTGCTTGAATGCCTTGAAATCTTTAAACATCTAAATGAAGTTTTAAAGAAAACTAGAAAATTTATTTATATATTTAAACAAATTAGAAATATATTCAATTTTAAACAATTAAAAATCATATACCACGCACTAGTAGAATCTATCTTTAGTTATGGCATAATTGGTTGGGGTCGTGCAAGAGATCAAAACAACTCAATAACATAAACAACTTAATGAGAACCCGAACGAAGGTTCGGGTTCAAATTCCCGATTGTGACAAAAATAACATGGTTTTATTTACGGAATAGAAGGTTAAAGGGAAGCACAACAGTATAATTCTATCAAGTTTGTTGTACAAAACTGACAATCTGAAATAAAATTAGTATCAATCTAAGATCAAAATTAACATCGAGTTTGGGTTATCGGATGGTTTATACAAAACTGTGCAGGTAGCGCAATTGTATGACTCATCATTAGTAACTGCAACAAGTTTCAACTTGATTGCTTCATTAAGGTGCCTACAGACGGCGTGGCAAGTGACGGCCAATGTTCATACTTGTCTTGCTTCGCTGATCGTGTGTATGGGCAACAAGTCACAAGTCACAGCCAGTGTACGCACACCAAGTCGACCCGTCTACTGGCCGACGTTTGTTTCCGAGGCGGTATTCTATCACAAGTCAAAGGAGTTTGACCTACATCGGTGTAGACTTGTACATGCATGTTAGCACCGTACACACGACGCGCACACACTTGTCATCACATCAGTCGAGAGTGTTGTGCTGAGAAGAAAAATTATAACCATTTTTGCGTAATTATGAAGATTATTTAAACTAAAAAGTAATTTTCTGTACTTTTAATCTAATTTAAATATCAGAAGCAAGGTCGAAGCTGCGACCATAACCTCACTTTCACTGTCAGACGCCATTTTACAAGCGCTGGCCCATGTTCGCTATTTTTGTACTTGGACAGCACGGACGCTTCATCTGTAGGCTACACAAGTACATGTGTCCGCCAGTGCTACATGTTACGGCCAGCGTCAGAACTAGCGCTGGCGAACGCTGGCACACCATCTGTAGGCACCTTTAGGCTGTGAGATATTGTCACATTGTAAAAACGTGTAGAGCACCCCAACTATGGACAAAATCAAACCATTTTGGAAGAGATGTCAATGGTTTATGAGGACTATTCCCCTGGAAAATCCATGGTTTACAAATGGCATAGTCTTTTTAAGCAAGGCAGAGAGTCGATTGAACACGACCCTCGATCAAGACCCGCTGAGGCCACTTCTTCAAAAATTATGGAAAAATTTATATTAGAAGAAGCCCGTTTGAAGAAAACGCAGTTTGCAGACATGTTTGGATATCTAGATAGAATATCAACTAAAACTATTTTGAATATTCTCCATCAGCACCTAGGGATGTCAAAAGTCAGTGCAGGATGGGTGTCGAGAATGCTCACGCCACTTCAGAAATGACAGCGCGTCGAGTGTTATTTTTTTCAATATTTTCATTTTGATAAATGACCAATTAGTGGTGTAGCTCAAACAATGATCTGGAAATATCTTATAAATTGAATACAAATGCTTTTCATTTACCTCCCACGTATACAGTCCGAATGAAAAGTTTGGGTACTTGATGTCGAACTTCCCAGCCCAAGTTAAAGATGGTTTGCTGAGTAGTAAGTTCAGGAGACCATCCGTTCTCCTTTAGGCAGAAGCAATCGCGCATCCAGGATTTTTTCTAGGGGGGGGGGGAAAGTAGGAATCAAGAAATCACTCCGCAACAAGCGCTGGCCAAAAGCACTTTATTATCCAAAATGCAAGTGTTGACCAGAACAAAAATAGGTCCTCACTTCTGAAATACAAGTGGTGCCTTAAAAAAGGGTCCCCGCCCCAAAAATTCAAGTGATGACCTAAAAAAAGTCCTCGCTTCTAAAATTCAAGTGTATTTCTTAAAAACACAAACACAAAAATGTTTTACAGTTGGTAATGTAAAAGTTTTCAAAAAAATTGATAATTTAATTGATTTGAGTAAAGTGATCCTTTTATTTTCAAGATTATCAATAAATTGTTCAATTAATTGACAAAAAATTGATCAATTTATTGATCAATAAATTGAACTGTGTAAAACCAACTTAAAAAATCTACTACATTCGACATCTGTACTAAATACTCGTGAAATTGATTGTAATTGGACAGTTAATCAAAAAATTGATGTGAAGTGTGAATTTTCACACATTTCAGGGTTTCGCAGGTATTTAGTAAGTGAATAATGATTATTTGGGATGCCAAAACACATTTTATGTTAAAATATTTTTTTTTTTTGTTAATTTTAATTCGAATGCTTAATGCCATTATATAGGTTTCTAAATATGTGCAGTATTTTTTTTTATATAGCAAGGTTTAATAAGATTTTGCAAATTGCGCCTATGGCTTCCATTGGTGGTTGTTTTACTCATAAGCTCCGCCCTTCTGTTTTCGTGTATTTATAGGAATATAAATAACAGAATAGCAGTAATATATTTAGGCACTAATATGATACAGACATTATAACACATGACATAACATATATTTTATATATTTAATTTTTTTAAATTGTATCCATGGTATTATATATTTATAGTTACGTTATATTTTAAGTTACTTGGTTGTAAGTCCAATAGTAATCAATTTCAACAATTTCCACTGGTTATTAAATTTACGCAAAAATAAATGCAATTTTTGACTAGAATTTTGAAAAAATAATTTAAACGAAATAAAAATGCAAAAAAGCAGAAAAAATGATATTGCCTCGAGGCCGATTTGCACTCGAGTTTGCAAATTAGAACGCCAGTTACTAACCATTACACCATCGAAGCGCTGTGTTTACAGAGCTACATAATATCATTAAATATTTTACATGGTCACGCAAAAAACACAAAAATGCGTTATTTTCCGAAAACATAATCTGATCAAAAATTCCTGTTGGACTATTCCGGTTCACACAAATATATATTACTTTTTTCAGATTTTTAGTTTAAACCTTCTGGGCTACAGGGTGTGGGACAAAATTTTTTTTGCACAATTTTGGCAAAAATTGCGTCAAAATAATTTATTTTGCAAAAATAAAATTTTGATCGTTAATCCACGTACTATGGGCTTTCATTTGATACCCTGCTCAAAATTTTAAAAACATTTTTTTTTTTTTTTTTTTTTCGTTGTGCACATATTTGTTTATATTATTAGGAGGATATGTTTTTTAGATGTTTTGGTATTTTTTCTATGTGCGAATCAACGAGTTGTATAAGCATGCCAAATTTCAACTCTCTAGGTTTAGCCGTTTGGCTACAATTTTTACCGAACAGACAGACAGACAGACAGACAGACAGACAGACAGACAGACAGACGACAAAATGACGGTATAAGGGTTTTTTGGTCATACCTACAAAACCCTAAAAAGAAAAAACAATATAACCCCTATGCCTAATGCGTGCCTACGTCGTAAATAAACATGTAAGAATGATTTAATTTTTAACAAATTTAACAGTCATCTTTTCTTAGTACTTCTTGCGTTTCCTATATTGCAGCGTTTCTCAACCGGGGGGCCGTGAAAGCTTCCTTGGTGGGCCGCGGAGTCATACAAGATTGAAACATGGAAATATAATAAAAATGTAGTCAATCTTGCAATTTTGTTCATATTTGTAAATACGGGTGTCTTATATTTAAATTCATAAAAATATACTTTTCATAACATAATTTTTATTTAAAATTCTTATTTACAAAAAAATTTATTTAAATTTAAATATTCAATTTATTTTTATACATAATATACTTCTTGACAACTAATCTAAACTACAGGCTATTTCAAACGTTTAAGTTGTCACTAGCAGAGCCGTAGTAACGGTCTGGCATCGGGGTAAGTGTCAGGGGCGCGAGGCCTAAAGAGGGGCGCCATGGGCGTGTGTTTTTATTTGTTTTTAATCATCACTTGTAGTGCAAAAGCGAAGATTTTTTTAAGTCATCACTTGTATTTTAGAAGTGAGGACTTTTTTTTAGCTTGTATTTTCACTTGTTTATTAAAAGGGTGCTAAAAACATTGCTACGGCTCTGGTCACTAGCTAACTTTATAATGAGTAAGAGCTTCATTCAATCGATAAAAAATACTAGATTTGAAAATCTAATTCCGCTTTAACCAAATAAGTAGACTATATAAAGATCAAATCAATTGTATGTGTCGGTTGATGGGTTCCTCTCACAATGGTTCTCGTTGGAGGTACTTCAAGTATTTTCAAGTTGTACTTTGAAGCAGGTACGACTTGAAAGTGCAATATTTTTTATTACATAAATTTTTTTAATTGCTCTCCGAGCTAGAGATAACTCAAGAGTAAGGATGCGAATTTCTTTAAATTAAACACTTTGAACACTTTTAAATAAAAATACTTTACTTTCAAGTCATTATAGTGAATATAATCGTCATTTAAAAACATCACAGTTTTTTGTCAACCGTAAAAGATATTAAAAAAATGTTTAAGTAAAAGTTGTTGAAAAACTTTAACCAAACATATCCAATATGACTGACATACGTTCCCATTTCAAAATTCGAAATTGTCCTTGATATCCTGTACTTTTTCTCCGGAAAATTTCAATACTACCATTCAATTTTGTAGATAAATTTTAGTTTAAAAATTTTTCCAACTTCACCTCACACGTCGCCTTTTCAAAAAAACTCTGATCTCATTATCTTGATATACCATAATATAGGGGGGCCGCAGACAATATTTACATAATTTCGGGGGGTCCCGGGTCATAAAAGGTTGAGAAACACTGCTATACTGTACTATTTTTATATTTCTATATTATAAGAATGCAAATAACAATTTTTGCTGTTTTCATTACTTTTCCAATACACTATTTAAATTATAATCCTTATTATTCATCTACTATACTAATCTATCGTTAGTGCACTGTTAGAATAAACGAGTATGCAAAAAGTGAAATAAATAAAGCTGTACATTAAGATGGAAAGGTGATTAGGATGCAGGAACTAAGTGAAATCTTGAGTCGCTTGAGCAATATGCTTATCTCACAGATATAGGAAACTGTAAAAATGTTATCAACAGAGGTCATCAAAAGACTGACCAATTAGTGGTGTAGCTCGAACAATGATCTGGAAATATCTTATAAAAATCTCTTTCACTTATTTGGAATTTTATTGCATTTTAATTATTCATTTATATGTGAGTACAGTTTATTAACGGCGTATCGATGAATATTAAACATGATATTAAGTTACAAAATACTGTATATGAAAAGGAAAAGGAAGGTGTAAAATCATGTAAGATGGATGTGAGAATATTTAAGTTCCTTTCTTGCTTACTGCTTTCTTATTTATTGGGTAGGGGAACATGAGTAATAGGAGGGTTACCTTTTATGTTTTTACAAACGACCACTAGATGGCTATATTGAAATGTATCATTACTATATTCGGAAAATTAGACATTTGTTATTGTGAAATCAGTGGCAGCTTATAAAATGACCGAGTAGTTTGTTGACAGTGAGTCATTAAAAAAAACTAGTTTGTGAAAAAAAAGATTTTATTCGGATGATTTTTTACGATTTTAGTAAAGGCCTAACTCAACAACAATGCATAGATTCGCTTCGTTCAACTTTTGATAATAAAGCACCATCAGAAAAGATTGTTTACAATTGGTTTGCAGAATTGCGTCGTGGTCGTGCGTCCGTCAGTGATGAATCTCGTAATGGTCGACCAAAATCGGTTGTGATTCAAAAAAACATCGATGCTGTGCGCAAAATGATTGAAGAAGATCGGCATGTGACTTTCTGTGAGATAGAGGCATATCGCAGACTGCAATACATTCGATTTTGCATGAACGTTTAGCTGTGAAAAAGATCTGTTCCCGATGGATTCCGCATAATTTAACCGAAAAAAAAGGCTCGTGTTGATTGGTATAAGGCAATGCTAAAAAATCCAACCTAGGCACAGCAAAATCCGTATACAACATCGTTAGAGGTGATGGAACTTGGATTTATTCATATGAACCGGAAACTAAGTAACAATCCACTGTTTGGGTCTTCCAAGATGAACCGAAACCCACAAAAGTTGTTTGTTCACGAAGCACTTCCAAGAAAACGATCGCTAGTTTCATTGGTTTGTATTGGGCATGTCAACAGGATAGAGAACAGTTAATGCTGAACGGTATGCAACCATTTTTTTGCCAAAAGTCATCGACAAAATCAGGAAACACAACCAAAAATGTCGCATCACACTTAATGACAATACAAGTTCCCACATAGCACGTCAAACAATTTATTATTTGAAGGAGAAAAACATCGAATTAATGTCTCATTGCCCGTATTCACCGGATTTATCCCCTAACGACTCCCCCCCCAATTTCACACAAAAAATGCGTGGATAGCGATTTTCATCACCTTAAGAAGCTGTTGAAACCATGTTTTTGAGATACCAATTCCAGAGTGGAAAAAATGTTTCGAGAATTGGTTTGAACGCATGCAAAAGTGTATAAATCTTAAAGCCGAATATTTTGAAAAGCAATAAAAAAGTTTGTCAAATTTTTTTTTTTTTTATTTTTGTAAAAACTTAAAAGGTAGCTCTCATACCAAACTCTCGCGAAAACTACTTACTCCCATACTAATAAGTACTACCTATATAATAATAATAAAATAATAATAACAAGAGGAATACGTTCAATTTTTATACAAACGCTCAAATTGCCCACTAATAATTTAACCTTTCGCATACAGTTTGCACACCGCCGTCACAAATTGTAAACTAAAAACGTTTGACATTCACATACATATATCTAGTGTAGCGATTCCCAACATTATTTCGTCGCCAAACTTTTGCTATATCTATTAATAAATGACATTTTATCTTTCGGAAATCCTGGAATTTTCTCAGAACCCTAGGGTTCCGAGGACCACGTTGGGAACTATTGATCTACTGTCATATAGTCGGATTGCTGATAAGTGACTGTTTGTTGCTACAAGTATCGATATGCAATACTATATGCTTTCTCTGTCTATATCATTATAATTATTTGCATACCCATAGTAGCGTATAGTGACGCAAGTTGACAACTAACCTTCAAAATTATTTGAATAAAAAACAAAGCATTAGAAAGAAACAGCATGATTCGTAGATATCTTTACTAATTAGAGCGCGAAAATAAATTTACAGCAGTACACAAACAAAAAAAAAATATTAATTTTAAGGTAATAATTATAAATAAGGGAAAATTTATACTCATACGTAAATTTTGGATTATAATTTGTTGTTTATTCTAGCAGATTTAAAATTAAAGTTTGTGAATTTTATAATTGGCCGCAAGCCATATTTTAATTAATATTTATTACCAGACACTGACAGTTAAGACAAAAAACAAAAAACATTTTTAAAATCGCTGAAAAATGGTAACTAGATTTTTATATGAATGCACTACTTGATACATACATGTAATTAATACTTAATACGTACATGTGTCACCTATCAGCAATCCGACTGTATACAAGATTAAGCATTGAAGATGAAAAATATCTATAAGTGGTACGATTTTGGCTACTCTCCTTTTATTTCTCGAGCCTGTGTTTTTTCGTCCCAGTAGTTTTTCAAAATGGGGATCAAAGAACTGTATATGCATGCCATATTTAAGTTCAACCACAATTTCGACCGTACATCCAGCAGACAGAGAAACAAAACGTCATAGAGATACACGAATGTCAATTATATAAGGGTTCATAGTTATGATATGATAGGTATTTCATACCTACGAAATCTTAGAAGTACATAGTATTGATTTATTAAGAAGCCTGCAAAAGGAAAAATCTATAAAAACATCAGAATTTTACTTCTATTGCAACCATTCAAATTGGAAATTCGATTTGAAATGTGACCCAATTATCTTCCTCTAGGCCCAAGAAGATAAAATTACTAATTTGATCTCTTACGTGTATTCTTATATAGAATCGTTAAAATTATCTAAAATATGTAATTTTCAAGACAAGTCATTACATTGCATTAATGTTAAACTTATAATTATAATAATGAAAATAATGCAGTTTTCTTCCAATAACGGTATATGATTTTTATACATTAGCAGTTGTCAGCACATGGCTGCACAAAACATGAATAGAAAATAATTTCTTCAGTAAAATGTATATTCATATAGATATGTGTTAGTCATGTATGCATGTATGTAAATGCATCTGTTACAAAAACACATAAGAAATACCCGTTAGCTATTTCCAATATAATTACCAACAGTTTTAAATAAAAATTAACAGCAATAAAACATTTCATTTTTCTGTATACGCTTGAATACAAATGCTTTTCATTTACCTCCCACGTATACAGTCCGTATGAAAAGTTTGAGGACTTAATGTAGAACTTCCCAACTCAAATTAAAGATGGTTTGCAAATAAGTAAGTTCAGATGACTGTCCTGCTTCAAACAAACAGTCTTCCTTTAAGTGATCTTGTCCTTCCTAACAATATGTCTACCTTTTGTTCTGATTTGGAAATATTGGTCTTTGTCCTTCTTTCAGATCAATTCTGTAAAAAGTTACTGTGTAATAACGTTACTACAACATAAAATATTATAAAAAGTACAATGACTTTCATTCATGATAGTAACTGACCTTGCTCATAGTAACGACTTTAGTAACTATTATCATAGTAACAGAGTTACAGAATTGGTTTGTCTGTCTCGTTAAATAAGGTTTACTTTAAATTTAGATTTTCGTAGTAAGTGCCATCTAATAACTTGTTGGTTTAATATATGTAAGATCAAGTTGTGGGACCGTCTATAGTCTGGTGTCTCCGTCGAAAGATATTGCACTTGATGATAATGGAATGCCATTTGGCACACGTGTTCTATATAAAAATTAAATCATTTTGACCCGCAGTACCTATTTGTGAAGTAAGGCACATTCAAGATGGCGGCGAAAATAGCGCGCCAATTACGATAACGATAACTAATTTTTATGATAGAGCAAAATAGCTAAATACATATTTGTAGAATGGACCTTTAGCTACAATTTTCCGCGTCGTACGCGAATTTTCGTCACTTAGTTTACAAGATACCGTCCATAATTCATTCTCAGACGCAAAAAAGGGATTTCCGAAATGGCTCACGAATTTCGTATGATATGGCTCGTTTTCTATTAATTTAATGTCGTAGATTAAGAATCTGTTGTCAAAATGGCGAAAATTTTAAATTTTGATAGATTTTTTTCCCAAATTCGAGACATGATGATATACCCTATCACTGCAAATCTCCGTATATAAACATTTTGTTTCAATTCTTCCTAAATCTGTAGGGCATATCCTTGGCTACAAGAATATGTTCAAAATTTTTCTCTGAATGGCGCCTAAATTAAGATAACGGCCGAAATGTGTAAAATCTCAACTTTGTATTATTTTGACACTTTTTTATATCGCTCTCGACCAAGTTGGATCTGTAAATTACAAAAATGAAATAAAAAAAGGCATATGACTAGTTATTATTCGGGTTTTTCCCGAGATAAAATAAAAAATCTGACATATCCGGCCGGAACGCCTGTAAATTATGGCATTTAAGTAAGATGCTCCATGCATACACGGAATGCATCTATTTGCTTAGGTTTGTCCTCAGCACCTGGTCTCAAATGAAGCCGCTTTCGAAATATCGTTCGAAAATTGAATTTTGCTATTTACAAATTTGTCGAGTTGTATATCAATTTCAGGTATATAGAAGTCGTAGATTTCGAAAATGGAGTTAATCTAGAGATTTGCTGCATATAAGATAGTATTTTGCCCGAAAAAAATAATTACATGTATTCTTTACATAACAGTGAGATTCATTACACGACAGTTAAGTGCCTTCCCACCCAAAAGATTAATATGTATATAGCAGTTCTGACAAAATAATATAGACTACTACTCACTAAATAGGATTCTACTGATGGCCGAAAACTATTCTTTCGAAAATTGTTCAAATCTTCTCTGATATTTTTACTAGTTATCAGGACAACATTATATTGCGTTGATAGTTTCTCTATATGTGACAATAATACTTACTTCCAATACTACCTAATTGTATATAAAATGAAGAGGTTCGATGAATTCTTATTTAGCACAATTTTCTGTTTGTGCGCACTTCCCCAGTCTGACAAAAGATTTTTTTTTTCTTATTCAAGAAGTACTTCCTTAAGACAGTACAGTATTTCCAAAATAATTTGGCCACTCTTGTTAAGAAGCTTAACAATGCCATAATGGATTTATGGCAGTAATCTCAAGTAAAAAGAATATAAGAGGTATTAAGGGAATTTTAAAATTAAATCGAATAGATGTAATACTAGTTCAATTGAAATTTCTTAAAACCCATTAAGGATGTTTTCCAAATTTATAATCCTATTGTTTCTAAATTTTAGGGGTTGTTATACTTGTTTGTTAGTTAATTTTCAACGTTCATATATAGCGTGCATACATTAACAACATCGCTCTTTGGCGACCATATGATTTTGAAAGAATTCCTAATTTCTGTAGTGAAAATAATGAATCCCTGCAAGGTGATTTGGAGTATGAAAATGTGGACATTGACGTGGAATGCGAAAATGTGGGCGATTGCAAAGTTCTGATACTGAAAGTTTATAAAAAGATAGTTTCGGAAGGTAATGACAAACCTGTATTTAGAACTGCGGAATTAACTAGTGTTCCATACAGAACAATTCAACGTATCATTGTTAGTGGAAACAATTAGTACCGAAAACGATCCGTTTTCAAGTTTAATTTACAAGTTTTCAAGAAAATAGATAGTTTTATGTCTAAAATAATAATAAATGAAATATACGACTTCTACTCTAAAAATATAGTGCCGACTGTGCATCTTTTGATAAAAGAAGGCGGAATAGAATTTTCATACGAAGTTAGCCATTATTTGAAGTTGCTAGGATTTATTTTTGTTGCAAAAAAAGAATGATTATTGTTTGTGCAAATTTACTATAGACTATAAAGACTTTAAAACAAAACAATTTTTAAACTTGCTTATATTTTTAATTCAAATATAGTCAGTCCTAAGCCTGATAAAAATGGGAAGGAATGTCATGTGAGTATATACAGTTCATTCTAAATAGCATATAAGAAAACACGTTTATTTTAAATAATTATTACGGTCCTGGCAACTGTTATTAACAAAACCATAAACGCAGCAGGTATAATGATTATACTATCAGTCATTAATGGAATCAATAATTGAGGGTGGCCATTTCATTTTGGAAATACTATACACATTAAATGTTCCAATTGTTATAGTTCTAATTTTAAATATTTTAACCAGTGATTTTGAATTCTATTTTAGTTCCGATTAACCAAAGAAATTTCGAAAAAAGTGAAAACGAGTGTCATGTCAACGATTAATGTGATAATTAGTGTAAAACTATTTATAGAAATTTTTATATGAATTGAGTCATATTAATTATAATAATAATATAAATATAATATAAATATAATATATTATAAATATTGAATATTAGTATTATTAAACACCCCAGCAAACATTGAACTAACGGCCGAACGCCGGCAAACTGCTTTTACGCTGGTACATTGCTGGCACCAGAAGTAAGTGCAACGCCAGTATTAATAATGTACTTCACATTTGTATTTCGCACTCTGCCTATACGAAGTACTTTACCAGCATTTTATAAGCATTCCTTATTTGTATTAATCCAAGGTTATTTCTAGCGGGCCAGTGCTTATGTTTATAACTTTTTTTTAATGTAATAATTTGAAAAGTCTGACCGTTCTTAGTCATAAAACACCCTAATGGCGTGGCCTTCGAGGGTCGGTACAAGTGATATTCTGTTAGTATAAGTTCGGACGTGTTGGTGAATAGTTTTTAAAGATGTGTATTTGAATAGTTATTGATTGTGACCATTATACAGTTTTTTATTGTGATTTGTGTGTGTTTTGTTAGATTTAAGGACGTAGTTTACACAAACTATTTCATATTAAATTGTTTAATTTTTAGTTTAGTTCAATCATAGTTTTTTCATGTAATAAAATTTTCAATTATTAATAAATCTGATACAAGATTATAAATATGTCATTTAAAAAATATAATTTGTCATATTTCATTTTGAATAGTGACATCTTAAATATTTTGTAAATATAATACTAACCTAAAATAATACAAACTTAATCCAAAACTGTAAAGCTTTTTTTACAATATAACCAAGTTTCTAAAAGTCAGTAATACACTATAAAAATCACCAAAATAACCAGATCTAGTTTGTTCTTACAAAAGTGAACAGCTTATAGCATTAATGCTTATAAAATTTGTTTATTGAATTTATTTTAACAAGTATGATTTCTTTAGGTTGGCACTCTTCAAGTCAGGGGGAAAAGATGTGGTAGATAATACAAGACGAATATTGGCGAAAATTATTAGTCACCCCTTATCTTTAGGATGAAATTGGTTTGACCGAAATGGCAGAAAACCATTTTCTTAAAATTCTTCATTAAATTAATAAATTAAAGAAACTAATTCCTGTTATTCCTGAAATTATATTTATTTAATATTTATAAATAAATCAATAAATTATAACTGTTAATTCAATTTACAATCGGCTAGTTTTACCATCGTTGAATAAATTTATTTAACAACTTAAGTTAACAATATCGCATCATTCTATTGACAGCAATGTTAATTTCTTCATTAATAGTTTAAAACCGATGCGATATTGTCAACTTTACTTGTTAAATAAATTTATTCAACGATGGTGAAAATGGCCAAATGAGTATTTATTTTGCACCTAACCATTAATTTATTTTAATACTGGGTAAGTACACATATATTACATTTGAAACACTAGAGAGTGGGTATAATATAAGCACTAGTCTGTCAGAAATAAATCTTGCAACTAATGCGATTATTTTGCACTTTACCGTTGCTGGGCCAGCTAACGGCCACGGGGACACCGGGGTACTGGCCCAGTGCAAAATGCCAGCACTGGACCAATGCGAAATGCCAGCACTGGCCCAGTGCGAAATGCCAGCACTGGCCCATTACTTTCAATGCACTTTACCGTTGCTGGGCCAGCAACTGATACATCAATGGACCAGCTAAGGGCCACGGGACACCGGGGTACTGGCCCAGTACGAAATGCCAGCACTGGCCCATTACTTTCAATGCCGGCGAGTATGTGCTTTACCAGTACTGGTCCGGATAAAAATGTTTGCTGGGACGTGACTGGATAGATGATTTGATTTTTTTTAATTGTCTATTTATTATTTTAGATGGTGCCATTTTGTTGGGGGGGGGGGGCTTCTCGGCCATTTTCAAATTCTGGTCACATTAAGTAAGAGTAACATGTGGCCTGGAGTTGTCTTCTGGTTTTCTTCCGATCATTTTGATACAAGACAACGCCAAGCCACATGTTACTGCCAAAATACGTATAGAATATTAAATAAACATAGATTTTGTGAAACTTACCGAGTGTTTCATTCAACTCTTACTTTAATTTGAATATTATAACTAAAATATAAATATATGACAACAATACAAAACAATAGTACGACCTGTAATTGACTTGCTGAGCAGATACAAACAGAACTAATCATGGAATATTTTAAGAATGATTGTTGATAAAAAGGAGGACAGATTGATTAAGTAAAATATAAATTAAAATTTGTTGTCTGCTTGGATTATCCAGAAGTTCTAATACCCAAAGACATGAAACAGCTAAAAGTGACCACTTAAAACATAGGTTGAGAGCTGGACAACATTAACAGAATAAACTTCATAATCATTCATCAACATTCTTCTTCTTCTTCTTTAAGTGTTTTGTTTGGTACAAACGTGGTACAAATCATGGATTTCCAAAGGTCACCGTCTTCTGCTGTCCTCACTAATTCTTAAAAGGCTTAATACCAGTAGTTTTTTTTTTTTTAATATTGTGTATAACATTTTTCCTTTTTCTGCCTCTGGGTCTTGTTCCATTTACCATACCACTACACATATTCTACTAAAGTATTTTACTTTACATAGCTTAAAAATGTGTCTTTTTCACACATAACTTGTGTATGTATTTTAATGACTAATGGCCGAGTGCTAATGAACGAGTTAAATGTGTTAACTCGAGTTATCCCTAACTCAAGCGAAAATGATATGTTTTTTTATGTTGTTTTGACTCGAATTGGGCATAATTGTAGTTAAAATGCTTAACTGATTCTTTATCAACCGATCATAAGTACGTTTTGGTTATTAATTTCTTGTTGCCATGATATATTTGCAATTTTTCCATAGAACCACGTTTCCGCTGCATTAAGAATAAGTATTAGTCTAGGTGTTAATGTTCAAAATTCACTAACGTATATAATATTACACATCATATTTATATTATTATCTCACAAAATGTTCAATTTTTAATGTCAGTTTCAAATTTCCCTTGTTACAATTTGTTCCTAATCGTAGTTCCTAAGTAATTATATCGTTCTACTTTCTTTATAGTAATATTTTCCAATATCACCGTTATTATAATTTTCCCTTGTCATAACTATATATACTGTTTCATTAATGTTGCTGCTTAAATCCTACTCCTTACATTTCTCATTGTCTTTTATTATTTTTTGTAATTCTTCCAAACATCCCATGTTGTTAATTTTCCAACCACTAATATATATATATAGGTATTAAATAAAATTCTTTTGTCCTATACGTATAGGACAGACCGTTCGGCTAGACTATGATTAACCGTTCCTGTCCGATCCAAACATTTTAATGTGGAAATACATTAATTTATAAATTTGACAATAATATTGGACTGAGGATGATTGGATTACCAATCGAAACGTCTCGATAAATTTTTTTTAAATAAATATATGACGAGTATGACATAAGAATTTTATTTAATACCCATATTAATTTCGTCAAGAACTTTCCTTCGATTATATATATATATATATATATATATATATATATATATATATATATATATATAGTTGTTAGTTCCTACAACTCCTCAAGAGGAGCAAAGGGCCTCAATAAAGCATCTCCATCTGGTGCGGTTCTGGGCTAAGATCTTAATTTCGCCCCTCGACTTTCCCATGTGTCGCAATTCTTTCTCCACTGTGCGCCTCCATGTATTCTTCGGTCGTCCGATCCTCCTTTTTCCTTGCAGGTTCCAGTGAAGGGCCTGTCTGGTTATGTTGTCTGAGTCTCGCCTAAGTATGTGTCCCAACCATCTCCATTTACGCAAGCGTATCTCATTTCCGATCTCCGACTGTTTTGTTATTCGCCATAGTTCTTCGTTTGTTATGGTGTCAGGCCAATGAATTCCCATTATTCTTCTTAAACATTTATTAACAAAGACTTGTAGTTTATCGGTGAATATCTCGTTAACCATCATATCTCACAGGCATATAACAGTGCAGACTTCACATTGCTATTAAATACTCTGATTTTCTTGGTTAGGTGGGCTGATGACCAGAATTTGTTCAAAGAGGCAAACACTAGTTTTGCTTTTTGAATTCTGGACATGATATCCACATTACCTCCCCCGTCTTCGGTGACAATGCTGCCAAGGTAGCAAAATTTGGATGTTCGATCTATGGTCGCATCTTGAAGGTGAATATTCCGAGTATTAACGATGTTTACGTGTATATCTTTTGTTTTGCTCACGATCCACTAATATAAATGCTCGCAATTTCTTTTTTTTTCCTTGATTATTTCTTCGTTCTATTCACACATCCTTTTATAACGTCTCTTTTTTTAGGTATTTATTTATTGTAATCTGTCAGTTGTATCATTATCAGTGATATTTTATTCAATATAAGATATACGGCTTCCTTAATTTGCTTCATTGTTAATGGTCATTAGTTATTCTTGTCCACTGTTTTCCTGTAGCTTTTGCGATATAGTCTCATCACCTCATAGTAGGTCGTTCGGGGCCACGTATGAAAGTTTTAGGCCTCCACTCACTAGTAATTTTTCTGTCAATCAGTATTTCTTCTAATTTCATAACTACTCGAAGCCCATATTAATAGCCATCTGTTTGACTACATGATGCAGGATTTCAATAGTTCAATATATACTGTTAAAAAAATACTTAGATTCGCATTAAGGCTTCATAATAATTGGAAGTAAGTACTTTTGGAAAACTATTGTAATTGATAAATAAATGGTTGTCACAGGAAGATTTAGTGCCAGTCTCCAAACTTTTTGTACAAACTCTGTACATTACGCTGTAACTTTCTATACGGAATGTACCGTTCGCGTCGGGCCGTTTTACCGGCGACCGGCGTCGTCTGGACCAACTGCAACTTCTTATGGTGCCAGTTGGAATGTACAAAAAATGATAACTATAAAGCTCTATATCCCACTGCCAACATTGTTGAAAGGAAATAAGATCATTGTTTTTGACATAAAGTTAAAAGTTGTGAAATATGAACACCAGGAAAAAAATATTTTATTTTCTCTTGTCAAATTTTACGTTTTTCGATGAATTTGACATTTATATTAAACGAAGAGAAAATATACAAATCCATATTACATAAGATAACATAGGGATACAAAACTAATTCCTTTGGGAGGTACTTTGTTAAGAACAATATATTGTATAGATGTGGGTAAACTTAGAAGTAGCAAGATCTGCTTTTGACTTCTTCACCTCGTCGTAGCCGGCTAGTTTTTCAATCAGAAGTCAAGTATCTGGGTAGGCAACAGTGATAGTTAATTGCTAGTTATAACTAACACTTTACCCATGATTGTGTTTTTCAAATAATTTTACTGTCGTGGTTGCATAACTTTAACAAGTTATTTAACACACTTTTTTATGAAACTGGATGCTCTGGACAATTATAGAATGCCAACAGACGAAACATATCAAATTAAGATGGTACCCGAAATATATTATTCACTAATCTTTCGCCCTCTATGTGTAAACGTAGTTAGAATACTACACAGCATTTATGTCAAACCGCTTTCTTTTTGAAATTAGCGGTTAAATTAAATTTGAGTAATAATAGAATCTTTATAATAATATCCTATATATTCCGTTATTCTCCGCCCTTAAATAGGTACATATGTACATACCTATTGCATTTAAATACTATTTGTATATCTACATAGTATATTTATTACGTATGCAAATTATCTGTGTCCGAGACATTAATTGTTAATTGCTGAAGTCGTAACTCTAGGTAACGTTATCCACCAGTGTCACATTGTGCTTTTATACAGTGCTGAATAATCAAGTAGGCATTGTTTCTAGATACTCAACCACATACAATACAACAGAATTTGTAATATTTAATTGCAAACTATCATTAACGCAATGTAAGTATTGAAATGAGAATTTCACTAGCAAAAATCTAATTACACTGCGTTGGTAGAGGAGAAAATTATATTTCGTGCTGTTGAATTACGGAAAAGAATAGACTTTCGTAAAACACATTTGAGGAATTAACTGTCATTTGATTAGTTGGTTCCTCTTAGCAGAGTTAAGAAGTTAAGAATTGAAGAATTTCCATATAAATTAGCCATGGATAGGGCATTATTCGAAAGAGAAACGAAAATCGATAGAATAGTTGAACGTCCAAAAATTTCTGAAGGCATCTTTAGCTATATTAGTAGATTTTCTTTGGGGGCCCATATTAGGACCTGCTCCACTACCAGCCGATCAGATTAGGGGAAAGGCGAATGTTTTAATACTGAAATTGTTGGCACTTTCACCCTTTCTCATTCCCACTATTCAACTGGCCTATTGCTTATTAATAATAATAAATTTATTTCGTGCCTTTCGGCTTTGAAAAAATTGGTTTACATACTATAACATTTATACATAGTGTTCTATGATACATAATAATTCATTTTGTTCTTCTTTCCAAGACTTCTTTCATCCAGGCTAGGCCTCTCCCCGAGTTATCTAGTAGGTCTTCTGTTTTTCGTGGTTCTGGCTGCATTCCTTCACAGTTTCTTAGGTGGTCTATTGTTTCTTGTTCTTCTCTGCAGATTCTACATATTTTCTCCATCCAATAATTGTTTGCCTTCTCCTCGTTGCCACATCTGAATCTTGCGATTACCTTCTGGTTCCTCGTTCCTTCTGCCAGGTATCTGGGTAATCCAATTGTGGTTATATCTTTATACACTTTGTTATATGTAGAATCTTGTATTATGTTATATCGTTCTTATAACTGGAATTCTTGGTCTCTTTCTACTATTATGTTTGTCATCTGTTGACCTTCTCTTCTTCTTTTTGTGACCTTTCTAAAACCGTTCCGTTCGTAATATTTTTCCCGTTTCATTCCCCATTTGGTATCGGTGTTCATCTTCTCCTTCTCTTTCCAGGACTCTACTAATATTGTGTTTTCTGTCAATATAACTCGCTCTTCATATTTCATGGCTCTTCTCCCTGTTAGTACTCTTATTTTCTCCCTCTTGGTTTCTTCCAGTATGATATAAGTTGGTGTTTGTCTGTTGAGTCCCAGAGTCCATTTCAGGTATTTTCCATGTATTTTTTCTATTTCTTCTAGTTCCATCTCCATATTTCCACTCCATATAGCATCACGCTCTTAACCAGAGTATCAAACATAAACATTCTGCGTTTGAAATTGTTCGTAAATTTTCTCTCGCCTATTCCCCAAACTTGTGCCATTACTGCTTTCGACTTTTTGGCCCATTGCTTATTAATTTATTCGACTTGAAACAGTACCAAAGAAAAATGTTTTACAACTAGTATGAAGAGAAACCGTTACAATTAAAACAGTTGAAATATTTACATCGACTCTGACAGAAAACGAAACATTTGCTAGATGTTTACTTTATGTAATTAATACAATTTCCTAGTTCATATATCCTTTCACATGGTTCAAATAATTCAATTATTTCATAAAATCAGAAACGTCATGTAGTCATGTTAGGTGAAGACAGATAATTTCCTCTTGTCTAATTTATCTCCGAGTATATTGGCCAACATCCAATATTTTGATAGCTTTATTTCTTGCTTTACTTTTTATTATAACTGCAATCTGGACCACTGGTGCATATATTTTAAGTTTTCTTTTTGTTGCGGTATGGAATGCGCATATAATTTTGTTATCTTTCTGAGGTCTTCAACCCTAGACTAGTCTAGTTCCGAGTAAATGAATAATTATTCAACGAATACATTTACTGGGTCAACTACTTTCAGATTGTAGGTAATTTTTATTTGGTAGGGTGATATATTGCTCTACTATTGTATACACTATCGTATACAATAGTAGAGTAAAACCACAGGTGACATTCAGGATAATTTTATAGAAAAATAATAAATTAATATAAAACAATATCAGTACATGCATTCTATTCTGTTTTTTACAGCATTTTTTTGTTAAACAGTTAACAAGCTGGCATTTAAATCACTTGAAAAAACAGGTTAGATACTCCGAAAATCACTGAGTGCGAAGGGCTGAAACTTCGTGTGGGTCGTTTATTTATTTATTTATTGGACTGGAACACACACAGGACAAGCCCAGTAAAGTGTTCTCTGTATAATAATACACGTTATATGTTTAAATTATTACTAATTAAAGTACATAATCAAATAGTGAATAAATACGAAATGTTTTAGATACATACATGTAATGACACATGCAATTTATTGGACAACATAAAGTTTATCTTAGAATTTCAATGCACTTTCGGCGGAACAGAAGTTTGGCAGAATTGAAAATATCAATAGTCCCAAAGTTCATATTATAAGTAGATGCCAATCTGATGAGGGGTGAATTACGGAAGGAATTAGTATTAAAATTTGTTACGTGAAATAACGTTTGGTTGCGGGTCTGATATGAGGGAACATGAAGACCAAAAAGTTGTAGCAGGTCACTGCTTTCAGTATGACTATTAAAAATCTTATAAAGAAAAAGCATGTCAAATATTAAAAGTAGTACAGGCAGATTCATAATTTTCATAAGGGATGTCTGTTTTATAGCAAAGATATTTTAAAGCTTTAATCTGAATTCTTTCAATTTTATTTACATACTTATCATACTGTGGGTTCCAAATAACGGATGCAAAATTTAGTAGACTATAAACATAGGCAAAGTAAAGATTTTTAATAGGAATTACCGATTTAAATTTTTTTGTGCTACGAATAATAAAACCCAGCATTCTCCAGGCTTTAGAAACTATATTTATTATATGAGCTTCAAATGATAATTTTGTGTCAATATACACCCCAAGATCCTTCACAACTTCAGTCCTATTTAATAAATTCCCATTTAACTTATAGTCAAATGTAAACTTATTAGTATTTCTAGAAAATGAGACAATTTGGCATTTACCATAATTCAAGAAAAGTTTATTTACATCGCAATATTTATGGAAATTATCAAGGTCATTTTGAAGCAATATTGCGTCAGAAATTGAAGTAATTTTAAAGAACATTTTCATGTCATCAGCAAATAATAGAAAATTAACATTTGAAATATAACTAGTGATGTCGTTTATGAAAAGCAGAAAAAGTAATGGTCCTAAATGAGATCCCTGAGGGACACCAGATGTAATTTTTACAAACCTTGACGTAAATTGATTGATTTTCACAGCTTGACTTCGGTTCTTAATGTAAGAGATAAACCCCATGAATACCCATTTTTAAGAGCTTATTTATTAGAAGATTATGGTTGATTTTGTCAAAGGCTTTACTGAAGTCTGAGTATACAGAATCCACTTGAATTTGTTTATCTAAATGTTTTAGCAAATAGTCGGTATACAAAAACAAATTTGTGTCAACCGATCTACCTCGAACAAATCCGTGTTGCTGGGGAATTATGTAATTCTTGACGGAATTGTAGATATTATTAAAAATTAATGATTCAAAAATTTTTCCAAAAATACATAGTTTGGAAACTGGCCGAAAATTTTTTATTAAATTTCGATTACCTGATTTAAAAATTGGGCTGATATAGGCTCTTTTCCAAATGCTGGGAAATATGCCTTCAGAAATGGATTTATTATAGATAATAAGCAGAGGAGCTAATAATTGATCAGATAAAGATTTAATGAAATATGACGGAATATCATCAGGACCAGCTCCTTTGTTAGGATCGAGATCATTTAGAACAGTTTTTAGATTTTTTTCAGAAATATGCAGTGAACTAATGGATAATGGAGAGGTTGATAAGTGCAAATTATCATTATTAATTATAATAGGTGAATATGGTTCAAAAACAGAGAAAAAAAAGTCGTTAAATGAGTTTACAACGGATTCCCCATCAGAAATTTCTATTTTGTCGAGGTTTAGCAACACTCCCGGTATTGACGAATTTAGTCTTTTATTTGAAATGAAATTCCAAAAATTTTTAGGATTTGATATAATATTACTTTCAGTGATTTTAATATAGTCTGCATAATCATTAGAGATTAAAAATTTAGATCTACGCCGAAGTGCATTAAAACTTACAAGATCCGCCCTGTTGTTGAATTGTTTCCACCTTTTGTGATATTTTAATTTTTCTTTTACACATTTAATTGTTGGTACAGAGTACCACAGTGGAAAACGATTGTTGATTTTAACTGTTTTAGATGGGACAAATTTCTTGATGATATTAATAATAATTGAATAAAATTTGACAACAGACTCCTCGGTGTTGCTAACACTAAGAACAGATACCCAGTCAACAGAATTCAATTCAGCTACAATTGAGTTAATATCCATTGATTTAAAATAATATTTTATATAATTTTTAAAACCTAAAAATTTGCAATTATGATCAACAATAAATTCTAAACTGGGGTGGAACTTGTCCTCAGGTACTAGAGGAAATTCAGACCTCCTAACATATTTGATACTAATTCTATTACATAAGATTAAATCTAATACATTACCAGAAGTATTGCGAAAATTTGAAAATTGATATAATGAACAGAAATTGAATAATTCCATAAACAAATCCAATTTATTATTGCTTACTGTTGTAGATGGAATAAAAACACTGTCTTTTTGAATCCAATTTATTGAGGAGAGATTAAAGTCCCCCACAACAATAAACAATTCATTTGGATGTGTATTAATAAGAGTTATCATGTTATTTATAAACACATCAAATGCATTTAAATCATAATCCGGAAGGTATACACAACACAAATTACACTTCTGCCCTTGTGAACTCACTACACTTAACCAAATATCTTCAACCGTAGTCGCCCACTCAGGTTTGGGAGAATGTACAATAGATGAGCGGACTGCTATTAGTACACCGCCACCATCCTTTTTTAAAGATGCAGTGTCACTACGATCGCGTCGAAAAACTACATAATTGTTATCAAATAATTCAGAACTGTTAACTGAATCGATTAGAAACGTCTCTGTTAAACATATTACATCATGATTTGTATTTAATATATTTTTATAAAAAATATCTGTTTTTGTTCTTAAGCCACGAACGTTTTGGTAAAAAATATCCATAAATTTAATAGGGAAAAAATATATCACACTTTACAAAAATACAAATTGAGTTTAATCCAGCCGTTCCAAATCTTTTTCAGTTTTAACAATCCTTATTTTAGAAGAGTCAGATTTACGTATAAAAAGTTTTCCGTTTCGGAACCATACATATTTATAATTGAAATTTTTTGCGAAGACTCGAGTAGAATTAAACAATTGTTTATAATAGGGAGACAAGTGTTCATTTATAAAAATATTTGAAGAAAAACCTGATATTTGTAAACCTGGGGGTCACAGCCTGAGTAGATGTTGGGGATTTCCGTTGTAGACGTTTAGTTTGAATATGAGCCGCGATAACATCATTCAGTTTCTTTCTTGAGAAAAAGCGAACGACAACACTCCTGGGCGCGTTGGACGTATTACGAGTCTGGACGCGATGGATAACCTCAACATCTTCTTCCTTGGTTTGACACTCGATGGTGTTTCCAATTTTGTCCAAAATATCCAAAAGGTTTTCATTTTTATTCTCGGGAATGCCATATATCTCGACATTATTGCGTCTGGAATATTGCTCCAGTTCATTGAGCCGCTCAGTTAAATTTTCATGTTCTTCTGATAGCTTAAGGTGGTCACATTGTAATTTATCAATTTGGTTGATTTTCTTTGAGAAACTATCCAGGGTGACTTGAAATTCAGTTACTTTATCTGAGCAAAAATTTATCGAGTGAAGCAAAGTATCGTATTTGGTATTCAAAGAAGATAGCTGGTTTTTAATTGAATGTAGCTCGTGCAAAATAACACTAGAACCGTTATTACATTCTTCTTCTCCTCCAGAGGGAACGTCGTCCTCGACACGACACTTTGGACAGATCCATTTGACTCCAGATTCGCGAAGAATACTGAGCGTTCCAGGTTTAATTTTCCCACACTTCTCATGGAATAGATTCTTACACGGGCCGCGGCACAGAAGACCTGATGTTCTGCCTACGTATTGGTTGCATACGCCACAATTTTTAGACATCGCGGAATAATAAATTACAACTGTTGAGGGTCACTGATAATAGTTCGTGGCACACACTTTGTTGGAATAAGTCCGCAGAAACACGTACAAATTTGTCCAGTATGCATAAACGGCAAAAAATACTTATTTTATGAGTTTAAGGCTTTAACACTAAGTTGATCCAAAATATTATCACACAACAACAATGATCATTATTTTACGTATACAATGATATATAACACCACTAATTAATTACTTTGAAAAATTTAAATTTTAAAAAAATTTCTAGAGCACAAATAAACGTGTATAACTCGAGAGAATATACATTGATGTATATTTATTTTAAAAATGAGTTTCGGGGCGGATCCATATGTTGGACGCCACTGCGCTGTAGGAATGAAATATCAGTGGCGTCACTACAATGCCGCAGACCCTGCGTTGCAGAGGAGGCCGGATTTTTTTAAAAAAATTATAAATTTAAGAACAAGATTAAAAAATTATTAAATACTTGCATTAAAGTTAACTGTATTTTCTTCATTCTATTTAAAAAAAAAATCGTTGCTATTTTATCAAGATATTATTTTTTGTAACTTAAGAAAATATTTACACTTTTTTCGAAAACAATGTAAAAAGATGGGACCTACTAGCAACATTTTCTGGAGGGTCGCAGATTACACTAAAAATGTTAAAACCAACACGCTGAGCGAGAAGATACTCTTCCCTTTTAGCAGTTTAACTTCGCTTCGCGTATATAATTAAAGAGTTCACTGAATTATCCTAGAAAAGTAAAAAAAAGTCGAACAAGAATTGGCGACTAGGCTTCAAAAAGAAAAAATGTTCACATTTGAATTGGTTTTTCTTTACGTGATTAAGTAACTTAATGAAATAAATTTACCATCGAAATTGTTACAAACAAGAAAATTAGATCTAATGACTACGGCGGAATCTTTAAAATCTGCAACTTAACATTTACAACAATATAGACACATGTATAATTCAGCAAAAGACTAAATTCGACAGGCGATCGACGGTTGCATAATCTTTCCATATTAGGAATTGAAGTTTTGCTGCAGTTCCTAGCAAAAATATGGAAATAAAGTTGCCATTAGAGATTTACCAAATTTAAAATTACAAAAAATTCGGGGGCGGGCTGAATTATATTTTGCAGGGGGGCCAAAAATTTGAAGTTACTCTACTGTGAAATACCATTAACCGTAATCCTATTGTATTATACAATATTCGCGTTATAAAAAAACTACGAAAAACCAATTTTGGTTTGTTAACGTTTACGTTTTAAATTATATATATTAGTTCCTATAAGCAAAGGGCCTTAATGAAACACCTCCATCCCGTGCGGTTCTGGACTAAGGTCTTAATTTCGCCCCACAACTTTCCCATTCCATGCAATTCTTCTCCACTGTGTGCTTCTATGTATTTTTCGGTCGTCAGATCGTCCTTTTCTCTTGCAAGTTCCAATGAAGAGCCTGTTCCGTTAATGTTGGCTGGATCTCGCCTAAGTATGTGTCCCAACCATTTCCATTTGCGCAAAAATATCACATGTCCGTGCTCTGACTGTTTGGTTATTCACCATAGTCCTTCGATGCTTACGATGTCAGGCCAATGGATTCCCATTATCCTCCTTCAACATTTGTTAACAAAGACTTGTAGTTTATTGATGAACGTTTCATTAACCATATCTCACAGGCATATAACAGTGCTGACTTCACGTTCCTATTAAATACTCGGATTTTTGTTTTCTTCATTGTGTGGAATGATGGTCAGAATTTTTTCAATACTGCCCTGGTAGCAAATTCTGGAGGCTCTGATTATGATCGCATCTTGTAGGTAAATGTTCTGAGTAAATTTTAAATTAGTTCTTAATAAATTTAGAAGATTTGCTGTCAGAAATTGGAAATATAATGAGCAATAATCTGTGTTCTGTAATTACTTAACATTCTTGACACTTTGTCAAGGTTGGCGCCACTACTTATACTGATTTAATAATAGACTCAAATATTTATAACAAAAAAATGCCAGTAAAAATAATGCGTTTTTTGAACTTGGACTTAGTTTTTTGATAAAATATACATGTTTGTATAAGAAGTATGGTTATTAAATAGCGAGACTGATGCTAATTTCATTATAATGAAGAAAACGTGGCATAATTGAAAATAGCAATGGTCCCAAAGTTCATATTATAAATAGTATTTGTATTACAATTTGTTAGAGAAAGGGTGAAGAAAGCAAGAATGGTTATGGGGAAGCTATGGAGCATAGGAGAGAGGAGTTTTGACGACGATATCAGGTGGAGGATGAAATTGTTTGACGGGATAGTGAAGAGTATCCTCATGTACGGAGTAGAGATCTGGCGATAGAAAGAATGGGAGATAGTACAAAGGGTTCAAGAGGGATACATGAGATGGATTATGGGATTAGACAGAACGACTCCAGAATATATAGTGAGAGAGGAAATGAAGAGGGAAAAGCTGAGAGTGGGAGCCGGGGCGAGGGCGGCGAAGTATGAGGAGAAAATTAGAAGGGACGAAAGAAGAAAAATATTAAGAGAATGTTGGGAAGAAAGAATGAAGGAAGAACAAAAGGGTAAACTGTCGGAATGGGAAGAAACAAGAAAAGAGTACTATTGGAGATGTGGGATGGACATAAGGGAAGCTGAGCGAAAGAGAAATGGAGGAAGAAACATAGTAGAAGAATTGAGGAGGAGAGACAAGGAGGTACAAGAGCAGGAAAGAACAGTAAGAATAGACAATTCAAGAAATGTGAAAAGGTATAGAGAGATAAGGACGGTAGGAATACCTAAATATTTGAAAGGGTGGAGAGGAAAGGCAGGGGGCAGAGTTAGAAGGATTGCCAGATTAAAATGCGGAAATGAAGAACGGAGTAATACGTATTGGGCAAAACTAGAGGAAAGGCTATGCGGAATGTGTAGGGGGGAGGAAGAATCTTTAGAACACCTAACAAAAAGATGTGGAAAGATGACAAAATGGGAGGGAGAGGTAAAGGAGCTGTTGAGTGAAGAAGGAAAGGGAGAAAGGTGGGTGAGAGTACTCGAGGAAAGAAGGAAGTAATGCGGAGAGGTAAGACAGAACAGAGAACAGGAAGGAAGAGAGTGGCAAAGGAGGAAGAAAGAAAAGAGGGAAGAAAAGCGAAGAAAGATGGGAAGAACAACTGGAGTCAAGAAGGAAGGAGACCGGAGACGAAAGCCGAAAAGAGAACAGTAAGAAAGAGAGGAACACCGGAGGAAGAATGTAGAAGAAGAAGAAGAAAGAAAGAAATAAATGTATTATATTATTATTTTATTATTATTATGATTATTTTTCAATGTACTGGTTAAAACCCTAAACACCGCAAGGCCTAGGGTAAATAAAGAATTATATATATTACAATTGGTTAGGTGAAATAACATTTGGTTAGGGGTCTGATATGAGGGAACATGAGGACAAGTTGTAACAGGTAACTGCTTTCAGTGATCAAGCAACTTATGCCAATTTTTCCAAGTTTCCTTCTGTATTCATTTATACTTCGACAATTTAGAATCTCTATAATAATTATAAATATATTTTTTTGCACATTTTTTTTGTGTCATTGCATTAAAACAATAAACTGAATTCTGGTCATAAGGCTTGTGTTAACAGCTAAAACATATCCGAGCCAGTGTTTTATTTTATACTAAAATTATATTTGGTTTTATTATTACAACCTACCAACAGCTGCACTTTACAACAATAAAACACAAATTTACACCCATCGTTTTGTTTTTAGTGTATACAAACTTAACATGCATGTTATTTACAGGGATTACTCGCTGCCAACTCGGTATGCTGGTGGAACGGCGCTCTGAGCGGTGCAACTCGCGGTCTCAGGTTCAGGGGCTATGTTGCTCCTGGAGCGCTGCTGGTCACCGCGGAGCCCTGTGCTCTCGAGATTATCAGAGGTGCCTGGTCGAGGAGGGTGCTCAAACCTCCTGCGGGATATGTGATCATAAGTTTAGGTAAGTGCTAAATATTCTTTATATTTTCTTTAAGAAACGATGAGGAAAGCAAAGGAAATAGTGCCTCATTAACATCTTAGAATATAATAGCTTTGTTTGAAGAGCACATTCTGACTATCAAAAATATGTCGGAACATGAGCATACTCATTTTGGTTTTGGAGCAGTTGAAAGATACTGACAAAGTTACTTTGATATTCGAGTAGTAGGAGTGACCCAATCTCGCACACTGAAGTTTCGCATGAGTTACTACTTTTAGCATTCTTGAATCTCGCATACAATTTTTGTGCCGGATAGATCAAAGTATGCGACATTATATATCGCATGCGAAAATTTGACATTTACTTAACCTAAATCAAAATAATAATAATAACTCCAGCTCTCGCCAGTTTCATATGTTTATCCAGTATTATTAATAATACTAAAGCCGCATTCAGAGCTCTTAAATCAATAGCTTATACACTGTAGCTTGTACTCTGTTTACTGTCACTAGAAGTTTGTCATATGGTAAGACGTGAAACCGTTCAGACCCCTAAATTTAATACGTTGTTCGTTGTGGATTGTGGATAATTTTCTAAACATATAGCTAATGAGATGTTTTAATGAGAGAGACATATAAACACATTAGCTATCGCAATCTATCAGTGACACCGTAGTTATCGTATGCCTTTACATAACCTAACATAATGTCATCATTAACAAATCTTGTTCAAAATTACAAAGACGGACAGTAAATATGATTAATTTAGATAATTAGGTTAGGTTTAGTTAGTTAAAATCGAAGACAACATAATTATAAAAACGATAATACATAGAACATCGAAGCCATGCAGTTGATTTAAAGACACACAGATGTCGGACTATTCGTAACACATTAATTTCTAACTTACTGTGAACGGTACGTACTATGTTAAAACAATGCATAGAAACATAAGTTACAGCGTAACAAAGAACAGTCTACAACGTGTTAATTTAAAGTGCTCTGAATGCGGCAACTCTTAAATTGCCGTGGCTCCGTGGTAAGACAGTTTCGTACGGAGCACAGGGATGCTGGTTCGTGGGAGGTATCCTTCTGATTTTTATCTTCTAATATTGTGCAAACAGAGTACCTGTGCATTCAGGGATAATAGGACCGGTTGAAACGTCACACGGACCGAGTGGCTTTCATATTTATGACCGGCGGTCTAGAAACGGAGAACTTACCTTCTCTGCCCCTTATACGCCTATCTAGGTGTTGGGAACAAATTATTTTATTTTTTTATGATTTATAATATGGTACAAGAGTAAGCTGCACGAGTCAAGCGATCCAAATTTCGGCATTTATATACCATGAAAATAAATGATGATCTTTTTAAAAGTTCTTTCCGGCTAAATAAAGGATTCGTAAGAGTCGTTATTAATTTAGTCGAGCTTTATATATGCTCAGAGGCATTCACTCCCAGGGACGTCGAGTGATAGGGAAAGCCTGTACAAATAACCGGGGTCCGGGACTGGATTAATTTTTTACAAATCAACAAATTTTATTATTTGCGATTTTGTTCCACAGTTTCTTTCATTTCTTTGTCCATAATTGTAATACGTAATAATAATTGAAATAATAGTTTTAAGTTCGGAACTGAATTGACTGATATCTTTGTTAATGTATTTAGCTGTCATCAATTATCAATATTTTGGACCCCTTTGTGGCATTGGTATCAGTAGCTTTCGAATGAACAATGGACACATCACGTAGACATATTTATGTTTTATATTATATTACCGAAAAATTAAAGAACATGGGGGGGGGGGGAATTTTCCCGGGACTCAGGTCCGGAATTATTGTTTTATCAGGGCCAGGGCGTGCTCTCCGCACCTCTGTCGATTCTAGTGGGGGCAATGGGTGTAACTGCTCCTTACTAGACATTGACGTATTCAAAAAGGAGTTAAATCTTTTTCATTAAAAATTTATTTATGGGAGTATACCAGTTATCTGAAAGCCGGTGTGTTTATGAAATTACCACCCTTACAAATAGATAATAAATATTTAAAACATTCAGTTCCCCGTAATATTCTTCAATTAAATATAAATAGACAAATGGAACATGCTTCCAACTGAATTTTAATTTTGAGTAACCAGAAACCGACTGACCATTTAGCAACTCGATCAAATGGCCAAAGGGCCGAAAGTAAAATGGGTATTTAGTTAGTTAGTAAATTTTTGGCGCACAGCAACAAAGGCTATTTGCGCCTAGCGCAGCCTATTTAAATGACTACACTACATATTAAAAATAATAAATTAAACAATCAATAAATAAATAAAATCAATAAAGTTATGCATACTCAATAAAGAAATCTTGCACAGACAAACATAAATAAATAAGATAAAATCAATAAAATTATGCATACTCAATAAAGAAATCTTGCACATACAAACATAAAAAATAAGATAAAAAAGTCTGTTCGAAAATTTGAACAGACTCAGGGTGATGGTAAGAGGCTGTAAAGAGGACAATTACCATCGAATTTCACAGTTTAGAAATTTAACACATTAAAATAAGTTGTAAGACTTCACACATAAAACAGTAAGTTCGATTCTCTCAGGAAGAGTAGCAGCCTGTCCATGAGTACTCTGTCGTCACCTAAAGCAACTGACAGGTCATAGCACAGGCCTAACCTCTCCCTGACATCTTAGAACTGTACACATTCAGTTAAAAAGTGTAACACAGACAAATCTGTGTTACATGTCACACAGATAGAGGACTCTTCATCTCGAAGGAGGTATCCATGGGTCCACCAACAGTGACCTATACGGAGGCGTGTGATGGCGGTTTCCTCCCTGCGGTTAATCCTGCAGGAAGAACCCCATGGTTTAACATCTCCCTTAATCTGTTGCAACTTAACGTTCTGTGTGCGGCTCCACACATGTTACCACATGTCAAAAAAAAAAAACAAAAAAATAAAAAATAGACAAATGGAATATACTTCCAACTGAATTTTAATTGTGAGTAGCCAGAAACGGACTGACCATTTAGCAACTAGATCTAATGCCCAAAGGGCCGGAAGTAAATTGGCAGCCGTTGCCATTTCCACCCCACAGTAGTTAGTAAAAGTAGGCAGGTGGGCCTGAAGGTGTCTAATTCATGCCCCAGTCCGCCCTTGGAAATAACTACATTTTTTTAAAGGTTTGGTAGCAAATTTTAAATGGGTGGGTTGTATCTTATGCATCCCTTACTGCAAATAATACACACGTTGAGATTTATTCATCCAAATCAAAGGAACCTGTTTAGTTTTGTTTTGCAGTATTGCCAGGATGCATGGTATTTAAAAATTGTCGCATGCGAGAAATGTCTCATCTTATTCGAGAAACAGGGGAAGTATGTGCATGAACATTTTCATGTAAAATTGAAGAATAGCACACCAGTTTCAAAAAGTTTTAGCTGTCACTAGAGTTTAAGATTTTTCTTTGAACTTCTAGTTGGTATATGCACATTAGTCAATATTTTTTAAATAAAAGTCACTTTCATTAGCTATTTTCTCTTATTAAACGCCGTATTCTATTATCTGTAGTAAACTTTGATACAACTGTTTAGAAACATTTAAATTCTTATTATACTTAATTTTGTAAGAAAGTGTAAATACTAACACTTAACATTACGCCTTAAACACCATTATGTTTTTCATTACAATACCATTTATTATTTGCATTTACGTTAATAAGTACTATTATTATTAACAGAAACTGTGACTGGAGGCGATAACGCGTCTGCCTTTCTATGTCAGGTCAGGTCATAGGTTCTCGCTCATTATGTTCACGGATATATAATAGACGCCCATTTTTACTCATTTGCTTATTATAACTTTGTTAATCGAGATTTCGTTCCTGATTGTTTGATCCTAACGTTAAATCCTAACCTTATTTCATAAGAAAATTGAATATGCTGAATGATCAAGTCAAAATGAAGTGGGCGTTTTTCTCACGTTATTGGAAAATGATGAGTAATCATATCATATGGATAGAATATTTGAGATAAAGATGTTCCACTTAGCTGTAAACAAGTTTACGGTTTTAATATTTTGCATTATCAGCGTGTGTGGTTTCCTTTACACTATGGGAAACAAAAGAAATACAACTGTATATGGTAAATGAAGTGTAAAATTAAATTGTTTCTGTCACTAACTATAATTGCTACACTATTCATTAGCTCTGCTTTCGTAAGTTGCTTGTTGACATGACGATACAAATATTTCCGTAAATATACTTAGTAGCTGTAGTACTATATTCTATTTTTATTTTAAAATAATGATTATTATATTTATTTATTTATTTATTTATTTATTTATTTATTTATTTATTTATTTATTTATTTATTTATTTATTTATTTATTTATTTTTTTATTTATTTATTTATTTATTTATTTATTTATTTATTTATTTATTTATTTATTAAAGACTTTGCATTTACAGGTTTAAACTTAAATAATTAATAACACAAATAATAATTTTACAAGAAAAGTACAAAATTAAGTACAATTAATAAATTAAGTTATTTAATCCTGACTAAGGGCGTTAGTAATACCTCTTTTGTACCCGTCTAGCGTTGAGCAAAAAATATCTGCTGTGTTTTGAACACTGCAACAAATAGAATTGTATAGACGACCGGTCGTGTCAATGGTGACATCATTTCCGTGGCAGGTCCTGTGCCCGGATATTATAAAATTGTCATGTGTCCTTGTTGAACGAATAGGTACCCTTATTTGTATCCTATCTAAAAGTTCCGGTGAAGGAATTACACCATTAATGAGGTTATGAAGTAGGCATAATCCGCCTATATCCCGCCTCATTCGGAGTGGCTCAATACCAACAAATTGCCTCCATTGATCACGAGACAGCAAGGTGTGGATGATGTATTATTTGTAAAGTAGGAACTTAACAAACTTGTCCTGTACATGTTCTATGCTGTTAGAAGGTGGAATATGTGGATTGATTCCACACCAAACTCGCATACTCAAAATGAGTCCTGGCTACTGCGGAGTACAGTGATCTAATTGCAACATAGTTGGTGATATCAGAAGTATTCCTTTTAATGAAGCCTAACATCCGGATTGCCTTTTTACAAATATATATTGTGTCCTAGATCTCCTCGCTGGAGCATAGGTCCTTTACAAACTCGCGCCATCGGGTTCTTCACCTGGCGCCAGATAGTTCCATGGACATCAAGTTCTTTGTGTATTGTTTTACAAATGCTGTCAACATACTCAAAAGAAACGTTGCTGGTAAAAATAACTCCGAGATCTCTTACTTCATCAACTTGCTTAAGGCTAATACCGTTGATGGTGTACGAAAATGAAGGTATTATACAATTTCTGGAGAAACATATGGTATGACACTTAGGCTCATTAAGAAATAGACAGTTTTTACTGCACCATGCCGCCACTACATCCAGGTCGTTCTGTAAGTTACAAAGTCGACAGGGGAGTTAACCGCTGAATAAAGTTTTAGATAATCAGCGAATAAAACATAACTGCTTTTAAGAATACCTGCACCTATATCGTTGACAAATAAGGTAAATAATATGAGGCCCAAGTGCGAGCCCTGTGGTATACCAGATGTTACATTGATGATAGTAGGTATTAGGGCGATTGAGCCCTACCCCACCACTTTTTAAAAAGGGGGTGTGGCCTAATTACTGATAACCAATCAAAAGCATGATGAGTTAACTGAGCCAATTAGGGAACCAAATTGAGGCGTGGAAACTGTGCAATCAGGTGACCAGATCAGGTGCGGAGCCGCGCTCGAGGCTAGGGGCCGCCCGTCAACCCCGCTGCGCCTAGCTAAGCCTAATCTGGGGTGGGGCGGGGCGTGGACTCGCCCGAGGCTAGTTCCCACCCCCGTCACAGCTGCACCTAGCTAAGCTTAACCTGGGGTGGCGCGTGAGATACTGTTTTTACTTAAATCAGCAAAATTTAATTAATCGAGCCCGGGAACTAAATCGCGGCCGTGGGAATTTTCTTATAAGCGCGGCGTCCTTTGATGTGGCCGACACCTGGCCAGGTGTTAATTTCAGGTGTGCAATCAGGCAGGGGTGTACTCAGAAAAGTTAAAATGCAGGAGCGTACTAAAATTTAAATCAAATTTAAAATTCTGACTCGAAAATTCAAGATGGAGTAATAGGGCCTTAAGAAATAAAAATTCGAGATGGCGTAATAGGGGACCTTAAGATGCAGGAGCGTACTAATTCGGACTCGAAAATTCAAGATGGGCAATAAGGCCTTAAGAAATAAAAATTCAAGTTACAGGTGACCAGATCAGGTGCGGGGCTAAAAACAGGTCATAGTATGAGAGCTGTTTTTTAGCCCGCACCTGATCTGTGTACGAAATAATTTTGATATGCCCCGAGTGTTCGATGAAAGTGACTACTATATTCGGGATCGAAAGGGTCTTAACTGGAAAAATAGGAAATATCAAGTGTGACAGTCATGTGAAAGCCCTAGGGTGTGAGGAAAAACGTTAGAATGAGAACCAACAGCAACGCTTAGCCGTAAATGTCTGTTAGAGAGCAACACAATTGCGGGTTTTGCAAGCCCGTCTAACCATCGTGTCTAAGACAAAATACTGCCCTACGTGTAGGGTGCAAACATCAAACTGTCAAAGTTCTCTTTCTGTTTTACCACGTCGAGTATTTACAATACTGATGAATAATACTTTACCTAGTTAACGTTTCACTACGCGTTCGATGGGCCCCTCGGTCGTGTGAGTGTTCTCTCATTCTTTACTACTATCATCTCGGTGGTTGGAAATTTGCAGCAGTTACAACACGTCTAGTAACTCTGGGCTTCAACCAAAGATTAATACAAAAAAAAAGCATGGTGCTCTATTAGAAACATTGGAAAGAGATAAAAGACTTCCGGTTAGCAACAGTACATTTTGAGGAAAATATTCAATACAAAGATAATGCAATTTAGCAGTTTTATGCATCACAGTTAAACACCTACGCAATATTCGGAGAATTTCTTTATCTCGATTGAACACTCCATTCGGTTAAGATAAAAAGTTACTAGTTGCAATTAGGTTGTAATTATCATTGATTCTATGGGGAAAATAAGCGAAAATGAACATTCTTAAAAATTTTCTTTCTCTCTCTCTTTCTCTGTCTCTTTGTCTATTTCCGGACTATAAATACTAATATTTGGTGATGATGATTAGTCATTCTTTATTTAATCGTTAAAGAACATACACGTCAGCTATTAAAATGGAAAATTTTACAATTGTGAAAGATTATAAGAAAGTAATTAAGCGATTTAATGTACAAGGACGAACAGTTGAGTTTAACATTAAACCTATACCAGAGGGGCAAAGCCCTGTTGCGTGGATACGAAGCGCAATTGAAAACATAATTTTACACGATACATCAAATGTGGAGCCAAATGATAAAGTTGGATTTTCATTTTGTAGCAAAGATTTGAAAAAGGGCCAGGGTTGGAAAAACTTTGTAGATGCTTCTGCAGTTACTGTGGACGATGTTTGGAATGTGCTATCGGGTATATTTCAATCAAATTCTACAGGACTAAACACAGACACGTTTTGCCTTGGTAATAATAATATTATTACTTTATTAAATAAATATATTAATTTTTAATTTATTTAGGTGTAACAACAGTGCGATTACCTACCGGCACGGGCAATAACAGGCGAAACAAGTACAACACTTTTAATGAAGAATGCGCGATGCGTCGAGGCATAATTAGCATACAAAATAAAGACAATTTATGCCTACCTCGCGCACTAGTTGTTGCTATTGCGAACGCAGAAAAAGATGTTAATTTTATTAAAGTGCGGAAGGACAGAGCAAAGCTGCAAACAATTAGAGTTTTAAAGTTGATGGAAGACGCAGCTGTAACCATTTCCGTAGAAGACGCAGGGATACCTGAGCTACAGCAGTTTCAACGTTACTTTGCCGGTAAATATAAAATTTGTGTTTATCAATACGGATGCAAAGGAAGAGACGATGTATTCGAAGGAGAGAGCATCAACGACGATGACCAAGCAATTTTTTCGTTAAATCTCTTGTATCACAACGGGCACTACAATGTAATCACTTCGCTAACCGCCGCATTTTGCTGCAGTTATTATTGCGAACGCTGCCACGTTCCATACAACACCAAAAACGATCATAGATGCGGAGGCATGTGTCAAGCATGTCAGCAAATTCCAGCGTGTTTGGCTGATATTAAAATAAAGTGTAATGATTGTTGCCGCTGGTTTAAAAGCAAACAATGCTTTGATCACCATGTAAAACCGAATTCTTTGGGTAAAAAATCCGTATGTAACCAAATTGTATGTTGCTCTATTTGTTTAAAAACTATTAGTTCGGGCAGGGTGCATATTTGCGGAGAGGTGTATTGTAAAATTTGCAAAAAACATGTTCCACAAGATCACATGTGTTACATGCAGGTCGATACTGGCTCTCCTAAAACTAAAGATTTTTTGTTCGTGTTTTACGATTTGGAGACGCGACAAGAGAAAATAATCGATGACAATACAGTCGAGCACGAGCCCAATCTTTGCGTTTTTAAACAATGTTGTGATAAATGTATAGATGTAAAAATATATATATGTCAAAATTGCGGGGTTAAATTACAGATTTTGAAAAACAATGTTATTGAGGGATTTATGACTTACTTACTAAATGCAAGAAAAAAAATTTAAAAATATTGTAGTAATAGCTCATAACGGTCAAGCGTTTGATCATCAGTTTGTCTTAAGCTATATATTGACAAGAATCGATTTAACCCCGGAGTTGATTATGCGGGGTACAAAAATTATTTCGATGGTTTTGGGTAACATAAAATTTTTAGACTCGTTAAATTATTTCCCAATGGCATTAGCAAAATTGCCAATAGCATTTGGCCTTGGCGACAATTTTAAAAAGGGGTATTTTCCACATTTTTTTAACACCAAAGAAAATGAAAATTATATTGGTCAAATGCCCGATTTAAAGTATTATAGTCCGGATACAATGAAAAAAGATGAGCGTACCAAATTTTTGAAATGGTACGAAGAGCATAAATTCGAGCAGTTTAATATGCAGCGCGAATTTATTGATTATTGCGTTTCGGATGTCAACATTCTCTCACAAGCATGTTTAAAATTTAGAGAACAATTAATTTTTACAGGAAACGTTTGTCCCTATACAGAAGCGTCTACAATAGCATCGGCATGCAATAAAGTATTCCGCCGCAATTTTTTAAAACCCAATACAATCGGTATAATTCCAAAAGGAGGGTATCGTTGTTGCGATATTCAATCTAAAATTGCAACCCAGTGGCTTATTTGGGAAGAACACACGCAAAAAATTAATATTTTACACGCAGCAAAGCAGAAAGAGGTTAGATTGGGCGGGTTAAAAGTTGATGGATACTGCGAGCAAACTAACACAGTTTTTGAATTTCAAGGGTGCTATTACCACGGGCACCCCGAGTGTCAAAAATTTTCTAGAGATAAACCATTACACGACAATCCCACGGAAACTCTTAATCAGCGCTATGAGTCAACGGTGACTAAAACAAATAGACTCGAGGCGTTAGGGTATAATGTTCTTCAGATGTGGGAGTGTCAGTTTCGACGATTGCTTCAAACAAGGCCTGAAATTGAAAAATTTACTAACGCATCTCCCATAATTACAAACGCTCCCCTAAACCCCCGCGACGCGTTTTACGGTGGTAGAACCGGAAACACCAAAACATACTACAAATGTAAAGCCGGCGATGAAATTAAGTATATAGATATTTGCTCTTTATATCCGTGGGTGTGTAAATATGGGAAGTATCCTGTTGGTCACCCCACTGTATATCTGGGGGAGGAATGTCCGACAGACTTGACAGGAGTTGACGGTATAATTAAATGTACTATTTTACCGCCACAAAATTTATATCATCCTGTGTTACCTTTAAAATTAAATAATAAATTAATGTTCACGCTTTGTCGCACATGTGCACAAAATTTAAATACACGCGAATGTGTACACAACAATAACGAGCGTGAAATAACAGGTACATGGGTTATAGACGAGGTTATAATGGCTCAGAAGAAAGCATATCAAATGGTTAAAATTTATGAAATTTGGAAATTTGAGATAGTACAGCTCGATAAATCAAATAATATTGAGGGTCTGTTCACTAGTATGATGGATAACTTTTTAAAAATTAAACAACAGGCCTCGGGCTGGCCTTCGGGGTGTGTGACAAAAGAGGAAAAAGACGCGTATATTGAGGAATTTTTTAATCAAGAGGGAATTAAATTAGAATTTGTAGAAATTTCAGAAAACCCTGGGTTAAGGGCACTGGCAAAATTAATGCTCAATTCTTTTTGGGGTAAGCTGGGTCAACGGGAAAATCAACCAAAAACAAAAATAGTAAATAAGCCCGATGAATTTTTTAATATGATGTCTGATCCCGGAATTATTGTCAATACCGTACTCCCAATCAACGATAATATACTTGTTGTAAATTACGAACATATAGAGGAAACCTACGATGTATTATCGACTGTAAACGTCTGTTTAGCAGCGTATACTACAATCCAGGCTAGGTTAAAGTTATACGAGTATTTGGAATATTTGGATGAAAGAGTACTGTACTACGATACAGACTCGGTAATTTTTGTTTCAAAATCAGGGTATGTTGACCCTGCGCTGGGAAATTGCGTAGGTGACATGACGGATGAATTGTCGGGATACGGGGCTGGAAGTTATATTACAGAATTTGCTTCTGGTGGACCTAAATCGTATGCATACATTGTATATTCCCCGGGGTTAAATAAATATACTGAAGTTTGTAAGGTGAAGGGAATAAGTATTAATTACGAGGTTGAAAAAAATGTAAATTTTAATTCGCTAAAAGAAATGATAATGAAAAACGCGGAACCTAAGAAAATTGCGTTTAAAGCCATACGTAGGACGCAAACGCACGAAGTTGTTACACGTAGTGAGGAAAAACTTTTTAAACCCACTTCGTGTAAAAGAAAATTTGATGGGTATAATTCAGTACCGTACGGGTATAAAAAAGCGCGCATTGAATAAATTTGAGCGTATTTTTAATTATTTAACTATTAATATAATTGGACATATGCTGTGTTTAGTTATTATTATAATAATTATCGCATGTAAAATTAATGTATACTTTAAGCTACTTGATTGTTACTATTTTTTGTTTAAATGAAAATTATAAAATGTTGAAATAGTGTACCTTTTGCGCTCATCAAAGCTGTGTCATATAAAAACATTTCACGTACAGTTGATAGACGTAATAATACACAATTATTCTATTCGATTTTGTTGGAATAAATACGCACTGTTTGTATCAGATCAATAAAAAGGTGACGGTCAATATAATTGTACATATGTAGGGTCTAGTTATTATTATAATAATTATTGTGTATATTTTAAGCTATTTAATTGTTACTACTTTTGTTAAATTGTATTATTATTTATGTTTGTGTACGTACTAATAAATATTTTATACATAGTATTTTTAGTTTAACATTTTCCTCATCGTATTATTTATACACTGTTTTTAACGAAATATATAAAAACAATTAATTGATTGTTTATAAATTGAATGAGTGATTATTTTCAAGTTATTAACGAAAAACAACTGTTACGTATACTTTGTAAAAATATATAAGGTGCACAAAAATAAATCATTTAACTCAGCACATCGGTGGAAAGATACACAGTCGATGTCGACTAACACAAACTAATGTCGATGGATCACAAGACAATTTTAATTCCTACAAGCGTAGCCTAGTGGCAACACACGCGCTTTGCGGTGCTAAGATCTCAGGTTCGAATCCCGTTCAGACAGGGAATGTTTCACAGAATAAAAATTGTCCTGGTCAATTGCCGAAGCAGCAAAGGCCGTAAAATTAAAAAGTGTCTCTTGACTTCGACCTTTATTCAAATAATAAAATTGAAGTCGGTTAATAGGGGATACGTATAAATTTTATTTTTTCTTAAAAGTACATTTTTTTGATAATTTAATGTTAGTAATGTCACCTAACAAAACAAAAAATCACAGTTTTTTATTTTAATATTTCAGCCAAATTTTTAAATTAAAATATTATAAATTTGAAATAAGCCTACCAAAGCGCGAAGGTTGCCGAGTAAATATGACTGAGCATGACGTCAAACCCTAGACGGCCCCAGACTACAACATAATCTTTACGTGTGTATATTGTATTGTTCGAGAGTTTTGTATTTGTTCTTAAAAAAATTTTCACGCATTTATTATTAATATGACAAATAAAGATTTTGTTAGGGCGCAGAGTAACAATTTACCCGACATTGATTCTTTTCTTCCTTTACTTTTGTTTTTTCACCATTAGGTAATGAAATAAATTGTTTTTGTGGAGTTCTAAACAAAGTATTTGTTCACATTGGTACTAAACAATATTTTCGATGTTTCGAAGTACTGGACCTTGGATCTTACATGTTTTATATATTTTAATATATAATTTAATTCGGTAAGGATGTAGAATAACTTTATTTTAATTAAAATTACTCTAACTTTACACAATCTATAAAAGTTATGCGAGCAAATAAGTTCACGACAGACTGTGTACCGTGTCGTGTACGCTGTAGACTGGGTAGGCTGTACGCAGTACACTAGGTAGGTTCTGACGTCATACATGGTTTTCGCGCACTACATACATTTATGATTTTTAAGCCTTCAAATTAAAAAAATGCAAAACTGTTTCTATGTTTATATGCAACAAAAGGAATATAATAAAAATAAAAAATCATGCCTAACCCCTTTTGCCGAAGCAGCAAAGACCATTAAATTAAAAGGTGTATCCTGTCTTCGGCCTTTATTTAAATAATAAACTTAACACAGTTCTTCAGAGAAATCCAGACCTTCGTATATTAACACAAATTTATGATGACTGCCCTGATTTTTAAAACATGGTGGCTCAATTGAACACTCCATTCGGATAAAATTTCGGTTAAAGTTTTAGTCAGTGCAATTAGGTTGAAATTATCATTGATTTTATGGGCAAAATAAGCGAAAATGAACATTGTTAAAAAAATTCTCTCTCTCTCTCTCTCTCTCACTCTCTCTCTCTCTTGTCTATTTCCTGACTATAAATACTAATTACATACATTTATTAATTTTGTATTAAAATATCTATTACAATCTAATTTTGTATGACACTTGATCACAGTAACGTATTACAGAATGAGACAGGCATAAGCTGTTCACTTTGTAAGGACAAACCAGATCTGGTTATATTGGTTATTTTATATTGTTATACGGATTTTAAATGTCAATTATAAATATTCCTTACGATGTAAAACCGAGATTGGATTTATTGGTTCTGATAATTTTTAAGTGACATTTTTATAATTTTTAAATACCAACATGACATACAGTTTCAAAGGTGCAAACTATTGAAAATAAAATTTCCTTTTAGTTTGTTCTCACAAAAGTGAACAGCTTATAATATTCGCCGCTTTTATATTTATATATGTGTCAAATACTGTTAGTTATTTTCTCTTTCCCTGACATAAATTATTTTTGATTAAACCTGGAATTAACGACTGCTAGGTTAGTCAGGCTGATAAAACTGCTCATATTACAGGTATAAACCTGCAATTTATTAATAAAATATTTATTTTGATTCAATTTATTTAGTTTATTAATAACTTCTTTGCCTATTCACCTGTTATGACAATGATTTTCTTTTCTAAATAACATTAGTAATTATCCTTGAATTGTTCTGCAATATATTTTGATCTACTCATTTCTGAGTAATGAGTAGTTTTAAAGACCTACAAAAATAAAAAAATAATACCGAAATTAATTTTAGCAAGATCTTATTTTGAAAATATTGTATTATTTTTAAAAATATTCTGATTATGTACTGATTCTGACATGTACCCATATATGACTCAATATTTTATAACCCTCTTCAAATGAATAACCATGAATATAATATAAATGCGAACCAATCTTTATATAGGGGAACCTCTTAAATTAACAACTACAACAACAAGTACATCAACAGTAGCAGCTGGCTAATAGCCAAAGCAGCTAAAGCCAACAAATAAAAGGATAAAAACTGTAGCAACAACCAAGGAAACCAAGGAGAACAACGAAAACTGCAAAAGATGAGACGTTTTAGTTGTTTTCCTTGTTTTCTTTGGTTGATGCTACTGTTGATATACTTGTTGTAGCTGTTATTTTAACAGTCTTATTTTGAAATAATGGGATTATTTGTAATAATATTCTGATTATGTACTGATTCTGACATGTACCCATATTATGACTCAATATTTTATAGCCCTCTTCAAATGTATATCCATGAAGATAATATAAATGCGAACCAATCTTTATATAGGGGAACCTGTTAAAATAACAACTACAGCAAGTACATCAACAGTAGCAACTGGCTAATTAAGCTCCTTTAAGCCAAAGCAGCTAAAGCCAACAAATAAAGGGGAAAAAAACAGTAGCAACAACCAAGGAAACCAAGTAAAACAACGAAAACTAAAAGAGATGAGACGTTTTCGTTGTTTTCCTTGTTTTCTGTGGTTGTTGCTACTGTTGATACACTTGTTGTAGATGTTATCTGAATAGGTTCCACTAAAATAACATCTACAAAAAGTATATAAATAGTAGCAACGTAGCAAAAGTATATCAACAGTAGCAACAACCAAAGAAAACAAGGAAAACAACAAAAACGTCTCATCTTTTGTAGTTTTCGTTGTTTTTCTTGGTTTCCTTGGTGGTTGCTACTGTTTTTTCCTTTTATTTGATGGCTTTAGCTGCTCTGGATATTAGCCAGTTGCTATTGTTGATGTACTTGTTGTAGTTTTTACTTTAACAGGTTCCCCTATATAAAGATTGGTTCGCATTTATATTATATTCATGGATATACATTTGAAGAGGGCTATAAAATATTGAGTCATAATATGGGTACATGTCAGAATCAGTACATAATCAGAATATTTTTTACAAATAATACAATATTTTCAAAATAAGATCTTACTAAAATTAATTTCGTTATGTATTTTTTTAACATTATTTTTTTATTTTTGTAAGTCTTTAACACTACTCATTACTCAGAAATGAGTAGATCAATATATATTGCAGAACAATTCAAGGATAATTATTAATGTTATTTAGAAAAGAAAATCATTGTCATAACAGGTGAATAGGCAAAGAAGTTATTAATAAACTAAATAAATTGAATCAAAATAAATATTTTATTAATAAATTGCAGGTTTATACTTGTAATATATACATTCTATTACTGAAGATGATAAAATACTTATGGTTATTAAATATTTGTCCTAGAAATGATGAGCAATTTTATCATCCTGACTAACCTAGCAGCCGTTAATTCCAGGTTAAATCAAAAATAATTTATGTCAGAGAAAGAGAAAATAACTAACAGTATTAGGGAAAATATTTTAAGATCACTGCGCTGTTGTGGCATACTTGGAACTTCCAAAATAGACATTCGTTACATATAATTATATGGACAATAACGTGAATTTTAGCTGGTGGTTTTAGTAATTTTGCTACAATATCAATACGTGTTTTTATGCAGGGTAATCAGTGAAATATTATAACATCAAATATTAATAAATAAGAATAATTTTAGGCATGTTTTTAGTAATTTTTTAGGTTGAAATGGAGTTTTTAGGTTATTTAGGTTGGATTTTTTAGGTTGAAATGGATTTCTTTTAATCCACGAATTACACTCAGGTACACAGCAATAATAGTTCGACTTCGACATGATTTTTGTCTTGTCTTCTACTTTAGTTTAAGGTTATTTTCACTCATTATCACTTGATCACAGTAAAAAACAATTTAAAACTGATTTTAAAATAATATAAAATATCGTAAAACTTAACAAAACGTAACAATATAACAATATAATAACAACAAAACTATAGTAAAATGCAAAAATATATTTTGATTCCATATAACTCAATGTAAAAAGCTCGATAGAATGTCTATTTCTATAGTTGCTTAAAATCCCGCCAGATGTCATATCGCTTAGCAATTTTTCCCTATTGACAAATACAAATATGCCGACCGGCGTAGCGTAGTGGTAACACATGTGCTCTGCGTTGCGAAGGTCTCGGGTTCGAATCCCGTTCAAGCATGGAAATTTTCTCAAATAAAAATTGTCCTGGCTAATTACCACAGCAGCAAAGGCCATTAAATTAAAAAACTAAATAAATACATATATAAATATAAAAAGCGGCGAATATTATAAGTTGTTCACTTTTGTAAGAACAAACTAAGAGGAAATTTTATTTTCAATAGTTTGCACCTTTGAAATTGTGTCATGTTGGTATTAAAAAATTATAAAAAATTTCACTTTCTTTTAAAAATTATCAGAACCAATAAATCCAATCTCGGTTTTACATCGTAAGGAATATTTTTAGTTGACATTTTAAGTCCGTATTACACTATAAATATAACCAAAATAACCAGATCTGGTTTGTCCTTACAAAGCGAACAGCCTATACCTGTCATATTCTATAATACGTAACTAGATCTGATTACTTTGGTTACTGTTGTATATTGTAATATGATGTATTCGCAATATTTTGATATTTTATTATCAAGGGAGAAAATAACCGTCCAGTGGTGGACTGGCCCGCCTGAGCCTATGGGGCCGACTTATTCCAGTTTTCCAGGGCCGTAAAAGTTTGCCAGTCCGCTACAGTAACTGTTTCTCTTTTTTTTTTTCATTCTACACTTTTCATATAATGGTAGTTAAAAGATTTTAGTTAAGTTTATTTCTATAACCATTCAATATGTTATCAGTGCCTTGAGATATTGTTGTTGTAATACTAAAGAGTCATTCTGATTGTTTATTGTAGTATTTCTTGATATGCATTCGTATAAATTATACAGTTAGCTGCTGACTTTTGATCGAAAAAAGGCTAACTGCTTTTTTTTTTTAAATAATTTCTCTGTAACATATTTAAAATAATGTATTTCCGTACAAAACGTTAACTATTTCTTTTAGGAATTACCTGTTTACTTCGATCTCGAAACGATCGCCTGACTACGAAGCCGATACCCTGCAAGGACCCTCTGTATTTTGGGGATAATTTACCCCAATTTTTGGATTTTATGATTTGGATTAGTACAAAATACCCATCGTACTATTTGACTGTCACAATAATAATTTTGTGATATCACACGTCTACTCTGACTTTTTTTATTTCTACTTTTTAAATCAATAAATTTGCTATTTCAGGTAAACTGTATCTGTTCTCAATTGCTTTGGTAAAACAAGCAAAATTAAGCAGAATTTAGAAGGCTCACACTGCTTGAGTCCGTAGAGTTCTCACACGAATAAAAGAAACATTTAGTGCATCCATCTTCTGGCACAAAAAAATATGTTTGAAATCTCCAATACCTGTAAGAAAGGTACGCAGCCAACGTGCACAGTATCAAACTGAATATTATATGTAGCAATATAGTGCAGCATGTGCAACAAACTCAAAATATCATCCAGTTTAATTTGTATTTGGGTCAAACGAATACCATTGTTTCAGATTATTTGGCACAAATCGCTATGTTGGTCACAATCACGATCAACAAAAAAAAACCTCAAAATTCAAAAGAAATAAGGGGATTTTTAAAATTTAAATTGAATAGATGTAACAGTAGTTCAATTGAAGTTTTTTAAAAACCGTTAAGGATATTTTCCAAATTTATAATCCTATTGTTTCTAAATTTAGGAGTTGTTATACTTATTTGTTAGTTAATTTTCAACGTTCATAGCGTACATTAACAACACGGTTCTTTGGCGAGCATTTGATTTTGAAGAAATTCCTAATTTCTGTAGTAAAAATAAAAAAGCTGATATAATAAATTTTTTAGAAAGAGGACACATGACAGAGGAAGAAATTCTTAATTTCTGTAGTGAAAATAAAAAAGCCTATACAATAAATTTTAGAAGAGGAAAACATATTTGTTGAAAATGTCAGTAAAAACTAATAAAGCAGAGTTATTAAAAAATTATCACGGCGAAACAATTTAAAAAACATTTGTAATTGACGAAAGGGCAAAAACAAGAACGTTGCAGTATTTTAAATCTACCGCCATATTATTGTGTTTTTAAACCTTATACAATTAATATGGAGCCAATTAAAAAAGGTAATGTGTGCCGGAAAAATGCAACACCGACAGAAAGTGACATTGTAGTACAATTAATTAAGACCAAAACAAGTGCAATAAGTAGTGATTTGTGGAAAAATGTATAGAACATGTAAAGACAATTGAAACAATTTTATAGATATACCAAATAAATCTTCAATAATTATTAATTTAAATGACAGTGGCAGTGACACAAACTCTGATAGTGATATAAACAATGATAAAAGTTATAGTGATTAATATTTTTTATAATTTAAAATTACCATAAATTGACAAGTTCAAAAAAAAAATGATTTTTTTTGTGCATATTTGAAGTATTTAATATAGACTATAAAGACTTTAAAACAAAACGATTTTTAAACATTCCTATAATTATATTTCAAATATAGCCAGTCCTAAGTGTGATAAAAAATGTGGAGGAATATCATGTGAGTATATACAGTTCATTCTAAATATACCATAAAAAAACACGTGTATTTTAAATAATTATTACGGTCCTGGCAACTACTATTAACAGAACCATAAACTCAGCCGGTATAATGGTTATACTGTCAGCCCTTATTGGAATCAATAAGTGAGGGTGGCCATTTCATTTGGAAATAGTATAAAACCCCAAATTTTGCGCAGTTCTTCCTCGCATTAGACAGCGTGCGGTACCTGTACCTACTAAACAAATAGGCAACAATTTTATAGATACACCAAATAAATCTTCAATAATTATTAATTTAAATGACAGTGGTAGTGACACAAACTCCGATAGTGATATAAACAATGATAATAGTGATAATGATTTATATTTTAATAATTTTAAAAATATCATAAATTGATAAGTTCAAAAAAAAAAAGGAATGATTTTTTGTGTGTAAAGTATTAAACATAGACTATACAGACTTTTAAAACAAAATGATTTTTAAACATTCCTATATTTATATTTCAAATATAGCCAGTTCTAAGTCTGATAAAAATGTGAAGGAATGTCATGTGAGTATATACAGTTCATTCTAAATATCATATAGGAAAACATGTTTATTTTAAATAATTATTACGGTCCTGGCAAGTACTATTAACAGAACCATAAACTAAGCAGGTATAATGGTTATACTGTCAGCCCTTATTGGAATCAATAAGTGAGGGTGGCCATTTCATTTTTGGATATACTATACACCTCAAATTTTGCGCAGTACTTCTTCGCGTTAGAGAGCGTTCGGTGCCTGTACCTACTAAATATTAAATAGGCTTGTGCCTAATAATTGCCATAAACTAAAATCGTTACTTTATTTAAAACATTTTATTGTTACAGTTATTTTTAACAAAAGAAAATTGTCGTTATAGCGTTTGTGTTTATGTTTACAATCCATAGATAAGTGACTCAACACATAATAATAATAATAATAATTTATTTAATATTTTTTTTAATGACAGCAGCGTTTTTTTTTTTTTTTGAGGACGCTGCTTTTTTTATCGTAGTCTAAGCCTTTGTTTTTTTTTTTTTTTTTTTTGCGTATCATTAGAATAACCTGATAACATAACAAGTAATTAAGTTATTATTGCTACACTACTGTTGTCATAGTAATGTTAACACTGCATACTTTTTCAATAATTAACTCTACTTTTCTCTGCCTCACATCTCTGCCTCACAAAATTTGTTCTTAGTTTTATTAAACAATAGTATTGTTTCTTGCATACTTACTGAATGGTTAACATATTTGCTGTGATATAATTCTGCCCTTTTTAATACTTTGCTCAAGTTTCTTTTGGCTGAAAACAGTTCGCTAAATTCTGTCATAAATGCGTCCAGGGTCGTGACTGTGAATGTGACTTGCCGCACCTTGCAACAACTCATCAAAATGCACTCAATTTTTCAACTTTCACTACACCACTGGATCAAAAATCACGATATTTATATTATTTTTCACCCCACCTAGAGTTCCTTGCATTTTTATTTATTTATTTTATTATTATATCTTTTTTGAAGAAAACTAATCAACTATTAATCAACTCTAGCCATTCTATTATCGTAGGCGTATCATAGGTAGATCTTCACTTCTGATGCTAGATTATTAACATTTTATTTTTAAATAATCACTATTTGTAATAAAATTCACGTATCAAAACAATTAAACAATTAACACAGTATGCCTTACAACCGTTCAAGGTGGCAGTCCTAATCTGAATATCTAATTCATTCCCATTCAGCATTTTTTGGGGTACTCAGCATTTTCAATAACTGACGTCACAGAAGACCTCTTTTCCCCGCGATTATATGATCAACATGCACTGTTTATCAAATTTCACACCCACACTCCGATAGTGAAGTAACATTTCCTTACGATAGATAAAAAAGTTAAGAAACGCGCTGTAGGCAAATTGGCGATTAGTTTAGATAAATTAGCGTCTTATTTGAAAAGATTCCGAGAAATATATAACTAGACATGAATTTAAATTATTAACGAGGAAGGGAATATTTTCGTATGAATACGTCGACTCTTTGGAAATATTGAAAAGAACAATTGCCATCTAAAGAAACACCATTTGTGCTTGTTTTCCATAAGAATCAATGTTAAATGGAATATAGGGAGGCAGAAGTGTAGTTTGCACCTAACCTAAATGATTTTTATTTAACATTAAACGTAATTATTATTTATTTTATGTTTGTAGTATCTATAATATGAAAAAAAGAAGATTAAGCTAGTTCACAAATATTATTATTTTAATTTATTAAATGTAGCATTTTTTATTGACTGTCTAATTTTTTATCAACTCACTCTGTGATATGCTAGATATGTCGCAAACATCCGGTTACGTCATAACTACACCTATTACAAAAAATCTGCTAGAAAATTATTTCTTAAGGCGCCATCTTGTTATTATTATTTATTGAAATTATTAAAATTTTATTTTAAAATTAGTACACCTCTACATTTTTAAATACACCGAGTATGTTTTTGAACTGTTTTCTTATAAAAATATTGTAAATTATTTTACAGTCTGTTCCAAACGGTTAAGCGGAACTAGATTTTGCAATCTAGTTACTTTCATCGTTTAAATCGTGCCTTTCGGCCGTTTTGTTTAAGCTTTGTAAATCATACTTACAATAAACATTTTTTGGTTAAGGTTAATATCATTTTAAAATGTCATTTTCTTTATATTTTGGTTTTTTGTGTCATTCTTAATACAAATTTCCCATTTATTTTTTGTCATTAAAATATCTAAAAAAATATTTAATTTTGACATGTCATTCGTTTCTATGGTTTCATTGTTGGAATTTTAAATTTTGACATCCCAACGTGAAAAATGAAATAACCCAAGCAAGGTCCCTTCTCGTGACAACCTAAAAGAACTAAATTCCCATTTAGTTCCGCTTAACCGTTTGGAACAGACTGTAGCATTTTTTCAATACCACAAAAAATACAAAAGTAATGATATTGTCACAAGTAAGGTATATATTATTAAATAGATAATATAGGGCGCTATTTTGAAATTATTTGTTCCCGTTTGTGACGTCAGGTCAACGATATCAGTAGTGTTTGTCCTCGATAGTCGACAAAACTAATTAACACGTGTTCATTATCTTATCATCTGCGGTAAGACTAAAAAGATAAGAATCCTTTTGATCTTTGCAGCCGCCCCGCGAAAAGATAAGAATCCTTTTGATCTTTGCCGCCGCCCCGTGAAAAGATAAGAATCCTTTTGACCGAATTAACACGTGTTCATTATCTTATCACCTGCGGTTAGACCAAAAGATAAGAATCCTTTTGATCTTTGCCGCCGCCCCCGCGAAAAGATAAGAATCCATTGTTTCTTTCCGCCGGCGCGGCGAAAAAAGTCCTCAAGGTTTCGGCGGCAAAAGATCAAAAGATAAGAATCCTTTGATCTTTGCCGCCGGCGCTAGGCTTAGCTAGGCGCAGCGGGGGTGACGGGCGGCCCCTAGCCTCGAGCGCGGCTCCGCACCTGATCTGGTCACCTGATTGCACAGTTTCCACGCCTCAATTTGGTTCCCTAATTGGCTCAGTTAGCTCATCATGCTTTTGATTGGTTATCAGTAATTAGGCCACACCCCCTTTTTAAAAAGTGGTGGGGTAGGGCTCAATCGCCCTAATACCTACTGATGATCTTAGGCAAACCGTTATTTACTCTGACCCGTTGCATGTGATCTTTTAGGTACGAATCTATTTACGAATATAGATATCCAAAATGCAACTTCTAACTCTCGAACCATATATTCTTGACCCCAGAGCTAGTTAGACTGACGACATTAACTTTGCCACACCGAAAGAAGTACAACAAGTTCTCTCACGATATTACTGTATCAGATAACTATTAAAGACTTATTATGTTTGAAACAGTGCTTAATATAAATCTGTAAACAATACAAATAATAAATCTTTTTTAACTTGAGCAACAGAAGAAGAATGGAGGTATGTTTACTGGTACCTTAATTGTAAATATTGACCAAAAAACCCAGAGCCCAAAAATACATAATATTAATCCATTCACATACAATTCAAAACATTTAATTTTTTAGCAAATATTTCTGGGGTACAAAATGTACCTTTTTCGGAACAGGATGGTTCCAGTACGGCAGAGTTAAAAGGGGTCAACTTTTTACAGCTGGTTACAGACAGTGCGGAACAGAAAATCATGGAAGGTCCTTGGGAGGTCTTAGTCAATAATCGACCGCTTATGAGAGCAATATGCTCTTCCTATCATCATTGTTCATTTGTATGTTAAAAAAATTATAAATATTATGTATATTAATGTTTTTAGAAAACTAGTGAAAGTGTTAAAATGTTACATCTAAAAGCTCTTGTTAGTGTAATAAAAAATGTAAATATAATAAAATTAATAACAATATTTTTATCAAATTATTGATGTCAGCTGTCAATATTTATTTAACAGATAATGAATATTAATACAATGTCAATCACTTCTCAATTAACAGTTAAATTAGCTATTTTTTAACTTCCTCTGGTAAATTTATTAATTTACTAGGAAATTAACACCTTTTAATGGAACGGAAACATTTTTTCTCACAATAAATAATATTTTTTAACTTACGGACAGTTAATTTGAACGCTAAGGTGAAACTGATATTAACTTGATTGTATCTTAATCACGAGAAGACCAGACGCCAATGAGGAATAAATCCTCGGTTATAAATATTCAATGTTATATCTTGATATCTGACAGATTTAAGTATTGCATATTTAGAGAATTTATTTCTTGTCAAATTGGTAAATTATTACTAATTTATCATGTTGTATATATTTTATCTTGTTAAACTGAATGTAGAGATCATCACGTTTTTGATTTTTTGACTTTATCAGTGTTCTTATTTGGTAAAATATCATTCTATCAATTTATATTGACCATTTTGGAACGATGGGTGTTTTGATTGCAATCTTAATTTTCGAAACGTTATCTTTATTACTTTCTAAAAACTGTGAAATTTTTGTAGAGTACTTGAATTAGAAAGCATCAATTGGTCAGTACCGAAATTATATAGATTCTAATTAAACATTTAGTTCTAATTTTACTACATCACCACATATATGTTTTTTATATCTAACAAAAAATTTAATCACAAAATATATATATAAACACCATTATTAAGAGCATTACAATATACAAAAGTAAAGTTCAAGTTAAAGAGCTTAATGTGACAGAAATGGACTCAGGAAAAAGAGCAGTGGTTATATCAAGGAGCAAAAAAAAAAAACAAAATTATAGATGTTGATCATTTTCATGTCGTTGAAGACATAAAAATTGGAGATAAAAGATTACCAAAGTTATCATGGACTCCAAGAGGGAGGAGAAAACAGAAAAGACGCTAGAAAAAGCTGGGTTGAAGAAATTCGAAAAGAGAACTAAGCAAAACGTAATGTCTGGATAGACAACTTGATGGTCTGGTACAATGCTCTTGATGAAGTTTAGTAAAACTGGATATGTCTACACCCAGATATTTAAGAATAAAAAGTTGTCCATGGAAAGGAACAAAATTGCACAAATATTTTATTTTTCATTTGAATTTATTTCTTTCGTATAGCTACATGTTAAGCACAGCATTAAAAACAAAAGTAATAATAATAACAAGTTAATTCAATTCAAGTGATGAAAACATATAAAGCAAGCAACCGAGTAGAAAAAAAGAAAGCCTCTGTAGTTGGATGTCGAGTTGGTCGATCCATTCAAAGGCAGCAGGCATTGCGAAAAAGGGATCGTCTGGTTCGCCCACAGAAGTGCGGAGAGGACAATTTCCTATGATGTGTTCGGTGATTTGTATAGGTACTCGGCAGTCTACAGTACGTTGTCGTATAGAGGTCACATTTTTTAAGCTATGGATAGTCCTAGCATTGCCTCTTCTCAGACAGTTTAGTCTGCACCACGTTTTCCTTAGTTGGTCTTTGCTTGATAGAGGCGTTTCTGGATTTTTTATGTACTGGTCTCTTTTAGGAATATTTTCATGTCTCGTTTTCGTCCATGCTGCTGTGGGATCAAATTTAACTAATTTTTCCTGTGTTTTAACCAGATTGGGGGCCGGAATTTGACACGAGAAATGAGCCGTCCTTCAAGAATTTGGTGAATGTGTAATTGTTGAATGCACGTCCGATCATAAATATTTATCCATATTCGAGCTGCATCGATTCGTCTTCTAATCTCTGGTGGGTGAATGTTGCAGAGAACTGGTAACCAAGATTTTGGATAGATTTTAATGCGACAAAAATTAACCTCATCGTCTCGTTGAGTTGCGTATCAATTTTGTTGGTGTGTGGATTATTATATCAAGTAGATTAATCGTATTCTGCTGCAAGGTAGACCATTGCGAAAGCTGCTATGCGTAGTGTTTATGCATCATATTTGTCTTGTGAATACATTTGTATTAATAGCGGCTCATAAATTTTGGCTGGAATATGACAAACAATAAGTCAAATTCAAAAATGCAATTTGTCAAAACATTTTTGATTTGAGGATAGGTTTGTTGAACTATTAGGTACCGATATAATTGTTATGGTTTTCTTTGAACATGGTCTGTAAATAAATGATTGTAATATGTAGTATAGCACACACGGAATCCCCATATTTCTATTTTAAATGGTTTAATTCATTCTTATATTAATACACAAATTGCAACATTTTTCCATTTAATTTTTTTATGAAAATATTTTATACTAATTTTTTATTATGCACGTTTGTCTCGGTTTGCATCAATAGACATTATAAACCCGTTCGTGAAAAAATTAATTATTTATGTGATTTTGTCAGTTAATGGTGATACTGAGTTTTCAACAAGCTATCTGTCTAAGATTAAATCCGAATGGTGAGTGATAAAAATAGTAGGATTAGCATTAAAGTGGAATAAATGAAAGGGAAACTGTCACCTTCTTAATAAAAGTTTAAACTCGTGGGATATTACGGTTTTATTGGTTTTACTCGCTTTTATCAACCTACCCACCAAGAACATCTCAAGTTTCACATCCGCATACAGCTCAGACCTTGCACTTTTACCAGAACACACAAGCTGTCCCATTTACTACAACACGCGACACTAACTTTATTTATTTATTTAACCACTAAATGCGCATTTAGTATAACAAATCATATTATAACCACAGAAATAGCAAATAATGATTAACGTTCAGATTTAAAAAAAAAAAAGTCAAATGTGATCAGTTATTTCAAACCTTTTTCTGTTAACGTTCCACTTTCGACATGTAAGAAAGTTGATGAGGAGTTGAAATGTACATCTAGTTTTTGATAAACGTAGTAGATAATTGTTTGCTGCCTACAACGAGGGCTGGATGAAAATTGGTAAGAATAAGAAGTAAAGAATATTTTTTAGACGGTCGCGAAGTTCAGTATAGACTTGACCGTTAATTGTCTGGCCTGGGGGGGGGCTCCTTATATAAGCATTAAATGTCATTGTTGGGTGATTAATTTTGAATATGATATTAACATACTTAATCCGTACTTCCTCGACCTGACCGAACACTCTTAAAAATATGTTTACCCTATGGCTGTCTAAATTGGACTGCCCTTAAACTTGTATTAACCTTATGGCTTAACATGTTTAAATTTACCTGCGCCGAGAGCCTAACATCGCCCAACTGACAAATTTCATCTCACGTCCTTTGCCATCTAGTCTCAACACTTATATGGCAATTTATTGGTAATAATTTAAATAGTTTTAATAAGAAAAAGAACCAAAAGTAATGTTTATTTTAAAGACAAAGATTAAACGTTATTTATGTACACATGGTCCGAATATATATAATATTTATTGGACACTTTTGTAAACTCATAAGATTTACAACGTTATTTTTATGTTTCATAATATTAGGGAATAATAAACATGTCTGCATTTATCTTTATTGTCCTTTCTAAAAATTGATTATTTATCATTTAATATTTTTTTATATTTTACTCTAATTGGATAATTATAATGAATTTATTTATGTAATATTATTTCTGAGATCATACCAAAATTAACTCCTTTATATGCTTTTTTGGAGATCGTCGAGGTATAATATTCCCCTCGCGTCCAAAATAATGAATGCCATGATCTTACCGACTGGTGGGACCAATATACTTTCTTTGGAACCAGGGAACTGCGATGATTCCACTTTTTGGACTATTCCTCGGTCTCTGGCGTGTAATAATGGGCTTTCACCACGTTCATGGCAACAAAGTAACTCAAAAAATTCACCATATTTTATTAAACATATCCAAACCAGCTTGACATCGAATGAGTTTGATCTCCGCAGAGAGAAAACGCCAGGCACCTATCTTGCGAATAGCTTCCGCGTATACAATCCCTCGGTTAAAATAAAATGTACGCGTTTCTTCGGTATTCCAACTACCTCTGCTATTTCTGACAACTTTAGTCGTCGGACATTTAAAACGACATAGTAGACCCCGTCAACAATTTCGTGTGTTAGGGCTGTTCTCGGACTTCACGTTGTCTGCGGCGATCACATTGACACAGGTTCTTCCTCATTTACATTCATTTAACGACAAATGTTTGCATACGATGCAACCTTTTAACCGTATCGCTGTACATTTCCTTCGTAGACAACTATTTTTTGACAGATACTTAGGTACTATTACCGTCTAGAATGCTAAAAAATGGCATATATTCAACTTTTTTTTTTTTCACTTTACTATATATGGTTATCAAATTTTTAAAATATAAAACAATTCTTAAAGATTACGAAAAAAAATTTTATTTTTTTTTCTATTAATTTTACATTTTGTAGAGGGCGCTCAAATTTTCTTCTTAAAAAAACAATACTGCATGGCGGACAGTTAATCTCTGGAACGGTAAGTATGAAACATAAAATTCAAAATGCGTTACAAAAAGGAAGTGTTCTTACGTGATAGTTTACCAGAAAAATTGAAAAATCATTAAAAATAAAAAAATGGCGTACATTTTAAATTTTTTTTCAAAAATCGACTTTTTTTCCGACCTATCAATAAACTATCATACAGGATATAAAAACAAACAAAATGCTTCAAAGTTCATTAAAATCGGCCCAGTAGATCCGGAGATTAACTGTCCGCCAGTTAAAAAAATATATATTCGAGAAAAACGCGTTTAAAGTTTTTTTTACATTTTTTTGTAAATATTGTTTTTAAAATTGATTTTTATGACAATCAATTAATCGGCAATGCCTGGACCGTACAGAAGTAGACCTTCGTCCTCAAGTGCCTGATGTTGCTCCAGTAGGTCTTGCTTCTTCTCCAAGCGACCGCTTTTCGTTGCCGCGTTGGTGCCTTTTTCTGCTAAGGAAACTCGCTCGATATCTTTTTTGATCGCGTATTCGTAAGAATTTTGATTTAATATTTTAGAAAGTTATTATTGAAGATATAAAGAATCAAAATACGTAAAAAAAAAAATGAGTTTTTGAAAATTCTAGACGGTAATGGTACCTTAATAACTGCATGATATTCAGTTTTTCCATGTGAGGCTTTTGATCGTTTTGTTTAGCAAAAGCCCGCTTCAAACCTTAAAAATAGAGCTCATGACAACTAAGGAAATTCCAGTCCGGAATATCCTATAGTCACCTGAATCGTACCTACATATATCCTGTTTTTTTTTGTTTAAGTTGAACTAGATTTTAAACTAGTAATTTTATCGGTTAAATAAGTCTTTTAATCATTTTTAGTATGTAAAGCACACTTCAATCTATAAAAAGAGAGCTCATGAGAACTTCGGAAAATGATTCCAGATAGTTCCGCTTAAACGTATGGTATACCATATATATGTCAATGCAATTATTTGTTCTATTTTGTAAAAAATAGTATGCTATAAATTATATTCTAAATTAATACCGGACCTACAATAATCATATCTAGTACACATTCATATTTGTTTTAAATCCATTTCCTAAAATAATAAACATAAAAATATTAATTTCGTTCGCCATTACATCCAGCTAATTAAATATTTTATATTAGTAATAGCAATTGAAAATATTAATAATAATTAATAGTAAATTTCAAAATTTTCTTTTTTAATTATCAACTTCCATCCTTCAAGTTTTATTACCGACCTCTTTCTTAGAAAGTGGTCCAAAATATCTTAACAAAGTGACAGTCATGGTAGAACATGAAATCCAGAAGCAGGTCGTCTTTTAAATAAGACCATAGTAATTTTAAATTAAATTATGAACTATATGTGTGCCACACAGGATTTAGCATTATTGCAGCTGCAAGATGATGATGATAAAAAAGATTTAAAGTGTGAATGTTCACACTTCTCAGGGTTTCGCATTCGATGCATACTGTATACAGTGTTGCCAACTCCGTATAATGAAATAATCGTACGCTGTAGCGAAAATTATCGTATTTTCATAAAAATTATCGTACACCCGCGAGACGGGATAGTAAAGTAATAAAATTTAGAAATTTTTATTTTTATTCACTTATCAATACATTTTTATTATAATTTATTATTGAAAGGAAATACGTACACTAATAATCTACAGGCGATTCTCAACGTTTAGGATGAACTAAATGGGAATTTCGTTCTTTTAGGTTGTCACGAAAATGGACTTTACTGTGGGGAGCTCTGATTTGTAAATAATGAAATGTCACGGTTGGCTGATTTATTTATTTCATTTGTACTTACTCTGTACATCCCTCACATTATGGGTTCCAAGACTTGCGAGCGGATCAAGTCTGGACCCCCCCTATTAATCCGCTAGCTGGTTGCTATGATTCTTGGAAGGATTAAGGGTTGTTTCAATTAAACTCAACATTTTAGCTAATCTACTTTAATTATGATACGGTTTAAATATTTACATTAATTACACTAGACTTACAATTACGTCGATACAGCTAAATCCAAATGAGACATTCACAAACACTAAACACTGGACTCTTTAGCACTAATCACTAATTTGTCCACAGGACACCACAGTCCTGACTGACATCCTCTAAAACCATTTATCTCTCACATGTCTTTAGCTGGGCACTACACTAACGTTCATACGGAATTACTTGTTACATTTTACTAGTCCAAACACTCTAAATGTCTCTAACCCATGTCTCTTAAAAACCAACTCCAAAACATGGTCTTAAACATACGACGGCTTAAGCTGAACTTTTTTTAACATCTTAACGTTATGATGGTTTTCAATCTACTCCCTTAAACTCGACCACCCTAAAATGCTTAAATCGCCCAACTGTTAAATGTCATTTAACACCTTTTGACTATCTGTGTTGTACTATCTTAAAATTCATAATTTATTGATGATAACTCAGATAAATATCCCATTAGAAAATAGCCGAATCATAATATTTTTATCTCAGACAGAATTAATTATTATTTATGTGCTTATGGTTGACGTATATTTTTTTAACACAATAATTTACGATTCACTTTTCATGTTACATTGATAAAATGTCAAGTTAAAATAATAAACAAATCTACCGTTATCTTAAATGCCCTTTCTAAGCAATAGATTATTTTTTTATCGTTTAATAGATTAAATATTTTACTCTAATTGAATGATTTATTTATGAAATTTTATTTATGAAATAATACCAAAATTACCTCCCTTACATTACTTGGGTTATTTCATGCTTCACGTTTGGTATGTGAAAATTTTAAATTCCAACAGTGAAACTATGGAAACGAATGACATTTATTAAAAATTTGCATACATTTTTACATATTTAGAAGACAAAAAAAAAATGGGAAATTTTTATTAAGAATGACAAAAATTAAAATGCAATGAAAATGACATTTTATAAAGACAATCAATTTAATCTAGAATTGCAATATGAGTATGATTTATCAAGCTTTAAAAAGTTACCAAAAGTCGGAATTAATAGATAAAAATTACTATATTTCAAAGCCCAGTACCGCCTAAACGTTTGAAATAGCCTGTACTATATACTTCAAAATTATAATTAAATGAGGATAGGTACAATATTATTCAATAAGTAACATCAATAATGAAAAGTTGTGATTTTATATATAATATATTTACTCTACATTAAATACTTCATTAAAAATCATCATTTTAATTTTTCATCACGTTTTTAAATTTATACATATTGCTATTTGGTTTCTCAAACATATCTTTTCCCGGTTTGAAATTTTGACAAGAACCATGTTTCTTCACATGCTGACTGGATAAAATAACGCCGTTAACTGTGTAAAATAATTTTGCTAAATACTTTTTCACATTGCGCATTTGAATGTGGAAGACATAAGACATTTAATGCAACAATGCAAGGTTTTGAAAGCTAGACAATTTCATTGGAATAGTTGAGATACTTGATTCAAAACTCATCTGAACTTTCTTGGCCAGTTAATTCAATTTTTGAATGAGGCATTGCTCTTCATTCTTTATTAATGTAGTAGGTACGCAAGCAGTCATCTTGGGAATCCCCGTTAAATGAAATGCAAAACATGTACTTAGTTATTAAGGTACAAACTCTTTCCTATGAACGTTATCAGTTGCGCTGCTTTTTAGAACTACATTCCGTAGACGCAGAACAGGGCAAGTTAAGCATTTTCAAATATCTTTAATTCCAGATAAAATATTATCGTACAGTAGTCAAAATTATCGTATTTTACGTACGATAATGAAAACTGTATCGTACATCGTACAGAGAGTCAAATTATCGTATGTGTACGATAATTATCGTACGGTTGGCAACACTGACTGTATATATCCCAGTATTCTACAATTAGCTCAGAAATAGACGTTTCCCTTAACCTGTTGCTTGTTTAGCAAGTACGTAAGTCTAGCACTGTGTGGTAGGTAAGGTGTCAATATAGTGTTCACATGTGACTTTCTCTAAACAAACTTAATTCCGATAAACTTTCAATAAATTACACTTCAATTATATCTGTCAACTTATTATAATTATTTATTTTATAACTTATAACAGTCGATGAATTTTTCTGTGATTACTTGCGTGAGATGATTTAATTAATTTTGTAGAAAATAAACTTCCTGATATTATTTTGTAATCGATATTCAATAATATTGAACGATAGAGATTGTATTGGAAAATTATCTTATATAAATTGGCGCCTTTCTTTTTAATTATTGCTTTTTACAAATAAATAATTAAATCATCAACTGAAAAGCAGACAGATCCATACGCCCAGCCGCCATGGCGTATTATAATTTTCAGGCTTTCACTTCTCAAAAAGGCTTGATTCTGGATGAAAAAACTTGATTTGTCCTTAACAAATTTCATTTAAGTTCGGTTTAATCCATCTTAAAATAATGTATTTAGATACAACAGTCTCTAGTCTTCACGACATGGTTTAAAAGTTGCTGAAGTTTGCGAGTAGCGAATTCTTGTCAAAACCTGACAAACTGAAAAGCGACAATAAAAATAGTAATTTACATATTAATTCATTTGAAGCTGCTATATCTCTCGCCATAATTCTGGTCTTAGTGTATGGTGTTATCATCTCAGACATGCTTACGGTATTGACTGAACACCAATCATATCATACGTTCCATCTGGAATGGTGGATAATTCCAAGTGTCAGATATACCGGAATTATTATTATCGTTATTAAGTATTATTATTATTATTTTATTCATCAGGCTCCTCTTTGCAACTAAACAATAAATATATAATTAAAATTAACTCTCGTGGACTTCCAGACAAATGTTTATTATGAAATTTTCCTTTCCAGCTGAGAAAAACATTTCTCTCAAAGTGGAGGAAACAGAATCAAATTGATGGTTTTTTGCCCGAGCTTAAAAAGCTACATTCAAGTTTTAAGGATAAGGTTGTCATTGTAATTGTTGGTGTTTGAGGTAACCTGAAGTTCTCCTTTAAGCCCACCACACAGGGAGAGGCTTGTCTTATGACATATACGTGCATACATCAACGCGCATCGAGTAGTATCCACAGGCGTAAAGACTTCTTTGACAGTCTTTTTAGAAAAATTATAGAGTAAGATGTCCTCCATGAGTGACATAATTTTGTAAATAATATATTAATTATTTAAAAAATATATTGTATAAAAATGGCATGAGCTTGCATTATGAAAAAACAAAATTTTAAAGGTTATTTAAGCGGTGAAGTGAATGTTTCGCAAAAATGAGTGAAATAATGGCTTTTGAAGAGACTTTAACATTCGCATATTAATATACTGGAATACAGGAAGAACTTTGACTGCAAACTGATGATTAACTCAATTATCTTTGGTGATCTTTTGAAGGGAAATGGAAACCATTCACGTCTGCAATTCGCCTACTCAATAATTTTCAAGGTACGTTAAAGGTATTGCTTAGGTCAAAGCAGATTGTACGTGCGCTGGATTTGGTAAGATTTCCGCGGCTGCATATTGCCAGGGTATGAGATGGAACCATGTGCAGCCAACTTCACTGACCGTTCTCATCGAGTCTGGTTACATAGATAGGCTGCGTTAGACACAAATAGCCATTCTTGCTGTGACATAACATTCTAGTTCTAACTATACATTCTATAACTAACTAGCTCTTCGAGTCTGACGTGTGAAATCAATGGACACTTGTCAAGATCTGACGCTTGGTAGATCAAATTCCCTCTTCTTGATCTGCAGAATGCAGAAAGCAGTGTTACTTTGATCGTGGCAAATTATGAAGTTGCTCGATCGGTTGTATATTCCACAATAGCAAATCTTTAGGGTTTGGGTTGTCGTCGCCCGAATTTAGGACCACTAGTATTTTACTAGAAACTAGTGGTGTAAGCCACATCGTAAATAAGCTACATCAAGTAAGCCACATTATACTTGATGTGGCTTAAAAGCTACTGTAGTTTGCGACTAGCGGATGCTTGTCGAGATATTTCAAACTCGATAGTAATAATTTACCTGTAAATGTTGAATTTTCTTAATCACTATACTTAATTTAAAAAATCGCCTTTGTTTGAAACGTAGACAATCACATTTAATCATAGTTGACTATAAGGCGTTTGAAGAAAATTTCTTATTGAAACTGATTTTCTCAGCGCATAATTTTACATTAAATTAATTAATACGTGGAAACGTAAAGTGAACTAGTACAAAGAGTATTGGGACATCGGTTTGCTAGCAACAACATATTTCCTTTAATGTTTTTTATCTTTTGTCAATTAAAGTAAGTGAATAACAAACACGGTTAATGATGCAAGATAACATGCTTTGGCACACAAACCAAGGAAGCACCTGACTATTGTAACATACCGCATTCATTCTTGTAAAAGGGGAATTGTAAAAATCACTGTGCGGTATTTATTACATCATTACGACATCTTGGGACCAATAATTCGCGATATGCCTTCTAGAAAGTGGTTATTACAGGGAACAATTGTATCAGCAGATCTGATCGAACACGATTTCCCAGTTAAAACTTTACACACAGTCACAATACTATACACAGTTACATATACATATTTACACGTACATACGCAACTTTTGCCTTTAATTAAATACATTTATTTACTAGCAGTAGCTACTTATTATTTACTCGTTTTTTACTTCGGAATATTTTTACTTTTTTTCTTGTTTCTTGGACAAGTCAATCTGACTTTGGGCCTCGCTAACACAAATCTTCCGCTCTTTTAATCCATCCATCGCGCATCGCGTTCAGAGTGGATTGGATGCACACACTGTGTTGGGAATCTCCGCCCTTGCTATTGGAAGTAGGAAACATCAGTAACATGTTTATTTTTTCGATTTGTACGTATTTCCCATATTTGTCATATTATTCATGCTATATACATGCCGGTAAAACTAAATTTTATGGTTTAGTTATTCGCGGATTTTCCCAATTTGCGGGGACCCCAGGAACAAAATCCCCGCGAATTTCAAGGACGACTGTATATTTTGCCTTTTTCGAAAAATTTGGCCTACATTGTTTATTTTAAGTTCACCCAGTGGAGGATTAACTAAGCTGGGGGTCCTAGGCGCATCGTGATTAAGAAACCCTTCGCTGAAAATACAGAAAAAGTTAACTCATCGTTGTATACATAATTTATGTATAAGGGGTGTTTGATAAATCAGTGACTTTGATGAAAGATGGCTCTCAGATCAAATGTTTGATATTATTTCTGACATATTTGTGGAAAAATATTGTACGGGTTGCGGACATAAATAATGTAATTAGATCTAACTGACCAGTTTCGAAATATTTTATTTCTTCATTAGAGCTACACAAAATATAAAATATAAAGTACAAAAGCTACTATTACATTGTTAAAAAACATACCTGATCTAAAAACGCACTGTTATTGTAAGGTAATTAAAATAAGTGGAAAGTCATAATCATAATAATCAAATCCACAACATACATATTACTTCTGACATTTTCCATCCTTTATAAGACATACGCACTAAGTTTTAAGCAGATCTGTGAAATAGTACATATTTAACAGCGTTCGGAAGCGAATAAATTTGTATTTATTTGTTAAGGTGAAAAATGTGAATTCCGTTTGTTGATAAAGCACTACTTTTTGCCTGGAAAACCATCAAGGAAATTGAAGCAAAGCTAAAAAGGTATTATGGGAACTCTACCCCGTTGCATTGAATGATTCATAAGTGGTTCACTGAATTTCGTTGTGGTCGTACGATCACGAATGATGCTAAACTTCCAGGACGATCGAATGAGGTCACAATTGAAGATATGGTTAGTAAAATTCATGATATCGTGTTGGACGACGCCGAGTGAACATTCGTGAGATAGCCAAGATGGTAAACGTCTCAGCCGAACGTGTCAAATTGATCGAATTGCGCTACAAACTATTCTCTCATCCACCCTATTTTTCAGATTTGCCCCTCTGTTACTTATTTCTCTTTCTAAATATGAAGAAATAGCTCGCTGGAAAAAGATTGATACCGAACGAGGAGATCATCGCTGAACTACACGCTTATTTTGCGGAAATCGAGAATCGTACTTTTGGGAAGATTTAAAGAAGTTGGAATATCGCTGGAGCAAAATGTATGAAGCTAAAAGGCGTCTATGTTGAAAAATAAGTCGCATTTTGGTAAAAAAATCTTTCATTTGAAAGTCACTGACTTATCAAACACCCTTCGTAAAAATGTATGTTCCATTTAAATGTTTCTTAGATAATCGAACATCTCTTGTATTTGAGAGCAAATTGTTTCAAAATATAAAATATTATAGATAATATCATTATCAAGAATTCAGACTTTTAAGATACTGTCTTATTCCAGGAAGCTGGAATATCTGGGACACATAATGGGAAAAACAAATAAATTACAGCTCTTCCTACTTAGCATGCAGGATAAGATTGAAACCAGTAGAGAGCCAGGTAGAAAAAGAACTTCGTGGCTTAAATATTTGCGATAGTGGTAGGGAAACTCTTTAACAGAGCTATTTCGTGCTGTTTTCAATAAAACTATGAAGCCAAAATGATGGCCAACATTCGTTTAGCTGATAGGGCACCGGAAAAAGAAGAAGAAGATTAGTATCAAGCGACTTTCAAATCTAATGTTATACCCTCTCTTCAATAATAAAAATTTTGTGCATTGGGTAATGTAATTTCAACCACTTCAATTGATTATGAATCCAAAACGGTATTCTAAATTTTATTTAAAATATTGTTTATTTGCTTCTGAAATAAATAGTTTTATATAAACTAGACAGGATGATATATGGTGGCTTGTAGATTCTTGTTTATTTTGACTAACAGTAGTCATATCACAACTTGTCATCAGGTGCACTCTGTATGACTCTGTATGTCTGACATGTAATTATGAATCATGATTTTGCAAGTACTCTTAAAAGAATTCACATAATTAACGATTACTTATTTAAACATTTTGTAAATAAGCATGTAACACAAAATTCTACATAGCGAGACATCATGTGCAATTTTTCAACTTTTTAAAACAATGCCAACATACCCAAGTTATGCAATGTTGTCATACTTCTTTCGCTTTTTAAGATCCGTTCACAGCATAAAATGAAAGTAAAATTTTTATCTTCCATTACATAAAAACTATGTACAGTTTTAATTTACTGCAGTCTCGTGCATAGTACCTCGAAAGGAAACGGTCTAATTCATAATTTCATAATAAAATATATTTGTCTCCATAGCAAGTTTCTGTGAAATAATGATTTGTAAAAGCTACTGGTAATAATTAGTAAGAATACGAAACTGAAAATAGAGAAAATATTTTTATTTCGAAATACTGATGTAAAACCTTTGGTGTACATCATTTTGGGCTGGCATTCGAGCCAAGGGAGTGCGGTCTCTTCCCAATATTTTAATAAATTAACCTAATTTCTTGCCCAGAGGAAATGTTTTGAAGGCAAATGACGTCTCCGACACGTCATGCGTTTCTCTATCCAACGTGCACAATGATGTGTTCATGAGATCACGTTATTTTACAAATTACACGACAAGTTCCAGCTTGCACATGCTTGTTTATTTCATAGCGATATGTAACAGGTTTAGTGTGGTATATTGCTTTATTTAATTATTTACTTAAATTTAACTAAAATTAAATAAAAATCTGCATAACGACTAAAGTAACTGAACCATTTTTATATGAAGGTGTTGGTCAATTACTGGCATACTATCCCATTAAATGAAATGTAAATTTATCCCTTTTAGAGTATTGCCTTACTGGGTATATGGAGGCCCGACAAGAGGGGGGGGGGTAGCCAGGGAAAATTCTCGAGGCCACGGGGTCCTGGGCAGAGCTGTAGGAACGGCCTGACATCGGGGGAAGTTCAAGGAGCGAGTGACCGTCACTCATTTGTATTTTGGAAGTGAGGATCTTTTTTTCTCATCACTTGTATTTTGGAAGTGAGGCCCTTTTTTTAGGTTAACAGTTGTATTTTCACCTGTATTATAATAAAAATTCTCGCTTCAATGGTCCAGAGTCCGAGCTGAAAGAATTAGTTTTCACGCTTTTGATGGCCCCGGGAATAGAATTGATCATTAACGGGGCCCGCAAAGAAAGTTTCTCCCCGGGGCCTGGATATGCAATGTCCCATTGACGATTTACAAGATCTGAAGTCTACGGAAAATACTATTAATTTCGACTTTATACAATATGATTGAAAAAAAGTCGTCTAGTGTCATAGATGTCATAGCGTCTAGAGATCATAATGTGTAATTTCAATAATTTTTACAAATGTTTGTTTCGAATATAACCTTGATAATGAGGACGTCAAATGTCAATTAAATAATACTGGAAAGAGATATTGCCAAACTAGTTTAAAGGTACAACAAATCCATGGCTATTTGGACGACTTTTTGTCTCGATCCTATTGTATTAGCCATGATAGCCATATATAAGCCATAGCATAATTTTTTTTTTTTTTTTTATTTATCTCCATTGTATATTTACAATCTGTTTCGTTAGAAACAATAAGCAAATTGTCTAATTATATACATGGACATGATCGGATAAACCGCCCAATGACGGTATCCTTTATGTACAACTAGAAGTTATATATGTTACTAATAGCATAAATGTGACAAGAAATAAACAAGGATTGTTTTTAAAGCTATAATTTGGTTTTTACTTATAAATACTATAGTTCGTCAGAGTTAAACAACATATTTGCTAGAAACTAGTGTTTGTAACCACTATTTTTATTAATTTCTATTTAAATTCGATATTCTCAATGTTCATGTATTTCAGAGTATTGCCTGGTGAGTATAAGAACTCGTACTTTTTAATTAATTGAAATTTCTAAAACTACAACAGTCTACTAGATTGGCATTCTTTCAACCCTATTTCTGTTTAGGAATAACCACTATACTATGTCTACTACTATGAATAGTTCACAGACGATATGTACTTCCTGTGCTCGCTTTTCTCCAGAACCGATAAAACTTTTCAAAAAATTCCCCCCCGTCGAATGGGTTAATTACTAACTCAAATATTAGATACATTATAAAACGTTTTTCTTTATTCATGGATCTTACTAGAACTTTCAGGTGTCATCTATTGTTAAATCATTTTTATGATTTTTTCCTTCGTCAAAGCTCATAAAATAAATTTACTTCAAGAAGTTCAATTCAATACTTTTTTAACCCGATTTTAAGGGTTATAAAAACTATGTTTTTCTACAATAAATATTTAACATTCTTGTTTCTTTAAGTCAAACACATTTTCGCTACATGACGGCTAACGTTTTCAACAGTACTGAACCGTTTTCTTAGGACAATTTTTTTTTTTTAGTCTTATCATAATTAACATTGTTTATGCTATTTTTAAATTAATACACAACATTTTGAACATTTTGTTGTGATACTTAGCGATACATGCCTTTTGATTAAAATGGAAAAAAAAAATATGTTTTATTTATTGTACCTACAAACAACAATATTAACATGCAAATATCTTATATCTGCTGATTGGTTCAAGATAAGTTCAAGTTTTAGACAAGTTTACAGACTCCAGCATTATTCCTTTTAAAGTTGTGGCTCCTTAAATTTTATTTTTATATTGCTTTTATATATGGCCAGAATGTACGAAGTATTTTCCTGAGACATTTATAAACATCTGTACTACAGAGAATAGCCTACAGATTCTGTAGGTTATTCTCTATTACCGTAGTGGTTTTCCAAGTTTCACAACAGTATAGAAGCACGGCTTTATGGATCCTTTTTGTGCACAGTTGCTGCAGTTCCGCTATCTTTAATAATAAAAGATTTTAACATAGCAAAATTCATTTATTTCTGCTATTTCTTCTGCACGTTTCTGATATATACTATTTGCTGTAGCACCCATGCACATTGACTATTTTCTTAATGTTTATTCTCGTCCAACCAGATTGGCTTCTTCTTTTAACGTGAATAGTTCAGCACACATGTCATTGTATGTTGAAGCTATCAGACATTTGTCATCAGTATAATCGAAATCTTCAAGTGTGTATAGTAAGTTCCAGGTTACACTATGCTTTGAAAAATTTACCATGCACATAACAGCATGAAGAACAATGGAGAATAACACTGGTGATAGCACTCAACCCTGTCTAACGTCAGCATTGACGCGAATGTTATCACTTAATTTTCCTCTGTGTAGTACACAACACACGATACGATCATCTACACACGTATGCTGTATATTTCCATATCTTATTTTTTTAAAGTTACTAGATTAACAAAAATGATTTATTTGAGAAATAATTTATTAATTCGTTTTTTTAAACCTTTTCTACCTTTCTTTAAACTTGCTTTATACCAAATTCTAGTAACGCCACTGGATTGAAAGTAAAGACTTACAGAGTAAGTACTCCAGTAGATGCGAACATTATGATATGATTCAAATTGCAACGCGTCGGAGAACTCAACGAACCATTGACAACGTTGGTGGTCATAGCAGATTTTATTTTAAAAAAGGGATAGATATTTTTTTAATACATCTACTTTCATGTCATGTATTATTCATAAATATAATTTTTAGCAAATTATTTTTATTTGACAACATGATTTCTTACACTAATATACATATATATAAGAAATTTATATCGATTATGTTTGAAAGATGTGAAACAATAAAACGTTATGTTGACATATAATTTTATAATTTATTAATAGTGTTGTATATACAGAGTCTTCCATAAAGTAAAGAATGTTTAGTTATTAGCAAAAGGAAAGCAAATATGTTTCAACGAAAACGTTGTTTATTGCTAATACGTATCACAGCTTATTTTTTTACATAGTCTCCATCAGTGATGGATTTAGGCACAGGCTGTGAAGGCATTCGTCTCGAGCTCTTTAAGACAGGAGGCCTCCAACGCCTCCTAATTCACAAATGTATGCCAATGTGTATAAAAACTGCTTAATATTCATAATAAAATAAAATTAAAATAACCACTCTATAGGTCTATTATTAGTATTGAACTTTAAAATATTGAACTGTTGAACGCAGTTCGCATGTGGCGGGATTTTCAATAAGATTGTTCATGATAAAAAATCAATAGAAACTCACTAAAGGTACTAAGCACTATGTGGAAGTCGACTAGACAAGAAATGACGCTGAGAGTTGATCTGCGAGTACGCTTTACTCAAACGTTCTGAACTTTATTAACGGTTCTCGTAGTTACATTTATTAATGTACGGAACAAAATATTCTTTTATTAACGTTTAATAAATAAATAATAGGTTCTCAAACGCCTAGATATTATTATATTATTATTATATTATTTATTTTACATCGGCCTTTATTTCTGCAACGAGGCTAATCGCCGATGCCAGGGGGTGAGCTCCTACACCTGGATGAGGGGTGAATGATTGTGAAAATGAGAGTAATGTAAACATATTATTCTCGCCCGAATAATATCACCAACGAAGCAGGCTCGAACCACCGGCCGCCCAGTCACGCCTGTTTCTAACAGTCTAAAACCGCACGACTTAATGCGCTCGGCCACTCCGTTGGCAAAACGCCTAGATAGGCGCATAGGTACAGATAAGGTAAGTTCTCCGTTTCTAGACCCCCGGTCCTAGTATGAAAGCCACGAGGTCAGTGTTGACATTTTAAATTCATTTTTTAAGAAAATTGACGATATTTTCTAGGGTGGGTACAGATTCCTAATTTCAATAAAGACAATACTCTATCAAGTATTATAATAGAGCTGTATAGTTTCAAGCAGATACCTTATTCAGGTATTGGCCGATTAATAAATGGTGGAACGAAAACGGTAATATTTATGTAAAATGGCTTTATACACTGTAATCACGACATAAAGTTTTTTAGGCATTCACAATACCTTCATTATCTCATTTCTAATAGAAGTAAACATCTATAAAATAATATATAATAACTATTGCAGATGCAGTACGAACCAATGATAAGAACATAATAGAAACAATATAGAAACTTTCTTCTTTTGTCAAAAATTGTGCCCCTTTCTAATTCAAAGATCTGATATACCATTTTTAACGGAAAAAGGAAACGGAACTTATGAACAATGGAATTATTTAGGAATTTGATTGAATAACTTCAACAAATGCCAACTTGAAAACATAGTTTAGAAGACGATCTTGAACAATTACTAGGAAAAATAGATGTTAACGTCAATTTTTTGGTTATTGAAATAAATTTGTTTAAGGATATTTCCAATGAAGGATATTAAAACCCCGGAATTATAAGTTTGTGTACTTAAATTATGCTACATATACGAGTAGTATGTGTAATCATCATCTCAAATATATTTTTCTACGGTGTTTAGGAAACAGGTCCACTTACCTTATTTCAGTTAGGTAAAGAACTTCCTGAACGTACAAAGGTGGTTATGAATTTTCATATTTTTTATAGTAAATTGATCATCAAAATAGTAACAATATTTATTCAAAAACAGTTCATTCATTAAATGTGACCTAACAGCTAAACCTAAATTGTTGTAATTTGGCATACATATACAATTCTCTGACCCACATATAGAAAAAATACTGGGATATATAAAACAGGTTGTAACAGCGACACAGTCATTTTTTTTTTATTATTAGAGATACAAAAAAAAAAAAAATACTAAAAATAAAGTTGTAAGAGACCAGAGGAACATCCGCTAATAGAAGAAAATTTGTTTTTAAACTAGTAGTTACCAAGTTAGAGTCCAAATTTATATATTTTTTAAATTAGGTGAGACTGTTGTACCATTACACTTTTTACATTTTCTAAATTTTCTTGCTACTACGCTAGACAAGATTGATAAAGTCCACGATATGGTCTTAAGTGATGGACGATCCTAACGAGTTTCTGCGTCGATACATAACCGTTAATGAAACATGGATCCACCACTTTACTCCAGAGACAATGGAACAGTGGAAACAGTGGATTTCTGGAGGCGATCCGGCTCCAAAGAAGGTGAAGTCGGTGAAATAGGCCAGCAAGGTGATGGATACGATTTTTTGGGGCACATTTGGCCAAGAAGAAAGTGCTCATCCATCGAGACAATGCACGGGTGCACACTTGTGTACTTTCTATGGCGAAAATTCATGAATTACGCTTCGAATTGTTGCCGCATCCACCGCATTCACCAGATTTGGCCCACAGCGACTTTTTCCTGTTTCCAAACATGAAGAAATAGCTCACCGGAAAAGTTTCACGTCCAACAAGGAGTCATCCCCGAAACAGATGCTTATTTTGAGGGCCTTCTGGAATCTTCCTTTTTCGATGACTTGAAAAGATATAAAAATATACGCTGGGCGAATTGTATCGATCTAAAAGGAATACAATTATAAATTCTTTATTATGAGTTATTTAACCCTTCTACACTGTTATAAATAATAAATACAAATTATTTAGTATTCATATTAATTAATATGAATGAATGTTTAAATGTTCTAGAGGACATGTTCCAAGGTACACGACCATTTGTATCTTGGGACACTATACAAGAGTTTATAAAATAACATTAAAAAAATAATAACATAAAAAGTGCACCAGTTGATAGAGGAAGAATCAGAGTTGATTTTACATTTGTTTCAAATTGTAAAAATAAATATCTACAGTATGAAAATTTAGTAACTTTTAAAAAGTGTTCCAAGGTAGAACAGTCTCCCCTATGCATTAGTATACAACATACATTTTTTTGTTTATAATTACACCATTTAAGTAGATTCTTCTTGAATCACCTGTATATACTTTAGGTAATAAAATGAAACACTTCATTTTTAACAACAAAAACAATTTTCACACAGCCATGCAAATTATGTAATTCGTTCGATAAGAACATGAAAAACAGAGATTTTTTATCTCAATAAATAATTAGCTATTGTATTAGTTTTATTAAAAATATCCACACATGACGTAATTTTTCTCATGTACAATTGTGACAGGCAGTCATACTGAGAATATTAGTGTACAATATAAAAGAGAATTTGCTCAATAAATTACCATAGTAAGAATGTATTTCAAAACCCACGGGTTTAAACTGGGTGACGCCTTCATTTGTACTATATTAAATATCTAAGTACTTAATATCTATTTCAGCTTGGAGCCTAGTATACAATTGTTGTAACATGGGTAGGTTGTAGTATGTTTATTGTTTTAATGTTGCGGATTGATGTATTGATTGTCTTATATAGTTCTCTTCCTATTGTATTTAATTATCGGTCATATTTTTCGTTTTGCTTTCTATTCTTTACTGGTAAAAGACAGTTATATAACAGTTGATCACTTGTTATTTACTGATTTTATAACATCATAAAATAGTCGAGAGTAAGTTGTAACTTGTAATCTGTAAGATTTTAACCTTAGACTGATTATTTATGAAGTGGCTAACATTGATTCTGTAACACTGAACTTAAATACGGACGTAACACTGATGTTATATCTGTACTGTTGTGCTCATGTGAAACATGTAAGTTAAGCTAACCTTTAAAATATACCTGCTCTAAGCAAGAACGAAAATGAAAAATTGCAACAACTGCTTAACTCAATACCATCAGCAATATTCTCTTTAGTAACTAGCTAACCAACAACTCATAGAAAAGCAAATTAATACACGAAAGTGAAGTTGGACAGAGAGAAGGCCAGGCGATCTCTTTTAAAGAAAACATTTTCTTTTGTTTTTCAACATGTTCATCATATCTTTTTTGCTCTGATTTGTCTATTTCTTTTAATTTCTGTCGACATTTTCCTTTTTGTTCTTCTGATCATGTAGCCTTCTTTCCTCATAATCCTGATCACGAATTCGTACTTGTTAACAATCCAGTAATGTAGAATTTTATTCTAAATTATTGAAGATATGTCAATTCTTTACGATTTCTGGACATAACTGACAACGTTGATACGGTATTTTCGATGACTGTGCCACAATGGACTATGTAAAGAAATAAACTTATGTATCAACGGCTGAATCTATATTAATTTTGAGGTAAAATTATAAAAAAAAGACGTACCTTGCAGTAATTTTCATGGTAACAAAACAATTTCTGTCGGATGTTTCGAACTCCAGAAAATATGAAAATTAACTGCAACTGATGATTAAACATCTAACATATTTTTTAAATCTGATTTTGATACTTTATTCTTGATTTTGATATATATCATTTGCTTATTTACATAAATATTCTTCCTAATATCGCAATATTTACCACTGATTATATGTTTTTTTTTTATATTTATATTTATATTAATATTTATATTCTATACTTATGTAATGTATACCTCATCAATGTATTGTAAAACTCAAATTCTTAATTTTTTCTGAATGTACTAATATTGTCCTCTTTTTTTAAATTTGAATAACCCTAGCAGCCCTACGTGAACGGCGCTTGAGTGGAATTCTACAAAATCAACTACAAAATCAAAAATCTTGGCTACTATATAGTTCTCTGCAATATTCACCTACGAGATCTGACGACGACAAGCTGTAGCTCGACTGTGGACAAATATTCATGATCGGACGCGCATTCAGTAATTATCAATGTACTAATATCTTGAAGGACGGCTTACTTCTCGTCTAAATTCCCATCACCAAATCTGAATAAACCACAGGGAAAATGTTGAGTTGGAGTTTGATCCCATAACTACATGGATGAAGATCTGTCAAAAAAATATTTCTAAAGGAAGCCAGTACATAAAAAAAAAAACAGGAAGAACCCTGCTAGACTTACCAGATCTACCAAGGAAAACCTAGTGCAGACTAAACCGTCTGAGAACAGGCCATGCTAAGGCCATGCTAAGAAAAATTTATACAAATTACAGGTTCTGCTTATACCCTTTTCACACTAGAACTTTAAGATCGGATGTTAAAGTGAATGTGTCTTTAAACGCTAATGTGAAAACGTATGACCTCGTCTAAATACAAGCGATGTTGAAGACAAAGATCTGCGTCTTGCCAACATAGTTTCTATTATAAAAAAATACTCTTTGAATATGTGCTGTCAACATTTTGTATTATCATAAACAAGAATACTGTATTATATCGACGTTATAAGAAGTTTATACTTATTGTTATAATAAAATTATTTATTTTAATAATGTGTTTAATAGAATACAGAGCTACAATAATTGAGATAAAATATATCGACTTGTTAATACAGGTGTAATATATTCTTTATTGTAGAATGAAATTAAATATCCATATTTGTTTATAATATTTCAAAATGTGCGTCTGCGCAGCCAGTTCAAAACTGGTAATTTCCTGACGGTAACTTAAGGACAAAATTACTGTAGCTGATGACAGCACCGGAGATTTAAACATCAAGTGTGAAAGCAAACCGATGTTAAACATCGGTGAACTTTAAGTTCACTCGTATTAAAGTTCTAGTGTGAAAAGGGTATTAGCGGTTCGCAACCGGCTCTAAACTGTAGATATCTTTCGGTGTACGTTAAAAAAATTTGGTGATGACAGTCATAAATATATGCCATTTAGAGCAAAATTTTACAATCTTGAGTATTGATATGACGTATTTATGGCATTATTCAAGAAAAAAGATTTTGACGAAGAAACCGCAATTACGAAATTACTATCAAGAGCCAGTGAAAAGAAAAGAATCTGTAAACCAAAGGATATATATATATATATATATATATATATATATATATATATATATATATATATATATATATATATATCCTTATATAATATATATATATAATCTTATATATATATATATATACACATATAGATCATGAGGGAAAAGACGGGAAATTTGCGAATTAGAAATTGGAAGGTGGATACAGAAAACAAAGACCAATGAAGAAAGCCATTTGAAGAGACTTTAATGCATTTTAGAATTAACAATAATATTTAACTCTGATAATAGAAATATGGAGAATAAATCTAATTAAATATTGTAAAATTTGTGTCCTCCTAGATAAAGAGAGATTTTTTCCCTTTCTCTCGTCTTAGGCATTGTCAGTCGGTGAACTTCGGGTCTCTTTCAAACAAATCCTACTATTTAAGGCCCAGATATTTCCAGAAATCTTGTACACCAATACTCGTTATATCTTCTGTACATCATCATTTAACCTTTAACTAGGATTCCCATGAATTCCATGCCTTATTTACATATTTCGAGTATTTAAAAAGTTAATTTATGAATCATTTTTTAAATGTATTGTTATATGACATACATAAATTTGCCATTCTTATTTGTTTAATCTTATGATGCAGATAAATAATAGTATACAATTAGAATGAATTGTATGTAATTACTCAATATTTAGGAAGTTGATTGTATAGAACAGCAAGTAGTGTAGTGCTTTGCGGTTGAACTAACACCTATTATTTAAAAGCTGCGTGAGCGTTTCCTCAAGGTTCTACAAATTCAGTTTTATAATGTCATATTTTTTATATTATCCGATGTTAAAATAAACCTTGTCTATAATGACGTACAGCTTTTATTAATATCTATGGTCCTCTCATTTTAGTGTTTCGTAGGTATACTAAAAAAATCTTATAACGTCACTCATGTAATTCTCGGTGAGAAATTGTGGTCAAAGGATTGACATTTTTGGAAAATACAGATTTTTGATCCGAATATAGAAAAAAACACAAAAGATTATGAAAGATATAAAAAAGGAAATATATAAATAAAAGTATACAAGGTATACCTATTCAAGATGTACCTATACAAGATATTCAATTCAATTCAATTTTATTCAATAATAATAATACAAATTATATATATATATATATATATATATATATATATATATATATATTAAAATTAGAATAAGGCACAATACCCGTTCTACGGCTTGTTTTGTGCCAAATATATCTTTATTGATAGAGAACAAAAATAAAAACTGTGCATATGTTGTACCTGCTCAAAACACAATTATTATTCTGATATTCTATGAAAAGTATTTGTAAATTAATTTAAGTGTTTATTCACAGAAACTCGCATACGCTCGTTGATAATAAATCAATTAAATTTTTGAATTTACTTATGTTGTTACAGACATATTCTTTGATGGATTTTATGAACGTTTTTAGACTACACAAATTTCTAATTTCTATAGGCAGCATGTTATAAATATACTTGTACAATATCAAGGTACAGGCAATGGATCTTCTTCATCTTTGACTTGTCGCATTTATATTTTTGTATACAATTTGATTTGGTTATTTTGAAAAATTGATCGATCCAGTAAAATAGTAAAAATACTGCCATATTCTGAATGGATAATGCGGTAAATCGTTGGATAGGTTATCAAACTATGAGGTCTTATTTTTGATTGTTGTATTTGGAATGTATCCGGGACTGTAAATAAATGAGACAAATGAGAAAACACTTATTCGAGGAACGTTCGATCGAGTTTTCCCTGTATTTATGTTATTATTTGGAATAATAAACATTTAGGTTTGTTAATATATTTTTTTGTTTTTTTTTTTTTATTAATTTTTTATTAATATATCGTTAGTGTTCCTTCAAAAACGATAGATAGATGTTTCAGTGTTATATTTTTCAAAAGTTATTATGTATCAAATTATTTTTGACAAAGAAAATAATATTTATATTTCAATGTTTTTTTTTTTTTATCATTAGAGTAATGCACGATTTTGACCGGATTCATTTTTGGATTTTTTTGTATTATGCATTTTTTTAAATTAATGTAGGGCTTTTCCATTTACCATTGATTTCGATGGAATTAAAGATTTGAAGATAAATCTAGGAAGGACCAAGGCTATAATATTTCGTTTTTAAAAATTGTCAAATTTTGTAAATCTCTCTTCGTTATAGTCCATGTTTCCAAATCCATACGTGTGAACGTAAGTACTATTGTTTAATAGAGCTTGATCCTGGTTTTCTAAAGAGTAATGTATTACAATTATATCTTCTTTTAAATTATATCTCTATCGATTGCGAGGATTCACACTGACCGAATGATGCTTTCTATCATTCTGACTTTTTGCGTTCTTATTATGTGTCAAATTCACTGTAATATTATCTTCGATTATTTTAAATACGCTTCTTCGAGGCTTGCGATTTCTACCATTTATTTTGTCAATTTATTGCCTACTTGTCAGCTCTTCGTTAGTGCACTCATAATGCATCTTCTTTTAAATATACACTTCAACCAGCTTCTTTTAACTAATTTATTTTGTTTCAAAAATAAAACAATGAAGCTAATCGAAACATTTGTGATAAACTCGGTTTTAATAACAATCATATCACTTAAAAGTTTAAACATAAAATCATTATAACTTTTTGTGAAACTATTTCCTGACATACGTCTATAATGCCTGTAGTACACGATGCGATTTCTCGTTTTGAATCTCGTACGATTTATAGTACACAAATTATTGTATCGTGTACTACAGGATTTTCGTACGAGATCTTGTATGATATTGAAAACCAACCAATATTAATTGTCTCGACCTAAAATATTAGACAGAATGAACCAATAATGCGCAGTATATGTTGCGCAAAATCATGTTCTGTGCGAACAACTGTTCATCTGTCAAACATATTTCGAGGTTATTTAGTATCAATTTTAGTAATATTTTTTCTTATTTTGGATTTTATTTTGGAACATCTTATTATCCAACATACTTAACTAGTGACTTATCTAAGGTGACCAATTAACATTCCAATCCAGGAAAAAAGTACCGGGGGAGTTATTAACTTTTTTTTTTTAATAATGTTTGTAGATTTTTTTAAAAACATTTCTTGTCCACTAACTACTCTTGATTACAATTTCTATACTTCTCATTTATTTATTCAAGTTGTGTGTTATGCATAAAACAAATTCAGCGAAATCATTACTAATATAATATGTTTTTATTTTCTTTAAACTCTTTTATAACGATAATAATGACAATAATAATATGTTTTGATAAAGAATAATCGTAGTTTTATAGACAAAAAAATAATAACAAAAAATAAATAAAATAATAATACCCTTCAATATCAAATGTAATAAATTAGAACAGAAAACGGTACGGCTTTGTAAATCCAGGAGCTTTACTGATTTGGGACAGAGATTAATATTATCAGTTTTCAAAAATTGGTAAACTATTATTCCGTTCTAAGTACAATTATTTGAATTCTGTCAACTTACAAAAATAGACATACTGCGCATCAATTGGCACAGATTCAAAGCGATAAATATTGGATGGTATACTACAATAATTTTACATCCGTTAATTCAGAACAATATTCTCAATGCAATAATTATCATTCAAATCGAGAAATTGCATCGCGTACTACAGGCTTAAGAACCTTTTTCATTGATTTGTTCTGTAGAATACGCCACTGATGTTTGCCCAAGCATTTCAGTTCACAATCTGTATACATACTTGTTTATATTTTTCGCTCAATGTGTTCTTTCGAAGTCTCAGTAATTTACCTTATGGTGATCGAAAATCTGTATATCTGTACCAAATTTCGATTTTTTATGTCCAGCCGTTTAGCCACTATTACTACCGTACAGACAAACACGTTCGTAACGGTATAAGAGTTTCTTTGTTATGTCTACAAAATTCTAAATATGATAAAATATTCATTATATTAATTTTATTATTCTAAAAGAGTCGTGAAAATAGAATATTGCATAATTTTCGCTGCACAGAATAATGAAAAACATTGACTAAGAATTGCTCGAGGTAAAGTTCCATTGATTAAGATACCATTCAGCATTTCATTGATTTCATATGTCTGTAGCAAACATTGTAACTAAAAAACTGCATTTGTAACTATAAAAAGTAAATTGGCAAAGATTATGTATTTGCTGTTGAGTCATTGGAACAAGTTCTTTGAAAAACTCATCAATATTCAACACTTAACTGATTAAGAATTTTTATAAAGACAGTATTGCATCATGATGTATATATGTTTATGTCTTTTGCTATGACTTCATTCGTTTTAGTTTTAAAATAGACTTAGATTTAATACAATACATGTTTTAACATGTTTGCATTCAATTAACAAGAACAATATAGATGAATTATTAGTAATAAAAATAATTTACTTTTTACTTACAAGGATAATGGTTTCTAGATAAAAACCACTCCTTGAATATCTTGCATTTTAAAAGTAACATTGTGAAAAAATGCCAAGTTTTAAAAGTAATATCACTCTAAGGACAAACAAAAAAGTGTAGTAAACGCTATTTCAAAAATTGGTTCTGTTTGCTTTATCTATCTTGTATTTATAAATAAAATTGAAAGATCTGATTTTTCTCTTTTCGTCCTTACACTTTTTTTATAAACGGTAATTATAAGTCGATATACCCGTTATTATTAATTATAAAAAAAAAATTATTATTAATTATAAATTATATCGTCGCTAAATAAAAAACAGTATTTCGGGTCTATTCTCTAAGTAATCTGTTAAAATCCTAACGTCGTAACGACGTTAATTTTTTTAACACCATTTTAAACATAAATGCTATTCACTAAACATATTTGTGTTCATATTTTAACGAGCCGGCGTTAATATGGTACAATGTTCCTATAACTATTTGAAGGAAAGAGCCTCAACGAAGCTTTTCAATCTGGTTCGGCCCTTGACCAATATTTTCCATTTTCGTGGCTTTCGTGGCTTCTGCTTCACTCATAAATATACGTTTACATGTGTTTCGGGATCTACCTTGCCTACTCCTATGAGGGTCCTTGAGGGTTCCAATCAAGCTCCATTCGGCTTATATTTCCACTTTCCCTTCTTAGGAAGTTACCAGTCCAATTATAATTTCTTTCAGGTTTTACAAATACATACTTCTTCATATATTAGATATTCTTTGACTAGAATGTACGACATAGTCTACGGGTGACATTTGTTAACACAAACTTGGAGTTGGTTTGTAAATTTTGGCGTGGTAATCCAGATTTTCTGTATAGCATTATTGATTTGACAACTGTATTGCACTACAAATTTTGTTTAACATGCCTAAGTCTTATTGAACCCATGTTATTCGGTTTACAATACATCATCTGTCCCTCCCTCTCTGTTACTGATGATGGATCCTAGATAACAGAAACTATCTACCCCTTCATTTCTTGGTTGTCAACATAAACATTGTTGATGTTGTTTGTATCAATTCTCATTCATCACAAGTCTAGCTAGGTCGCTAATTGCCGGTTGCTAAAGAGCGAGTTAAATGTTTTAACTCGACTTAGGCCTTACTCGAGTCAAAACAATATACAAAAAACTTATAATTTTTACTTAAGGTGGATAAATCGCGTCAAAACATATAACTCGCTTTTAACCAACCGGTCATAAGTCCAGCAGCTTAGTTGTCATATCTCCATGGGTATGCGCTAGTAGACATATCTCACAATTACTATAACAATGACATAACTCAAAAATCTCCGTAATTGAGTTATTGGTATAGAAGTAATCGCTTCGAGGTGCACTTTTAAATGGCATTACTCAACTTGCATAAGTCTTCGCCAGAAAGCTATTGTATTGTCGTTGGACTCATTGAAGCTTAAGTACTTTAAAAACTTTAAATGCCATTTCTGAAAAATCATTGAGTGACTCTTGAAGCAAATGAATGATATGTCGTTTAGATAATCAAATTCTAGGCATTCCTGGAATGACCATAAAATTCCTCGGTTCGCAGAATTGGTTTTGTTCATGTCAGTATTATATTAAACAGAAGTGGGGAAAGAAAATACCCTTGTTTTACCCCATTTTTAGGGTTTTGTAGGTATGACCAAAAAACCCTTATACCGTCATTTTGTCGTCTGTCTGTCTGTCTGTCTGTCTGTTCGGTAAAAATTGTAGCCAAACGGCTAAACCTAGAGAGTTGAAAATTGGCATGCTTGTACAACTTTTTGACCCGTACATAGGAAAAATACTAAAACATCTAAAAAACATGTCCCCCTAAAAATATAAACAAATATGTGCTCATCGAAAAAAAAAATTTTTTTTTAAAATTCTGAGTAGGGTATCAAATGAAAACCCTTAGTACGTGGATTAACGATCAAAATTTAATTTTTGCAAAATAAATTATTTTGAAGCGATTTTTGCCAAAATTGTGCAAAAAAATTTTTGTCCCACACCCTGTAGCCCAGATGGTTTAAACTAAAAATGTGAAAAAATTCTAAGTAATGTATAATGGTGTGAACCGGAATAGTACAACAGGAATTTTTGATCAGATTATGTTTTCGGAAAATAACGCATTTTTTGTGTTTTTTTGTTGACGATGCATACATGTTATACTCTTATAACACACTAAGTTGATAAGCGTTTAGTGGTCTAGTGGCTCAGTTGCTCGACAACCACACAGGATCGTTATTCACTACACAGGTTCGTTCCTGGCTTGTGGAGTCAATTTTATTTTTTGTTTTTTTTTTTCATATTTATTATGTTTAAATTAATTTATTAAAATTCTAGTTATATTTTAGCACATTTTGAATTTAATTTTCAAGAGCGTAAATTTAATAACCAATTGGAATTATATTTTCATTCTGTGTCATTTATACGAAGCCAGAGAGGCGGAGCGTATGATTTAAGACAACCAATGAAAGCCATAGGCCCAATTTTCAAAATCTAAATGAACCATGTTATATATAAAAAAATACTGCACTTATTTAGAAACCTAAATAATGATATTAGGTATTCGAATTAAAATTAACAAAAAAATATTTTAACATAAAATTTGTTTTTAAAGCTCTGAGATTAACAGACGATAAATTAGTTTAAACCATCACTTCACATCACTTCACATCAATTTTTTACAAGATGGCATTCATTGTTCAATGGTTTTATTTACAATTTCATATTCATCGCTGCAAAATTCGATGTATGTTACTAATATTATTTCAGATTGTTAGTTTTGTATAAAAACATGTGAGAACTGTGGTTTCACGCTGCCTTTAATATAATTTTTACACCAAAATATAAAAATTTGAAGCAAAATTTCACAGAAAATAATCAGAGAGTATTTTTCCTGCGATTACACAAAATTACCGTACAATTTAGTTGCAGTAGCGGTTAAATTACGTAACCATCTCATTTGATTGTCAATTATACAGCAATTTACATTTCAACCTCATTGAACAACTCTTCGAGAAATTCCGAATCTCAGAAAAAAACTGCAACAATGTTCCTTCATAATCATTTCGTGTGTTGTTCGTCATAGTAGTATACTTGGTTCATTTTACCGTTTAATTGCAGATAATTTGAGGGAGCACAATTTTATACTCACTGGGTAATTTTATTAACGGTTGCATATTGTCTTAGAGAAACAGTTAGGTTCAGAAGAATTGTGCCAAAAACTTATTTCAGAAAATGTTGCGTTTTTTGCTCGTAATGAGAGGTAATTCCAGTTTAATGACGATATAGAGATTATTTTTCCTACCGTCCTACAATAAAACACACACACAGCACGCGTTTCGTAATATCTAGTAAGTGGAAAGGGAAATAGCGGAATGATATAATACATCTGTCATTTGTCTGTCGTTGAGTGTTTTCGCTCGAATTAGTTATTTCGTTCGAATTTTATAGCAGTTTTTATAATTCAATTTTCTTTAGCCTAGCTATTTTTAATATGAACCTGATTGAAGAAGAGCATGTCTGTGTGAAATTTTGTTTCAAGCTTAAAAGATAGCGACAGAAGCACATGAACTTTTGAAAACAGCTTTTGGACTGCAGAGTCGAATTGCGTGTTTGAAGTGGTTGGAACGTGTTGAAGATGGTAGAATACAATTAAAGATAATAAGATATCTAGTAGGCATTCAGTTTCTAAAATTTACTATGACTGGTTACCAACAGGTGAATAAATTACAGCAAATATACATTTTTATCTTGAAATTTTGAAGTAATTAGATGAATTAAAACAGATCATCGATTGCATCACGATAACGCACCAGTTCAGACTTCGCTTCTATAGTCCGTTTAAACATCAGAATGCTGTGTTGTTCTTATGGGAGATGGGAGCGGTGTTGCCAAATGTTGTAAAAGTGTGAAATATGTCAACGAACCTAAAATATTATGCTGAATTTTATGTTCCTTTTTGTAAATTCATTGAAACTAAATGGAAAAAGTATCGGAGACTCATAGCGTAGCGTAGAGGTAGCGCTCCTGCTTCAAAAGCCAAAGGTCCCGTGTGCGAAACCTGGTCAGGGCATGGATGTTTGTGAGCCACAGTGAAATTATGATATTTAGTCCTGTTCTGTGGTTTAAGAAAAATCAGAATCACGGAACAAAAATGAATAACCATATGTAGAATATCGCGTCTTCGCAGATCAGCGCGTTTTACATCCAGCCCATCGCCAAGAAAGGAAAGGACAACGTTATTGGGAAAACCCATTAAAGAGTATGAAAAAAAAATACTCCATTTGCCCCGTACGGCATTCTAAAGTTTGAACGGCTATAGTTCGGCAGTTTTTGGCGAAGAACAATGTCACTCTCGTTCTCCATTCACCATACTTACCTGACTGGGCCCCGACTTTTTTGTTTCAAAACTGAAGAGTTCGTGAAAAAGACGCAGGTTCTAAACAACTGAAGAGATAAAAGAAAATCAATAGCTGATCAAAAAATTATTCTAAAAAGTATGTGCATACAAAATTTTTACAAGTGGAAAAGATGGAAAAGATGCAGCAATATGTAGCCGCATAACACATGTATTTTGATCAAAATTTTAACTTAAAATAATGTCTTATTGATTTTATGATGTTTTCCCGCGAATTTTCGGAACAAGCCTCGTATACATATATAAAATAAGGTACCATTTTATTTATTATTACTATTTTTTTTTTTTTTTTTTTTAATAAAATTAATGTACAATAACAGCATTAATTTATTAATTATTCAATATTTAATTCACTTTTTTTTAATACAAATTATATACAATAAATAATTATAATTTATAATAAATAAAAATTTCCAATCACAGCTAATTAATTATACTTATATTATTAAAATCACAGAATTTTTTTAAATGAATTCAAAATTTATTCATTATAATTACTCATCTAAACTTTTTATATTTTTCCGAACTATGGATCTTTTGGAGTAGCTCCTTTTTGCTTTGAAGCATTTTATAAAAAAAAATTTATAAAATGCTTTTTATAAAAAAAATAAATTTTTTATAAAATGCCCCACAGTTTTCTTCATAATTTACTTTTAATCAGTAATATTGATTTTAATGTGTCTACATCAAGTTGAGTCTTGTCACTTGTCCAAAAGTTGTTCATCAAGGAAAATACCCTTTCTGTAGATATTTTTTTAGTTCAAATTTTGTAAAAATAATTTTAAGTTACATATATTAAAAATACATATTGAAAATAAGTACCTTTTCTAAAATTCGGGAAACACAATCCAATTCGGGCCAAATATTGCCTCTGAAAAAATTCGGGACTATCCCAGCCAATTCGGGATGTATAGTCACCTTAAAAGTATTGGCTGATTGAAGTCTATTATTTGCGAAATTGATTTGATTTTTATTACGAATAACATATACAAACTAATAAATGTATGTCTGTTGCATCATTGTAAAGTAATGTCTCCTATGTTTCGTCCTGCGAAGGACATTTCTGACGGCGACATTGGTTTAAAAAATGTCTAACGTTGATATATGAAAATGATGGTCTGCCAACGGTGTTATTTTTTAAAGAGGAAACAGTTCATTTAAGTATACACAAACACCTTGCATATTTTAAAGCAAATTACCATCGTTTTCATTTGAATGACAGGATGCCATGGTTGTGCTATGAGATTTTGAAAGTTGGAAATTTGTAGTCATTTATTTTGAAATGTTTGGCTTTATAAGAATTCATTTGACATGCCATTAGCCTCGTGACTTACTACAAAAGATGTTGTAATTTTCTTAATTTGAACTTTTGTTAATCACGACTGTATATCTTAAGTAGATTATTCTTTGTCAATTAAATCATTATGTTCATGATCAATGATCATATTTTAAAATAGTTTTACTTTCGATTGGGATGAAATTATTTAAGGTATGTTGTAATTGTGTTACAATGATATTTTTACTTTCTTGTGCGTGAGGTACTCTGCTATATTTTCTAAAAGGTGACATTCATACCGTGATTGGTTTCTATACTTGTCATCGAACATGATAGCTAGCACATTTGGTCACGATCATATTTCATGATCTATTAGATATATATGCATAAAAATAGTTCTTGCAAATAACTTTAAGCATTTATCTTTCTAATGTTAATAATTCTATTGGCGGAGAAAACAGCACTCTAAAAAACAACCGTTTAAGAGTTTGGAATCAGCAAATTAAGAGATCTCTACTGTAGGTGGGGAAAAAAATCAACATAGACATAAGCAAAATAGATTAAATCAGGCAAAAACCCGCAAAAACTGGAGTATGGAACAGTGAAACAAAGTTCTTTGGCAAGCGGGTCGAAATTACAAAACTAAATGGTGAGCCAAAAATAATAAAATAAACTGGTCTAAATCCAAAGTGATATCAAAAATTCGAAACTGGATATCTGAAACCGGGTACCCGAAATCGAGTATGTAGAACTGGGTTACTCAGAGATTACATATCACTAATATAAACTATTGATTATAATAAATAAGCGACAACTTGATTATTGATGATTTTGTTAAACGATTCCTGACTGCTTAACTTTTGAACGGTAATATAGGTATGTGTAGGCAATCTATATTTTGTATACGATTATTAAGGGTTTATTCAGTGGTCTTAGTTAAATTCTATGGCAACCTAAAGTAATAGGAGATTGCACTGAAAGCTGCTTTTCACGTGTAGATCGCCCTAGATGTGTATTATGTGGGCAGTGACAGATGTCTTTTATGTCTTTTTGAAGTATGGACCTTTCCTACTAAAATTCAGTCATCAGATGCCATCGTTTGTTTACAAAAGAGCTTTTCTACAGCCGAATTAAAATGGAACGTGATAAGTTGTTTTTCCAATGTGTACATTACTTTGATTTGGAAAAAAATCCAGCTGAAGCTCATGGATTGCTTGTGAAAACTTATGGTGAATGTGCTCCATCGGAAACAATTAGTAGAGATTGGTTTCGACGGTTCAAAAGTGGTGATTGTGACTTTCGCAACAAACAACAGCCAGGTCACTTGAAAAAGTTTGAAGAAACAGCAAACTCTATTGGAAGAAAATCCTGCTCAAAAACTCAAAGAATTAGCTCAACAACTCTAAATCTATAAATCAATCATTTCACGACGTTTATAAGCTATTGGAAAGATCTAGAAAGAATGGATATGATTGTTACATAAATTGACCGAAAATGCCATTGCTAATCGTTTAAATATTTCGATTTCTGTGTTTGCAAGGCATAAAAGAAAAGTTTCTTGTGACGTATTGTGACCGGTGATAAAAAAATCAGCTGTGGCCACCACAGGACCAATCGCCATCACAATGTACTTGTATAAAATACATTCTAGCAACAGAGTAGAAATAACTTGGCCCAATATTTTGGAGATATTTTTTATTTATCATGACCATGGAAACGTTACATTTATATATATATATATATATATATATATATATATATATATATATATTATATATATATATATCTATTATATATATATATCATTATATATATATATAAGTATGTAAAAATAGATTCTTAAAAAAATTTCATAAATTTTTTCAATTTTTTTTCGTTTTATAAAAAAATGTCTCAAATAAAAGTTGTTAGTTTTTATAGCAACTTTTGTTAAAAAAATTTTTTCGAAATATTTTTCTGTTATGAAATATTCGCAAAAATCTTAAAATCGACAGGAGTAAACTCCCATTTCTAGTCAACCCTTCTACCAAAAGTTGATCAACTCGTGCCATTGATGTCAGAAATTAAGTTTCATAAAAATCCGTCTAGCCGAATTTGCTTTGCACGTGTACACAGACAGACGGACGGACAGACAGACAGACAGACAGACAGACAGACAGACAGACCGACAGACATCATGCTAAAAATAGTCAAAACGTTATGTAGGGACCTCAATTCGTGGAGATCCATCGAATACACAATACCTCCGTTATATATGTTGGCGGTCGGTAAAAACGGATCTATTTCCACAACCCGAAACGCAAGAAATCATCGGTTGATCCTGATCAACCATCTAGGTCGATACCAAAGAGAAACATCCACGGTCACAAAGCAATGCTCGCTATTTGAAGGGATATGGAAAATGTCATGTATTATGAGCTGTTAAAACCAAAGGAAACAAACACCGCCGAACGTCATCGACAACAATTGGGGTGTTTGAATGTTAAACTAATGCGAAAATGACCAGTTGCATCGAATCGACGAAAAGTTATGCTATAGCCATGAAACAAACACTCGTGCTCGAATGGGAGGTACTCTCGCACTCAGCGTATTCTCCGAATCTGGTTAGTTAGTTAAAATTTTTGCCGAACAGCAACAAAGGGTATTTGCGCTCTCCGAATCTGGCCCCAAGTGATTACCATCTGTTCCAATCCATGCAGCACGTTTTGCAACATACACATTTTCATAACTGCGGAGAATTCAAAAATTGGGTTGCTGAATGGATTGGCTCAAAAGATAGACCATTCTTTCGTCCTGAAATTCAACTTCAGCCTGAAAAGTGGGGAAAAGTCATAGCTTCCGAGGGCAAATACTTTTATTAATGTATTCACGCATTATATAATTGAAATAAATATACGAAAAACACAAGAAAATATCGACTTTTAATGCAACCTCCTATTCGTAACATAACATTTTGTAAATCAATATCCTAAAAAGATTAAAACTTATTCGAGACGGTTGTTCATTTATAAAAGATCTAAATATAATTATTATAATTTTACTTCATGTTTAAAACATTTTCAATTCATTTTATTTAGCAAATACGTTTTACTGAACATAAAATAAAGTGAAAAGCCCTGCTAGACATCAAATAAAATCTGAAAAGTATCTTAGAAATGATTCAGTATTTCAGCATTTCATGTATTGATAGAGTGTACCGGGGTACCGAACTTGACTGATGTCCGTACGTGATATGAATTGCAACAATGTAACACGATGCGGTATTGATCGAGCATCTGTTGTCGCGACAATAACCTTCCTTCTAAATGAAATCCCCAGTATCTCCACTCATATCTGCCACAATATCACCCAGATGGAAATCTCTGATGTAATCTCAAATGCCTAAAGATTAATGAAGTGGAGATGTCGTGAATTTCAAACACTAGGTATTTGTGGTGGAGGTTTAGAATGGAATTTACCAAGAAATATCAGTTAAAACTCGTATTACTTTTATGAGTTAATTTGAACAGAAATAAGCCGATTGCCCACAAAGCATAGATACTTGAAATTTTTCCCTACTATACAGTCAGCTCAAGGATTGACTCAACTTCAAATATTTAAATACACAGGATGTTTTAGCAACTATATGCATGTTTTTGTTTTGTTTTCTTAATTAGAGAATTATATAGCATGATTCAGGATAAATCTGTGGGGGCATTTTTACATACGATTGACAAGACACGGTTGGCTAATTGATTTTTAAACATTTCATTGTACTTCATGGTACTTACTTTGAAGGGCCTTGCACATATTTCGTTTCCAAGACTCGCGAGCGGATCGATCCTGAAATCCCTTAACAATTCGCCAGCTGGTTGCTACGATTCATTATGACTTAGGAATAAGCTAGTTTTGAATTTAAGTCTGCATTTTACTTAACCTACATATAATGATAATTAAAAACTAAATTTAAAAAGATTACATCAAACTTACAATAAAGGACGGTTGTCGTTGATCCCATGAAAGACAGAAATCATAAACCTCACAAACACCATTGCTCCTCACAAAAGAGCCTTTTAAACACCTCACACACTCACAGGGTTTAAGGCTGTTTTCGAGGTTCGGTTAGCAACAATAAAGAAAATGTTCACATTTAATCTCAAACTAATTTAATCTAACGACTACCAAGATACCGGGTTTCTCAATCAAAATGCTTGGGACTATTATGGCGTCCAAAGAACAACTCGTCTTTAGAGAGTTATACTCGACTCTCTGGATATTTATCAACGACGACTTTTGTCTTTCACAAGATTGTCACAGCCCTTTTCGTAAAACTAACAATTGGAACTCTGAACCTCTTTTTTTGTTGTTATTAAAATAATCAGCTCTCCAATTTACAAACAGATACCTTTTACCTTTAAGATGCATGTTTGTACCCCCATAATTTATAAACCCAAATAATTAATTCTGTGTCTAATTACCTACTGAGTTTATATCACTGGAAATATATGGCCGTATATCAACCTCTGTAAAAACATTCGGACATGAAATAAACGGTGACAATATTTTATGCAAATCATATAATATACCATTGTTTCTCAAACTTTTTGGTACGCGATCCCCTTTTGCATTTAAAAATTTCAAAGGACCCCCCCGAAGAATGGGTATGAGTACCGCTCCCACATATCTGTTAAACTTAAAGGGCGTGTTCGTCGAACAATTTGAAACAAAAAACGTTTTATCAACATAAGTTCGATTCGACAAAATTACAAGATTACAACATATTAAAACCAGTGGCGAAGGGAAACCTACGCTAGACTTGCCCTCCCATAAAAAATAAATATATATATATATATATATATATAAATCTTCAAAAATACATCAAATTATGTTTTATACAAATTTTTGTCCAAGGCTTGGTTTACTAGTTAGGAATTAATTATCATAACCATGGAAACGTTACATATAAGTATGAAAAAATTGAGACGGAATAATTTTACAAAAAAATTCAAATTTTTCGTTTTATCAAAAAACGTCTCAAATAAAAGTTATTAGTAATTGCATTTATAGTAACTTTTGTTTAATACATTTTTTCGAAATATTTTTATGTTTATGTTACACGAGTAAACTCCCATTTCTAGTCAACCGATCTTCATAAAAAACAATAGGGTTCTTCCCATTTAATAGGAGAATTTTTTAGTACCAGAACGAATTCTCTAAGTTGAACCGTTCTTGAGTTATCGTGTATACACACAGACACACACACATACGGACGGCACTTCGAAAATAGGTTTTTTGGATTCCCTGGACCATGTAACGTGGTCATCAGTCAAAATCTCGACATCGAAAATTTTCGCGATTACACTACTTGCCCCTTATATATTTAGGTCGGGCAAGTAACATGTAACGTGGTCATCAGTCAAAATCTCGATATCGAAAATTTTCGCGATTACAATACTGGCCCCTTATATATTAAGGTCGGGCAAGTAAAAATACACGCATTTAAAAAATTACAGTTTTTCTGAGTGGATTTCCTAAGAGACCAATTCCTTCGCCAATAATACATGGACAACAATTTAGCTATTAACTTTTATTCCAAAATACTAATCCGGAAAAAAGCAGTACACAATATTTCCAATTGACGCCAAAATTATATTTACAAAATTATTGCACAAAAGGAAGGATAACCGAGAGAATAAATCTTATATTCTTTTAAATCCTAACCAAAATACGAGGTAAGTTGTAGAATTTAAGCATGTTAGAGGTTACATAGAGTCGTCCAGATATGCACGTATAAATTACTAAATACTCGCGAAACCCTAATAACTAATATGTATAAAAATTCGCAGCACACATCAAATTTGTTTTCTTTTAGCGTGAATTTTTCTGTCTTGAAATTATCGGGATCATTTCGTTATTAGAGGGGCCTGAAAATATATTAGTTAAGCATTTTAATGTTCAAAAAAACATTTACCTCATTTTATTATATATATTAAATAATATTTAACTGTAAAATTTTATTGAAATAAAATTACAGGCATTAAGTAGAATTAAATATCAAAAAAAGCTATTTTAAAATGTTTCTTGCTAAATTTTTTTCCATTTATTGTGCATACAGTAACGATGATGGTACCTCTTAAAACAGTTCCAAGAAACAGAAATTGTTATTGTGTCGAAGAATTTTGGTCCGTAAATTGACGTGACATACACGTACACATAAGCAGCGTATATCAGGTTCTGTTCATCAATATAAAGAAGCACGCAAGTCATATATGCAACTTCCGGTAAATTTAAGCACGTTGAACCCTGCCTAAGTCGGTAAGACTTACGTCTCAACAAAGACATCAGTAACGCATCACTATTACACATTCACTGCTCTTCACTGTTCTCAAGCTTCAGTGACATTGCTGAAATATGTACATTTTAGAATACAACAGTATAAATTAATAATATAATATAATAATAATAATAATAATAATAATAGTGCATGTATTTAGCAGTAGCTAATTATACATTTCATAGATAGTACATACACAAATATACATTATACAAATTTGGTACAAATAGAATTATATAAATATCTTCAACACAAAAAACTTTGCTTTAATTTAACTTTAAATTTTTTGACATTTTTAGCGTTTTTTGTTTCATTTTGTAAATTATTATACATAATTAAACCTTTATCAAAAATACTATCCTGGTTATTATTAGAAACATAAGAATTATCTTTTCCTCTGGTGTTATGACTGTGACTCTCACTAATTGTTTTTAAGTTGTCCATAAAATAAGCAGGCCCCATATTATTTACAATTTTATATATAAAGGTTAATAGATTAATTTCTATTAATTTTTCTACTTTTACCTATTTAAGGCAATTTAGCATTTCTCTAATTGGGGTGTACCTGTTACATTTTAGTATACTTCTCATACTTTTATTTTGAAGGAGTTGCAATTTATTTATTTGATAATTTTAACATACGTATAATAATCCACAGTAATTAAAATGAGGTAGTATGATTGTATTAAAAATTATCAATTTAGCAAAATGCAATAAATTATTTCCTACTCTGTTTAAATAATTTACTTTTTTCGCTATTTTTTTTTTGTAGTATAATCTACATCATCATAATAATAATAATAATAATCTTGTATTTTAGTTCATCATCTATTATTACTCCTAAATATTTTATGTTTCTTACTCTATCTATATTACAGTTAAATATACTAACATTTAAATCGTTTTCAACACATTTTATTTTTTCCGATCTTGAAGATATTAACATAAACTTAGTTTTCTTTTCGTTTAATTTTAAATTTTTTTCACTTAACCAAGCACAAAGAGAATTCAATTCTTTATTAACTGTAGATATTAAAACATTAATATCTTCATGATAGAAATAAATTAACGTGTCGTCTGCAAACATATGGATATAACACGAGGATAGGTATGAAGGCAAATCATTTATATAAAGTATAAATAATAGGGGCCCTAGAACACTTCCTTGTGGCACCCCATTTACACATAAAAGATCATCTGATGTCGCACTATTAAATTTAACAATCTGCCTCCTATTTAACAAATATGATCTAAACCATTCTAAAACAACATTATTAAATCCTAAACTTATTAATTTTTCAATTAATATCTGTCTATTTATAGTCTAAAAGGCACGTTGTAGGTCCAAGAATACGGCACAGATACTTTTATTTAATTTCCGAGCTTCTTTCCAATTTTTTAATACAAACTGCAGAGCCATAATATAACTGCATACTAAGTAAATAACTAATAATAATAATAGAATCGTTCTAGGGTACAATCCTTGACAGGTTGGATTGTTTTTGCGATTGAAATTCTGATGTTTGTTGATTGGCAGTAGCGGACTAATAAATACATTAAATAAATAAACCGGGAAACTTTTGTAGACCAGCGTCATGAAAAAAAAAAACTATAAATAAAAAATATATATATTAGATAATTTTAAAATAATATTCTCAATTTACATAAGAACAACAAAAGGTGGATCACACAACAAATTAAATGACTTATATGAAAAGAAATTAAATTATTAGGTCGTCAAGGATGAAATTTGTAGAAGAAAAGGCAAAGTTGGTTGATAACTTACAAATATAAGGAATTATTTTATTCATCAAAGTATGACCTATATTGTCTATACACTTTTGTCGTTTAAGCGGCAGGTTGTTCAGGCCGATGGTATAACACCCTGGAAGACGAGAGTCAATGAATTCCTGGAAGCCAAGTTTTACAGCATTGTCGGAATTAAATTTTTTTCCTATTTAAAAGTTGTCCAAATTGCGAAAGAAGTGGTTGTCAGTGGGGCCTAGGTCTGGTGAGTATGGAGGAGATTTATAAGTTCCAACTCCAATTCCTGTAGTTTTGCCACAGTCATTTGTGCAGTGTGTGGTCTAGCGTTATTATGCAATAAGATAGGATTCGATCTGTTGACCAATCTAGGCTGTTTTTCTTTAAGTTTTTACATCATTTCGTCCAGTTGGTTGCAGTATATTTCTGCTGTGACCGATGAGCCAGTTTTTTTTTTTTAAATTATAATAATAATAATAATCTTTATTTTTATAAACTTATTACACATAAAATAATATATAAGTTAAACAATAATTATATCAATAAAGACAAAGTGCCATTTCAAGGCAATCTAAACAACCACTGAGGCCTGTAGAGGCCTGTGTGTGGTTTCATTCTGATATATGCATTTTAATGGTCTATATCTTACAACAGTATAATAATAATATACAGTAATAAATTTATAAACATTTTACATACATATACAATTAATTATACCAAACTAAACAAAACTGAGCGCAAACTTGAACAAAACTGAAAGCACAAAACTACCTGTACAAAATTTGGCGAACTAATTTGATATTGTCTGCTGCGTAGTAACACTAGAGCCAAATACACTATTAAGGTTTCGCGCGGTCTGCGATGCCGTAGTTCCACGTAAGAACTCATATTTCAAAAAAATAATTTTTTTAAAGTTTTTGTATTTTTTAGCGCATACAATGATTTCTTTAAACAAGCGAGATGTGTAAGTTTCCAACAAAAAAAAAACAGAACGGTAAAATATTAAGCCAATGTCAAATAATAAGCTGTTAAAGTTAGGTTAGGTTAGGTCATAATATTGCCATATTATTAACTACAAATTTCATCCTTGACGACCTGATATATAAAAATAAATACTTGAAACAGTAGAGCTGACAATTTTTAAAGAAATATCTTCAATAATAAGGAACCTAAAAAATAAAAAAGCACCTGAGTACCTACGATGATATTTAAAATACTTAGCATAAAGCAATAGTTAACATTAGGTTTGTTCATTCCATTACCTGGCGTTTTACCGCAAAACGCGACTGTATTTAACGCGGCGTTTAATTTATTACCGCAAAACGGGGCTGTAAATATTTAGGCTACTAAAAACACAAATTCTGTTTGTTTTATTTATCCTATAAAATTTAACATTTATGATTTCTTATCTATAAGGCGAGCACCAAGGGGACCTCACGGGCTCGCAAACATTAAAAAAAAAACCTTATGAAGTACACATATTGCTTGTACTGGAAAGTGAGTCCCCCCAGAAAAACATTTGTCTTCTAAACCCACCTAAAAACATGTGGCTTCTGAGTGCTGTCCCCCACAAGAAAAATTGTAGTTGAAACTTTTTTAACGGACCTGTTATTATTGTCGGAATCTTATTATTGGAGTGATTGATCAAATACAAATGAAGATGAAGAATATAATCTGGATATACATTGTTTTTCCACAGACATTTATATGTACACTCTCCATTATAAGTACAGCACACACTTTCAATCATTTTCAATTTACTGCCGATTTATTTCCACTCAACGAACTCAGAAGTAGCTTTAAGATTCTTGACGCGGCGTCTTACTGTCAAAACAGAAAAATTGGACGCAGCCGTAAACCGTAGACGCAAAGTAGCAAAACGAACAGACCTATTATAGAAATATTTAACACTATATTATTCAACGCCTATTTTCCATATACATGGAAAGTAGCGAAAATCATAGCCTTTCCTAAATCAGGTAAATATTCATAAAATCCCAAAAATGGTCGGCCAATTAGTTTGATATCCAATCTTAGTAAAGTAGTTGAAAGAGTTATTGTTAAAAGAATTACAGATCACGCGCAAGAAGCTAAATATTAATATCAGAACAATTCGGCTTTCGAAATACGCACTCCACATTTGATCAACTTGCTCGACTAACAGATCTAATAACCATAAATTTCAATTAAAAAAGGCATGCTAGTCTAGTACAACTATATGTTGAGCAATCGTTGTACTCTTTAATTATTTTGTACATTTTTTTTTTTTTTTTAAGATTTTTATGCCAGATTCGCGGCCTCTGTTATACCGGCCCACCGGGAACTCTCCCGGTATCTCGCTGGCCCAGTCTGCCACTTTGATTGGAAGGAAAATGCACACGTGTGTCGTTTTGTAACCTCAGGGATTTTACCTGCAAATGAAGCTAATAATTAAGACCGGTCTTTTCAGTACATAGGCCTCCTCCATATCTTTCCATTTCTTTCTCTCGTTTGCCAGTTTTAACCATACAAAATCAGAATATTTTAAATATCGTCAGACCCTGATCTCTTTGTTTACCTCTTCTAGATTTACGGTTGAAGTTTTGCATACGACCGCTGACCACTTTAAATCCCGTTGTGGACCCCAGGAGGTCCGCGAATCACACTTTGGGAAACACTTATCTATATAATTGTCGAATTCACGCAGACCAGGGAGTCTACACTGAAATAGTGTTACGAATATTTGTTTGGCAAGTGATAATTTGATTAGTGAATAGTAATAACGGTTAATTAGGTTTTTTTTTTTTATTATCTTTAGTAATTTTTACTTAATTGACAAAATTACAAAAAAAATCTAATTTAATTATTGCCGCCTAACAATATTTAGCTATTAATTAACATTTCTAACTACGAGTAGGTTTGTAGCTCAAGTAATTTGACCAGAAGGAATGGTTTATTTAGACATCATTATGAAGATTAAACTTACGGACGCGTCGCCGTTAGACATTAGAGTGATTGCCTAACAGTACAACAACATTTAATTATTATTGTTATTATCCTACGCGTTTATTGTTTACTAAAGACAAAAAATGAATGTTCGGTAAGATTCACTAATTCTATCTGATCTCATTCAATAATCGTATTTAGTCAAGAGTTTTAGCACAAACCGCAAGGATTATCACTAGGAGTTTGTTTTTTTATTGTTATTATTACTGACTTAACATGATCTTTACATGATGTCAGAATGTATGTTTTGCCTAATCGCAATGAAAACCCCAACGAATTCATTAAGAATGTATCTGCCAAGTACATTAGAATCGCGTTTGTGTGAACACGAAAAGTTTGAGCTTCTTCACATATGCAAGACTATGCACACTTATACAATTCTGAAATGTTGTCACTCCTTCATTATTGCTGTATACATATTACGCTGTGTATATTTCTTTAGAATTTCTGAGTTTCTTATAGAGCAATTTTGAATTTTACTTGGTATTATGCTTTGGCTGCCTTGGTTTCAAAAATATAAAATCAAAAGGTGAACATCACTCAAATATGTTGCATGAGAATTGAATATTGCAACACTCCGGAGCATCTGCACAAAATTGGCGTTACCCAAAATCCTCTTTGCACCTGTAACTATGAAACAACTGCGTCATTAGAACATATATTGGTTAATTGTTATTTATATGAAGAGGCTAGAAATACAATGATAGAATCACTTAACAAAAATTGATTACACAATTTATATTTGAATACATTACTAGACAGCAACAACATAAACATGGTAAAATTTTTGAAAGACAGCAATCTCAAAATGTAGCATGTAATATATAAATTTAAAAGTTTCCATCATCATCTCATACTAATTTCCATCTCTACTGAAACCTCTTCATATACCATCTTCCATAACCAAAAGCTTCCGTGACGGCCCTTTCTGGCCATATTCTTTGTACTGTGTCCTTCACCAAACAGAGTAGTTGGCAAAAGGTCCATACATTAGAACTAATTAGCCAAACATAATTTATCAAAAAGAAATCTTTGGCTAACTGTTGGTATAATTTTACTTTTGTTTATTTTTGATGGAACAGGTAGTAGATTTAGCTATTCCATACTTCTTGGACAACATAGTTACACTCAATTCCTTATTATAACCTTCTATAATTTTAGATTTCTTTAAGTTGACATCCTGTCTTTTTACTTTTAGCCATTTTGAATTACACTATTCTCAAGCAGAAACATTCGCATCTGTTCACAACTGCACAGAAACTACAAATAATAAAGTTTAAACATTATTTGCATGTCTATTTGCAAGTTTCAGTAAGTCAAATTACTAACTGTTCACATTATTGAAACTGTTCACTCTACAAAGTAGTAAATGGATGCATTTTGCTCTTCAAGTTATTGAATAGTTCATAAATGCGCATACAGTTTCCTACATACTGTTCATACTCCAATTATTTGACCATATGCAAACTGAACCATATAATCCCATAAATAAAACGACTCCACGCAGTATTCCCCCTCTGTGGTTATCAAATCAGATACATAGTGTCCCGCCGGGACTCTTCACCACATGACCTCCAAATACCATATATTTATTCTTTTGATTCCATCGACAGATGAATATTTGTTTTCCACATTTGTCAATACTCTCGACCCTCCATATACATTTATAATATTGCCTGTTGGATGTTCTGGGCGTAAATAAATTACGGTTATTACGGATATTCCTGGTCTTAATTAAGGATATTATTATTATTATTATTATTATTGGTCACATTTACGTGAATATCTTGACATGGCGTCCTGTAGCGAGCTTGATACATTACTTTACAACGTACCATTTATTATCAACTAGGTAGCCAGCCTGTGATAGTTTAGGAAGTCTGATCTCAAACTGAAATGAGATTCCTGACTAAAGAAGTTCGGGTACTAGGCGTGAGTGTTATCCAGGGTTCATCATTACGATGTGCGCATTAAATGATATGTATTAGTACTTACCAACCAACTGATCAAGCATCTTGTAATTAGTTTGGATCTTAGCTGTACACATAAGTTCTGAAAGGTAACGGTTTACACACGTTAAGTAAAACGGTTTAAAATTAATGAATTTGATTTATTATAATATACTATTTACAAGAATAACTTTAAACGATTAAAATATAGGTATTAAAATAATGAAAAAATTAAAACAAATAGAATCAAATACACCACCAGAATGCCGACACAGTGCCTTTAAGAATTCAACAATTTAGATGTTTATACGGACCGAATACTGTCTGATCGCGTCTTCAGAGAGACGGGTGTTTTTATAAGACATTTTTAGGCATTTCTACGAAGAAGGGTAAAAAGATTGTTCAAGGAATTGTCAAAGTTATTAGATAATAACTTTGAACAAAAGTCTCCTTGAACAATAAACTTCTAAAAAATATTTTAAAGTTACGCGTTGTAAACGTAAGGTTTCTAATTTTTTACTATCTGAATTCTCACAAATATTTACCCTCTAAAATCCCTAAAAAAATGCTAGAATGCATTCAAAGAAATTCTCGTGACGGGTGGTTTCTGAAAGTTCTAGTCATTGTTCCGGCGGTCTAAACGATTCGTTACAGTACTATTTTGAGAATTTATACCGAGTTCATAAGAGTGTTTACATGCATCCATGGTCCTTCACTTCAGGCTCCTAGAGAGCACGTGATACAAGGGATCAATGAAGCCGAATCGCATATTATGGCATCCCAAACCTTGGCAATGTGCAATTATTGAAATTAGCCGGATCCAGAGCTTGAATAAAGGTGTGTCTACACTATACACCCGGGTATTTTGAGTATTTCTGTTTATCTATTAGTATTTTGTTGTAGAAAATTTTCCCATTCTTTCTCATGATAGAATAAATGAAAAGATAGAAGCGGACCGCAGGTATCCCTTTGGCGCTGTTTTATTTTTAACTAACGGGTAGCGTATATTTAACGGGCGGGTAGCGGGTAATAACCGGGTAATGGTATCGGGTATCCAGTTCCAGAAATTTTTAATGCTCGTCATTCTTACTCTACACTATGACAATTAGCAAAGCCAGACGGCAAATCTAAGTGGCTTCGGTAGTTGGTAAGGACGTCCAGAGTAGAGCATATCAGTCTGTTATCAGACCTATTCAGCATAGCTTGTGAACTACGTTTTGTAAGCCCAGCTCTTATTTGTAAGCCGCTTGGCACAGTTGTGCACGTCTACGCTACGAGCGTTGACGCGACTTTCTTTGATCCAGACCACCATCAGTCAGTTTGTAATTGACATGACACGCGGCCCGTTGCCATAGGAAAACGATATGTTCACACTTACTCGGTTTGGCCAGTTGGTAAAGCTAACTGGCATAGTATAGACCAGTGTTTCTCAAACCTTCGACAGTTGCGGACCACTTTCAGAATTCCACACTAACCGCAGACCACCAACTTCAAGAAAAACATTATTTTTGCATAAAGACCCATTATTAATACTAATGAAATTTTGTGTGCGTGGACCACCAAGAACTGACCCGCGGACCACCTGTTGAGAAACACTGGTATTGACAGCTTAAGACATAGTTAAAACTGCAGATCAGAGAGGTAGCAGAAAATTTGCCGGCGGAAATGATTGAAAATTTTTTAATTCCCTTAGACTTTCAGGCCACCCAACATACCAATTATTAAGTTAAGATAGTTCGATGACAAATAATTGTTTTGCCTCGAAGTCCAAGAGGAGTACGTCTAGTTTATTTGCAGACAAATACAAATAAACCAGACAGTGGTGGAAAAATCATAATACCAAAAAATACGGCATTTTCCACCACCTGTCAGAAAGAACTTACGGTGTGATAAGTGTGTTATATATACCAGGGATACGCAAACAAGGGGGCGCCAAATGCCCAAAGTACCGAAGCCCGAGCATATAAGCGAACTAAAAGTGGGGCGCGGCATGTAAATTTGCGTACCCCCATCTATACCATAATCATATTTCAGATGATAATAAATTACGTTAAGTACTGCATTGAATGTAGCACTAGGAGTGATGAATATATCGGTACATAACTACGTTTTAATGTGAAATTTTCTTCTTTTATTTTTTTTTTGAACTATACCTTAACTATAGTTAACGAGCCGCTACTGATTAATTATTTAGAACTCTTTACGAAAAGTAATCTCACGTCATAAAACCGAAAGTTAAATTAATTTAAAAAAACCTAGTAAAGAAGAGTTCACTTTGATTAATTATTAATTTTTACATGCCTAAAATAGATGTAATTATTTTAAAATTAATCACTGAAAATATTTCACCTATTTATGTCCAAGTTAATTTTTTACCGGATGTAGGAGTGTATTACTGTAAATCTTTAATTTTTTTCTCGCATACGTGTGAAGGAAGTGTAGTAAAAACAATGTAATTTAAAATTAGTAATTAAATTTAGGACACATTTGCGTACTTTTTATTGACATCTCTACTCCAAGTCACGCGTTAATGAATGTTAGTCGTGCGAAAAAATTACTGATCGTGCTATTAGCCAATGGTGAAAAGTATTTCAATTCGCGACTGCAAATAACAGTGAGACATCTGGTGGTGACTGGCTAAATTAAACAGAAGCGTATATTTGTATAATATTTGTAGCGTGTTGTGCTGCAGTTTATGTGAATTAAGAACCATTTTAAAATATACTGACTTAAATACAGTGCTTTTTTGCAGAAATATTGTTTGAACAGATAAATATTAAGAAAAAACTTCTGACATATACGCTTCTCGTCCGCCATAAGCTGTTGTACGCAGCGCCGCCAACGTTAGTTTCAGTCGCGAATAGCAAACGTGCCTCTACAAAAATCGACATACTATGTTTACAAGCTATCAACATTATAAATCCTGTATTATTTGGCGATAATTTGTATAAGAGTTAAAATATTCATTAACGTAATGGCCCGGTTAAACGATGCCAGTAACTTGTGCAAGTACTGGCACAATCAGAGCGGCAGTAAGGGGCAATCGCCCCCGCCGCACTAAGGAAAAGGGCGCTGACGGGCTTGACTAAGGGGCGCCATTGTGATGATGATTTTTTTTTGCTCATCGCTTAGATTTTGGGAGGTGAGGACCTTTTTTTTGCTCGTCACTTGGATTTTGAGAGGTGAGGACCTTTTTCTTTTGCTCATTACTTGGACTTTGGGAGGTGAGAACCTTGTTTTTATTTGATAAGGGCGCCAAAACATGGCTCTGCCCCTAGCGCAAGTTTTCCTTACTGCGGCTCTGGGCACAATTACATGTGCAAGTACTTGCACAAGACGTTTTGTTATTTACACGTATGCCAGTAACTTATTTAAGTAACCTTACAAAGAACCCGAAACACACTGGTAAATGTAGATGCTTCCAATTATTTTTTATGCGTAAAACCGACTTCTTAACCCGCCAATTTTCGATGTTTAACCTAATTTTATGTTGCGTACGTCTTTCACATATGTAAACAAAAATTTAAAAAATCTGTTTCAAAATGATTTTTGAAGAATTAATTGATAACTTAGAAGATATTAAGGCGCACCTACCAAATAAAAGGATTACCTGACACTCCCATACCCTAGTGAACTGATTATGCTCCCTATATAAAATCACAAATTTACTTGTGGTGTCATTTTAAATATATTTAACGCGTTTTTGTATCAGCGAGAACAAATCAGTTGTTTATATTTCAAAATTTGATCGTGATTTTTAAAAATCTCGAAATCAGCTTACCAAAATTAGTTTCAAAATATGTTTTATCTACGACCATAAATACTAAATGCATTATACATATCTCCAACTGTAAATGCATAAAGCTGCTCATTTGCACGCAATGTAAAATGTGAGGCGCATGCGTGCTCACCCGTGGATAATAAACTCAGCAACAATGACTATATGCACCTCACACAGCCCATATTTATAACTAGAACATTATTTATAACCTAGAATATTAAAACAATAAATAATAGTACTTTAAATATTGTTGTACGTCACAATCAATTGATCGTTTGGTAGCCACCTTTATGACGTAGGTTCTGAAGTTTTTCAATTGACGCTCAGAATTTCTGTTTTCAAATTATATTATTTTTATAATGATAAAACTATATAGTTAAAGATAAAATATTGTATTTGACTCGCTTACGGCTTGGTTGATAAACTTCAGCCTGGTGCAATACAGCCTTCATTATATGCTTTTTAAATAATATACTATGAGGAAGAATTTACACTACTGTATTCGATATGGATATCTATGCAAAAATGTATCTTAACAATATTAATAAATATAACGTGCGACTCAAAAAAAAAAAAAAATCGGCGTAGGAAGTTGCGGAAGAAAAAGATTGTAATTTGCTATCTGTATTTTGACGAAAACGTCATATTTTATTTTCCAAATATCTAGTATTACAGACATTCTATGGCATGAAATTTAGAATTTTTAAAAATAAATTAAATCTTATAAAATATGCCTTTTTTAACGCTAACTTATATATAAAATTATACAGGGCGGCTCTTAGCCTACAGGCGATAAAATAATAAATCCGCCATGGTCTCCCAGTACCGCATGTCTAATATCAGTTCGCAAACTTTTTAACAAACAGTGTAATTTCGTAACTTCGCAAAATATTATAGTATGATTTATAGTTCAAAAATGGCCAGATCTAGATCAAGGTTTTAGCTCAAGTTTATTGTGTAGCTATAATTCCACACCTCTATAATAATATTATGATGATCACGTATTATATTTTACGCATCAGTTATTCGTTTGTTTTCATAGCCAACTTCCGATACTAATGAATGAATCGCGCAAATTTGTGTTGCTGCACACGATTATGACAGTGATTTATTAACTTCGATCATGCGTACAACAATATTTATGAACTGTTATATCGTATAACCAAATAATTATGTAAATGGTATTACTATTATAATCGGTCATTTATACAATAAATATCAGTTAGGAACATTATCCTTTTTCCCATAGTTTATAGGTTAATTTAACGTATAAACATTTATTACAACTTATTACTAGTATTAGTAATTTGATGCATGTAGCAAATTTTATAAATAAAACATGTTTTGTTTTTCTTTAGTCATTTCCATAAGGTAAACCATCTAAGCTTCTTAGTTCTATTCTATCTAACACTATTACCTGTTACTCATTCGTTTTATAATGTCTTCATTGGATATTCATTGGCATTGGAAAACTTGACCACAGCATTTCAAGTGATACAGTTCTACAGTCTGCAATATTTGTTACATCTCAGATTTGATGGTCAATTTTGTTGTGTCATTTCTGGTTTCAGTTTAGATAGAATACGCGTTTTGTTGGAACAATATTCTCAATCTATTCATTCTATTCATTCTACTCATTCGATGATTTGAGGTCGAACGACTAGAATTAATAAGTTTGGTGGGGATGAAAAGTAATATTTGAATGCAGTTGTTTTCATTTGGTTTTTAAATGTATTAAAATTAAATCTTGTTATTACTGCTTCAAAATAATTAGGTATATTCTCATTTTGTGTCCAAAATAAATACATATATAATTTATAATATAGTATTTTTAAATGTTAATTTGAAATATATGTACAATTCAATTATTCGTTCTAAAATATTGTTCTGCTTCAAATATAAAGTTTTCCACTTCTGCATTTATTATTTAAATTACCGATTTATTTACGTGTAATTCGTTCGTTTTCACACACAGCCTGAGTCTAGGATGTTCTACGACCATTTGACTTAACCTCCATGCAAATGTCATTGTTATTTTTACTTCACGATTAAAATTTTCCTTGTCTTGCGCAACAATTCTAATACTTCTAACCAGCCACCAACAAAACGCACCCAATGTTTCATGATAGAAAAACATATTTATTGCCAGTCCTATTCAAGTTTAGTTTTCCATTGGTTATATTTTTATACCACCATAAAGAATGCAACTTCTGCTTTTTTCATTTTTGAGCTGTTCAATTTATTAATAATAATAATAGTGCATTTATTTAGCAGTCGTTAATCATACATTACCTGGCATATAACATTTTTCATACATACCTACATATATGTACATATTGTTTTTAAATATAGGCATAGTGTAGCATATATGTTGTGACAGGGTGTGATGGCTGCTCGTGAAATTAGTAGTGAGCATTCTAAGCGATGACGTATTACATACTTTCTCAGACATAAATCTACAGTCAAGTGCATATGCACATATTATTGGATATTTACTTGGTCTAACAGTCTTGGTTACACCCTGGTTACACCCTTGTCTAACACTTGGTTACACCCTAGTCCAATAGTCAACACGGCAGTACATTAACCATTACACCATGGTGACTGGCTATTTTGTATTTAATGCAGATTTAACTAAAACGATTATTTTGCGGGTTAAGGGGACACTCCTTTTACCTATATATTTGAAATATATCATTAATCAGCATTACCACTTAGCAGCAAAAATATATGTAAGAAGATTTGTTAAGACGAAAGAAGTTTTTAATAAGATATACATATATCTGAGGGGCTATGAGGAGGGCAAATATCTAATTTATTATTGACTTAAGGCGGCGCACAACCCTATAGTTCTTATACAAAACTAATAATCGAAAATAAAATTAATAATAATCTATATATCAAAAATTGCAGCAAATTTTTATCTATCTAATAGGATATTTTAAATTGTAGAAAAAACTGTTATGTAATTGTAAATAAGCTAATTGCATTATAGACGCCATCTTGTAAACCAATCGACACATATTTGCGTACGATGCGGCAAATTGTAGCTAAAGTTTAATTCTACAAAAAGGTTTTTAATTATTTTGTTCTATTGTGAAAACTACTTATGGTTATTGTACTTAGTAGTCTATATTTACCGCCATCTTGAATCTGCCGCGGTTCTCAAACTAGGTGTTACGGGTAAAAATTACTTAATTTTTGTGAAGAATGCGTGTACCAAGTGGCATTCCATTATCATCAAATATAATATTTTTCGACGATGGTTCTAAACTATAAGTAATCAAGTCGAAAAAAATGTTGAAGTATTATTTGAATATTTCTACACAAAACTATATAAATATAAAAGTTATTTGAAACCCTTAAATAGATTTAAAAAATTAGAGAACAATGTTGCTGTTATCAATTATTAAGTTATTGAGCGGTAATATTTTTACAATAAATATTTCTACAATTACAAATATCTTATTAGATAGATTAAAATTCGGTGCAAAATTTGTTGAATAGATTGATACTAATTTTATTTCAGATTGTTTGTTTTGTATAAGAAATTGGTAACATCTGGGGGTTATACGCAGCCTTAACAGCAAAATTGTACATAAGAAAATTGGTTTAAAATAAAGAAACTACTAAAAAAATATAAAAAATATGCTATAACTCAAGAAACATAGACCATCCGAAGAGACCATATGAATAATTCACCCTAAATCTAGTTTTTTCCCTTTATAGGTTAACTAGGGCAAATATGTTTTTGAACATGTTTATGGGTAGCAAAAAGTCGATATCTCATTGGGCCTAAGGGATAATGAGGAATCCGTAAAAAAAAAACATTTCACCCCTTTAGAAGAATTCTCTCAGTCTCATGCAGACCTCTACCAAATAATGCATAAAGAAAAAATACAGATGGCTTTACCTAGCATAGAACTACGCTACTTCTTAACTACGCTACTATTATACATAGAACTACGCTACTTAGTTTAATGGTCACTAACTGCTTTGAAGAGAGGTCTTTTTCAAACTTAAAAGAATTAAAAATGAATTAAGGAGCACAATGCCTCAAGACAGGTTATCTGCTCTGAGCATTCTGAGCATTGAAAGTGATAAACTTAGAAATATTTTTAAAAAAATCCGCTGTGGTCACCACTATCACAAAGTATTTGTATAAAATAAATTCTAGCAGCGGAGTAGAAGTAACGGCCTACTATTTTCTAACAGAGATATTATTTATCATGAGCATGGAAACGTTACATATAAGTATGAAAAAATAAATACTTTGATTTTTCAAAATTTTTTCGTTTTATCAAAAAATATCTCAAATAAAAGTTGTTAGTTATTGCTTTTATAGCAACTTTTGTTAGATAAATTTTTTCATAATATTTTTCTGTTGTTAAATATTCGCAAAAATCTTAAAATCGACACGAGTAAACTCCCATTTCTAGTTAACCGATTTTTACCAAAAGTTGCTCAACTCGTGCCATTAATGTCAAAATCTTAAATATGAAGTTTTATAAAAATCCTTTTGACAGACGGGGCCTAAAAATTTGAGTAGCCTAGGGCCTTGCGTAAATCCGGCCCTGATTCTATTCAATACAACTTTTAATAAAATTAATACTGAGGGGGGGGGGGGAGGTAGCGCTATCTATGAACGAAATATCTCAGTTATTACATACTTAACATCAAAAATATACAGAAAACAGTGGTTTAGAATAAAAAAGTTATTTTTTGTTCTACTTGTGACTAAAAATGTATATAACAAAATCCGTATGAAGTACGGGTACGTCAGCTAGTTCATTATATGTAATAGTAATTTCATTGTTACTATTTACAGTACAAATTTGTGAACATAATATGAAACCATCCTGGATCGTATTTATGAAGTTGAGTGTACTTTCAAGACGAAGGCAGCGTCGTATACACCCACTTGTGATTTTTGTTTACTTAGAAAGACTGTAATATAGATATTAATTACAATTTTTGAAAATTCATATTCTTGTTGTAATAATAATCCAATAAATTATCATCAGTATCATCATCGAATTACTTCCATTTTTAGCATACACATAAAAGCCCCTACTATCTTATATATAGGTACAATTTATAGCCTGTTTTGAACGGGTAAGCCTGTAAATTGTATAAATATTTTCTACACTAATTTTATTTGATATAGACTGAGTTGAACTCCCGTCCTTACTCTAGCTAGCGGTCAAACGGCAGGAGCAAACGGATTAATGCTTGCGGCCACTGACTTGCACAATTCAATAAATAGTATTCACAAATTACAAATGAGAACAAAGCAACAAGTAATGAAATAAATAAGCCTAAAAGTCCCCTTCTTTAAATAAATATATTTTCAAAACAAAATTATTTTATCGCAATAACAGCCAAAAATGCTCAAAAATATTGCCACATAATAAATATCTACCAGATCCTGAGATATCTCAAAATTTACAATTTACATTAATTTTTAATTAAAAGAATAAAACAGACATCTACTGTAGGGCTGCCATAATTGTCGGACTACCGACCGGGACACCCCCCCCCCAAAAAAAACTTTAAAAAAACTTTTATCGACAATAATACCTTTATTATAAAAAATTGCACAATATTTTAAAAAAATTAAAAAATTTAAAGACAAAAAAAAATAATTGAAGTAGAGATTGATAATAGGGATTCCAAGAGCAAAACGTTGGGATCAATGGTGAATCATTTTGGAACACTCAGTTCGACTGGAAAAATTTGATGTTTTTTTTTGTGGATGCGTCTTATCAAATCTAAAATAATATAATATAAATTAATGGGCGATTCAATTTAATAAAACCAAATAGAACCTTACATTCCATTCTTCTCTTGCCTTTACTCTCCCCCTTCCCCGACTTCGGTAGCTTCTTTATCATCGCTCTTCTTTGCCCAATCATACTTCTCCGATGTTTTCGTTTTTTGGAGCAGTTCTTTTTCCCCTTTTATATAATTATAGAATTCAATGCATGACATTTTATAATTTAAAACACATTGAATTATGCTTTTCACGGTGTCAATAGAAAGCGAATTGCGCTCATCTGTCAGTACCAGTCAGCTAGTGACTAGCTGACTGGTACTCGGCATTACTCCGGAACATTTCGGACCTCGAATCTGTTATATAATTTATATATAGTATGTATATATGTATATGTACAATATTATCGACAAATAATTTTTAAATATGCATTAATTTTAAATCGACCGGGACAAATGACTCTTGGACCGGGACACTGGGACACAAACCTCAAAACCGGGACGTATGGCAGCCCTAATCTACTGTTTATTACAATTCCTCCAGACTTGGAACTGGAGATTCCAGAATTGGTTGTATATTCTGAATATAAAATGTTCTGGCTTAATTACCATCCTGATAAACCGGCAATTGGAAAAAAATTATCTCGAAAGGGTTGAGCATATACAAATAACATCTTCTATACATCGTCCCCTAAATCGAGGGTATCTTAATATGTTGGCCTGATTCCAAAATTAACTAAGATAACCAACTAGATAAGCAGCAAGGGGTTTAAATTATACAAGTGCAATTATCGTACACAGCTCCCTTGCGGAGATTGTGTAATTTCTGTCACATGTGAATATCGGGTTCACACGGAATGAATTAGTGTAGGTGTGTCTCCGGCTGCATGTGATATGTGCAATGCGCATGCATTGTTATGTAATTGATCTGGATTTCATACTGTTCTAATTACCCTAAGATAAGAAAGAATGAACCAGGAAATCTTGTTTGTAACTCGTAACACTCTCATGCTCATGATTAACTAAAGGAATTAAAGGTGTTGAGGCGTAAGATGTCGTTTTGCGATATGATATCATGTTTCACCAGCTTGACGCCATTGAACTCATAAAAATCTAATATTAAGCTGCATATGTATATATGAGTCAACAATTTTAAGTCATTGAAAGGGAGATAATTTTAGTATGGTTTCAGAAATAAAATTTCATAAATAACTTCAATATAACTATCAAATTAAAGTAAAATATTAAATGAAAAAAATATATGGATATTTCTTGGAAAGGGATATTTAAGATAAGTGAAGACATGTTTATTAGTCAAAAAATGTCAAATTAGGGCCGCTTTTACAATCAATGGATAAACCTGGGATAACGCAATTCCAGGTTTAAAAAAAAAAAAAAAAAAACAATTATACAAAGCTCGGATCGGATAAACATTAAATAAATACCAACATATTTTATCCGACCAACGGCACTTAACACAGATAAGTAATAGTACAAGTTATTCCCTCATTCTGATTGGTGAATAAGTATTTGTTGTCCAGCAACGGAAAAAAAAAAGAAATGGCGTAAGATAAATGTCACAACTGTGCTAAATGATTACAAAGTTTTATTTGCATTTTTCATATGTAAAACTATATCTTAAGTTTTAACCTTATTTAGATTAGCAGTTATTATTATATCTCAATAATAGCAACTGTACTAACTAAACATAATTGTAAATACATTTCAGTAATTGGCGCGTTCTCGGCAAGATGCAGTACTTGCCGTGTCGTACTATAGCTAATTTTATAGCTTTGGGCAGTACCCCAATGTATTTTTATGGAGGATACAGAACTACGGTCAGCGTTAAGGTGCGACGAAAGGGGAGTTCCTATATAAATATTGACAGTGTCTGAAACAAAATAGTTGCCCATAGATTGAAAGCGCTCCGACATGAACAATCGAGCGAAATCAAATAGCGCAATGTGTAAAAACAAAGAAGATGTTAGGATTTAAAAGATCTAAATTTAAAAAGTATCGTAACGTATTTAAATTAAATGAAATTAAACATTATTAAATATTATAACATTTTTTGTATTGGGCAAATGGACAATGCCCCCTGTCCATTTGCCTTTAATAAAAGACGACCTAGATAAAATCTTCTTCTTCTTCTTCGTCTTCTTCTTCTTTTTCTTCTTCTTCTTCTTCTTCTTCTTCTTCTTCTTCTTCTTCTTCTTCTTCATGAGCCTTCATTTATCCAATTTAGAACATAGGCCTCCCCATTTTTCCCACTCTTCTCTGTTGTGGGCCAATCTATACCATGCAAATCCAGCACGTCGCTTGATGTCATTTTCCCATATCATTTGCAGTCTTCTTCTTCGTGTCCTTCCAACCCAGATACGCCACAGCAATGTTATTGTATTCCAGCAAGTTTCTATTTGTCTGACGTTGTGTTCCGCAAATTGCTATTTTAATTTTGTACAGAAATAGAGAGGAAAGAGATACAAGGAAGATGCAAACCAGATGGGAAGCTAAAAGATGGAAACGATTTGAGCATAATGGTTACTCAGCTAAGTAAATATCAAACAAGAGGTCGGAAGGACAAGATGTGACACTAGAAATAACAGATAGAATGAGGGATATCCAAGGACAAGAAAGAAGTGAGAGGTTAAAAAATTCGAGATATAACAGTAAATACAAGAAAACTTGGACGACGCAAATACTCGAGTACCTCAAAAGCCAAAGTAATGGATTAAAAAAGAAGGTAATAGCAAGATTTAGGTGCAGAAATGAGGAAAGAGAAACTGAGTACTGGAGAACGGATTAACAAAGAATATGCAGGATGTGTGGAGAGGAAAGAGAAACCTTGAAGCATATAATGAAGAATTGTGGAGAAATGAAATTTAAAGAAGGAACAAGAGAAGGCGCGTTGTGTGAATCAGGGCAAGGATGGAAGTAGATGGAGGACGTCTTAGAGAGAAGAAAATATTTGAAACGAAGATTTAACAATAATTAGAATAAGTATTTGAATATAAATGAAATTAGGCTATATGTAAATAAAATGTAGATTTTAACCGAAAGGTATAAATAAAATAACTATCTATCTATCATTTTAATTTTGCAACCCTTTCGATGACATCCGTTACCCCTGTCTTCCTCTTATTCATTCTTTGGGAATCTAAAATCTTGGGAGGCTAAAATCTATCACCATCAAAAATTGTCGACTGCATAAAATACATAATCACTAAAATGTGTTAAGTATCACGAACAGTTGAAATATTGTGATGCGGCATTTTGTTGATAAATAAATCTTCTTTTGGAAAAGCTTTTAAATCTTCGGCCCCAATCGTACTGCCCAGATTGCACTGTATCTGAAAATTAGCGCGCTATAACAAAAGTTCGGTTTATTTTTATAATTCATTTCTATGTTTTAATTACTTAAACCTTTTTGCTTTGTACAAGGTGTCTCAAAAGAAATTTTATATTTATTTAGCTTACTGCGTGAACGCAACGTATCCGAGGGGCGCGGGGGTTATGTCAATCGGTAGCCTGGCTCTTGGGAATTCAATCGCTATGGAGCGTTTCTCGGGAGCAGACCGCGCGTTATGCGTGCGAGAGTTTTACAAAAACGGTGATTCGGCGACTGTAGCGCGTAGAAAATTCTGCAGTATTCGAGGTTTTCGCCACTTAAATGATGCGCCAAGCATTCCTCTCATTCGACATTGGGTTAAAAAGTTTGAAGAGACTGGTACAACCCTGGATAAATCAAAATCCGGGCGACCTAGGTCATCAAGAACGGTAGAAAACGTGGAGAATGTTAATCAGTCTGTTCGTGACGACCCGAACCTTTCAATTCGGAAGCGCGCAAGTCTTTAAATGTGCATAGATCATCATTACATTGCATTATGCACAAAGATCTAAAGCTGCACCCCTACAAAATTCAATTGGTGCAAGAATTAATGCCCCAAGATGAGCGATGATTGAGCGATTTTCAACGTTTACCAACATTTTGTTTTCGGATGAAGCTCATTTTCATCTTAATGGCCACGTAAATAAGCAGAACTGCCGCTACTGGAGTGCAACGAATCCGAAACGCAAACATCAGAAACCCCTACATTCGCTTAAAGTGACCGTATGGGCTGCGATGTCGGCGCGAGGAATTATCGGCCCTTACTTTTTTGAAGACGAAAGGGGGCGTGCAGTTACAGTGAATTCAGAGCGTTATGTGGAGATGTTAGACAACTTCTTGGTACCTGAACTGCAAAACTTTCCTGGCTATAACCAAAGAACATGGTTCCAACAGGACGGAGCAACTTCACACACGTCCAATATGTCTCTGCCACGTGTTCGTGAAATTTTCTCAGGCAAATTGATCTCCCAGAGAGGTGACATAAATTGGCCTCCACGCAGTCCAGATTTAACCCCTATGGACTTTTTCCTATGGGGTTATCTTAAATCTAAAGTTTACGCCAATAAACCGACTTCACTGGCGCATTTGAAAGAAAATATCCGTCACGAAATGGCAGCCATCCCTGAGTCCACCTGCCGAGACGTCATAAGTAATTTTACTGTTCGTTTAAATGAGTGCCGAGAACGCGAGGGGTCTACATTTAGACGATATTATTTTTAAGAAATAAATCCCCAAAAAGTGTATTTTAATAATTAATAAACATTTTTTCTATATACGGCTTACTTTTTTTTTAATCGATCCACTAAATATAAAATTTCTTTTGAGACACCTTGTATAACCTTATTTATAATAATTCTTGAATGTTTATAATTACAAAACAACGTTAGAATCACAAATCTTAGTTACTTATAAACCTAGTTTATCCCTATTATTGCTCCTCACTTTCACCTTTATCAAATATATGTAATTAAACAAAAATAATTTATTATCCAATAACCAACCTTTCAAAAAAACACAATAACTCGATGTGATTACAATTATTACGCACGTCAAAAACATCTATTATTTTCAAATAATTGTAGCATGTATTATTTGTGTTTTGCAATCACTCAGTATTGTATGTTTGTATGAAAATACAACACAATCTATAGAAAAGTTATTGAGTACATTAGAAAAGCAAATTACTATGACACTTCCTAAATTATAATTATTCCTGGAGGTTAAAAGTTTTTATAATTATTTAATTTCGGGAACTCTCACGTTTTACTTTTGTTAATAACCCCGCTAAAATGTAAGTAAAAGTATTTGTACTTGTTTTTGTAGTGCAATTTCTTTTTGATACATTAAAATATCTAATTGAGTTGTCTGGTAATGAATAGTATAGTTAGACATTAATTGTTGCTGTGATGGATGTAGACATTGTTTTAAATTCCTATTGTTTAATTAAGTATTTCATCTAAGAATGTTTAAAGTACTTAAGTCAACATTACTTGGTCAATAGGGGATACGCATAAAATTTGTATTTCCTTAAAACTACATTATTTTGATATGTTAATGTTAGTTATGTCACCTAACAAAACAAAAATCACATTTTAATTAATATTATAGCCAAATTTTTTAATTAAAATATTGTAAATTTGAAATAAGCCGACCACGCCGCGAAGGTTGCCGAGTAAAAACGACTGAGTATAACGTCAAACGATAGGGGTTTCACGTCACAGATACAGCTACAACATAATCTTTACACGTGTGTATATTGTAGAGTTTTGTATTTGTTTTTAAACAATTTTTCACGCATTTACTATTAAAAAGGCAGATAAAGATTTTGTTAGGGCTCAGAGTGGTAATTTACCCAACATTGATGCATTTATGCACACAACATAAAGTTTACTTTTTTCTGAAATATCGGTTTTATTTCGCCTCATAGCTTTCAGCCACAAATTTCGCCTTTTCTGTAGTTTTTCGCCATCAGGTAATGATATAAATTGTTTTTTTGGATTTCTAGTTGAACTAATTGTGCACATCGGTACTGAACAATATTTTCGATAATGTTTCGAAGTACTGGGGCCTGGATCTTCCATATTTTATATATTTTAATATAAAATTTAATTCGGTAAACATGTATAAATTGTTTTTATAGAATTAAACTTTATTTTAATTAAAATCACTCTAACTTTACATAACCTATAAAAGTTATACAAACAAATAAGTTCACACAGACTATGTTCGCTGGGTAAGCTAGTAGTGTCATGCGTCAGTTAGAAGGGGTATGACGTCACACGTCGTTTTCGCGCGCTACAGACATTTATGATTTTTTTAAGCCTATATAGCCTAAAATAGGCCTATTTTTATAACACTCAAGTCTCGTTTATAATAAATACATGACACAGCCATAGCATAAAAATCACAATAATCTCTTTGTTCTGTTTATTACAAACAGATGTTCAAACCAGTAAAACCTTTCGTGAAATCTTATGGATATGCCCGTGTACTATGTTATGGAACTATTATGAACCAGGCTTTAGGGTCCCTGATTTTTAAAAAATAATTGAAATCAAGCAAAATGCTTTATATTATTTTAAATTAACACCCTAAAAACCTATAGGCTTAGAACTTTGTTCTTAATTATCATACGAGAGACTAGTTTGCACTAACGTGTTCAGATAATCTTTCCGCAGCCTCTCTTTTATGGCTTAAAACTTCATAATTTTTATAATCAAATTAAAAATATTCGAGCGTTTTGCAACACAAAGCGTCCGAGGCGAGCATGCAAATATATTGAAAGCTGAGATGGTTCATTTGTGTTGGCGATAACATGCGACTTTAATTCTTAGATTTTACAAAATCACTAGGTTATAAAGTAAATTATGGCCAGAAATGATATTATACGTTTTAAAAGCGAATCTTTCTTTGTTCTTGTTATGTATTTAGGATAGGTTTTTCATTTTTAGGGTTTTGTAGGTATGACCAAAAAACCCTTATACCGTCATTTTGTCGTCTGTCTGTCTGTCTGTCTGTCTGTCTGTCTGTCTGTCTGTTCGGTAAAAATTGTAGCCAAACGGCTAAACCTAGAGAGTTCAAAATTGGCATGCTTGTACAACTTTTTGACCCGCACATAGGAAAAATACTAAAACATCTAAAAAACATATCCACCTAAAAATATAACAAATATGTGCTCATCGAAAAAAAAAAAATATTTTTTTTAAATTCTGAGTAGGGTATCAAATGAAAGCCCTTAGTACGTGGATTAACGATCAAAATTTAATTTTTACAAAATAAATTATTTTGAGGCGATTTTTGCCAAAATTGTGCAAAAAAATTTTTGTCCCACACCCTGTAGCCCAGATGGTTTAAACTAAAAATGTGAAAAAAATCTAAGTAATGTATAATGGTGTGAACCGGAATAGTACAACAGGAATTTTTGATCAGATTATGTTTTCGGAAAATAACGCATTTTTTGTGTTTTTTGGTTGACGATGCATACATGTTATACTCTTATAACACACTAAGTTGATAAGCGTTTGGTGGTCTAGCGGCTCAGTTGCTCGACAATCACACAGGATCATTATTCACTACACAGGTTCGTTCCTGGCTTGTGGAGTCAGTTTTTTTTTTTGTTTTTTTTTTTCATATTTATTATGTTTAAATTAATTTGTTAAAATTCTAGTTATATTTTAGCACATTTTGAATTTAATTTTCAAGAGCGTAAATTTAATAACCAATTGGAATTATATTTTCATTCTGTGTCATTTATACGAAGCCAGAGGGGCGGAGCGTATGATTTAAGACAACCAATGAAAGCCATAGGCCCAATTTTCAAAATCTTAATGAACCTTGTTATATAAAAAAAATACTGCACTTATTTAGAAACCTAAATAATGATATTAGGTATTCGAATTAAAATTAACAAAAAAATATTTTAACATAAAATTTGTTTTTAAAGCTCTGAGATTAACAGACGATAAATTATTTTAAAAAGATCGTTCATTTTGCCGTGGTTACTACAAAGCAAAATTTGTCCTACACACTCAGCATGCCGCCTTCACTTATTATATACCTGCGAAACCCTGCAATGTGTGAAAATTCACACTTCACATCAACTTTTTCATTATTCCTCTATTCCACGCAGAAAATCTATACTAATATATAAATTAGTTCGTTTGTGTGTATGCAGGTTGCATCTACACCAGTGGTCTTCAACCTTCTTACATCTGCGGAACCCTACAGTTTAAATTATATTTCTTTGGAACCCCAAGGCAAAAAGCCACGATAGGCTGTCTTTTCTTAAATTTCAAAACAAATTATTTTTCTTAATTTTAAGGTAAAACGTTTTAAAATAATAATTTAGATGTTTATTATTGAATTTAGTCTTAATCAAAATTTATATTTTATATCTGACTATATTTCTATATTTTTTAAATGTAGGTATATACTTTTCATTTTTAAATAATGTAATACCCACCTAATATAATGTTTAATACAAATTATAAATAAAAATTGAATTGAATAGTTTGTGATATGCTGTTTTGAATCTTACTTATTTAATATTATTATAAACATTTATTAGCAATCATTATAAACATAAAATCAAAGTAATATAGTAATTTATAAACATATATAAGTACATATTTAAATGTTAGGTGATATAAGAAGTAAATAATAATAACTACTCAACAAATTTGACCTTGTTGTCGATTAAAATTAGCTGTGTTGGTATAAATATGACCTACTGATGACGAAAATGGTGATTAAGAAATGTGTAGCACCCTCAGATTTAAAGTTATCTAAATTTCAAAATTTACCAAAACATTGTATTCATGCAATCTTTAAAAAAGAAAAAAAAAATCGAATTAAATCCATTTAATTAAAGTTGCCGAACACAGGTGAATACCACTGATCTAAACTAAAGAACAGCTTCACTCGCCTTGAGTCCATGGCATCATTTATGGTAAAATAGACCTGTTTTATGACTGTAAGGGTACCCGAATTCTTTAAAACAATTACAGTCAAGCGAAAACGTTAAAATTATATGGAAAAATCTAAATAAATAGATAAAAGAAAAGCACAATCTTGAAAGATGAATATTTTATTGTTAATATGCCATAAACAAGAACGTACCTATATATTTTTAAATATTAACCAAAAATAATGTATCTTTTACAATAAATTGCCCCATGCTACAAGTAGTGCTAAGGACCTTGGCACAACTAAATTTGTACCAAGGAGCATTGTTATAAATCATCAAGATTATTAAGAGAAGTTATATCCCGTGAAGTTGGTAGCTATGAACAATTTTTGAGATTGCCTTTTTATTCCATCAATTACTTTCAGCTAAGATAAAACAATTCAAATAAAAGTTATTGAATAAAATATAAAAGGTGTCTCAATATACAGCACTCCCGCCTACCTATAATATTATATTTATCAGCGATTCCCAAACTGTGCGCCGCAGATGGGTTACAGGGGCGCCGCGAAAATATTACAATATTTCTCCAACTGCGTTAGTTAAACCAGTTTTTACCTGGGCCACCGCGGAAAAATTCTGATACATTAAGGGCGCCGGGAACCGACAAAGTTTAAAAATGACTAGAAAAAATTTGAGGCTTAATTTGTTCAGCTTGTTTTAAAATTATGAGAAATTTTAATATGGCGTGATTTATAGAAATTTTCATCTTCGCATGTACGTATCTGAAAAACGAAATGCGATAAAGCCCTCGGTTAAATTTTTTGAAAATCTTGAAACAAACAAAATTTTTGAAAATTTTTTGAAAATTTTTATATATCCTAACTATACAATGGTTAGGGGTATAAATCTGCGGTTTGAATTTTTAAAATCCACCTAGATTGTTTAGTCTAAAAAAGGCTTTAATAAACCGATTATTAAGTTTTGTATGGGCAGTAATACAAAACCCTTGAAAATTGCTAAAAATCGTAAGGGGTAGACCTTAAAAAAATCGTGAATTTTACTCTCCGGTTTTATTGAAAATTGGTATAAATATGTATTTTTGGTCATAGATCAACAAAATTTGGTCCATTTTGAAGTTTGGGCAAAAATTTTAAAATTATTGGCGAAAAACTGACCCAAATCGGCTCTAACTCAAAAACTAGGAAAGCATGCGTTTTTTAAATATTTTTTTCACAATCTTCACCCCAAAGTTAGCTCAAAACAATATTTTGGCTAAAATTGGAGTCAACAAATTTTTAAATTTTTTTGACCAAAATTTCAAAATAATAATAAAATTAAAAAAAAAAAATTGTCACTAAATTGGTATACTTATTATTAACCTTAGATCACAAATATGGTCACTTTTCAGTTAAGGTCTAAAATTTAGACATTTGCAGCAAAATATTAAAAAAAAAAAAAACAGTCCACACTAAGGTTCACAGCCGATGAAATGTTAGCCTGGCCCCTTTTTTTAACTATCTTTATAAACTTACTTACTTCTTATATCAGCAATTGCCAAACTGTGCGCCGCGGAAATATTCCAATATTTCTCCAATTGCGTTAGTTAGACCAATGTTTTGACTTGGGGCCCCGCAGAAAAATTCTGAAACATTAAGGGCGCTGGGAACCGAAAAGATTGGGAACCACTGATATATATGATTATTCTTTGATGTATATTGCCAGTTTATGTCTCCAACATTCCCAAATTTGTAACTAAGTTGTAAATTTCCACTTTGTACGTACAATTTTTAAGTATGTCAAAACAAATTAATTTTTGGCTTAGTTTTATCTTCCGCCTTTTTCATGAAATCACGTATCAATTGTTTCGCATTTGTCGGATGTGAAACACAGTTCACATGTCCGAATCGAATGGAAATGAGAACAGAGCAAAGCAATCTTATCACAAATAGGAGAAACTGTGATGATCGCGTGTCTGATAGACAAGTCCAGGACAAGCGGGCCACGCGCTGACCGCGGACCGTTACACCTCACGACTCTACAAGTCGCGACCGCAGCCACTACTATCCAACACCCATCAACAAATACAGGGTGTTCGCTTCCAAAGCTCAACAATTTAGGAGGCATAGTATCGGTTATTATGAGAAAATGGATCAACTGAATCTGTAACTCATTTTTAAAGATTACTTTTAGTTTTACAGATTATAGGAGTTTCGATATAGATGCTTTTTTAAAACAGTAGCTCTGTCCACTTGTCTATGTATAGATATTTTAGGGTTCCAAAATAAGGTTTTTTATCGACAAATTGAATTTTAACAACGGCAGAAAATAATATACGATAAACAATTCAAACGACAAAAGTGGACGACAAAGCCTGGTGTGTTATCTCTGAACCAGTGTAGAGACTGTAAAATAATTGTCGTATGATTAATTACGGAGGAAGTAAGGTTATGTTAGCTGTCATTTAAAGAATTCAGAGAAATTTATTTTACTATTTGGATGATTGAAACGCAAAATAACCGGATTGTTTGCTCCTACCCAGCATTTTTGAGACTAATACCCTTTTCACACTAGTACTTTAAGATAGTAAGTTTAAGTGAGGTTGACTTTAAATGCTAGTATGAATGCGCGTGACCTCGGTTAAATACAGTCTAATTTAAAAACAAAGTTTTTTGTCTTAAAGTTAAATCACAGTACCAAATAAGACGTATGGCGCAGTTATGTTTATAACTTCGAAATGGTTGTCTGGCTCCTGGATTCAAGAACTTTAATCTTCATCCTTTTCTATGAGAGATCTATAAGAACTATGTTCTGTTTGACCACTCAAACAATACGTAAATAAATAAATAAATAAATAAATAAATAAATAAATAAATAAATAAATAAATAAATAAATAAATAAATAAATAAATAAATAAATAAATAAATAAATAAATAAATAAATAAATAAATAAATAGTATGTAGTTATCAAATAATATTTTTGACAAAATTGTGGACAAAAGATGGCATTCATAGCACCATACTTCTATACTGTATACTATAACAGTCTGGTCAATGAACGTCTCGTTTTCTATTGGTTGAATTGAGGGGCGGCCAGAGCCGTAGCAATGTTTTTGGCGCCCTTGGCAAATACTTAAAATAACGCCTTCGGCAAATACTTAAAATAGCGCCCTTGGGAAATACTTAAAGTAGACGGTTGTAAATTAATTTAACCTAAGTGCTATTTTAGGATAAATTTTTATCTTTTTTTCATTTTAATACCCTCTGATTATGACGATAAATGTACCGTATACCTTCTACTGATTTTACGACTACAGTACTGCTACTAGTATTGGAGAAGTTGTTTTTATATATCATGGCGGAATATAGAATGACGCTCCTCAAGCCTTGCGCTCCTGACACTTGCTCTGATGCCAGGGCATGGCCACGGTTCTGTCGCCGGCCATTATGAGTCCAGAAAATTGTTCATTTACATGTTAGAGTTAGTAAGTTTCCATTTTTTGAAATAGATTGGACAATTAAATACATTTTTACTATGAACTCTTATTGTATTCAATATATTCTTTCAAATACTCAACTAAAAATTACTATAATAAGGATACTCAGGATTTCTGATTCGCAAAGCGATAATACATATATAATGTAGAAATTAAATATCAAAATACTGCCTCACCGGGAATCGTATCCCTCCAATATACTCAATCACATGCCTTCGTAGTCTAGTGGCTCTAGAACGAGAACGCGAAATTCTTAGGTTGACGGGTTCGATTCCCGGTTAGGTAGTATTTTGATAAAAATTACTACTTTATTCGACAGTAATTAATATTTTAGGTTTTATAAATACAATTAGATTGTGGGACAGGCTTTATTGTATGTCAATAATAACGAAAGCAATTTTATAATTATAATATCAATATATTAATATTGTAGCTTCATTTATAGTTGCATTTAAATTATAGAGAAATTGCTTGATTGTGCAGCATATGGCTTGACTAATCGATCAGAGCATGATTTTCTTATGAAAAAAGATCCGAAGGATCCAGAAAGAAGGAATAAAAGAAAGTAAAAGAAAACTAAAATTAGCAACTACAAAATACAACAATAAATCTGTAGCTATACATTGTATATAAAATGTGTTTATCTTTTATTGTAACATTATATTCACTTATAGTTGAAGGTAATGGGATTCGGACCAGTCAGAAAATAAAAACAAATTTATTAACTTCGCTAACGTTTCGATTTTAATTTTAATCTTCATCAGAGCTTAGTAAATAGTCACGATATAAAATAAAATTTTTAAAATTAATAAAGAACACATCATATTGTCCGGTTATTGAACTCAGAGATAAGCATATGAAATGCTTATTAATATGCTAATAAATATGCTAAACTATAAGTTAATAAATTTGTTTTTATTTTCTGACTGGTCCGAATCCCATTACCTTCAACTATAATTACTAACTTACGGACGTAACTCATCTAATCAAGATTATATTCACTAATAATCCAATCTATTTTGGAGAAAATGCTTATTCCCAAAAAATACTGTTTTTACAAAGGTAACCATATTTTTCCATTAGAAACTATAGCACGTTTATTTGGACTACTAATGGCGGTGCTTTTACCATTTCCCAAAATATTGAATCGCCCAGTATACTATTACCGCTTCACTTTTTATCACCTCGCCCATATTGTGCAAGACACTTTATGGTATAGTCTTAATGTGTTCCTCGATGACCTCGGCTCAAGCTATTGTAGGTTAGGTTAGATTAGGGACCGTGAGAAACACATTGAAACATTACAGTTATAATTTAAATGATATATTAATAGCGCAATTTTATATAATATATTGTGATTTATATGGACTTTTGACTTATGACAAAATTGTCCATCCTAACGATGGTTGTGGCTAATGGCTATTCTTCTTTGAGGGTACTGTTATTTTTATTATGAATGAAAGTACGACCTGTCTTGTTTAGACAACCTGTTATATGATGTTAACCTGTTGTTGAATTACGAAATTGAAATATTTGACGCAACCAAAATACTCTGTACACAAATAACAATAACTGGCATCAGCATGTCAGTCAAATTAATGGGCGAATTCTATACAAATTAACCCTCAACCGCTGTAACCTATAAGTTGCGCAATTACTGCATTCCAGCTCACATACCGATGAAAAATAAATTTGGAGACAATTAGTAAAATTGCATTTAGGAGGGAGGTATAAAATTGACAAGAATTTAATTGAAAAGCTACTACAAAGAAATTTTATATTCATAGTAGGCATGTTAGCTGCTGCCATAAATAATTACAACTTGACTGTATCAATACTGTCAGTTTTATTAACGATGGCGTTCAATGATGTTTCAAATTCGGTTGCACAAAATGAAATTATTAATTTCATTTCAGTGAAGATATAAATGCGATTGAGATCCACCAGAGGATTTAAAAACAGTTTAAGGAGAGTATTTATCAAAGAACAGTATTTGATTGGTGCAAATATTTGCAGGATGGACGTAGACGTCCAGCGTCTGCTATGAATCCTGGGGACCATTCAAAAGTTGACCAGCACATCCGAAGGAATAAACGAATATCTGTAAATGGAATGGTTATAATTTTAAATATTAGTAACATTAAATCTTAGAATTGCGGTTTGACTCTAATAAGCAAGTAATGGGTGTGGTGCAAAATTGACAGCGTCGCCAACATTTTTTTCAACGGGAATACAAAAGTAACTTAAATTATGGAACAAGTGTATTTTAAAAGGAGGTTGTTACTTACAAAAATGATATATATAAACTGTGACCATACGTTCTTTATTATAGAGGAACGATCTTTAATATAGAGGACATTTCTTTTTTTAAGCCTTGTCCTTAAGATTTATTTATTTCTCAAAATCCAATTTTGTTCTTTATTATTATTATTATTATTATTTTTTTTTTTTTTTTGTCATTTATAATACATAGATTTAGTTTTACACATAAATCTGGCAAGAAAATAGTTGTTTTATTCTTCGGACATACGGGTCGTATAGTCACTATTACACTGGAACATTGTCGTACAATTACTGGTGAATGATATACCACAATTTAGTTGCTGGATATGTTCCAAAAAGTACGGGAAAAGGACCAAAGGGGAGAATTCTTTTTCATCATGACAATGTATGACCACATACCACAGTTTTTGACTGCTTCAGGAGTAGAAGAAAGCACCGCGAACCCAGGATTTTATAGGGGGGTGGGGCTTAGAAGACAAATTTGTTTTAGGAATGGACCGGGACGTACATTTTTATCGGTCCAAAATCCAAAGAGGACCTTTCAAATTCATGTAATCACCTAAAAGAAGACCTGGCTCTAAAATACAAGTGATGTTTAAAGAAAAAAGGTTATGAATTCTAAAATTCAACTAGAGGAGTGAAAAAGTGTGTTCCTTAAAAACACCAAAATACGTGTTTTCTTAGTGCTTGGGTGAACGCCTTGGAGAAATTACTCATCCTCCTTATAGTCCCGCTTTAGCGCCTTGAGATTTTCCCTCTTCCTGTTAATAACCGATAAAATGCGTGGATTAATGAAGCGGTGATCGAAACTTACAAAAATCTTGTTTGTGAGGCTACACCTAAACGATGAGCCAGTGCTTTCAGGATTGGTTTTACTGGATCGAAAAGTTCATTGAACATGAAGATGAATATTTTAAAAAATAATATAAATATTTAAATAAGCAAATTTTGTTGTTTTCCTCATTATCCGCAAAGTAGCAACTCGTATTTCGCACTTTTTCAGTGTGGCATTTAATTTCCGTAAATTCCCACTGATCGATAAGGTTGCATCCAAGATATTTGTAAGTATGCGATCTTTAAATATCGTTATTTCGTACTTTAATGTCGGTTCAGTCATTAAACGGCTTTTTGATGCTTAGCATGTATTTGGTCTTTTTGACGTTTATTCTCATATCTTATTTCATACCGTAAATAACTCAATTAATAATAGCAAAATTCCAAAAATCATCCAGTTGTGATATATATATATATATATATATATATATATATATATATATATATATATATATATTACTACTAATTGTGATGGTTTTTATAGTGTATTCTTCTTTTTTTTTTTTCATAAGAAGACGGTCCTCTACACTTCATTTATACAGTTAGTTATTTTATATATATACAAGTGCAAAAAATATAGAAAACTCTCTCCCTATTACCTATTTTCACCTTGAACCATCGTGTGAAATTTATAGTGACGAATATAAATTAACCATTCAGATATTCAAACACCCGCATAAATATCTGATATGACTATTAAATGTGTCAATGTCGATTTGGCAAAACTAGTAAACAAATAAATTAAAGCATGGAAATTGACTTGAACTATCATACAGAGGTTATAAAAAGATTATAGTTTACGAGCAGTTAGAATAAATAACGTAATCGTTATGCTCATTCTTTATGGTTTATTTTGTTTATGGTCTCGAACTATGGAAAATAACAACCGACAGAAGAATAAACTTCTAGTCACTAATATAGTTTTCTGAACACGATCATCCGGAGTGTCAAGACTGGATAAAGTTGGAAATGAAAGGATCTGAGAAATTGCTTGTCGCTTTGTGATTTTCCACAGAAAATGATCCATATTTTCTAATTCAAATTCATCTTACTTACACTTTCTGTAAATATTTCAGCTGCTGCAGCAACCGAGGATTACACATTAACTACACAATTATCCACAGTGGACAATCAATTAACTACACGGTTATTTGTAGCTAATGTGTGTTATTTTTGTCTATATCTACGAGGGCATATTGAAAACTAATGCCTCCATGGCCATAACTTTTATAATAACGGGCCAGACCGTGTCAAAAGTGGTTTGCCATTTACCTTAAGTATCTGTACATAAGTCCTCCTAGCGGAAATTCTCAGCAACATCGCGTTTGCGCGTGACAGTTCTAAACATGGCGGCCGGCATGGATGTGTGGTTAAAACAACGAGCTGTCATTGAATTTCTTACTGCGGAGGGTGTAGCGCCCATTGATATCCATCGAAGGTTAAGTGTCGTCTACCGTGACGCGTGTTGATGTGAATACTGTTAAGAGGTGGGTAAGGACTGTGAAAGACGCAAGTCCTGCCGAAACAGATGTCCATGTCTCGGCCTCACACAAGTCAGAGAACGCGCGGAGCACTGGAGAAGCTTGGGTTACATGATGTTTTACCTCATCCACCTTATAGCCCAGATCTTGCGCCTTGTGACTTTTTCCTGTTTCCAAAGCTTAAGGAACATCTCAAGAGCAAGTGTTTCTCTTCGGATGCAGAGGTGCGGAAATGGTGCCGTGGGAAGTCTTCAGACTTTTTCCGTGACGTACCACGTTGGCGTAAATGTATTACTGTCAATGGCGATTATGTAGAAAAGTAAATATATCAGTGCATAGAGGACAGTTTATACTATTATTTCACATTTATATGTAAACCATATATCAATTACTAATAAAGTTATAGCTATGGAGGCACTAGTTTTCAATACGCCCTCGTATATCTATATATCTGTCTCATTAAAACAGTGTATTAAGTATAAAGTTTGCAATTTTGTCTACAGTCCACAAAGTACACTGAACTAAATATTGAGCTGTGAACGGTCGCTTGAGTTACAATACGATAAACTGATTAGTGACAATCTACAATGAATAACTCACAACGCATAGTGCATTAATTTATAGCTCTGAATGCTTTAGATGTGTGATGTCCAACCGAAATCATTTGTTGGGCATCATTATTGTGAGACGCTATATTTTATATCCTTTAATAATTTTATAATATCATCAATAAAATTAAAAATCAAGATTCAAATTAAATTTTAATGTGAAACTTTTTTTATATTATTTGCTAATTTTTTAATACCAACTGGTAATTTAGTCGACGCGCAACGCAATTGATTCTACATAATTTCATCCGTCAGCCTGTTTCGATTCTTCTATTTAACGATTTTAAGTTTCGAGAAGAAAGATTCACAGACATAGGTAGTTCCTTTTGCAGCTTTAATGCATATTGCTAGTTGTTACAGGTTGGGAAATGTATCGTCCAGAATATATTTTCCGTAAAATTCCAATTTATCATTGACTTCAAGCATATATTTCAATTCTATACTCCATTGAAGGTCAATTAATTCCATTTGAAAGCGCTAGTTGAACATCAACCTCAAATGGATTTACAAATATTTTGAATATGTCCATACTTTTGAATATTTGAGAATCTGTCTTGGAATGCTTTTAACAATTTTGTAACTTCGTTTGTACATTTCGAAAAATCTTTGTGATCACTATTAAAGTCATTTAATAGCGGAAAATTAATGACATTATTTGACCTCAATTGAGTTTCATACGCTAGTTTTACTTGCGCGCAATAGTATTCTTTTAAATTTTATGAAGAAACATTTTTAACATTTAAGAAGGGCCGAAGAAAATTCAATTGGGCTGCATGCGGCCCGCAGGCCTCTTGCTGGCCATAGCTGCTTTAGACCAGTGTTTCTCAACAGGTGGTCCGTAGAAAAATTTTAGTGGTCCGCGAAAGTTTTTGTATGTAAATCATTTATATTTTGTTTATTTTCTGTAATCTTTCTGTTATTTTCTTCAAATTAAATAAATGTATTTAGTAGCACATCAAATATATTGGTTTTCTTGCAAAAAATGGACCAACAATTATTATTAGTGGCCCGTGTAAGAAAATTATATATTTTACTGGTCCGCGGTGCGTTTTTGGTTGAGAAACACTGCTTTAGACAATATTAGTCTTTTAGAATTTTGGGGGTTTTCCTGTTAAAAAATGTTCATAACCATATAAAACGAATTATGGACGCTGTTTTTACTCTATAACTGTACCACGTGATTAGTGTAATCAAAAGAAAATTAACTACATTTTCTGTACCCGTGATACTCAGACAGGGTGCGATAGGTATATGATAGAGATGCCGCGAACTTGTAGAATTAATACAGATATATTAGGGATAAATGAAGAAAATTTCTTTATATTAATACAAAGGTGCCATCAACTTTAAAATATCTAGAACCATTGTTCAACACAATAACTACATAGTTAATATAATTTAAAAGATTTTTCTGTCGTTTTCCCATGTTTCCAATTATTCATGTTTATTTGTTAAGGGAAAATTAAAAATAAAGTAAAATACGTAAAACACGATACAGTACAAGTTTCGCGAGTGAAAACAAGTTTCAGGTAACACACATTTTGTTTGCTCATTGGTTATTGTACATTGTACAGCTCCTACTTAATAACGTATATTAGTGTGAAACAACTAACAATTTTTTTCCTAGAGCGTTTGATAATAACATCATTCGTGGACAGTACTTAACAGGTTGGAATCCAACGTACATGCGCATTTTTGTGCAGTTACGACTAAGATTCTGACAGGATGTTCTAGAGTGGTTAAAAGGTTAACTAAACAGTCTCATGAATGTTCTAACTAAAATATCATCAATTTTAAACTTGAATTAACTCGTTACTCGTATGAAAGTTTTATAATTAATTGCACACGCTTCTACTAAAATCAATTTATATTGATCACTACATATTAATATATAAAATTAGTACATTAGTTAAACAAATCCCATTAGCCTCTAAAAAACAGCCTCTAAATAATACAGTCGCACGATGAAAGTTATGCTTCATTTATTTTTTAATTTATCCACACATGATGACAGGTTACTTAAACTAGAACATAAAACTGGAACACTTTGATGATTGCGAATTTTATTACATTACATATTACCTTTTAAGGGATATTTGAATCGGAACTTCAAGAAAGAATTCTAATTCGTTCCGGTTCAGTTCAAATTAGGACATGAATTTAGGAGTTAGTTTTTCTTAAGACTCTGTATTGTCAGAAGCGGTTAATCATTAGGTTATGGAGGGGCTAGATCCCATCCCACTTATAATATTACTAAGCCAACTTTATATTTTAGCTACTAGCTGACGTGCCCTACGCTTTTCGTTAAATACGTTTAAGTGATGATGATAATAATGAGTGAGGTATTTCCATTTTAGGTCCACCACAGCCTCCCAATTAAACATCTTTATAAAAACTTCATTGAACAGAAAAGTATATAAGTACAGTTTATTCCAAACGATTAGGCGGAACTAACCGGAATTCATTTTTGTAAGCCTCCTACCCCCTCCCCCGATCATCAAAAACACGTGGTTTTACGTGTTTTTTTCAAAATACAAGTGACGAGCCTCCCTCAAGAGCTTCAAAAAGGTCATTACTTGTATTTTAGAAATGAAGACTTTTTTTAGATCATCACTTGTATTTTAAAAGTGAGGACCTTTTTTTAGGACATCACTTGTATTGTAAAAGTGAGGACTTTTTTTACATCATCACGTGTATTTTAAAAGTGAGGACCTTTTTTTTAGATCACAACTTGCATTTTGAAAAATAAAGTATACTTGAGCAGCACATATTTCCGAATAATTTCCCGAATACTACTCTTTAAAACAATTTCGTCTTCTATATGCATATACAATACTGGTTGCATTTTTTATATGTTTATTACAAATAATTTCACATTAAATAAAACATACAAACATTAATAAATTACGTAGAAATAAGAATCAAGTAAAGATAAACTAAATACAACTTACTAGGAAAAGGAAACGATTTAGACGCATAGCGAAATCATTCTTTCTTGAATTTGTATCAATTATATTCATTCAAAAAGGGTTCAAGTCGCGCGGGGCCTCGGTAAACACGAGGTCTGGTTAAACTCGGGGTCTCGGTAAACGCAGGGCCTAGGTAAACGCAGGGCCTCGGTAAACGTTGGGCCTAGTGCAGGCACACCGTTCGACGGCAACGTTCGGACTATGCGGGCACCGCCTTCGGACCGGCCCTATCCATAGCCCCCTAATATTTATTTAAATAACAATTTAACTGATCAGAAAATTATCGTTTCTTCATTCTAAACCACTTTTCTTATATACATTAATTAAGTAAGTGATAAATAAGATACTATAACTTATAGGTAATGCTAGCCCCCCTAAATATTCAACTTATTTAAAATTACTTTGAACAGAAAAAAAAAGTTCTTTCATTCTGATAACAGTATCATATATGTAGGTACTCATTTTTTATGTACAGCAAACAATAATTGAGAAACTTCAAAAATGTTGTCTTCGGGTGTCTCTTCTCGTAACTCTCCGAATTATTGAAAAATTTGAAAAAACGCACAGAACAAAATGATTTTTTTTTTTTAATTTAAACAATCATGTATATTTTTTCTGTTAACTCAATAGTAAGTGATATTTGTGGTTTTCTATTTGACGTTCCCTCTAACCCCCCCCCCCCACCTTTAGAATGTTTTTGAATTTGAGATGCTATATATCCTATCTTCGAATTCTCGTCCTATTCTATCATCATACTAAATTTCACAAAAAATTTCACAAATAACACATGGAGAGATACCAATTGATTTTTTTAGGTTTATTTTGAATATCGTCTCGTATCTCCAATTTTGTTAGTATATATGGTGATATAGCTATTTCTTTGCAATTTGCTTTGTGTTTTACAGTTTTTAAGTGTCCAGTGATTAGCATGATTACAATTTTTATTAAAATTAGGTCTACAGTGTTTAATTTAGTTACAAGTGTGTCAACTTCGTCAGTTATGACGATAGCAGTGCAGTACATGCAACCGTTAAGTGAAAACATGCCATACTACGAACAGTAGACTCTTCGGTTAACGATTTTTCCTTAAAATCTAACGGGCCGTTACTATGAGGTACGCCTGTACTTTCAAATATTGGTTTTAAAGTTTTAAAGCCAGTAATTAATATGTCAGTAATCGACCACGCTCTAAAACACTGTAAAGTTCGAAAACTGATTATTAGCATTATTGAAGAGGAATCCGTCACAGCTGCCAAAGGAGTTAGCGGAATATTTAGGAGTTGATCGAGCAACATTTTTGAGACGATTGTATAAGATAGAAGAGAATCAGAAGCTTGGAAAGTAGGTACCACATGAACTCTCCTAACGTACTGCTGCCAACCGGTACAACACATGCATTCGTTGTTTGGCAGAGAATTTTTAGCGAAAAATTATTCTACATAGTACTTTGGCTTCTTGTGCCGCCACTGTGTATTATTTAATTGAAGTTTATAAAAAAAAGTAACGGTTGTTTATAAATTAAGTTTCAAATGAGATTTAGTCCAATTATCAATTTCACTTGTTTAATTTTGTTTGTTTACTATTTATTATGAATGAAAAATATTATGTCAGCGAAAATGAAAAGAATTCTCAGGAAGCGTTTATCACATTTTTACATTCGGAACCTATTAGTGGTGATGAAAACTCAATTATATTATTATTCACACATGTCAGATATGAACAAGATCGATTTAGAGAAACTCGGAATGTTTGTTGTTGATTTAATAATGCATTTAGAAATTTCGTCACTATTATTCGATATCAAGTTCCCAGGCTGTTAAATATAAATTGTAGTTATAATTTTAGAACACATTTAACGTAATAACAACATTAATAAAATTTTGTTATTATTAAAATCACTAGCTTTGAATTAAAACTGGACTGTGCTTTCAAAGGAAAAAAATCTATGTAATTGTACCTGTTGTTTGCAAATATGTTTGATCAGAGACTTACTGAGTGAGACATTCTGTAGTCTGTTCATAGTCAGATCGTCTATAATGCAAAAGAGTCAATTAATTTTTACATAAAGTCTGTCTACTTTGCCAAAAAAAGACATGTAGATAGCTTAGACTTTATTAAATGAGAAATCGTCTCGAAAATGAGAAATCGACGGCTTATAGGCCATTCACTGGTTGAATTATAATCTTGCTGAGTGTTGCATCTTAGCTTATTTTCTGCTAGAACTATCAGAATTTTAATATACTTACAAAATATGTTTATGCTTATAAATCTAGATCCCTTTCTAGTTTTTTGGTTATTTTTTATTCTAAGGCTGTTGTAAAAAATAATTTCAAAATAAAATTAGAATGTTATGTAATCCTTGTATAATTTGTATTTGAACTTTTGTCAGATCTAGTAGATTGTCCTATACCTGTACTTTTCTGGTATGGGATAAAACTTACTTAAAAATTAAAAATGTTTGTAAAATTGTTATTATATTTGGGTTAACATTTTTGAGGTCAAGGTTGATTATTTTTTTTGGAAAATAGTCAAGTATGCGCAGCATATTAGCATTTTTGAGGTACTATTTAATAACCAATACAAACAAATACCGACAAAAACAAATGTTAAACAAATAGATTATTTACTTTTCGTGAGATGAAATGTGGTATATTAATTATTAGTATTTGTAGTATAAATTACAATTATAATTTTTAACATTTTTAATTTAATAAATATGTCTGAGCTAATAACTTTGTTTTAATTTCGATATGCTTAAATACTAGGCCAAATTTAACACTTATATTTTCCATAAATCGTAATATACTGAAATATATTCATTTAATTTGATAAAAAAAAATCTATTATTTATAGATTATAGTAGAAATCTATAAAAATATCCGCAAATACACAAGCAGTCAAATAAATGTCTGATCACTATGCCGAATGTAATAAAGTGCAATTTTTTAATTCTTTACTTATTTTCTATGTTTATATTTTTTGTATATGAAAACGTATATAAAGGACTATTAATATTATTCGTAAATAACAGAAAATAAACAAAACCAAAGTAAATTTTAAGCAAACATTCTTTTTGTATAAGTCTGACAATCCATAGATACATTTATTCATAAACAAAATACAAACTGTTGTAAGACAGTTGCATAATACGGCTTTAATGGTACGGACATGTTAAAATAGTGAAGGAAGAAAGGTGGCCAAAGGAATTTCTCCAATGGTCTCCAAGAGGAAAAAGAAAAAAATGAAGACAGATAAATGAAAAATACACATCAACAACTTAATGTGAGGGAGATTGTTAAGAATGGAGTCGGTAGCACCTGAGAACGGTATACTTATAATGGGAAAAATGCCAAGAAGAGAATGAAGTTAATTCTAATATCTGTTAATGTTATTTTTAATATATTGTTAATCTATATGTACGTTTATTATGTAACTTTCAAAATGTAACATTTACGTACTAATTTCGTCGTTGTAGTGTTCGATAAGAACCGTTACAACGCTTTTGAAAAATAAATATAGAAGAATAAACAAACTTAAGTAATAAATAAGTAAAGTAAACAAAGAATTAATGTTATTCTACACCTTTCAATAGATGGATTTGTTCTTTTAAGTAGTTTGACCAAAATTACTTATATATAGGGTGTTTACGGTCTTCTTATTTCTTTTTTAATAAAGAGATATTAATTTTTTATAAGGAAGTGATAAATTAATGTTAGAAAAACTTGTAGTAACCAGCGAATTTCATTTGTTTTTCAATTTATTTATTATTTATTATTTATTTTTTTTTTCTTTTGCAAAATAATTTGCCAGAAGTTTTAGAAGATATTCCATTAAATGTACGTCAAGAACTGTGGTTTCTTCAAGATGGCGCACCCGAGCATTTCAGCCGTTTCTTTCGTCAACGCTTAAACAATATATTTGAAAATAAGTGGATTGGTCGGGGCGGTCCTGTTGTTTAGTCTCCCTGGTCACCAGACTTAACACCATTAGACTTTTATTTGTGGGGTCATTTGAAGACCATGGTATACACCACTGAAATTATGGACCTGGAGGATCTCCATAACCGGGTGGAAGCAGCAGCGGCAAAATTCGACAAAGCATGGTCCTTGCAGCATACGCTGTTTCATGGATACACCGAGCAAGACTTTGCATACAACAACCGGGTGATAACTTCGAACATATGCTGTAAAAGTGCTTATCGTTTTTTTTTTTTGATCCCATAAAAATAAAAACTTAAAAAATAAATATCTCTTTTATTACAAAACTTACTACGGTGTTTTAAGGTTTGACGCCTTTTTTGACCTGTAGTATCACCCATTAAAGAAGAAATAAAAAGACCGTCAACACCCTGTATACTTGTGGGGGCGACGTATGGCATGGCCGGTGTGGCCAAATATTGCGCCCGTATCAGCTAAATGTTCGGCCGATATTCTTGAAGGACCAGTGCCCTTTTGAATGGTCGCCGGGCACAGAGCGAATGGACTGTATGTTAAGGATTGGGCTGGTGAACGAACTTGGTACACCGCAGCAAATACCACGATGCTCAGATGTAAATAACAACGAGACGAAGTCTGCCTGGCAATAAAACCAGCTAGAGACATGGCGGTTGTAAAATACTTCAAAAAGTATAAGCATTAGATGCTGCTGTGAGACTTAAAGCTAATACTTATCTTTAATACTGTGTAGAAGAGCAAAAATCAAAAGCCGTCCTGAAATCTTTAATAAATGTAGAAACACACAAATGTAGATGCAGAGACCCAAAAAATATGTAATTGTCAGAACAAGAAATCACGAGTATTATTTACAATAATTTTTGACAAAGTAGGAACAACGGAAACAAACAAAATCACAATTAAATGGCTTGCCTAAAAACAAAACAACAATATATAATTAAAATTGAATGCCATGAAGTAGCGTTGTCCAAACAATACTAGATTCAAAATATAGATATTGTAACGTGTTCGGTTTCTTCAAAAAACAACGCAGAATTTTCCAGAAGATAAAATTTATTTACACTTAAAGTATTATATTTTTGTAGTATATGGAATACTAACAACAGTTTTCGCCCGGAGGCACAAACTGTTAGTATACTTGCCTGAACAAGAATTGAAAACCGACTGAACATATAAAAAATCTCGTTACCAAGTAAACTCGGTTAGATTGTTACCATGTTCCATGTTTTTCTACAGACTTCTAGATTGTTCCATGGTTTCCATAGATATGACTTACTAGAGCTTTCCAGATTATTCCACGAAATTCAACCATAGGCGTGCCATGAGGGTAATCAAACCATTTCCGTCACAATATTTTCTCACTCACGATGAAGATGTTTATACCTAAATACTTCATCTATGCATAAAATAAAAAATAAACAATACATTTTTCAACTTTGTATAATTTGAATAATAGAGTTGCCGTGGCTCCGTGATAAGACGATTGCCTACGAAGCACAGGGTCCCGGGTTCAAAGGCCCCACCTTCTTTGGATTTTTATCTTCCGATATTGTGCAGTCAGCTCTGGGGTCGACTCAAACCTAAAGTATTCAATATTTAAAATGAGTTTGTTGAAATCCTGTTTATACAGGGATAATAGGACCGGTTGAAACGTCACACTGACCACGTGGTTATCATTTCTATAACCGGCGGTCTAGAAATGGAGAACTAACCTTCTCTACCCCTATGCGCCTATCTAGGCGTTTTTGGAACTTATTATTTATTTATAATTTGAATAATTAATTTTGGTATTATTTTATATAACAGTACCATATTTCTTTTCAGTTACTTTTGGTTTTAAGTTATTTCTTTAAGAATGATTCAATTCTATTGTTCCCTAAAGGCTAATTTTGTGTTTATTTCGATATTTTTGCTAATATTTAGCACAATCTACACTTTTTATAGAACAAAGCCTAATGTGAAATATTTGTTTCAGGTGACATAGAAGATTGTCTAATGACACCGGTAGCACAAGGTCATTTTACACCTCTTCCTGAAGCCATATGCGAGGTGGTGCTTCAGCTGACGACCCAAGGTCGGCCTGCGGTTATGGATGCCATCCGTAGGAGTCTCGCAGACGTCTTCCCCCACATACAACCTCCCGGTGAACGAGTACTTTATGATGCCTTAGCTCAACTCACTGCAGAGAGGAAATTGTATCAGACTGCTAGAGGATATTTTATAGTCACACCAGAGTAAGTTCACAGCATTTTAATAATTCACCTGCTTAACAAAAATACCATACTGCATATCAATTTTAAAATTTTTATTGTTTAGAGAAGTGGTGGCCAACCTTTTCTTATTGCAGTATTTAATGCTATTAGTTGTTATATATGCTCCACGGACTGGATTGAGTTGGGGATTGAGTCGGGGACCACATATACAAAAATAAAAACGGGAGGAGAAAAATCAGAAAATATCTGAATTAAGTGGGTGGGGGTGGCATTCAGAAAATCTCTTGAAGACAGAGGGAATAAAATTAGAAAGTCAGAACATCACTTGCACAAGGGTATTAGAAATTCAGATTTTTTTTTTTGAGAAGGAATAACTAGAAATTGATAAATTCACTTGTGAACGTAAGGCGATTATGCGCACATTCGCATAATCTTATTTTCTTCATAATCAAATTTTCTTCAAGGTTATTATAGTCATAGTATTCTGCTAGGAGGCACGTAAAATTCGGTGACGTCGTCTCGCCATTAAATAATCACTCTGTAGTTATGTCAATAACTAGTAGATAACAACAAATACAAAAAGTCTTGACCATGTAGGATTTTTATTAAATGAGTTATTTGAATAAAAGCGAAAAGTTGGGGGATGTAAAGTTAATGTCCAAATTGTTTCGCGGACCCCCAGGGTCCGCGGACCACAGTTTAAGAAACGCTGCTCTAAAGCAACACTCACAGGTAACAACAGAAAATTATTTGCAAAGAAAAAACTGTTACTTCGATCCGTTTTTCTTTGTTTTATCATCATTTCGGTCCGTTTTCCTTTTTATTTTTTTAGCCAGCAAAGAAAAAATCCACTAGACACAATCCACTTGCACAAGTTAGTTTTTCATTCTTCGTAATAAGACTGGAAAGCGTGAACTACTATTCGCGGCCAAAGCTCTCGTCTTTGGCCGCCATTGGTTAGGATGCCCCCTCCCTCAGCCAGATTAATTTTGTCGAATAAAAATTTCTGGGAAATTTACATAGAAAGTAACATTGAATTTGTGTCTCAGCTTTAGCTCTACCTAATACTAACGACCTTGGTATTTTGTGAATCTCGTAACTTATATCACATTGGTTGCAAGTTTTAAAATATATTTTAATACTAGGTTATTACCCGTCAAAAATGACGGATTTATAATATAAAAATTTCAATTGTTTGTATGTGTATTTGGTTTTATTTTTTAATGTATTTTAATTTCATCGCCGGTCAGCGAATCACAGGACAGGATATCACCCGTTAGCCAATCACGAGAGAGGGTGTCACCTGTCAGCCAATCAAGAGACAGGGTGTCTCCAGTTAGCCAATCACGAGAACCTTAGGAAAAAATGACGTCATAAAGTTACCTACACTACATACAGACAGCTAATTATATAGTTAGATTATTTATTCATGAACTTTTTAAGATGGGAAAACGATTCATTTTTACTCAGTACATTACATTTATTTTGTAAAACTAAAAATAATTTGAGACGTTAATTTATGCCTACGAAACCCTAGACATTTATGTATGTAATTATATTCGTAGATTCTTAGGGAATAAATCTGCAAAATATTGTTCATATCGGTCAAAGGATATAACAGTATCTAAAATATCTTTTTTATGCCTACAAAATTCTAGATATTTCTATATATAATTATATTCGTAGATTTTTAGAGAAAAAAATCTGCAAAATATTGTTGATATCAGTCAAAGAATATAGGAGTGTCAAGAGTTTCTTGTTTATGCTTACGAAACCATAGACATTTCTATATGTTATTTTATCCACAGTTTCTTAGAAAATAAATCTGCAAAATACTTTTCATATCGATCATAGGATATAGGAGTGTCTAGAATTTCTTGTTTATGCCTCAAAACCCTAGATATTTCTATACTTTATGTTATCCGCAGATTCTTAGAAAATAAATCTGCAGAATATTTTTCATATCGATCATAGGATATGGTAGAGTCTAGAGTTTCTTGTTTATGCCTACAAAACCCTAGACATTTCTGAATGTAATTATATTCGTCGATTCTTAGAGCAAAATATTGTTGATATCAGTCAAAGAATATAGGAGTGTCTAGAGTTTCTTGTTTATGCCTACGAAACCCTAGACAATTCTATATGTTATTTTTTCCGCAGATTTTTAGAAAATAGATCTGCAAAATATTTTTTATATCGATCATAGGATATAGGTAGGGTGACCATTTTCTTAAGAATGCAATGCGGGACGGAGTAAAAAAAAGGTCCCCACCTCCCAAATCCAAGTGAAGAGCAAAAAAAAAAGGTCCTCATCTCCCAAAATCCAAGTGAAGAGCGAAAAAAAGGTCTTCGCCTCCCAAATCCAAGTGAAGAGCAATTAAAAAGGTCCTCACCTCCAAAATGTAAAAATGCGGGACTTTTGCGTGATGCATCTTAATGCGGGACAAAATGTTAAAATGCGGGACAGTCCCGCAAAATGGGGGACGAATGGTCACCCTAGATATAGGAGTGTCTAGAGTTTCTTGTTTATGCCTACAAAATCCTAGATATTTCTATATGTTATTTTATTCGCAGTTTCTTAGAGAATAAATCTGCAAAATATTGTTCATATCGGTCAAATCATATAGGAGTATCCAGAGTTTCTTGTATATGCCTACGAAATCCTACACATTTCTATATGTAATTATATTCGTAGATTCTCAGAGAATAAATCTGCAAAATACCTGCCATTCAAGAGACCTCAAGAGTCCCCAGTTAGTCAATCACGAGAACCTTAGGAAAAATGACGTCACAGTGTTACCCAGATCACAAACACGCATTAGCTAATTATATATGTACGATTAGTACCCCGGACATTATAATACACATTTTTAGAATTTTACATGAATGTGAATAAGTATAAATTAAATTAGATTCAGTTTTACATAGATATAGATTGATACATAAGTTTACATATTTAGAAAGAATTGAGTTTTATAAATTTGAAGTGCATTTAAACATTTATATTTCATATTTAGCGTGCTGTACTTCTTCCTCTCCAATACTGTGGGCAGTCGATAATTGCATGCTCAACAGTGAGATGTATGTTGCAGGTACTGCATTTAGTATAGTCTGTCTTCTGTTAAATTAATTTACGTGTCAACATTCTCTTCTTTTGTTAGCTGTATGACATTTTCTTGTATCGTGTTTTAATTTTCATAATTTATTGTTTTGGGTCTGATGTCAGTCTTCATTCCATTATTCTAATACTGTTTTAGCTAGAAAATTTTTAATGTCATATTGTGGAATCTTCAGATTTATTTGCGTGGTATTGCAAGTTTGGCAGCTCTGTCTACTTCTTCATTCCCCTCGATTCCGCAATAAGATGGGATCCACAGTATGGTTATTTCTCTTCTGGTTCTAATAATGTTGTGCATCATATCCAGGATTTTTTGGAACAAAAAGTTTTTAGTATGCAGTTGTTTAAGGCTGTCAACAGAACCTAATAAATTATAAGAAATATTTCATTTTCATTATTCTGTATTAGTTTGGTAGCAGTAGTTTATTAGCGTACCAGAATATTTAAAAACTTTATACATACAAGCGTAAATGAATACGCAATGTTCTGTAAATTGAGTTAATCTTGTCTACTGTACTTTTTTTTCATGAAACCTACGCATGTCAGGTTTTCCGAAATATATAATATTTTTACGAAACTATTTTAGTTAAAAAAAAAAAATCAAAAATATTACAGACATCTTGAGGATTTTGGTTTTTACTACGAATATAAATGAAAATTTTAACTCGTAACGTTTTGGCGTCCTCAAAATCGGCACCTTGGATGGACGTCCATGTCGCCACCGCCTCGGTACACCACTGTTTCTGGAATACTCTTGAAAATTTTGATTTAAACGAATGCAGACATTCGCACGTTTTACGATTATATCCAATCTCGTTGAATTTATTCCCATACCGACACTCGTTATTCAATGTTTCCCCACCTTCCGAAATCATGTTTGTTTTTAAAGGAATCCTTATAACTATTTTGTTATTTTAATTGCAGAAGGCGAAGATCCCGAAGTCACTCCCGAGGTAGAAGGAGAAACGATGAATCTGTCAACGGCAAAGGTCTCCTGATGTCCACCGAGGAAGCCCTCGTCCTGGTCCATGGTGAGATGGCAACTATTCGCGACGGTGACATCACTCATCAATGTATACAAACCAACCTTGCTGACGTCATATGTGGCGGTGAGTATTGTTAAGACTTTTATTAATCATATAAGGTGTTATATTTATTGCCACTCTAATGGCGTTCTATTCAAATGTGTGGGTTTAAATATTTGTTATTGTTATTCAATTAAAAAAATGTACATTGAATTGATGTAGTGATTCCGTTTACTTAGGGTGTGTTCTGCATGTATGAAAATTAATGAGGTATTAGGAATTTTAAATCTAGACCTCAAATATCTTGAGCCAAACATGGACGTAAATTGTGTTGTATTTGATATAATCGCTAAATGATTAATAGTTTAATGCCCTGTGGGTCATAAAAAATTAACAAGGTAGTAAACTATATAAAATTCGATGATGACATCATCAGAATCCGCCGGTCTTTCAAATATCTAGGCATTACCCTATCAAGCAGAGGGAATAATGAGGATGACATAAATAATAAAATAGGAAAGCGTATTATCAGGCAGTTTAACTCGATATTGTGGAACGATAATATAACCAAAAAGACGAAAACGATTATCTTCAAAACTATCGTCGAAAGTATCTCAACTTACGCCTTAGAAACATGGGAGCAAACAAAAAGAAATAAATCTTGACTGAGCGCCGTGAAAATGGAGTTTTGGAGAAGCAGTTGTAATATCTCCAGACTTGATCACGTTCACGATACCATAAAACCAACTATGAACTTTGAAAGCAGTCATAGAGACGATAGAAAACAAACGTTTCTTATGGTATGGGTACCTCCAGCGTATGCAAGATGACCGATGGCCCAAGAAGATCTGGGAGTAGATTCCTGCACCCTAAATACGACCAAGACCAAGAGTCACCAGGCGAAAAGGAAGCGAGAAACGACGCCTGCCTTAAACCACTCGCTATATGTATAACAAACTAGTAATACAATTACTACTTACTGTATATCGAATCTGCTAAAATAATAAGATTATTCACTCAACTGATATGCTATAAATCAATACGTAAGAATGTGAAAATTAATATCAAAATTCATTCTATTCCCCTCTTTTTTCTCTTCTTCGTCATGATAGCATTAGTGATGTATTGTGTTTTTCTCTTACTCCTGTCCTGTGTCGCACGAAGGGCAGATTTAAAAGATTCAAGAATTACGTTTTTTATAACATCGACTCTGTACTCTATATTTAAATTTTGTGTAATAAAACTTGTTTCCATTTACTAATTATTTAAAGCATTTTATACTTTTTTTGTCAATTAATCTATTACCTTAATCACCTGTCAAACCAATATAATCTATTACCTTTTAACTCTCAGTAATGAAATGATCAATAAATTAGATGTTTCTTTTGTTATGTTCTTATTCCATATGGTTCCATAAAGTGCTCGGGTTGCCTTTATCCTCTTATTATTTTATCATCTATGTTTGTATCTGCCGTCCCAGAATCTGATATGATTGTTTCCAAGTATCGAAATTCTGGCCATGCTTTATAGTTTCGTTTCCAAATTTCAAGCTTTTTATTGTCCTCCAATACAATGTATTATATCTTTTGGAAATTAATGTTTAGGCCCCATATTCCGCACTCATCTTTTAATTTCCTAAGCATGTATATCATATAGTCTTCGTCTTGAGTAAATATCACTTGGTCGTCAGCAAATATGAAAGAATCTAGAGTTATGTTTTTATTGCATTATCCATCCCGCCACATTTATGTTACCATCTTTCTAGTGACTTTTCTGCATATATTTCTTAAAGAGCAGGGGACATAGAATGCATCCCTGTTTAAGTCCTTTAGATGCCTCGATATTACTTCTTACCATTTTTTAAGGATAAAACTGGAAAATAATTCCAATTCAACAAATTAACCAATTACAAATAAAATTTTATTTAAAAAATGTATGAAACTTTAAAACTTAATATTATCTTTAGACCCATTGAAATCTATGATAAATGCAAAAGCTGAAGTACAAAGGTATCCGAGAACTGCACTCAAAGTCGAGTATTATACAAGAACTGCGAGGAAGATGATTATAGTGTTTAAGACATGTGATAAGAATGTACGAAGATAGAATGTAAAGAACATATGGAAAGGAAAATTGAACACCCAATAACTTGTAGAAAGACTTGCAAGACCTGATGTGATCAGCAAACCCAGTAGTGTCTAACATACGGCCTGCGGGTAGTTCCAGTTTGAATCAGCTTTTTAAACAGCCCGCATAAAGTTTCTGATACCCTCGTCCACTAGTTATTTTCTTAATATCTATTCTCTCGTCTTTAAGAGCACATACCAGCCACTGTACGAATTTTAGCGCAAAAACATTATATGTTGTGGCACTTGAGGGGTTTCTGCAACAAGCAGGATATTCAAAGCAATGATACAGGAGTAAAGTGAAGGCTTAGAGCATAGCTTTCTGCACGATAGGTGGTTTCTGAAGTGAATGATTCAATTATTTTTCTATTTATTTGTCTCCTTGGGAACGAACTTCCCTGCATTGTAATCAAAGCCAAGTAGCATCGTTGATATAAAGTAAAAACACACCCAGTTTCCTTAACATACGGATATAAAGGGTTTTGAATGAAATGAAAACGTCACAAAACATAGTATTTATTCTCATTAATAACTATAACTTTATAACTACAATTAAAGAAGAAAAAACTTTGTCTGCCATTGCAGTATCATCTGTTTACAAAAATAACAAATTATATGGTTAGTAAAAGAATAGGAATTGGGTTAGTAAGCAAAGATGATAATCTGATTGTATTGTGTAACTATATTACATAGTACTCATTTCTGTTATTTTAATGTTATTGTTTGAGTTGTTTTTCTAGATTCCCGTATTATTAAATTTTATCATAATTGTAATCATGTAAAGTAGTGTAAAGCAGAACGAATGGTATAAACTTAAATATAGAATTTTTAAACAAACATTAGATAGGTCAAAAGTTTTCATAAATTGGCCTATGAAGTAGCCAGTGGAGAATTACGCAATTAATGACTTACAAGCGCAATAAGGTTTAGAGGCCTCTCTTCTCTTTCTTAAAATTTGAAAAAATAAAGTAAAACGCATCGAAGGTAAAGGATAGCAGGAACAGACAGACAGACAGACAGACGACAGAATGACGGTATAAGGGTTTTTTTGTCATACCTACAAAACCCTAAAAATTAATTAAAATAATAATTCTTAAATTTGTGCTAAATAAACAAATACATATTTGTGAATAAATAATATATTAAAATATATAAATGAATATATAAAATAAATATATAAAAATAAATTAAATATATACCAAAAATTACCTCTTCTTGGATATACCTTTATTAAAAATTATGCAAAGTAGAGCATCATTTTTAATATCATCTCCGATATTCTCCTTCTGTCTCAATTCACATGCTATCTCATCAATAGCTCTCTGTAATGCGCGCATTGTACAATCGTCTTTCTCCATTACCAGACGAGTATCCCCAACATCAGCAATCTCACTACGCTCTGCACTTTTACTACGCATAAGATCCTCCCAGATTTTAATAACATTATTCGTAACTTCTTTCGAGCACTGAATAACATCCAAGCCGGATTTATTGCCAATTCTATTAGTTCTTCTAGTAGGACAGTATATATCTTCGATAGGTCTTAGTTCGGTTTTATTTACCACCTCAGTTAGTTGTTGCAGTGCTACTTCTTGCCCTTTTATAATTCTGTCTTTTTTAATTAATTCTGCTTCTAATTCGTCTTTTCTACATTGTAACTTTTTGATATCTATCTTTAAATTTGTTATTAAGTTGTCAACGTTATCCTCTATCGTTTTTGGACTTGTTAAAGAATCTCCATATAAATCTTTGTAGGTAACATAATTGAAACTTAATCCGTTAATATTCCATTGATTTGTTTCTCTAACCCTTCTTATAAAATTAATTAAATTACTTACGTCATCATCATATTTTTTTATTGTTTCTTGATAATGCTTGTGCATATAATTTTTTAATTCTAAATATCTTCTTTCGCTGAATGATTCTGCAGATTTATTGACTTCTTTTAATTCTTTCTTAAATTGTTTATTTTGTTCAATAGCTTCTGTTTCAATATCTCTTATAATTTGTGTTAATAATTTATTTTCTTCTTGTAAATATTTAGTCCAATCACGATATATCGTAAATTTTAAATCGAGAACATTTTTTGTATCATCAAATTCTTGTAATTGCTGTATTTTTTGTTCGTAAACACATTGGACTTCGTTTAATATTTGCAGGGCTTCTTTATTTTCTTTTGCCACTTTTAGTATGGGTTTTGATGTCATATTATTTAAATTTTGGCTAATATTTTATAACTATTTGAAATTATGGTTCATTAAAATAAAAAATAAACTTTGACGTTAACGCAGAACCTAAAATTAAATTATTTGCTGTCATTAATGTCAACTTATGACAGTTCATTTTATATTGTTTAATATATTGTAACTATGAAGATGGCTGTAAGAATTTGATTTTTTGATAAGTGTAATTTACTTTATTTCCTTAAAATTTGAAATAAGTTTAATAGGTGTTGAATTGAAATATGCACATCTTATCTATCACAATACGTAAAATTACTAAATACAATATTATGTAAAATTAAAAACATAAAAATAAAAATATTAAATTGTTCCGCTGGTAAAATTATCTGTTTACCTGGAGTACGGAGGCGTCCATATTTTACCTAAATCTAGATTTTGTATGAAGTATATCACCTAAAGGGAGATGGTTCTCGCATGTCAGGTCGGCTTCTATCATCACATGTATCCTGGCTAAAATCTTCATACATACGGCTCCTACGAAAGCCCTGCATATTTGTACTGCTAGGTGGAGATCTACAACTAAACATTCCATAGTCGCTAGTTCCATAACCAAATCTCGATTAGTCTCTCGTGCAGTTAACCATAAGCTTGGACGTTGGCTCCCCTCAACCCAGTGGATGGCATTGGGGGAGAGACTTGCGCCTTTGCAGAGGTGGAGGTGTCACGAAATCACCACGAGCGCCTCGCATACCCAGGTTTCTACGAGGTGGTATACCTGGATATGTCTTCTTGAATAAGTCACAGGATTCGTCATACCTTCTGTCATAATACCCATCGTAATAATCCCCAAATCGTTCCATTATCCGGTCGCTTAGGAACGATGGCGCCGGCGGTAGTGGTTACGGGGCACAACCAAACATTTGATTATGGAAGCAATCGGCCTTTAAGTCCGTGGAGCATTCCTTCGACAAGTGGTCGGATTGGTAACACTGTCCCGTGTTGCCCATTCCGGATGTTTGTCTCACGAATGGACTGACTGTTACAATTTTATTATTTTGAAAAATAATATTTCTTTGGGTGCTCTATCTTGCTTAAAAATACCCACTAGATCAATGATTTTTAACATTTTAGTAATCGCGGATCACCTATTTATCTCTAATGTTTTCGCACCCCCCCCCCCCTCCTTTCTAGTTTTTAGTTAAGTAATAATTATTCAGATTTAATTAACAGTGATTTTATATATTGATTATAATATAATATTTAAAAAAAGACAGTATACGGAACAATTTGAATATATTTAATAAGATCTCTGTTTGTTGTTGACAATCACTACTAATTTAATTATTCTTGCCTCAATTGTGTTACTCAATGCTATTCGCTTAAAGGAAACTGTCGATTTCGTTGTTCGTTATAATATTTACCATTATGGAAAATTCGTTTTCGTAAATATGTAGAAACAAAAGACAGCAAATTTTGAATAGTGATGGTGTATTCCCGCCGAGCATGTATCCAGAATTGTACCAAGGCGATGACGGGAACTATACGATACGTGGAAGGAACTTAAAATATATAACACGTTCAAATAAGTAAACGGTCCTTCAAGGTAAAATAGCTCTTTTCTTACTCGACATCGATTAACGGATTTGAACTTCTGATATAAGTTTAAAACAAAATAAAATAAAATGCAAAAAATAATTCTTTTAAAAGGCCAATATACATATAACATTTATTTCATTCTATAATTTTTTTGCGGACCCCGTAAAGACTGTCCGTGGACCGTTAAAGAACCACGGAGACAACGAAGCCCGATGCCCTCCGACCCTTGGTGACCTAAGCCTACATTCATATCAAGCCAATAATTAGGGTGGACCTGTCCATTATTGTATCAGGCACTGGGCCTAACATTTAACAAAGCTAATTGAAGGATTTATTTATTTGAGTAAAATCAGAGGTCAATCCGGCTGACAGAGGGCGAGTAATATAAAAAATCAGCTGTGGCCACCGCAGGACCGACCACCATCATAAAGTACTTATATAAATTACATTCTAGCAGCAGAGTAGAAATAACTTGACCTAATATTTTCTAACAGAGATATTATTTATCATAACCATGGAAACGTTACATATAAATATGAAAAAATTGAGACTTGGAAAAAATTTCGAAAAATTTTGCAGAAATTATCGAAATTTTTCGTTTTATCAAAAAACGTCTCAAATAAAAGTTATTACTTATTGCTTTTATAGCAACTTTTGTTTAATAAATTTTTTCGAGATATTTTTCTGTTGTGAAATATTCGCAAAAATCTTAAAATCGACATGAGTAAACTCCCATTTTTAGTCAACCGATTTTTACCAAAAGTTGATCAACTCGTGCCATTAATGGCAGAAGCTTAAATATGAAGTTTCATAAAAATCCTTTTAGCCGAATTTGCTCTGCACGTGTACACAGACAGACGGACAGACAGACGGACAGATGGACAGACGGACAGACAGACAGACGGACGGACAGACAGACCGACAGACATCATGCTAAAAATAGTCAAAACGTTATGTAGGGACCTCAATTCGTGGAGATCCATCGAAATCTCGAAACGTCAAAATTGGTATGATCACAATACCTCCCTTATATATGTTGGCGGTCGGTAAAAAGAAAGTCTAAGCAGGGCCTGCGCGTGGTGTGAGACGATCGCCTCAGGTAGCACTTTCAGAAATGCGGCATCTTCAGATCATATATTAAAAGATATTTTTTATTTATTACACTGAACAATTAAGTAAATTGTAGGAAAAAGACTGTTTAACTAAAGAATTTTCTTTCTTTGGAGTGCATGAAGCCACCGGGCTAACGCTTATATTACAATTGTGCCTAGCGATGGACCACGGGCTTTGGTAAGACCAATGATAATGGATCAGATATGAAAAGTGTCTATTCCGGTATCCAAGGATGATTTTTAAACCAAAATCCTAGAGGCTTTTCTGTTCTCTGCTCGTGACATTCTTTGAACCTTGTCATCAGTGATGCAACAACAAAGTCCGGAGAAATTATTATTTATTTATTTCATTGGGACAAGAAGTGATTTTTTCAATACTTCTAACAGATGGAGTGTTAAAAAAAACAACATAACATATCTAGCTTTAACGCTTTAATCAAGGTCGTTAGCTGTCCAGGTGCAGAAACAATATCGTAGCCCTTAATTCAATAATTTTTCCATATATTCATATATATCCACATATATTAATACATAATAAAGACAACTATTAGTATGAAATATATTGCAAATGAAATAAATTATTTTTGACAAATTTCTCGCAAATATCTTTCTCTTTTGACAATAATTCAAGATTAGTTAGTCTATCCAGTGACATCGTCGACCTGAGGAAAATTTTGATTAATTTTAATTAAAAAAGGGACTCCCGTCCCTTGATGCCACAGATATAGGCAGAGTTAAAAAAAGATCTTAACACTGTAGAATAATTAGGAAATGAAGATATTTATTAATTGTCTATTACGTACTCCAAATAAATTAAGGGTTTTGTAATATAAATAAGAAATATTTCTCTAAATCTTAATATTTCTTTAATTAATTCAAGTCCATTCAAGTCTTTTTACCCCCGTCATAAACGGCCCTGGCGTTAGTACTACTTGATGGAAAGTTGTATTGGATGCGTTTTGTTGGTGGCTGGTTAGAAGAACTAGAATTGATGCGCAAGAAAACGGAAATTTTGATCGTGAAGTAAACATGGAATGACAATTGCATGGAGGTTAAACCATATGGTTGTAGAACAAATGACGGACATATTTCACCTAAATGGGTAATCTAAATAATAACTGCAGAAGAGGAAAACTTTACATTAAAAACAAATATTCTAGAACGTAATGTTTTAGAACGAATAATTGAAGTGTACATATATTTTAAGTTTAGATTTAACAATACTATATTAAAATCATACAGGTATATATTTATTTTAGGACACAAAATGAGAAATTACTTAAAGTGAAAATATTTTGAAGTATTAATAACAAAATTTAATTCTAATACAAGGTGTCTCAAAAGAAATTTTATATTTAGTGGATCAATTAAAAAAAAAGTAAGCCGTATATAGAAAAAATGTTTATTAATTATTAAAATACACTTTTTGGGGATTTATTTCTTAAAAATAATATCGTCTAAATGTAGATCCTCGCGTTCTCGGCACTCATTTAATCGAACAGTAAAATTATTTATGACGTCTCGGCAGGTGGACTCAGGGATGGCTGCCATTTCGTGACGGATATTTTCTTTCAAATGCGCCCGTGAAGTCGGTTTATTGGCGTAAACTTTAGATTTCAGATAACCCCATAGAAAAAAGTCCATAGGGGTTAAATCTGGAACTGCGTGGAGGCCAATTTATGTCACCTCTCCGGGAGATCAATTTGCCTGAGAAAATTTCACGAACACGTGGCAGAGACATATTGGACGTGTGTGAAGTTGCTCCGTCCTATTGGAACCATGTTCTTTGGTTATAGCCAGGAAAGTTTTGCAGTTCAGGTACCAAGAAGTTGTCTAACATCTCCACATAACGCTCTGAATTCACTGTAACTGCACGCCCCTTTCGTCTTCAAAAAAGTAAGCGCCGATAATTCCTTGCGCCGACATCGCAGCCCATACGGTCATTTTAGGCGAATGTAGGGGTTTCTGATGTTTGCGTTTCGGATTCGTTGCACTCCAGTAGCGGCAGTTCTGCTTATTTACGTGGCCATTAAGATGAAAATGAGCTTCATCCGAAAACAAAATGTTGGTAAACGTTGAAAATCACTCAATCACCTGATTTACGAAATTAAGCCTCTGACTGGCATCTTGGGGCTTTAATTCTTGCACCAATTGAATTTTGTAGGGGTGCAGCTTTAGGTCTTTGTGTGTAATGCGATGTAATGATGATCTATGCACATTTAAAGCACTTCCGCGCTTCCGAATTGAAAGGTTCGGGTCGTCACGAACAGACTGATTAACATTCTCCACGTTTTCTACCGTTCTTGATGACCTAGGTCGCCCGGATTTTGATTTATCCAGCGTTGTACCAGTCTCTTCAAACTTTTTAACCCAATGTCGAATGAGAGGAATGCTTGGCGCATCATTTAAGTGGCGAAAACCTCGAATACTGCAGAATTTTCTACGCGCTACAGTCGCCGAATCACCGTTTTTATAAAACTCACGCACGCATAACGCGCGGTCTGCTCCCGAGAAACGCTCCATAGCGACTAAATTCCCAAGAGCCAGGCTACCGATTGACATAACCCCCGCGCCCCTCGGATACGTTGCGTTCACGCAGTAAGCTAAATAAATATAAAATTTCTTTTGAGACACCTTGTACATTTAAAAACCAATTGAAAACATCTGCATTCAAATATTACTTTTCTTCCCCAACACACATATTCATTCCAGTCGTTCGACCTCAAATCATCGAATGAGTAGAATGAATAGAATGAGAATGTTGTCCCAACAAAACGCATATTCTGATCAAACCGAAACCAGAATTAGCACAATAAAACGCACTCATTGATACGTTAAAATCACGGAGTCCTAATTTTTGGAAGTATATGAAGCGTTAATAGAAATTTCTTTGGATTCACAGAGAGATAGCAAATACTAAAACCGAAAGTAAATCGCTAGTGTTTAAAGTTTCGCGCAGTGTTGCTATCTGGTACGAAGTATTAGCTATTTTAAAATAGCATCAAAATTATTACAATGCTCAAATACAGACATCGGAATACATCAGAATTTTAAAAAGTGTTACTTCCTTTAAAGAAATATCGTCTCAATGGATTCCAGCAACACACCACTGCATATACTAAACTTTGAGATATATTTTATTTCGTTTGTATTGCCATGTATCTATAAAAAAGTGTTTTGGTTTGCCTTTACAACTCTCGGCAACTGCGTAAATGGCGGCATAAACTTAGCTTCCCTCAGGCGGCAATTGTAACGGCGCGTCTGTCCTGGGTCTAAGTACGTAATTAATTATTAAAATATTTGTTTAATTGTTGGTTAAGTGTGCGTTTATATATGTTAAATATTATTATAATCTGAAGTGGGTCACGCACATGACAATTTTTTAGAAACACGGCATTGAGTGATGTACACAAGGTAAAACATGTATGTTTTGACATTGAAAAGAGCATTTGAACATTATTATGACACTAGTAAAATTGTTTACTTAATAGTCAATAACTATAACGTGCCAACATTAGTTATTGCTTGCGTAATATATAACATTATTATTTGCTATGCAAATTACAGCTTTTATTATTTGAATTCAAAATTTTATTACTGCTTAATTAGGTGTATTAACTCATATTTGAAATAAATACGATTTAAAACATATTATTAAATATTGCAAAACTTTATGGTCATTGGTAAAAATGATGTGTCGAGACTGACTACGCTACAGAAATAGCATATCATTTGTCCCGTCATTAAAACTGTACTCTTCATCTTATGTTGCCGTTTCTTAGCAAACCATGTATCCTTTCTGTGAACACCAAAATCTACACGAGTTGTCAGATGTCCAGGGATTGTCCCTATTTGAGGTCTCACAACTAGACTCTTTGTGACCGTCCGATATCTCGATTTAACATAAATACACTAATGCCCAATACACGATATTCATTTTAAAATCGATAGTAGTGATAGTGGCTATTAGTCGAACTATTCTGATAACCAGCTTTTCTGATATTGTTTCGATATTAACTGTTCGTAGACGAATTTATATTTATTAGTTAAATTTTATAGATAAATTACACTGGTAAACAAAAATGAACTTATTTTTTGTGACATGGAAAAATCATGAAAATGACCTCAGATCACCCATCATATTTTTGCTATGCGGTATTGTTGGTTTCTAAAGAAGTATACCGATAGACGTATTATTATTAATTTTCACTTACCTCAAAATGTTGTTTTGCGTCGATATTTCGTTTCTGAAGCATCCCTAATTAATGTCCAGCAGTAATCAGCAAGCAAATTTGGGCTCCATTTACCTTGATATCGCTTTTCCATAGCGGAAATGTCTTGGTGGAATCGTTCCCCATGTTCATTATTTACTGCACCCAGATCTTCTAGGAAGAAATCTAGATGAGAGTCCAGAAAGTGAATTTTTAAAGACATCCTATATCTCATTTCTTTGTAGTAATCAAGTACTTCATTCACGATATCTCTTGATAGATTGAAGTCTCGAACTAAACCATTAAGTTCAACCTATGGTATCAGATGTGGCTCTATTGAACATTCTGGTACGTTAAATAAAGAATCAGTCTCGATTTCTTTTACGAATTCTGCATGACCACTTAAATAATCAGTGGATTCAGGTTCTTTTTCATTTCAGTTCAATATTCTGGTTGTTTTGGGACAGAAAGTTCATTATTATGTTCGACGGATCATAAAGCTGATGGTAAATTAGGATACTGCATAGTATGTTTAGATTTTGGTCCAATACCTGTTATATTAGAGAGGCAAAAATAGCAATCCGTAATATGGTCTTTTAGTTCTCTCCAAACCATTGGTATTTCCAAAGTGCATTTTACGCTTTGCGTCTTTCGACCAACCTGTAAACAACCTTACACAAGTCTTACAACATATATGAGGGGCTCTTGTTTTGTCTTGGTTTCCAACTTTATCTTAAAAATAATTCTCACTCCGTTTTTACAACGAATAAAGTGATAAATTTAAGAAAAAAAAGAACATCTTCCAATATTAGATGAATTTTATTAGAAAAATTATAGCATAATATAACAAAGTTTCTTTATTAGTTCTGCAATTTTATTTTAATACCAACGTGAAAAATGTGTTAAAAGTTAATAAATGCACCATTTAAAATTATATTTTGCTACAAGTGAAGAAGAAAGTTTATTAATGATTCTATTTTTTTTTTTATATATATTTATTGACTGGTATTTATACTGTTCAGATGTTTTTAAACAACCTTTAACGTTGAAATTTTCATTTTCCTAAATTTTGATAATTCCATTTCGATAATTTTAGTCGGGAATATCAGGTTTTATCAAACTTTTGTGTGCCCAAACTTATATATGGCTCCAAAACACAAACCTTAACGAGGAGGTCAATAAAACTTCTCCGCTTGTAAAAAAATTATTAGGGTTTCATTTGTATTTAGTAGCAAACATTTTATTTATTTTATATTTTTTTTGAATTACAAGTCTTTTCATTAATAAAATTTAATTTAATTATCTACGTTGCAATTTTATTGTTTTATATACAAACAAATTTAAATCTTTCGATAAACTTATTGCATCTAGAATTTCACGTCAGTGTTCATTACCCTAATTTTTTCAGATTTTTAGGTCAACCACTTTAGGGATATGGTGAGGGTGAGGGAGCTCATAAAAATTGAGCGTACTATTCCAGCTTACATTACTGTGCATTATTTTTAATTATTTCAGATTTTCAAATCAATCCCTTAGAAAATAGAGTAGGGAGGAGTCCCACTCTATTTGTTTTTTTGATAAAAATTGCGTTTAATTCATTTAACATTTTAGTCTATACTATTTTATGAGTTCGGTTTTTTGTTTTACCAGCTTGGTTGAATCACGTATCGAAATGTATTTAATTCATCTAATTAATTCAATGAACGAATGATTGAGACAGTAATTGAATCGTTTATTTAAATTTATGTGATTCATATTTATAGTCACAGGCTAAAAAGTAATCATAGATTTACATCATTACAATCATTTTTAGATGATTAATCTACTTTATTTTTTTCTAAGCATCTTTTAGTCAAAAATGTGCGAAATTAAAAAAAGGAATATAAAAACAATTTTTGTTTGTTAGTCCCAGTTTTCAAGACTCATTTGATACCCCAAATGCCTCAAAAATGTAATCATATTTTTAACAATGCAAAAATTTAACAATAAATTAATTGTGAAAAAATTATCTGATCTAAAATTTTGAGCATTTTATTCCTACTCCACATAAATGTGCATTACTCTGAATTTTGTTAGACGGTTCTGGTTCAAGTGTACCCTTTACACTGCCCTTAAACCGGCTCTAAATGTACCATCTCCCTCTTATTATTCATATCTTCTTTAGAGAAGAGACATGACGGATGATATTGATTTTATAAATTTGTATTAATCGTTTTGTGTGCAACCATTCTTCGCCGCCTATATAGAGATATTCATTTTTAAATTCTCGATCTTATTAATTTTAAATAGAATTTTGATTTCTAAATTTGTTATTTACAAGCTGACCTTTATCTAATGCCATCTCAGCATGGGATGTAAGGTGTCAGTTAACGCTTCTTCCTCGTGGAAAATAACCAAGTTGTTCATGTAATGTTAACAGGAATGCACTTGCAAAATAATTGACTAATGAAGAGATGGTATTATTCTAAGATATTGTTCTCATAACCTTTCTGCAAGTCTTTGCACATGATTTCATTGAAAGTATCGACTTGCGAAAGAAGATTCGTATATTATCTCTATTTAATCGCATGCCACTATCAATTTTACAAATTATGGGATATTAGAATTGTTGAAATCATGCTTTTTAACAAATACTTGCATCATATATTTTTATACATTTTTGATTTAACAGCAATGTACACACAGTGCTGTTTACTACAAATTATGCTGTTAAAATTACTATTTTACTTTCCATATTACTAAAATGAGATGTACACTAGAGCAGCGTTTGCCAACTTGGAACAGGCGCACACCCAGAATTTTTTCTTGGAGAGGCGGGTTTAAACGCCATTTTTTTTTCCTTGGTGAGGTTCAGTAGCCAAAATTGGGGGGCTAACGTTGAATTACACGACAAATGTGTCCCTCCAAACGTGTTTTTTGAGTGCTTGGTGGGGGCGAAAGCCCATAGAGGTGCGATGGGCTGCTAAATGACGTCCCCCACAGTTCTAGAAGGCCCCGTAAAAGCGTTCTGTGTAACAAATTAGTACGAGTACATTTATCGTTTAACGAATTTATAGGCCCATTTAGACATTCAAATTAAGCTGTAATAAGTTTTAATTTGTTTGGTTTTAAATACTTTTACTTATATATACATTGGAAAACCATGAAATCGTTCTGTGTTAGTGCGCAGAAAACATACAGAATTGTGTTTAAAAGCATCTCCCTATTTGCCCGAAAAAAGAAAGTTATCAGTGCGTTATATCAATTTCCACCTATCGAAAAGAATGATAAGTTTAACGTGAAAATCAGCTGAAATATTATAAGTATTCCAAAAAGCCGTTTAAAAATCAATGCTTGGTATAACAAGAGCAAATAAAATACACAAATAGACACTAAAGAGCGAATTATGGCATTTGTTGTTGTTGAAAGGATCACTCGACTTAAATGGGCCGATCACGTAGACTTGATGATAACAGATAGACCAAGAAAATCCTGGAATGACAGGAACATAGTCAGGAATACCCGTTAAACAAACGCCTTAAAAATATATGCTGGTAATTGGATACAGTTGATTCAAGATAGAATGAAATGGAAATAAACAGGGTTAAATGGAAGATGTTAAGCCTGGTTTATAATATCTCCATAACATAACATATACACTCGAAAAAAGCAGTGTTAAAGGGACTTCATGGGTCACTAAAAATTGAACTTTTAGTGTACCATGAGGTCTCTCACTTTTCGTGTTAATTATTTACACTTCTTTTTTGGTTAAATTTAGTGTAAAGTTTATACTTACATACTGGTTAAATTGTAGCGTTAGAAAATAAATAATGTTAAAGTAATGTTAATTTTAACAGTGAAAAAGTAATATTTCATAAAAATAACACGATCAAATAAATGAAGATTTACACGGTGATTTGGTTGAAAATAGTGAACTTTTTACTTATTTAAAAGAAAATTTTAACCAAACTGAGAATGAACTTTTACACTTACGAACTTTTTGCTGTGCATATATGGAACAATAGGTTTGACGCTTCAAATATACGTTTGTAATAAACAGAACAAAGAGAATACGGTAATTTTTATGCTTATGTATCCATAACATATTAGGTCGTCAAGGATGAAATTTGTAGAAAAAAAGGCAAAGTTCGTTAATAACTTACAAATTTAAGGAATTAGTTTATTCATCAAAGTATGCACCCATATTGTCTATACACTTTTGCCATTTAAGCGGCAGCTTGTTCAGGCCGGTGGTGTAAAACCCTGACGGACGAGAGTCAATGAATTCCTGGAACGCCAGTTTTACAGCATTGTCGGAATTAAACTGTTTTCCTTTTAAAAAGTTGTCCAAATTGCGGAAGAAGTGGTAGTCAGTGGGGGTCTGATGAGTATGGAGGATGATGAAGAAGTTCCAACTCCAATTCCAGTAGTTTTGCCACAATCATTTGTGCTGTGTGTGGTCTAGTGTTATCATGCAATAAGGTAGAAGTCGATCTGTTGACCAATCTTGGCGGTTTTTCTTTAAGTTTTTGCATCATTTCGTCCAGTTGGTTGCAATATATTTCTGCTGTGATCGATGAGCCAGGTTTTTTTTTTTCTTTTTGTTTGGTTTTAAGTTACCTGTATTGCCGACCGGCGTAGCGTAGTGGTAACACATGTGCTCTGCGTTGCGAAGGTCTCGGGTTCGAATCGCGTTCAGGCATGGAAATTTTCTCAAATAAAAAATTGTTCTGGCTAATTGCCACAGCAGCAAAGGCCATTAAATTAAAAAAAAAAAGTTACCTGTACGAAATTTGGCGAACCAATTTGATATTATCTGCTGCGTAGTAACACTAGAGCCAAATACACTATTAATGTTTCGCGCGGTCTGCAATGCCGTAGTTCCACGTAGGAACTCATACTTCATAACAATTCGAATTTCTGACTATTCCATTTTCAACAAAATTAATTTAAAAAAAAAATTTTTTTGATATTTTTTCGAGCATACAATGATTTCTTTAAACAGGCGAGATGTATAACTTTCTAACAAAAAAAAAAAAAAAAAAAAACGGTAAAATATTAAGCCAGTCAAATAATAAGCTGTTAAATTTGGCAATATTATTAACTACAAATTTCATCCTTGACTACCCGATATCTATTATAAAACAGGTTTTCACTGCGTAGTTATTATTATAAAATATGAACAAATTAAAGATATCACAATTTTTCAATGCTGGAATCCACCAAATCGGTGAAACATTGTAGTTGATGAAGAACGCATGTGCAATAAGCGATAAATGCAAGTACATAAAAATTCGCAAACCGCAATGATCGAAACTTTTTGCAAAAATGAAAAGAATAAAAAGAAAACAATTTTCGAATATATCAGACATTGTAAGATTGTAATTTAAAAATAACCACATAATCCAACCAAATTCAGTGTATGTATATGCAAAAAGTTCAATTCATCGATCTTAAACTGGGAATCTACAAGGAAGCAAACAAGTTTAAGCAAGCAGGAAACAACAAAGGAAAGTATGTCTGCCAATAAAATTGCAAAACAACAATGTTATAAACTTTATAAAAGCAATCTTCAAAAAAACCATTCCTAAAAGAAACCGAATATAATCTTTCATGTTGTTTTTTAAAGCCACAAACACAAAACTACATCAAACAAGATCGGTTCCCATGGGTAAAGTGTGAGCATACATATTTCGGTAATCAGATTGACAATTTTTTCCTGGCGACCTGCAGAAAGCAACGTTTCAGTCTCCGGGTGGCCTTGACTTCCAAGCCGTCAGGTCATACATATAATGCACATCTTCAACCAATAACTGTATGCTGATTGTCGATTTGGATGATTGTAATTTGCGAACGCAGTTGCCCTCCAGCGGTATAACCAGACTAGCCATATATGGTGTAAAGTGTATATAGGAACACAGCTAAAACGAATACTGATGGTAATATATTTTTGGATTCATTATCTCTGTCTCTCTTCAATTGTGAACTTCAATACAGATAATTAAATTCTTGAGAGTTCAGATTTGTTAGGTTGTTACAAAGGTTGGAATGTCGTAGAAATATAATGTTGGCGATATTTACTAACATTTTTTTGTTATTTCGTATTGAGTTGTTAACAAATATGCAGAAATTTTTAAATCTGCAAGATGAGACTAGTACCAGCACTGTTTTAAGGCAAGAGCATACTATACTCTATCTCAAAAAGATTGATAGTAATAAAATTTATTATTTGTAAAAAGTTATTGTTTTATCACACAGAAACGGCAAAACAAAAGCGACAAAATATGAATAGTTCGAAACGAAATATTGTTAAAAACAAGCGAGTGTGCCGCACATATTGTATGGGAATACGAACTAGGGTTAGACAACAATAGAACACAATAGATCAGCGTTTCCCAAAGTGTGGGACGCGACCCGGCACCGGATCGCTTAAAAATTTTGCCGGGTCGCGAAAAAAATTGTAAAAACACAAAAAAGATTTTTTTTGTATATATTATTTTTTTTACGTCAATTAATCACTAGAATAGTGTATATTTGCGCTCTTTTTACTATACTATATTCTTTATTACTATACTATACTCTTTATTACTATACTATACTCTTTATTACTATTTATTACTCTTTATTACTATAAAGCTACTGCTTTAAAAAAAAATTGTTTTGTAAATAAATGTTTTTTTTTTTCATAAGGTGGGTCGCGAAAAATTTTCAAACCTCGTACCGGATCGCGGCCAAAAAAGTTTGGGAACCGCTGCAATAGATCATAAAAGTTTTGACCCTAAAATTTTGAGAAAAAATATGGTCACAGGGGTGTGTTTAATGATATGATAAATATGGTCACAGGCATGCGTTTAATAAAATGATAAATAGTAATATAGAAATACACAAAACCAATTTAAACGTGTTTAAAATGTGCACGCCACTGGTAACTGCCTGACAAAATGATTTATTACTATCAGGCTTTCAGAGATAGAGTATAGACACTTACTGGGTGCCCCCTCAATGTGGGCCCTCGCTATCTTTGAATAATTAAAATAAATATTACAACAAAACGTACTATAATTCTGAGGTGTATCACAGATATAAAATACTTTGATCTGCTAAATCAGGGGTTCCGAAACCTTTCAAGCTGGAGGATTCCTTTTATAAATAAAATTTTTTGGCGGACCTTATACGAAGGTTACCTTTTATGTTTTTACAAACGACCACTAAATGGCAATATTGAAATGTGTCATTATTATATTCGGAAAATTTTACATTTGTTATTGTGAAATCAGTGGCTTATAAATTGACCGAGTAGTTTGTTGACAGTGAGCGGTTAAAAAAAACAAGTTGGTGAAAAAATGGATATTACTCGAGAAGGTTTTCGTTGGATGATTTTTTACGATTTTAATAAACTCAACAGCAATGCATAGATTCGCTTCGTTCAACTTTTGGTAATGAAGTACCATCAGAATAGACTGTTTACAATTGATTTGCAGAATTTCGTGAAGCTCGACCAAAATCGGTTGTGATTCCAAAAAACATTGATGCGGTTGGTAAAATGATTAAAGAAGACCGGCATGTGTTAATTTGGATCAATTTAACTTACCGTGAGATAGAGGCATCCTTTGGCATAACGCAGACTGCAATATATTCGGTTTTGCATGAACATTTAGCTGTGAAAAAGATCTTTTGCCGATGGATTCCGCATAATTTGATCGAGGCTCAAAAAAATAATCGTGTAGATTGGTGTTGAAGGGAATGCTAAAAAAATTCAACCTAGGCACTGCAAAATTTGTATACGACATCGTTACAGGTGACGAAACTTTTTGACGGGATTTATTGAAACTAGAAACCGGAAACTAAGCAACAATTCACTGTTTGGGTCTTCCAAGATGAACCGAAACCCACAAAAGTTGTTCGTTCACGAAGCACTTTCAAGAAAATATACACTTGTTTCTTCGGTTGTACTGGGCATGTCGCAACCATTCCTTTAGAGGGTCGAAGAACAGTTAATGCTGAATGGTATACAACGATTTGTCTGCCAGAAGTCATCGACTAAATCAATAAAAACAATTAAAAACGTCGCATCATTCTTCATCATGACAATGCAAGCTCCCACAGAGCACGTCAAACAATTGATTATTTGAAGGAGAAAAACATCGAATTAATGGCTCATTGGCCGTATTCACCTGATTTATCCCTTAATGACATTTTATTGTTCCCCAATGTCAAACAAAAAATGCGTGGACATTGGTTTTTATTTTAAAAATTAATTAAACTTAAGGGATTTCAAATTCAAACCCACCAGGACACTTGACCGTATTGCCTGTAGTGATAACAAAACAGAAACTCTTTCGGGAATCTTAGATGGAACGAAAATATGCTACCGATGCGCACGCCGATCGACACTTAACTGTTACCACAGAAACTCTGAAATGAAATAATTGTTAATTATTACGAGGGTTGCTACTTAAGTTTTGCGGATAACGAGAAAAACAACAAAATTTGTTTATTTAAATATTTTTATTGTTTTTCAAAATATTCGTTTTTATATTCAATGGAATTTTTAATCTAGTGAAACCAGTCCTGAAAGTCACCTCAGAAACGAGATTTTTCTAGAAAAGAGGAAAAAGTCACAAGGTCGTAAATTAGGACTGTAAGGTGGATGAATCCATTCTTCCACTTGAAGCCGTCAGGAACTCGGTAGTATTAGCTGCGACAGGTGGTCGTGCATTGTCATAATGAAGAAGGATTCTCCAATTTGGTCGTTTTTCTCGTACTTTTTGGGACACATCAAAACAAAATATGATATACCATTTAGCAATGATTGTACGACAATATTCTAGTGGAACAGTGGCAATATGATTGGTACTTCCGATGAACTAAGCAATAATTTTCTTACCAGTGCTCCGTGTACGTTTCACTATGATTGGTTTGTCTTCGACTGGTAAGATCCACTTAGCCGGCTGCCGTTTACTTTCTGGTTCATACCAGTGAATCCATGATTCGTCGCCAGTTTGTATGTCGTAGCTTTTAACTGGCCTTTGTTAAATTTAATGAGCATTATTTTGCTCCACTCTACACGCGTCTTCTTTTAAACATCAATTAACAGGTGTGGTATCCACCGAGCACGAAGCTTCCTGACGGCCAGATGTTTATGTAGAATTTTATTGGTTCAGGTCATGGATATGCCCAAGAATGTCTCAGTATCCCTGTAAGTGCAGCGGTTATCCACCTCCAACAAATTCCGATAATTTTCGGAGTGATAACACTAACAGGACGACCTCCACGATGTTCGTCTTTGAAAGAAATTCTCCCACGCTGGAACTTGTGGAAGCACAGTTCTATAGTAGTCAAGGAGGGTGCTTCATCTCCAAACAATTGCTTTAATTTTTGTGGAGTAACGCCATCATTAAAATTATACAAAAATGACTCAAAAATGTTCGCGTGCTAGTTCCATTTTAATAGAAATGGTTTTATTTAAATCCGTGCTAAAAATTATACACAACTTATTTCTATGACTTGTTAACATATAAAATTGATGTGAAGTGTGAATTTTCACACATTTCTGGGTTTTGCAGGTATTTAGTAACTGAACGATAATTATTTGGGATGCCAAAACAAATTTTATGTCAAAATATTTTTTTATGAATTTTAATTCGAATGCCTAATACCATTATTTAAGTTTCTATATAAATGCAGTATTTTTTTTATATAGCAAAGTTCATTAAGATTTTGAAAATTGCACCTATGGCTTCCATTGGTTGCTTACATCATAAGTCCCGCCCTATGATTTCGTCAAACATAGAATTAAATTATAATTTCAACACTTTCCACTGGTTATTAAATTTACGCTTTTAAAAATTAAATGCAACATTTACCAAATATAACTAGAATTTTAACAAAATAATTTAAACAAAATAAAAATGCAAAAAAAAAACAAAAAAAACAAAAAACAAAACAACAGGATTCGAACCCTAGTTTGCAAGTTTCTTATATTATTAAGCGTACGACAAATCCAACCACGCCACGAGAGCTACTGATCTGGTATGTTACACAATGTATTAAATAGTTAACATATTTTAGTTAAAAACACAAAAAATGCGTTATTTTCCGAAAACATAATCTGAAAAAATTCCTGTTGTACTATTCCGGTTCACACCAATGTACATTACTTAGAATTTTTTTCAGATTTTTAGTTTAAACCATACTGGCTACAGGGTGTGGGACAAAAATTGTTTTGCACAATTTCGCAAAATCGCATCAAAATAATTTATTTTGCAAAAATAAAATTTTGATCGTTAATCCACGTACTAAGGTCTTTCATTTGATACCCTACTCAGAATTTAAAAAAAATTTTTTTTTTTTTTTTTTTCGTTGAGCACATATTTGTTTAGATGTTTTAGTATTTTTCCTGCGGGTCAAAGAGTTGTATAAGCATGCCAAATTTCTACTCTCTAGGTTTAGCCGTTTGGCTACAATTTTTACCGAACAGACAGACAGACAGACAGACGACAAAATGACGGTATAAGGGTTTTTTGGTCATACCTACAAAACCCTAAAAAGCATGAACAATTCAAAAACAACTTGTCGAATTAAACATATATCAAGCAACAGCTAAACAGCAAAACTTAAGTAGCATCCCTCCTATAATGAGAAATTTAAATCCTAAAATTCTTACACCAAGAATACAGTTAAAAAATTCTAGCTGTTGTGACATAAAATTTAAGCTACATTTCTAGTATAAAACTAATATGGAAGTATATTTACTTTACAGATTTATAAAATATAATTTTCTCTTTGTACATTGAGCGCAATGAGTTTTTCTGCTAAAGAAAGTTTTATTAGAAACTGACTGATGTTTATTGCGATTCATCATCGACAAATGAAGTCATATGTTCAATTCACGTATGTACCTAGTCGCCTAGTGCCTAGTGCAACTCTCAATATCCTACACATGAAATTTAATATTGCGATAGAGAAACAAAGTGACAAGTAGTGTGCAACTTTCTCGTATCTATTTAATAAATATATTGATGCAAGATTATTATACATTTTATAGATATTTAGAAACATGTAAAGATTTGCAGAGTCATAGATATCTAATTAAAGAGTACAGGGTGATTTTCAAGTTTTGTAGTTACGGGAAATCGCTTAAAATGTTGTGCTAGTATAAATGCCAGAAAAACTAGGGCCACATTGCTTATGTCATAATTTGTGTCACTGAATAGCTATTGTGTAGCTGTCATGTAGAACTACTGTATTTTTGGCATATGAAATTGCTGTTATCAGAGCCGCCGCGAGGGTCTGAGGCGCCCGTAGGCAAGATTTAATTGAGCGTCCCTAGGCAGGGCGTAACTAGCTTTTTTCAAGCATGTCAAATGAAGACCTAAAAAACTTCCTCACTTCTAAATTTCAAGTGACGACCTAAAAAAAAACAACTTTTACATTCATTTGGCATTGCCGCATGCCCGTTTCCGCCGGTCCTGGTGGTTATATTTATACAACAAATTAAAATTAGGTTAGGTCTATTCGTTTCGCTACTTGGTGTTCTACTGCAAAACGCGGTTTTAAGAATGTAAGTTACTAAAACCAGCGTTGCCAGACGTCCCGATTTTTGCGGGACGTCCCGCTTTATGAACAAGAATAGATTGTCCCGCGCGGGACAGCGAACTTTGCACATTGGTACTTGATGAAGTAGATATGAACCTGATTTATGAAGAATTCAACTTGCTAAAACCATCGATTGACGTGATTGCGAAAAATTCGAAAGACTTAGCTGCACAACAATGGCATAAGTTATTTACGTTATTTCCGGAAAAAAACACCAAAAATATTTACAAATTAATTTAATTTATTATAAGCATACCAACATCTAATTGCTATCCCGAACGAGTATTTTTTCAGATGAATTTAAAATGGTCAGAAGCAAGAAACAGGTGTTCTATTGAGTTGATAATATCGGAATTACTTGTTCAATTCAACATGCAATACTCATGTGTTGAATTTTATCAACATATTAAGAACCAGAAAGGAACTCTTTCTAAAGTAAAATCGTAAAATACATATGGGCGAGTTTCTGAAGAAAATATTGTTTAGTATCAGAATTTAGATTAAAATGTACCATTTTTATTGGTTTAAGATAAATAAACATTTAGAAATATTTAACTCCACATTTTATTAGGTTGTCCCGCTTTTTGCGGCAAGAAAAATAGTAGTTGAAACTTTTTCAATGGTTATTATTGTCGGAATCTGATTATTGGAGTTATTCATCAAATACAGATGAAGATAATCTGGATGTACTTTGTTTTACCATTGCGCATAAGTACAATACACGCTTTCAATCATCTTTAATTTACTGCCGATTTGTTTCCATTCAACTGACTCAGAAGTAGCTGTAAGATATCTTCACACGGCGTCTTATTACCAAAAGTTGTTTTAACGAAACGTACCTAGTGACTTCAAAAAACTGCCAATTCAAACGAACAGAATATTTTGACGCAGCCGTAAACCGTAAACGCAAAGTAGCGAATGAGCAAACCTATTGTAAGGAGCAAAGTTTCTTTGATAAGCAGGCAAGACATCTAAGTCATGCGGGTTGCCGACTTATGTACCTTCTTGGAAAACGAGATAAATAAGAAACGGAAGACAAATGATAAACAATTTGACAGTAATAGATAAATATTTAAAATGTACAATAGAATATAAATATTTTTAGTAAAAAATAAATAGTGAATATAAATAAAGTGTAGAAAATAAATATATATCTACCACTCGACTGTTATATACAACCAGCACCACACAGTTTTTGCGTTTCGGTAATTCACCATCACTTACAAAGACATAAAAACGTTTGAATAATAAATTTTAAGTATTATAATTTATAAATTTAATTTATATTTTTTCTCGATTATTTTATGCTTAGCTGTGACTTGTTTATATCGTTGGATTCAGAATAAAATATTCTTTCTGAAATCATCACTGAAATAATACCAAATCGTCAGTGAAGTGACTCACTTAAAACAAAGAAACATGCTATAGATAGTCATCAATTATATGTATCTTTTTGTAAAGTATTTTTTTTTTTTTTTATTTAATTATTTATTTTACATCGACCTATTTCTGCAACGAGGCTAATCGCCGATGCCAGGGGGCGAGCTCCTACACCTGGATGAGGGGTGAATGATTGTGAAACGGGAGTAATGTAAACATATTATTCTCGCCCGAATAATATCATCAACGGAGGAGAATCGAACCACCGACCGCACAGTTCAGACTGTTTACACCAGTCGAAACTGCACGGCTTAATGCGCTCGGCCACTACGTTGGCTATGTGTAAATTACATCTAACCTAAAAATTAAATATTACATTTTATGCAATTTCAGGATCTTAGAAAAAAATGGCACCTTGGCACTAAAGATCTTTTTTATCATTCACGTGGTTATTTACCTCGGATGACGCCTCGTAAAATAATATCCACAATTATCACAATAAAAAAAACGACTTCACTGCCTTGGTACACAGATAACTATTTTCTGCGACTGTTGAAAAAACTGTACAATATTTTACTTGTTTTTGTGCATAAATTTCGTGCTTATGGCGACTGTTAAAATACGTAAAAAGTGTTTTATTTCACACTTTCCATAAGCATAATATATCGGCTAATGGGGACAACAGAACCATCTCCATGAACTTACATGAGCTCATGGGGGCAACAGAATCATCCCCAAGGACTGTAAGAGTGTTCGTGCAGTCCGAAGAAGAATCACAGAGTGCATGAAAACAATTAAATCAATTCGTGATTTTAAATTGCCTATGACTCGTGCGATCAAACTTAATAATTCGTGTAAAAAAGTTTGCTTTATACACTAGTTGCAAAACTATTATCGAATAAATAAAACAAAATGTGTGCTCAACGTATTTTGAGAACCACTGGTCAAAACAAAAATTTGCTTCACTCATTAATATTCTCTTATAAAATAATAATTATTGTTTAGCTTCAGCAACCTCATAGCTCTTATAGTTCTCGAGATAGCACTAGTGCACAAATTAAAATGAACGCTCCTGTATGATATGAAGACTACTGTATTTCAATTTATTTAGATTCTATTTAAAAAAATGTCGTTCACTTTTTTTTCGCCCATTCGGTACATTACCAAGACCAAATATATCCAAGAGCACAATATTTTACTGAACTGTTCTTAGCTGTAAATTCACGATATGCAAGTTTTAATAATAATAATAATAATAATAATAATAATATATTTATTTAAGTTGTTCGTATCAGAATACAATAACTTACGTCAAGATACAATATCATACATAAGAAAACAATCATCTTACATTTTTAGCTGTTTAATACTACCAATGAACTCATCCATGCTGTAGAACGCATGTTCTAAAAGAAATGATTTAAGTATTCTTTTAAATGTGGCGTCATTGAGATTTTTTAGTTCATTGGGTAGTATATTGTACAAGTTAGTACCTAGCGCTGTAGGCATGCGCTGGGTGACTGTATACTTACAGAGTGGCGTACGGAACATGTCGTTATTTCTTGTATTATAATCATGGACATCATTATTCTTGACTATTTTTTTACAATTTTGTTTTGTATGCATTAATAAATATAAAATATGGAGGGATGGGACCGTCAAGATATTTAAGTCTTTAAATAATAATATAAGATATATAATAATAATAATATAAGATATATAGAATGATATGTATTATTTATTTATTTAATTATGTATTTATTTATTTATTTATTTATTTATTTATTTATTTATAAATTTATTTTTTTATGTATTATAGGTAATGCGAATGACAAGATCCTTTACCCCAGGAGTAACAAGAGACGATCAGCTTCCTTCCCCGCCCCACGAAGTCTTGACAGAAGAGGATCTTTTCGATTATGGGGTTCAAATAGGCGCTTACGAAGATCGGCCAGTACTCGTACTATCGCCAAAAACTGTACCACTGATAGCAGCAGCAGCACAGAATACCCTACCAGCAGTGATTCTGCTACCACACCAAGTAAGAAACTACTTTTAGTTCTTCATAAATATTATCTGAAGTTTAGTTAGGTCAAATAGTGGTAGACTTTACCTTTACTGCAAAACGGTATTCATCAAACTGTGCACTTATGAGATCCCAAAATATTATTTGGTGTCCCTATTTGAATTTCAAATCCAAAATAATATTTTGAAAAGAGTCGTATAGGATTCAGGCTTTGAATAAAAAGACACAGGAAGGGTATTGTCTACAATCACAATTCTATCGTCTGACCAAAACCTCCACTTTTAAGAGCTACAATATGACACAGAAGTTCGTCCTTTTGGCGAATGTAGACACGTGTTTTTCTATTGAAAGATTGCGTCAGATATTTAAAAATGGTTAGTTGTAAAGTTTGTAACCGTTCAAATTTCCGTAAAATTTCCCCAACTACCAAGAAAGAGCTCTATAGTTTCTTTCATCCTTTAATGTCGCTTTTAGATTCCTTCCTGTGTCTTTATATTCAAGGGATTCAAGGATTCAGCACTGTCCAAAACACTTATCAAGTTACTTCTAGTACACAAGTCGACATCTGTTGGTGTAACTCAAAACTATTGAACGTTACTATGTAGCGCGCTTTATCTTCAAAACTCGACCACAAATATTTGTATTTTCAATATATATGGAATATCCTCAACAGTGATACACACTTATCTTTATTAGAAGAACCAAAACCCCAAACAGCCTTAAAATGACTTTACGAATATAACATTTCACACATATGTATGTATGTGTGCTGTGGTGTCACCCCTATTTATGAACACCCGATTTCCATAGAGGGGGAGGGCATGGGCGAATTCAGGGAGGGAGTGATCGCCCTCTCCCTGTGAAAAATTTGAAAAATTGGTTGGGGAGGGATTGTAAATGTTTATATTTTTCTGTTCAATTTATTAAATCGTCTGGATCCACCCATGGAGGGGGATAGTTATATAGTTAATAAATATAACTACAAATACAAATGCCGGCGAATTAAAATACTCCGCCGTAAATTTTATCAACAAGTTTCCAGAAACCACCTTAAATCGTAACAACCGATTTTTGGTGGACATTGGCAGGGTGACACAACTGTATGCATGTTTCTATAACAGAATTTATTTACCATAATAGTCATGCCTTATGTTAAATAACTTGCTTATAACACTGGTTTGCAAAACATTTACATATTTTTCATTTTTAAAATGTTATATTAATTATAATTTTTGTTTTTTAGAAAAAGGCTCCCTTCTGTCAAGGTTGTTCAGACGATCGAAACGAACTACGAGTCACATAAAAACATTTAGTGCTCAATTCCCTCCAACAGAATGGTTTAATTCCAAAGCCATCCATCTGCATAGTGTGGGAACACAAACTACATCTATTGAAAAAGTAAGTTATATACTAGGTTCCCGTTATATTTGCCAGCACACGGGCGGCTTTTCAAAGAGCCGGAATTTGGCATCAGATCTAATATAACCTTTCAAGTAGAAAGTGATTTTATGAAAGTTTGCACAAGGGCGGAATTTGTTTTTCAGTTTTGTAGTTCGATTCTAATAGAGGGTTGTCTTGCAACGAGCGACTGATGCCCACGCTTTAGCCCTGTATTGGTAATAGGTTCTAAAATAAGATACTTGGTAAGGTTTCACATATATTTTATTCATGCTGACTGCAGGTCTGTTCGTAGTCATTTCCAATGTTTCATCATCAGACGCAAACGCTTAGTTCGTAGAAATGCATTAAAAATGTAGTTCTTCACCTTTTCCACTATAGTTGCTGTATAACACGAATATGTGCAATAGAATAATACTTCATGCCAGTGCTTATTTTAGAACTTGAGACCCTGGGCCAAAATTCCCTAGTCAAGCCCTTTATAGCAGCATTTATCAACAAAAAGTGTGCGACGGACCAGGGAAATATTTAATTTTCTACCGCGGACCATAAAAAATAAATGTACTATTAAACAATTTTTTTGTATATGTACTCTACATCTATACAATATCTCAGTAATAAAAAATCACTGAAAAATGAACAAAAATCACAGAAAATGGACAAAAGATCATAAAACAATGTACAAAAAATCTTAAAAATAATAATTTATAAGCCTTTCGCGGACCATAATTTTTGTTTACGGACCACCGGTTGAAAAACACTCTTTTATAGGTCTTAGAAATATAAAAAAATTATATGTTATTATAATATACGGGTCCTTTCTTATTACGGGCCTTTCCTTATCACGGGCCCTTCTTTATTACGTGCCCTGGGCAGTTACCCCGTTTGCCCATGCGTAAAATAAGCCTTGCTCCTTTCTGATGTAAGCTTCTTCTCTAGGTTGGTAATCATCTAAACCAGCGATGGCGAACCTTTGTTCGCAGGAGTGTACAAAATGACATTTTGTAGCTTCAAATCTCTTCATGTCTGCTCTGCCGTTGCTCTGTGGGGATAACGGGGTGACTGAATAAGAGCGAGAACCGTTCTGGCTATAAGATACTAATTATTATTAAAGAAAATTATTGTTAATAAAATAAGGAATTGAAGCCATAAGGCTTGCAATGTTCCATTTTACAAAGACAGAGCGTAAAATATGTATGTCCAAATAAATAATATATCTAATTATAATAAAATTACATGCTTTTACAATTAATTTTTTGTTAAATCTATACAATTCTTTAACCAATCAGTTCATTAAATTTATATAAAATAAGTATAATCTAAATAACATTTATATCTTAGTTTCCTCTAATGTTCCACGTATAATTATCGAAAAATTGCTAATATACAATATATTTTGATATCTTAAATTGTATAAAAAAATCGTCGCTTCACATCTTTTAATAAATCACGGGCAGCCACCATTGTTTGTCTAGATGGCGTTTCCCTGTAGATTTTATAGTACACATTATTTATGGATCCAAACATTATTAAAATTACTCCTGCTAATTTCTTCACTGAATTAAGAGGGCTCAGCAAAGAATTCAATTCCAGTAATATGCTATTCTCAATTTTTGCTATTACTGGCTCATTCGCAGTAATATATATTTTTAATATCTGACAGACATCTTAATGTTAAGAATTTTAAACCACAAGTGTCTTCATTTTTGCGCGTTCCACAACTTCTAAAATCTTCTTCAAAAATCAACTTCTAAATATCTATTACAGGTTTACTCTTTTAATTTTAATGAAGTAAAAATACTAATTTTATTTCCTTTTTTGCAGGAAACGGGAAGTACTGTTCCGTACTACTACGACAACATAGAAATGAGTAGTTCAGCCCGTTCAGCCACGTTACCAAGACGTCATAGACGTCAACCATCAAATGAATCTGCCTGCGCTACCTCTTTCGCAGAATCCCGGGAACATTCTCCCAACATCAGACATCGAAGTCCATCCCACGCTTCCAGTACGTTACCCAGGAATACCAACTTACTTAAGGTCCCCAGGAATTCCACAAGGCTCACAGAAACCATCTCAAGGAAAACAAGCAGATCTAGTTTATCTAAAAATGGTCTATCACATTCTGATATTCAGAATGAAGACCAAATTAAAACACAATATAATACAACGAATGAAATTAAGATTAATGAAAACTTAAAGGCTAGTCATAATAGTTTACCCAGTCAAGACAATAAACTTACCAGAGATAATAACTTAACACATTCTGATATAATACAATCTGTAACAGATCATACGGATTATACTGACTTGAATTTCTCAAAAATATTAGACAATAGCGGACCATCAAGCATAGAATCGCAAAGTACAAAAACCCTAAGTTCCCATAATACAACAGCAAGTGGTCCTTCTAGTTTAGAATCCCACCGCACTGTCATATCCAGGCAGCACAATAGCGGGCCGTCAAGTTTAGACTCACAAAGTACAATAACAGATCTAAAAACAAGAAAATCCCCTAAAAACTCCCCACGTAGAAAAGAAACAAAATTATCACCTAAAATAACAACTAAAACACCAACAATCAAACCAAAACTAACACAAAGTAACTCATTTACTTTACAAGTCACAACGAATCAAAATGGTGGTACAACCTTAAATTCAGTACCAAATGCTACAACTACAGCCACTATCAACAGCGGAAATGGTGGTAACACTAAAATATATGTCCAAAATTCCCCTGTTAGATCTGTAATTACATTTGAAAACGGTCAAAACATGGATCCCAATGTTGTAATAATAAATGGGACAGAATCACCACCAAATAAAATCACAAATGAAACTACTTACGAAAATATTGAAAAAACAAATATGGAGGATATGAGAAAGTATAAAAAGAATGTGAATTCAACACAAATAAATGATGAAAATTTAAATAATAAAGATCAAGTTGTTGAAACTAAAGAAGAAAAGAATGAAACTATGAATAACAGTCGAAAATTATCGTTACAATTGACCCCACGTGATAGTTTGAGTTATAAGAACGTATTAAAAAATGTTCCGTCCAGTTCTTGTAACCAGTTTATCTCAAATTCAAACCCTGGGTCTCCTGTAATAAATGGTTTTAGAGAATTTACTAAAAATACTTTTGCCAGTAATCCTCCTAGTCCAACAAAAAGTTACGACAGTATTGCTGGTTCAATTGGCAACATATATTATGGAAAATATTTAGCAGATTCTAAAACAGCCTTAGAAAAATCTTATGAACAAAGTTTTGAATCTAGTACCAACAGTATAAATAAAATAGTAGAAAAAAATACTCTTGGATCTGAACCAAATTTAAGTTGTAAGATACAAGATCCAAGAAGTAAAACATTAACAAGGGAAAACAGTAGAGATTATCAATTTCCAAGTTTGAGTGATTTGAGTTTTAATTTTACTAGTTTGGCCGCTCAGAAAATATTGAAAGGTGTCAGTATTAATAGTATTGATACATTAGTTGAGTTGAATATGGCGGCCAGTGCTGAGAAACAAAATAACTGCGATGTAGTTCACACAGATTTTGGTCTGGTGTAGATGATATAAAGAAGCCATAGTAATTGTTTTATTCTGTTTCTAACATATATTTATATATTGTATTATACTTTTGTATTTTTACATAATTTTGTAATATTTGTAATCAGAAATCAAGTCTAACCAACTGGTTAGACTTGATTTCGAGTAGTTTTAAGATAAATATGGTCAATAAATAAACAATAATTGTGTGTATGTGTTAGAACCATAGGTAATTCAATAAAAAATTATGTTTATTTGCATTAGCTCCAGATTTTCTAATATCGTAAATAACTTATAAAGTTAGTTTAAAAAAGAGAAAATATAATAAATAGAACTAATAAGAAAAGTTATTATTATTATTTTTTATAAAATTAATAATATCTGCTTAAATGTTTTCTCTCTGTCTCTCTCTCTCTCTCTCTCTCTCTCTCTCTCTCTCTCTCTCTCTCTCTCTCTCTCTCTCTCTCTCGTTCTTTATTTCTTTGTTGTTAAATACAGTAATAACGAAATCCAGTGCGAGTAACTCATTAAAAAATGTCACGCATTGTTAAATAATGCGACAGGCGCGCACACTGAGAAATTGAATGTGGGGAGGGGGATTTAAAAAATAAGAATCTTAAGAGTACAGGGTGGGGCTTATATATTAATTTAATTTTGATCATAATTTAATTCTGACTAATTTTTTGTTTGTTTTTAATAGTTTGTTTTAAGTAGATTTTTTTGAATAAATATTCTTCGGTCCTGGTGGGATCCGGACCTGAGTACTCAACATGTATGCGCGCCTGAATCGCACTATCTGAGATGAATGGATTGAATTATAATTGGTGGATTACAACTTATTGGAAGCATGAAAAACTGAAATTTTTAGGGTTTCATAGATGTAACCAAAAATCTATTGCACCGTCATAAAATTTATATTTTATACTTCATGTGTCTGTCTATCTTTCGGTATGGCAAAAATATAGAAAGTTGAAATTTAGCAAGTATATATTCTTTGCCCCTCAGGTAACAAAATTCTGACTTTGAAAACAACGCATTGCGCGAAAAATATAAACAAATATGATTATTATTATATAGAGATTTTCAAAAAAACTATTAATATTCAAAGTAATGCACATTCATGGGAACCAGAATATTAAGCTTTGAATTTTTGTTCAAATTATTTTTTCAAAAGGTATCGAAGTTTTGTATTTTTGAAAAAAATATATTTATTTTAAATATAAGGTGGGTATTAAATGAAAGCTCGTATTACTTAGCTCTTAGTAGAATATCGAAAGAAGAATAATTTTAAATATATTGTCTCAAATATCCAACATTCTGTTAGCTTTTTTCACTGAGGTACTAAATACCTACGAAAGCCTAAAATGTCCATCAATGGTTTCTATTTTTCTGTTTTATTCCCAAGTGCTATCTGACAGAAGTTTTAATTCATTGCTTTCATAGAAGCAAGTCGATATAAACTCTATAAAATATTGTTATTTTAAAAGCATAAAATAAAACTGTAAGTCACTTTGATTTGAGTTTTTAAAGAATAATCTAACGACCAAAATTTTAAAAATTAACTTATTTTGTTGGTAATCTACTATTAAAGTATTTATTGTTTAAAAATACTAAGGCCCAGATGCATAAAGCGTTGTTAAGCCTGTCATCCATCATGTCATCAAGTGTTGCTGAAAGCATTGCTTAGTACACAATCAATTGTTTTTCATCATGTCATTGTCAAATATTTGACAATGTCATCAACTGATCGCATGGTTAACAACGCTTTATGCAACTGGGCCTAATGCTACTTTTTTTTTACCTTTGATACAATTTTTTATAATATTTAATTTGAAACCTTAGAATTTTCCGCACTTTTATGCTTCGCTCATAATACATTGGCCTACAATCATAATGACATTGCAAGCCTTTTCTAGAGATCAGAGCCGGATCTACGCACAGGCAAACCTAGACGGTTGCCTAGTGACTCCTCGGTTTGTCGGTTTATTTCTTTCTTTTAGCTTAAAACTTTTTCATTCTTTTTATTTGCATTCTTTTTATTTTGTTCATCATATCGATCTGAGTTTCTTTACTCTTCATTTCGATCTGAGTTCCAACTCATAGGGAACTTACAGAACTCAAGAGGGAAGGGATGCAAATATATTTTCAACCTAGGGGCGTAAATGATACAAATCCGATACGTTGAAAAACAACAAAAAAAATCAGTCGCTTCTATTTAAAATGATTTAATAGTAACATCTTCTAATTCCGATACTTTTTCAACAATTTCATCTGAATGCGAATCTGGAATATCATTTTTAATACAATATTTAATTAATTTTAAATACAAGGAATAGTAACAGAGTCTACTGCATTAGAAAAATTCATATTCTAGATTGTAAATCCTAAATTATTTGTAATACTAATTTATATTATTTTTTAATAAGTGTATATGTTACCGTTTAAGTGTATAATGCCGTTATTACATATAATAACTAGTTATTTCATGAAATAACGGTTCATTTCAGTTAAAACGTGAAGTATAAATCTTATTTCACACCTTAACTAGCTATTTCATGTAATACCTGGTTATTACATGTAATAACAGAATTACAAAACATAAAGTATGAAATAAATGACAGTCTTAGAAAACTAATCTAAAAGACATTTTTCAGTTTTGAGATAGCTATTTTAAATTGTAGATATCTTTTCCGAGAAATATGTGAGTGAAAAAAATGTTTTCTGGTTTTTTCTAAATGTATGTTGTTTCAAAAAGTTCACGTTGCTCAGAACAAATATGTCCTTAACGAGTACAAAAATATTAGAACAAAGGCACCCAAAAAAAGTAATACTTAATAATACTAATACAATATAATCTCATTTTTATATTAATTACACATTAAATACACATATATTGAACTATTGGAACTGAATTATTGTATTATACACTTTATAACAATCGAATCCGTTATTACATAAAATAACTAGTTAAAGTGTAAAATGAAATTTTTGTTTCACGTTTTAACTGAAATGAATCGTTATTTCACGAAATATCTAGTTATTACATGTAAAACGGATTAAACGCTTTAACGGTAACATATAAAATTATTTATAATTTCTACTAATTTATAGTAAAAAGAGCATACATTTTTATTTCTATGGAAAATTATTACCCACACTGTAATCAAATTCGTATTGTCCTAAGTTCTACTGTATGAAATTACTGTATTCTGATTGTATTGATTCTTTTTGTTTATTCATGAACAAAGTCGTATATCTGAACAGGTTTACTAAAACTATTACTTCAGTTTTATATATTTTATAATATTTTAAGATAATTTCGTCTATTTTGATTGAAATTTTCTCTTGAAGTACCTATGGTTTTATCATTTTATCACTATTCTAGTTTATAAACGCGGCTTTTGAATCTTAATCGAACTTTTTATGAATAAAAAGACTCGTTTTAAGATACACGTTATTCATGGAGAACTCTATAGGAATGATGGTTGTATAGAGTTGCCGCAGAACGTTTCAAAAAAACAATAAAATATTTGTATATGACGTGAATATCTAACTGAAATATATTTACTAGATTATGATATAATCGCTTACCTTTTGTATGTAATATTATATTGCTTTTAAAATATGGATTTATGTAAATTACTGTTTTAATAAAACTTATTAAGAATTTAACATTAATGAAGACTTTTATTTCTAAGACCTTTGCAGAATTGTTATAAAATAGTGCTCCCTCGGTCCCAAAATAAAGAGTCCACTTCATGAAATTTATTTATCCCGTAATAAGTGTTCGATTAAAAGAAATACGTCTGCTCCTTTAAACGACTAAGCAGAAAAATGTATTTATTGCTTATTTCTATAGGTACACCTTATTGGAGTACTTGAGCAATATTAAACTTATAATTTAATATTCGTATTCGAAAAAATTCTAATCTTGTCTTGGGTCACTTGAATGAATTCCATATTCAGGTTGCCCTCGATTTATAATGGTTCCATTTACGCCTATTCACAATAACGCCGGGATATTTTAATTGAGTTAAATTTAGTTTAGTTGTTGTTATTTGAGAAAATGTAATTTATTTTTGCAGTTCTACATTTAATAATTGAATTGTACACTAATTTGCAAGCTATACATATAATAATGTCTTATTAGATATGAACCTAACTCAATTATAATTTAATTCATTTTACGTCATTTCGGTATACACCGGTTCCTTCAGGAACGAAACTGCGGCAGAAACCAAGGGCTACCTGTACTCTCTTCTAAGTTTACCATCCTTGCTAACTTGTAAAAGCAACTGATACACACCCAAACGGTTATCTAGTGAGAGATTAGGTTAGGAGATTAGGTGTTTTAAAAGTACGGGTGCTGCTTCAGTATCCATATCATACTGAAACTGTAAACTGGTACTCCAAAAAAAAAAAAATGGCACATATCATCCACAAAATGTTAACTTTGCAAGTACAACGATCTTCTTTAATTCCACTTTTTATTTGTAAACGTCTACTTTGGCAAATACCAAACTCTGAACAACGTTATTATTCGGCAAAAAATTAAATTGGGCACATATTTTATTCCATCATCTTGTTCTTGTTCACGTATTAGACTACGTACCAATTCCAACAGATCACCTTTTTTGTAAATATCTTATAATTTTGGCATCCCTTGATATTCAAAAACTGTTGCAAATTTTGTCATAAGTCTTAACCTTTATCACTTATTTAACATTTTTCGATATATTATACGATCCTCGTAATTTTAAACACTTATTTCACCTATAAATCAACTTCTTAATACCATTTTTTGGAGTGTGGTTTTCACCACATCGGCGAATTATAGCGCTGTCCTCAAAGTGTTTTTTTTTTTTAAATTAGGAAATAACTCCGAGAAGGTCTAGGGAGTACAGTGGATGGGGAAGCAATTTCCAGACTAGTTCATCGATAGCAGCTTTGGTTAAGTGAGCCATATAAGGCCTCCCATTGCCGGGTTCAGAAACACATGTTCTCGTCGAAATTATTTTAACTGTTGCTTCGTATGTGGATTGAAATAAGGAATTCACGTTTCATCTGGGGTTATGAATCGATTGCAAAAACGATAGGAATGGCGTTCTCGAAGTACTAACCCTTCCTTACAATCGCTAGAGCCCTGCACATCTGCGGGTATCCGCCATTTTTCTGAAAATGCGGATAAATTATTGTTTAATCCGTGCGGATGTGATTCGGGTGCCAATAAAATATCATAATTACTTTAATCTTGTAATTTTGTACTATAGATATTAGTGGTAATAAAGATTATTATTATTATTATTATTATATTCGCTTATCCGCAAAATTCGCTTGAACATAAAAGAGATTTAAAAGCCAGCTAATTCAGGCTCTAAAGCAGAGGCAGGGCATTAAATCGAAAGTGTTATTATTTATTACATCGATTAGGTTAAGTATTTTTCATGTTTAACTAAATTTAAGTTGAATTGAAATGCCAATCAGATCAACAGCTGCTTTCGTAAGTAAACCCTGTTGTAAGCAGAATAAATTGTTTACGCAGGAGCATCCGGCTCTAAATCCAGCTTGTTATTCATTGTCAAAATTCCTTTTCCATTTTGATTTTTATTATCTGGCTATATAATCGACTGACTACGTTTGTAACACTAAGTCCGTTCCTGTTCTTACAGTCTCTGCGATTTCTTTTTTTATGTACATACGAGTGGTGGTTAAAAAGGCAAAAAAACACAACTTTTTCGGCATAACTCAATTTATTTCTCAACATAGTCTTTTTTTAGAACTATGCACTTCGTCCAACGATTCTCCAATTTTTCGATGTCCTCCGAATAATACGATTTCTTGAAGCCCGCAAGATATGCCTCTATTTCAGCGATAACCTCCTTATTCTACCCAAATCTATGTCTTACTACCGAGCCATTTCTTCAAGTTTGGAAATAAATAATTGACGAAGAGAGCAAAATCTGGCGAATATAGTGGATGAGGAACTAATTCGTAGAGCAATTCATAAAGGTTTAGCCATTGCGACTGCGCATTAATGGATCGGTGCGTTGTCCTGGTGGAACAGCAGTTTTTTCTTCGCCAAATGCGGCACCCATCTGGTAGAGAGATTCCTCATCCCCAAATATTCATGCAAAATTTTGAGTTGAGCAAATCTGTTCGGTTGAGATTCCCGCAGCCTCAGCTATCGTCGATTATCATTCCATGGAATTTATCAACCATTTCTGGTGTGACGTTCTGATGTGATTTCTGGCAAGGTTGGGATTTACGAAAAACAATATTGATGTAATACTGGTGGTGCCATCTCTTGCTTAGGCCGATTAATTTTCAACTGCCCCTTGTATATTGCTTATGTAGCTCTTCCCCTCTTTATTTATTAAACCTCTTATAAACAGATTTAAAATAAAAAACTAATAAACAGGTTAAATATATATATTAACAACAAAGTTTTTCTTGCTCGTATTTAATTAGTTCTATTGGTATTCCGTTAAGATCACAAGCCCGACTATATTTTGTACTTTTGACAGTTGAGTTAAATTCATTTATTATATTTTATGAAAATACTTAATCATTACTCTCTATGAAGTTTTTCATAATATGATGCCTGCTTCTCTGTAAGAATTAGTTGTAACTGTGAATGTTTCTTTTTGTCAGTTCTCAATCTTTTCAATTTTAATTTCGGTTTCTTATATTGCATTATATTACTTTCTTGTTATATCATCATCCGTACTTGGCGTACTTAGTGTAGTACTTAATTTCTGATATAAGTCCTTTTTTGACAGGTCTTCCAGTTTCTTGTCCCACCATATCGTATTGTTCTTCTTATTAATAGCTTGGGCCTTTCCTATGCTCTGCTTGCATCCTGATGTTTTTCTCTTAAAACCTGCTTCTGTATATGTCAATACCTGAACAGTAGGTCACTTCTAATTTGGTAGCCAGTCTTCATTCATAAAGAAAATCAGTTGAATCACCATGTAAGTGTTTTATGTTATATCTAAATATATCAATTTTTCGTCTATTTGGCTTATCGATAGCCTGATCCGACCTTGTAATTTTACTGGTTCCATGACAACTGGGGCCGTAAGACAATTCGGGCCGTTCACAATTGGGGCTTTTCACAACTGAGGCCATTAACAACTGGGGCGATGGACAATTCGGGCCATACATAATTGGGGCTTTGCACAACTGGGGCGATGAACCATTCGGGCCGATCACAATTGGGGCTTTTGACAACTAGGGCCATAACTATAAGAGCTAGAGTCTTCTTTTGTTTAAAATAAAAAATTATTATTTTACAAGTTGGCATAAATTAAATTGCGTGTTCTTTTGAAAAAAAAAATAAATATTTTAATGGTTTGATTAAGTACATTTTGGTGGGAATTAGAATAAATAAAAAAAAAATGTATTTTAAGGGTTGGCTTAAGGAAATTTTCGTGTTTCTTTGATTAAAAAGAAATTGTATTTTAAGGGTTAGATTAAGTAAAATTTGGTGCTCATTTGACTATATATTCCCCGCACTCATTAAATTCTGAACCAATAGAAAATGTTTATGTACATGTGCATTCGAAGATAATATTCTAATAAAATTTTACGATCAGCAAGAATCTCAAAGCAGCAAATATTATGAAGATTATGTATTTGAAAATTTAGGCACATGATAGGTATTATCAATTTTTAATTTTTATTATGTTTATCTAGAAAATTTTGCCCGTTTTATATAAACGAGATATATAAAATACCTATTTACATAAAAATACTATCATGCATAAAAAAAAAAAAAAAAACTAGGAAAATCAAATAGTCAAACAAAAAATAACTAATTTTCTCGTAGTAGACGCATATTAATTAAATTTAGTTACAAAACATTTACTTCTAAAATTAAATACATTTTTTATTTATTTATTCAAAAGAACACTTAAATGTACTTAAGCCAACCCTTAAAATAAATTTTTTATTTATGTAGTCAAAAGAGCACTAAATTTTACTTAATCTAACCCTTAAAATACAATTTCTTTTTAATCAAATGAACACGAAAATTTACTTAAGCCAACCCCTAAAATACAATTTTTTTATTTATTCTAATTTCCACCAAAATGTACTTAATCAAACCATTAACATTTTTTTTTTTTTTTTTTCAAAAGAACACGCAATTTAATTTATGCCAACTTGTAAAATAATTAGTTTTATTTTAAACAAAAGAAAACTCTTATAGTTATGACCCCAGTTGTCAAAAGCCCCAATTGTGAACGGCCCCAATTGTCCATCGCCCCAGTTGTTAATGGCCCCAGTTGTGCAAATACCCAATTGTGTACTGCCCGAACTATCCATCGCCCCAGTTGTTAATGGCCCCAGTTGTGAAAAGCCCCAATTGTGAACGGCCCGAATTGTCTTACGGCCCCAGTTGTCTGGTTACCAATTTTTCTATATGGGAAATATATTTTCCAATGTACTAGATGGCGATCAGTCCCGCATTCTGCTCCTTTCTTAACTCTGACATCTCCCACTCAGTGGCGGATTAACGGGCGGGCTGACCGGGCGACCGCCCGGTCTGTCAGATTTAGAGGGGCGCCAAAATAAGAATCGGACAATATAAATAAATTGCATTTGATTTAGGTATTATGTTTTATATATAAAATTATTTGTTATTTATTAATTTGGCAATGTTTTTATTCATTCATATCAATAGCATACTTATAAATTAAAGGCTTCTTATCTTTTGAAAAATGAACTGTAACCAAAGAATATGAAAAGAAAGTGACATGGTATACGAATTTTTGTGAACGCCGTGCCGCGGAAAAAAGCGCGGAGCGAGGAGTAGCGAGACACTTCGTTAATAAGGGCGCACCTAAGAAGTCATTAGCAAAACTAGGATCATATATTACATAGGTTAGATATACCAAATTGACAATTATTTGATATTTTTATCATATAGGTAACACACTTATTAAGTGCATTACTATTCTCTACAATAGAAAAATGTAAAAATAAATTTCATTATTTGCGATATAATATATTGCTTACATCAAAAAAGTTACTTAAAGATTTTTTTAAATAGGTTATTCCGGTTATTTGCTACAATAAGTACTTAATGATTTCCATGGAAAGCTATAAAAAAAAATCCGTTTATAATAAATGTGTTTAATTCATATAGTTTCGTCAGTTTTTGTTTATTATTATTATTATTACTATTCAGCTAGTGACAACAAGCATATATTTCGAAATGTGCAAAACTAACCTGTTTATATAAAAATTATCGTACTTTTGTGTTAATTATTTTTAATTATCTTTCATTATTAGTTATTATATCTGAAATTTATTTTAATAACATTGGTAAGTTTTACATTTTATAAACTTAAAATGCATGTTCTACTTATTAAACTTTTTGCAGTAATTTGGAATTTTCGACACATAAAAAATTATCTGGATCACAAAACCGTAAAAGAAAATTGGAAAGAGAAAATTAATTTTCTAAAAGTGCAACATATCTATCCAACTATCTGCAATCAAATGTATCTAATTCAAATTTGCTTAACAATGCTTTTGAAGAAGGTACATCACAAAATGCAGATGTTAAAAATTTGAGTGCTATTAACTCAAACGAAACTAAAGAATTATCATTTCAATTATCAGATGTTAGAGAAATGACAATTTTCGAAAAATTGAAAAATTCTGAGGAAAATGTAGACTACATTTCTGAAAGTATTTTTCAATATAATGATCCAGCTACGTGGCCTTTTCCTTTGCCTTCTGCTTTTCGCGATCACATTTTATCTTTCAAGAAAATTTTTTTTTAATAAATGATTTATTATTACCTACCTATTAGATTTTTGAGGTGTATCGCCTGCTTAGAAATAAATCAATATTAGTGAAATAATTATTTTTTGTAATTATTAAGTTTTGATTTTTTGTTTTTTAATACTTTTGTGAATAAAAATTGATTTGTTAATTATTTTATTTTGTATTATTTTTTTATGTCAACCAATTTTAGAATATTGAAAAATTTTAGGGCACCAAAACAAGGAGTTCGCCCGGGGTGCAAGATTGCCTCGGTCCGGCACTGCTCCCACTTGTAGTTTTGTATTTTGTTTGCACATTATGTAATCAATAATTGATTTAAGTTTTCTGATGGGCTGGACCTAAATAAACTTATATAGTTCTTTGTGTTGAAAATATCCGTTCATTCTTTTAAAGTGAGCATATTGACAAAAACTAATAATACATTCTAAAAGTGAACATGAGATAACCATAATAATCGGCCCAATTCTGTAAGCAAGTTACTACAAAAAAGTTACAATAAAAGTTGCTAAATACAAGGTCAGTAACTTTTTTAGCAACTTTCACGAAATCCGTATTCTGTAAGAAAAAAGTTACTATGAAATTAGTAACTAGTTGCTAAAAAAGTTATTATGGATAACAACTAACAGAAAGCAGTTGCTACACTTAGTAACTTCACAGTACAGTTCTTGCAGTCGAAGTGTGTGTACATGTTTACCTATTGATACTCTTGTAGTCAGTGTAAAAATATTATTTATATGAAAATTTTTAAAATCTTAAAAGTAAAAAGTTATAAATAGTCCAGATATTGCTATGCAATTTTAGTGAACATTTTTAACGACATTATTTAAGAATATTTAATAATTTTGGTGGCCATCAGTGAACTCTACCATATTTTTGTTTTCTACAAGTATAGTGCAGTGTGTTTCCTATTTGAACAAGTTCTTTACGTAACACCATGGGCGTATCTTGTAAAAAATGTGCCAGGCTCATCAACAGAAAGTACCCAGGAATTATTTGCGGGAAATGTTCGTCTTCTTTTCATTCTGATTGTGTAGGCATTAATGCTGAAGATCTAAAAATCTTCAAAACGGATGCTGTATCCTGGTTTTGTCCGGAGTGTCGAACTCAGGATGGAAATTCATCTGTAGTGCTTGATGACTCGGAAAATTATTTAAGGAAAGGCGACTATTGCTCAGTTTTCCAAATGCAAACAATGATTAATTCATTTAAATCTGAATTTATGGAAGAAATTAATAACAAATTTGACATGGTCATCAGATCTGTTGAATTTTGTAGTAATAAAATCAACGATTTCGAGAAAAGTATGAAATCTTGTAATGAGAAATTAAAATTATTAGAAGATTTAAAACAGGAGAATGCTAATTTAAAGAACCAGGTCGATCAATTAAATGATAAGGTTAATGATTTGGAGCAGCATTCTAAATTAAATAATTTAATCATTGCCAATTGTTCAGAAAATCGGAGTGAAAACATTTTTCAAATTGCCACAGATATTAGTACTAGTTTAGGAGTGAAGTTAAAAGATGGGGATATTGATGCAGCTCACAGGCTCCACGCTCTGACTAATACTGATAAGAAGCCACGTAATATAGTGGTTAGATTCACCTCAAGACGCTTGAAAGAAGAACTGCTAAGCGCCTATAAGAGAAGAAGGAATTCAGCATCTCGGGGAATAACCATTCCAGGATTCGACCAGGACCTAACACTGTATATTAACGAACATCTTAGCCAACATAATGCATTAATTTTTAAACAAGCTCGTGATACTCTGCGGCCAAAGGGCTACAAATACATTTGGGTGAAAAATGGTAAAATTTATGCTAGGAAAGATGATGGGTCCCGAATTCGTCCCATTCAATGTTTAGGTGACATTAGTAAGTTTGAATAATTATTTTGTATACTTATATTATAATTGTTTATTCCATTATGACACTATCAGTTTATTATCAGAACGTTAGGGGTTTGAGAACAAAAACTAGTATAATTAATACTAATTCTTCATCTTGTGAATATGACATTATTTGTTTAACGGAAACTAATCTTAACTCTTCAGTCTACGACCGTGAAGTTTTGTGCGATAAATATAGTGTAGTGCGGCGTGATAGAAATGCCGATAGTTCACTAAAAGGTGATGGTGGTGGTGTGTTAATTGGAGTGAAAAATAATCTGTCATTTATTGAAAAACCAGACTGGTCTAGTAGCGCAGAAGATGTTTGGATCTCTGTGAATCTAAGATCAAACGAAAATTATAAACTAAATGTACGTTGTGTGTATTTGCCTCCAGGCAATAAAAGTGCAACCAATGCATTTTTAAATAATTTGTATGTTTTACGTGATCTGGCTCCTGATGACAAGTTTTTGATTTGTGGAGATTTCAACCTTCCTCATTTAAAATGGTTTTTTCAAAATGATGAATTTGTGACCGATAACACTTACGATTCAACTTCTAATGATTTTGTAGATTGCATTTCGTATTGTAATTTTTCTCAATTCAATACTATTCTAAACCATAATGCAAGAATTTTGGATTTGATCTTAAGTAATACCGAGCAGGTAAGTGTTATTGAGTGCACAAATCCGTTAAGTAAAATAGACCTGCATCACCCGCCACTGGACATTTATCTATTTAATATTAATCAAAAATGTTTAAATTCAGTGTCGAGAAAAATGTTTTTATATAGAAACGCAGATTATGCTAAAATTAATGATGCATTTCTTAATATTGACTGGGATAATCAGTTTAAATATTTAGATACAAATGAATCTGTAAATAAATTTTATAGTAATCTTGATCAAGTTATAAATAGATTTGTCCCTCAGAGAAATGTTACGAAAAGATCGTCATATCCCTCATGGTATTCTAAAGATTTAATTAAATTAATTATTGAAAAGCATAAATCACACTTAAAATATAAGCGATTTAAGAACCAAACTTATTATAATAATTTTGCAATATTTCGGAATCGTGTTAAAATACTTACTAAAAAATGTTTTAAGATTTACCTAGATAAGATAGAAGGTGATATTGCGCGTAATTCAAAAAAATTCTGGTCCTACATGGCTGACATTAAAAAAGTATCTAGTATTCCTAATAATATTATATATGGTAATTCCAATTCTCAAAATGGCGAAGAAATTTGTGAATATTTTTCTGAGTATTTTAAATCTGTATATACGTTACCTTCTGATCAAAATATTGATGTTTTTAATCTTGCTAGTTTGTCGCACAATGATTTAAACAAATTTCAAATAAGTGAATGTCAAATATCGGATTGTATTAAAAAAATCGATCCGATGAAAGGAGCTGGACCTGATGATATTCCAGGCATTTTTATTATCAACTGTGTCCATTCTTTGAGTTTTCCTCTCTCGCTAATATTTAATAAATCGATTAGTGAATCTACCTTTCCAACAATTTGGAAACGTGCTCTGGTTGTGCCAATATTTAAAAGTGGTAGTAGAAATGCCGTGGAGAATTACAGGCCGGTTTCCAAGCTATGTATTTTCGAAAAAATTTTTGAGCAAATAATTTATAATGTATTATTTAATTACGTTAAAAATGTCATTAATACTGAGCAACATGGATTTTTTCCAGGAAGGTCCGTTGATACGAATTTAGTTTTGTATGTTGATTTTATTCTAAAGTCAATGGACAAAAGGATACAGATTGACTCAATTTACACTGACTTTAGTAAAGCATTTGATACTATTGATCATAACTTATTATTGTCAAAACTTTCTAGTATCGGTGTACATGGCAGTCTTCTGAAATGGTTTAATTCGTATCTGGCTGACAGGGAACAGTCTGTAGTAGTAAATGGGTTTTCCTCAGAATATATAAAAATTACATCAGGTGTGCCACAAGGATCTCACTTGGGTCCTTTACTTTTTAATATCTTTATTAATGACATATCTCAATGTTTCCTAAACTCTAGATTTATCATGTATGCTGACGATTTGAAAATTTTTGGAAAGGTGGAAAATTTTAATGACTGCAAAAATATCCAAGAAGATATTGATAGATTTGTTGAATATTCAAAAATGAATAGATTGAAATTAAATATAAATAAATGTCATAAGATATCTTTCACAAGGAACAGAAACGTGCTGAATTATGAGTATGTAATTAATGGCAGTCCATTATCTAATGTTAGCCAAATTAGGGATCTCGGGGTTATTTTAGATTCTAAATTGATATTTGATGTTCATATCAATACCATAATACAAAAATCATACAGAATGTTAGGATTTTTATTAAGAGTTAGTAAACCTTTTGTGAAATGCAAGACTATACTATCTTTATATTTCACTCTAGTGAGAAGTCATCTTGAGTTTTCTACGATTTGTTGGTGTCCTAACTATATTACCTATATAAAACGTATTGAGAATATTCAGGATAGATTTGTTAAATATTACAGTCGGAAATTTCCTACTTCAAAGATTAATATAATGTCTCTTGAGAAAAGACGATTATTTCTAGATTTATCATTTCTGTTTAAAATTATTAATAATGTAGTTGATTGTCCAGAGATCTTAAACATTCTAATGTTTCACGTACCATCCTATAATACTAGAACTAATGATCTCTTTTCCTTACCACGTAACCGCACTAATTCGGCGTATAATTCACCTGTTAACAGATTATGTTTAATTTTTAATAAATATTCCGCATTAGAATCTTTTCCAGATATTTTCAATTCAAATATTCTTACTTTTAAAAGGGTCATAAAAAATTGTCTTTAAAACTATTATTTATAGTAAATTTTGTATAAAATTGTATTTTGCGTAATTTAATTGTTATTATTATTATTACTTTTTTTTTTTTTTTCTATTCTATATTATTTTTGTTTTTGTATAAATGAATTAATATTTTACATGTACACTGTAAATTTTTCTTTTTGTATATCAGTGTTGCACTATTATTGGGACACTGTCCTGTTGTGCCGCCAATTCAATAAATAAATAAATAAATAAATAAATAAATAAAATAACTTGTTAAAATCGTGAAAAATCGCAATTTTTCTGTTTAATAATGAATTATTTCAAGCATTTTACAATGAAGGGCACATAGAGACTATAATTATAGAAGTATTTTCATTTTATTTTCTGTATAGCACAAAATTCTTCGAGTTCTTTATTTCAATTTCTATATATATATATATATATATATATTTTTTTTTTGTTTATTTACATTTGTTTTATAATGGTATAACAGTACAATATTTTTTAAATGTATTAACTGTCAATAGAAGCCGCGCACACAAGGGGGTGGTCGACGAGTTCAGACCCCCTCCCCCAAGGATTTGAAAAATCAAATCTTATTTAATAAAAACTAAGCGATTGCAAATAAGATTCACATTTTTTATTATTAAAAATTAAATTATAATCAAAATTAAATTAATATATAAACCCAGTCCTCTCCATAAAAACACAACAATACATTTGTATTATATTACAGATATTTTTTTGAAATGGACCCTTCCCAGATCAATGTTTTAAGTGCGCGCCTGTTCAATGGCTATCCGAACTTCTTTAACTGTATTTCACGCAATTCATTTAAATTTGGACTATAACTTGCACCACCACATAGAAAACAGTAACCACATAGCACATCACCACAGCACCACCACTCGTTCCTGCAATTATTTTTTAAACACTCGTATCACCGACCATGACCGGGTTATTTGCCAGGAAATTCAACAGAATTTCCATCTGTTTGCAATTCTTTTTCTGATTTTGTTTATAAAACATTTTTCGTTTAACCTCAGAAACTCACAACATAGCTGTCAAACTCAATTCAAAACGAATACCTCGCCTGCGCAGAACGAAATCTGCTTCTAGCTTCACGGTTCTTTGTAGCAACGTTACTAAATATAACTTGTTATAAGAACGTTGCTTGTGCTTATGCTTGGAGAATACCAATTGTTTGTCGATTGATAAGAAAGTTACTATAAAAGTTATTTCGTAGCAACGTTACTCAGTAGCAACTAACCTAGTAACTTTTTACAGAATCGGGCCGAATATGTTTTCCTATAGTTATTCTACTGCTTACCCGAAGGTTGTAAAAACGGCTTTTAGTCCATTTACTTTATTTTCAAGAGCAAATAAAAATAAAATAAAATAAATATAAACAAAAAAATGAGAATTTTATAGGCTATTTTATAGACCACTGGCTTAAACGTTTGGTTTAAGCCAATGGTCTGTGGAACTTACATCTTACATCTGCGGAACCCTACAGTTTAAATGCTATTTCTTTGGAACCCCAAGGCAAAAAGCAACAATAGGCAGCTTTTTTTTAATTTTAAGGTCAAACGTTTTAAAATAATAATTTAGATGTATACTATTGAATTTAGGCTTGATCAAAATTGATATTTTATAGCTGACTATATTTCTATGTAGGTATAATATACTATTTTACTTTTTAAATAACCTACCTAATATAATTTTTAATGCAAATTATAAATAAAAAAATTGATGTGAAGTGTGAATTTTCACACATTTCAGGGTTTAGCAGGTATTTATTAACTGTGTGATGATTATTTGGGATGCCAAAACAAATTTTATGTCAAAATATTTTTTTATGAATTTTAATTCGAATGCCTAATGCCATTATTTAAGTTTTTAAATATGTGCAGTATTTTTTTTATATAGCAAGGTTCATTAAGATTTTGAAAATTGCGCCTATGGCTTCCATTGGTTGCTTAAATCATAAGCGTCGCCCTCTGATACCTTCAAATATAGAATTAAATTATAATTTCAACACTTCCCACTGGTTATTAAATTTACGCTTTTAAAAATTAAATGCAACATTTACCAAAAGAATTTTGACAAAATAATTTAAACAAAATAAAAATGCAAAAAAAAACTGAAAAAATAAAACTGACGGGATTCGCACAGTTTCTTACAGTAGTTTCAACTCACTAAGCAAGAACGCTACCACTGTGCTATACAGGATCACTCGTTTACTATGTTAAATAGCGGATTAAATATATTACATATTTTACTTAAAAACACAAAAAATGCGTTATTTTCCGAAAACATAATCTGATCCAAAATTCCTGTTGTACTATTCCGGTTCACACCAATGTACATTACTGAGAATTTTTTCAGATTTTTAGTTTAAACCATCTGGGCTACAGGGTGTGGGACAAAAATTTTTTTGCACAATTTTGGCAAAAATCGCCTTAAAGTAATTTATTTTGCAAAAATAAAATTTTGATCGTTAATCCACGTAACAAGGGCTTTCATTTGATACCCTACACAGAATTGTAAAAAAATATATTTTTTTTTCGATGAGCATATATTTGTTTATATTTTTAGGCGGATATGTTTTTTAGATGTTTTAGTATTTTTCCTATGTGCGGGTCAAAGAGTTGTATAAGCATGCCAAATTTCAACTCTCTAGGTTCAGCCGTTTGGCTACAATTTTTACCGAACAGACAGACAGACAGACAGACAGACAGACAGACAGACAGACAGACAGATAGACAGACAGACAGACAGACGACAAAATGACGGTATAAGGGTTTTTCGGTCATACCTACAAAACCCTAAAAATTGAATCGAATAATTAGCGATATGGTGTTTTGAACCTTACTTATTTATTTATTATAAACATTTATTAGCAATCATTATAAACATAAAATCCAATAATACAGTACAAAGTACATTTTAAATGGTAGGTGATATATGAAGAAAATAAAAGAGTGAAGAGCAATATTTGTCTATAAATCTAATGAAAAAAAAAAATCGATTTAGTTATTTTTTCGCCACTAAGGCAAAGAGTCATTAAAAAAACAGAATAAAACCATTTAATTAAAGTTGCGGAACCTCTGAAAACGTACCACGGAATCCCAGGTTTCCGCGCAACACAGGTTGAATACCACTGGTTTAAGTGGAACTAAACTGAATTTGAATTTTTTTTTTAAGTTGTCACGAGCTCACTTTCTAGTGGTTGAGAAGTACTTTTGCTAAACAAAATGATCAAAAACCTCATTTAACGGATAAAAATTACCTATTTTCAAAATCTACTTCCACTTAAACCAAAGAAACAAGCTTTAGACCTATACGGTTTCAAAACAAAACAAAGAAATTATTATAAAATACTGAAAGTACTTAAAATATTATTTTAAAATACTTATATTTTAAATAATATACAGCACTGGCCACGTATCATATTTTATTTTATTATTATATATTAACTCTGCCAGAAAATGTTGAACTAAGACATTTTTCAGATCTCCGCTACTGGTTGATTCAACAGACACCGAACACGGTTCGGGCGTTTCCGACTTTAATCAAAAGGGGTACCAGTGCAGTAGTGTGTAATTTCCAACATTTAGATAACAGATAAATGACTGTGAATATAATTCTACACCCGTTCTCCTTTTGCCATTTCTCTAACTCATAACGTATAAATATATTATGCTTAGACGGTAGAAGTTTAAAATCAATTGAAAGATGATTGTTTTAAGAGTCAAAGCTGAAGAAGCGACTCGTTTATAAACGGGGAAAAGATCATGGGACGCTTATGAATGGGTACGGGCATGAGCCAACACGAACAGCGAGCATTCACGTATGAATTGCACGCTACGTCGATGCGGTTAACGAACAGCCTCGGATCGTATGACGCACTACACGAGGCAACACGAACACAAGCCATGTGGACTTTCTACAAAGGAATCGCGTGTCCCGATGAACAGTTGAGTTTTAGTTTTATCGACTACGTACGAGGTACGCTATACAGAATTTGCACAGTTTATTTTAAAATATGGCTTCTTTGAATTGGGATAACGATAGGTCCTTAGAATTAATTACAGAATTTAGGAAAAGAGAAATACTATGGGATTCGAAAAATGCCTCGTTTTTTAATCAGGTGAAGAAGGAAGAGGCTTGGAAAGAACTTGGATTAATGTTTGGAATGGGAGTGGATGAAGTGAAGAGAAAGATGGATAGCTTAAGAGGATCCTATCGAAGGGAAAGGAACAGAGTGAAAAGGAAAAATAAAAGTTTAGAAGGTATGTTAACATTTTTTGTGAAACAAAAATTTTGTTTACTCCTTTATTATAACTTGATTTAAGTTCTCTACAAATGTCATTTTTATTATAATTTATTAGTTCTGCTTAAACATAACAAACCGAGCATAACAAGTTGTAATGAACTCCGTGGTTATTTCATGTTTCATGTTGGTAGCCAAAATCTAAATATCAAAAGGAAAAAGTAACATATTATGAAAAATTGAGTATATAAAATAAAATATTTTATTTTAAAACTAATGTATTCAAACCAGTGATGGGCGTTTACACGTAAACTTTAATTGTTTACGTTTACATGTAAACTTATGTAAACAATTGGTAAACTTGTCAACAATGTAAACAATGTAAACTTTGTAAACTGTCAAATAATGAGGTTAGTTTTAGTTATTTAATACGAATAATAGAGAGTTAATGAACAAGTATATTCAGTTCAAAACAATAAATTTATTAAAAATATGGTGGGAAGAAACCGAAGGAATAGTTCTGAAGAACTAGGTTTTGTTTTAATTAAAGAAAATGAAACAAAATATAGGGCGTTATGCAAAATTTGCAATGAATCTTTTCGTTATTAAAAAATATAGGCTAATTTTCTTAAAGATGAAATTTAATGTATTTTGTTATTAAAAAAATTAGACTGAATTTTTTAAAGAAAAAAGTTTTTTATTTTTCATATTCATATTTACTAATTTGTATGTAACACCTATATAATTTTATATACTTACTTTTTCATTTAAAATCGTTTCATTAAAATTTTATTATTTATAAAAATGTGTTGAAAATGAGGTTCTGTAATTCAAAACAAGTGCGCATGTCTAAATCATTGTTTACATTGTTTACGTTGTTTACATTGTTAACAAGAGTTTTTGTGTTTACTTTACATCAATTGTTTACGCGTCAACAATGAGGTAACTTACATCATGTAACTTACGCGCCCATCACTGATTCAAACTCATCAAAATCATTGAAAATGACATTATGAATATAAAATGTCATTTTATAATGACAGCTCACCCCAACCTAAAATATTTAATGTAAATGCGATTTACGAGTAATGTATCATTTTCATTCTGGTGTTGGAAGCGTGGAACAAGAAATTCAACCAATACGATCGCTCTATTTTGAAAAAAACCTGTACCATGGTGTCGTAGGCGCGGTGTTATAAGCTATTTTTTCGGAATGTTGAGATCTTTATCGACACTTATATTAATTTCCTAAAAAAATAATTTAAAAAAAACGTAAATTGATGTAGCAAAATAGCGAGTTTTACAATGTTGTCGGCAGTCATAGCAGCATAAGTATATTATTATGGATTCGGTTTCAAATATCTGGTCTGCAGAAATGTCATGCAGTAGGTATACTAATAATACACCCCCAAGCTGGGGCCAACAGAATCTTCATTCTAATTGTGATGTCAAGTAAAAAAGATTATGTGTTAAATTCTTTTCTTGTAATTGAAGTAACTGTCTGTGCTTTTTGCAACAAGTTAAAATAATCTCCCTGTTGCCTTCTGTTTCTATGTATATATGGGACCTACCCACCATCGCTTTTCTTCATATCGCTAAAGTCTAAATATACATAAAAAAGATCTAGACGTCGCCTTCGATTTGACGACATATTTAATTAAATTGAATAACCGTTTACTCCAAACAATTGTCTAAACTTTTAGGTTAGATTTGGATTAGATACAAATGTTGTCAAAACCGAAAACGCGCACTTATCACGCCTCCAACCCCACCATGAAATTCGAACTTGTAAATATAACACCACGCCTCTCACCCCTGTCGCGACTTTGACACTACCATGAAAATGATGCATTAAAGGAGACGGGAGTCGGAGTCGGTTCTCAAAAACACCAACTCGGGAGTCGTTTATTTTTTTACTGTCTCCCCATCCCTGATTATAATAAATTTTGATGTAATACAATTATTATATTATGCAATGTTATTAAATTATAATACAATTTCAAGAAAAGAAATAATTTTTTACTAAAACGGCAAAACTGGAGGCGAACATCGAGCAACCCTACATGGGAGGTAGTTGTGTTCAAAAATTGAAGATGTCTTCCTGTCTCCCCTATGCGAGAACCTTACCTATTCTTCTATACTATATCATAACGGCATACTGCTTTTAGGTACTTCAGACGTATTCATTTCTAGCTGGTTTGCTTTCGCTTCTATGCAGTTTCTGGGAGATGGAAGAAGTGGTGACGCACGAAAAGAATCATATTCAGTAAGTATATTTTTATTGTTTCATCATCTTACTGTCAAGTGTTCTAAAGCAATACTGTTCAATATGTTTTGTTCGCCTATATGTATAATTTCATAAATATTTGTTCTGATAAAATAAAAGCCATTCGACTTTATAGATAGTATTTATATTAGAAATACAACGTTTCGCTAAACCTTCTTTAGCTTCATCAGGTGCTGGAAAATACATTGAAATTGATACAACGGTGTTTATTTAACATACCTCTTACCATAAATATTGTCACAAAGACAGTTTTCAGTATAATTAAAGATATTTTCTTTTAGTACATAAAACATAGATGCCTTTTATACAAGAAACACCAATCAGTTTTCAAAATGAACACTTCTGGCCGTTACAAGACTCTGCGACGACACGTCAATAACGACGGATTTCTTGAAAACATTTTTAATATTGAGGAGGTTTTCGACCTCCAGAACGACATGATGTATGCTACAAGTTCACGAGAAGCTTTTGAGAATGCGCCGACAATCGAGAGGGAGTTAGTTAGTTAGTTAGTTAAAATTTTTGGCGCACAGTAACAATGGCTATTTGCACCTAACGCAGCGCATTTAAATGACTATACTACATATTAAAAATAATAAATTAAACAATCAATAAATAGATAAAACCAATAAAATTACGCATACTCAATCTAAGAAATCTTACACAGACAAACACAAATAAATAAGATAAAAAGGTCTGTTCGAAAATTTGAACAGACTCAAAGGGCAATTACCATCGAATATCACAGTTTAAAAACAGAACACATTAAAATAAGGTGCAAGACTTCACACATAAAACAGTAAGTTCGATTCTCTCCGGAAGAGTATCAGCCTGTCGATGAGTACTCTATCGTCACCTAAAGCAACTGACAGGTCATAGCACAGGTCTAACCTCTCCCTGACATCCTCGAACTGTACGCATTCAGTTGAAAGGTGTAACACAGACAAATCTGTGTTACACGTCTCACAGATAGGGGACTCTTCACCTCGAAGGAGGTGTCCATGGGTCCACCAACAGTGACCTATACGAAGGCGTGTGATGGCGGATTCCTCCCTGCGGTTAATCCTACAGGAAGAACCCCATGGTTTAACGTCTCCCTTAATCTGTCTCAACTTGACGTCCTGTATGCTGCTCCACTCATGCTGCCATCTAGCTAGAACCAGATGTTTCAGATGACTCTTTTCGTCATCTGGGAATGTGAAACTCACATCAATCATAGGTCTATAGAAGGCGGGTTTTGCAGCAACATCAGCCGCTTCATTGTCTTTAATACCAACATGTCTCGGTATCCAAAACAGCTCTACTCTCACATTCTGAGCATTCAGATTGTGGAGTAGCAACCGGATCTTTAGTTCAAGAGGATGCACTGGATCTGGATCTTGGATACTGTTCCAAGATAACACTTGACCGTGGCCTTGAAAATAGCGTACAGCCTAGCAGTGTAAACACTCGTTATGGAGTGCAGACGGTACTGAAACTGTTGACGTGGTTTCAGGACAACGAACGCACACTCAACCCTGGTTCCGGATTTTGATCCGACAGTAAATATGACAGTATCTTCGAACCTAGAGACCAGTGTTCTTTGTAACTCATGTTGGTATTCGATAGGCAACGTAGTATCTTTATCAAACCTAGTTAATGTGAGATTCACAAGCGGACGCGGCAACGTTCACGGTGGAACAGCACACAAAACGAAACTTGCCATTTCAGGCATATTAAAATCAATATCGCCCAAAATATCGAAAGTCCTCAGACCAAAAGGCCTATTGGCTCTTGGTTTTCTGTCATAAGTCTCTGTATGCCTATTTTGTAGAATAGGGTCATACGCGGAGTGATCTGGCTTGGCATTGAGTGCAGCCATATACCGCAGGGATAAAATTTTACGACGACAATCGAGAGGGATAATTATCCTGCTTTAGTTATGGTTTAGAAGGCGGAAGCTATGTCGATACCACTAAGCTTAATTTTTACGAGAAAGGGATCCAAGTCTAGTAGAAAAACGCCGATAGTTAAACAACTGAACAATTCCTCATCGCTGTTCACTACTGCAGGTTTTAGCAAGATTGAGAGCCAGCCCATAATGCGAAGACTATGCAGCAGTGTCTTGAAAGCGATTATGTGGACTTAATTTATCTTGCTGATTGACCATTGAGACAACTCGTCGCTTCGCTATTCGTTTTCTAACCTCGACGCATGTACCAAAACCATGCCTTATGAAACTTGTATTTTAATATACTATTTCGTTTCTTAATCTACGCTTTAAGAGCCTTCTCTTAATATCACACCATAAATTTTAAAACATAATTATCTTTTTCAACGATGTAAAAAAAACAGATATTTTTTGAAAAACTAATTTAATCAATTAATCCTGTTGGACTCTTCTGTTGTACATCAATGAACAATATTGAGATTTTTTTCAAATTTTTAGATTAACCCGTCTAGGAATTCTGGCGGGGGACAAAAGTTTTTTTACACATTTTTAGCGAAAACCCTATAAAAAAATTGATTTTTCCAAAATATCTTTTTGTTTTTGGATTTTCAATTGAAACCTATTAATGCATGGGTACGCGCATTAAGAGTTTTCATTTGATAACCCATTCAGATTTAAAAAAATATATATTTTTTTCGTCGAATACATACGTTGTTTACATTTTTCCCGCCATGTATTTTTTTTTTTTATACTCGATAATTTTCTTATATGTGTTTAAAATGCAGGAATAGTAATAAAATCACGTGAAAGATTGAACGCGCTACCTACCATATTGGCTGTCGTATTCCGACTGAAACTAACGTTGGCGGCGCTGCGTACAACAGCTGATGGCGGGCGAGAAGCGTATATGTCAGAAGTTTTTTCTTAATATTTATCTGTTCAAACAATATTTCGGCAAAAAAGCACTGTATTTAAGTCACTATATTTTAAAATACTTCTTAATTCACATAAACTGCAGCACAACACGTTACAAATATTATCCAAATATACGGCTTCTGTTTAATTTAGCCAGTCACCACCAGATGTCTCACTGTTATTTGCAGTCGCGAATATTGGATGAAGTTAACGACCCATCAACCAACAAACGACAAGAGATCGACGAAATTATCACGTGAACAGTACGTGTTTATTACCTCTTCATTCTGAATAAAGTATAGGTCCAGCCGTTTTGCCACAATTTCTACCATACACATTGACAGACTACATACAGAATACATAATTTGTGCCTTAAAAATTTATTTAATGCATCCACGGCCCTATTCCTAGTAACATTTTCTAGTTACCCGTACTTTTTTTTTTAACGACGACTTTGTTGCTATAATTATGTCCATATTTTTGTCGGAGATCAGAATGGATGCTATTTTCGTCTACTGCGAGTATATATGTACAAAAGTGAAGAAAAATACAAAATAAAACGAAAATTATTTGAAAAATTCGGACCGATTGCATAATTTGGGCATTACAAATTCAGTTATTGCATTCATGACCCCTATACCTGCCGTATACATATTTTTCTAGTGATTTTTGAAAAATCGACGAATTTGTTGCTATCATTAAATCCAAATCTTTATCGAGGACCAGAATGGATGCCATTTTCGTCTACTGCGAGTCTATATATATACAAAAGTGTATAAAAATACATAGAATTTACTATCGAGTAAAATACCGAAACAAAAAGTATCGAGTACTAAAATACTATTATCGAAAAGCAATAACTGATATCTTACTAAGCTTGATAGTATGGTTTCATACCTAAAAGTGATTATAGTATTTAACATTTCTTGCAATCTTGTAAAATGAAATTAAAAGGTTCTCCGCCGCTGGTTTTCGGATATACATTGCGCATGTGGCCCTGAACATTGACTGCGACTGTCCGTAAACACGTTACAGATATAACTCCATGTTTAAAACTGTTTATAACATGTTTAAAAATGTTTATGACAAGCTCTAAACCCCACACCTTACTTTAAATATTAAAAAATGAATACCCCTAGAATTAATGATGTCACAAATGTTTAATGGCATGTTTCAAACACAGGTTTAAACATGTTCATATGTTGCTGACTGTTAAATATCTCCATGCAAAAAGAACCCAAACCAGTTCAGATATAACCTTTGAAAGCTACAGACGTGCTTTATCTTTTGAGATGCTGCGAAACTAGTGTTTAGAGTCTGTGAATTTGATCAAAAATATTAAAATTTGTGCTTAAAAATGGATGCAAATTCTGTTTGGGCAAAAGATAATCTTTTTAAATTAATGGACCTATTTCGTGGAAAACCAGAATTATGGGATTCAAGACATAAATATTTCCGTATCAAAGAGAGGAAAGATGAAGCTTGGAATGAAATAACTGAAGAAATGAATGTTGAAAGGCATGAAGCAGAAAGAAAAATGAGATGTTTATGTGGCCAATTCCAAAGAGAATTAAGGAAACTGAGGGCAAGAGGTGGAACATCACATTGGTTTGGTTTTAAACGCATGGCTTTCTTAAGTGAAAGAAAAGGATATAGACCTAGAATGAAGAAAGTTAGGGTAATTAAATTTGTTATAACATTTTTACATCAATACATTTAAAATGAATGAGTGACAATTGTTTGACATGTGCCATTTGTAACAAGAAGAAACGATATTGTTTTAAATTTACCGCTTTTTCACAATAACAATTTTATTTTGATGCTAGAAAGATTAATCTATTGGTGTCTTCGATTGGACTACTCTGGAACTGCTCTGCGAGCGAGCAAATGACGTAATGTTCGATCCGAGTTTTACTAACGAGCGCGCCAGAGCAAATCCCAATCGAATACATTTTTATTATTGTTATTATTAATTATTTAAAAATACAGTAATTTCCTTGCGTAAACAAAGCAGGATAATACTTTACGTATAATTTTTATTATTTTATTTTTGTGATATGATATATTTTGTGCAATAATTTATTTGTTTTCTGTTTATTTATATTAGCAAAATGTTACTTTTTTTATATTATTATATGTCTTTTAATTTCCTAATTTGAGTTATTATACAAAAAGATACATCACTACTTGATGAAGATTAATAAACATACTAGCTTTGAAATACCACTATGCGCCATATTGCTCGACGCTGCTCTGACTTTTTAGTCAGAACAAGAAAAAGTGCTCGCAGTGCATTCTCAGAGCAGTGACCTTCTCAATCGAATACGAAATTTTAACAACTCCAGAGCAACTGCTCGGCCAATCGAATATGAAACTTGCTCGCCGAGTGACCTGAGTACATAGTAGAGCACCTAATCGAATACGCTATATTTTACATTATAAAGCAGTTAATTTGTATCTTTGGAGGTAATCTCAGAAACTACCGAACCGATTTGAAAAATTCTTTCAGTGGTGGATATATTAGAACTTCGTGTTTATAGGCTATACATGTTTATCAACCGGGAAAGCGCGACTCCTTGTATATCTTAGACCTTCCTGCATAATATATTCCATGGTGTGCAGCAAAAGCAAATTAATGTACCAACATGAAAAATTCTTTCAGTTGTCTTAGACCCTTTTGAGTGATATAGGCTTTCAGTGTTTTTCAATCGAGTAGGCACGACCCTTCATTGTGCCACGAAAATAAATTAATGAACCGATTTAAAATATTCTGTCAGTGATGGATATAGACCGTGGTGGGTGACATGATCTATATCAGGGCTTCTTAAACTGTGGGTCCCGACCCCCCGGGGGGGTCGCGAGGCTACTGAAGGGGGGTCGCAAAGATCTGCTATTTTTGGGTGATAATAAATAAATTTTTAGAATCTACAAGGTAGATTCTAGAATGTCGCGATATTACACCTACATCTACGGTCAATATTAATTTCATTACATGGTGGGTCGTATAAAATTTCCTAGGCTTGAAGGGGGTCGCTATATGAAAAAGTTTAAGAAGCCCTGGTCTATATCAATGTTTCTCAACTAAGAGAGCGCGCTCCCGTGGTGTGCCGCGAAAGCCAACTACTGAATCGATTTGTAAAATTCTTTCTGTGGTTTCTAGCTTAGACCTTCGTGGGTAACGTAAGCTATATCAGTGTTTCTCAACTGGAAAGGGATTGCGATTGAGTTGCATTTTTTTCACTTTTTGGCAGCCAAACTTCTACTAATACATTTTCCCTGCAGTTTTTGCAATACAAGTAAATCATCAATATCGAAAATATTTCTTTTGCTCTAAAGGCAAGTTGTTTTCATTGTCTTCACTTAGGGCCATTTTCCACTTCGCGGCTAGCCGCATGCGATTCCTATTTACATAGAGTTTACATTAACCATACCCACTGACGCGATTGCGACTCGTGAGTGAACACATTACCCGGCAACTCGAGCAGCCGCGCGCGATTATATTGCTATAGTTGTTTGACGTGCAATACCAACTGAATAGGTCAGCCGTACGCGACTTACTACCGTCCCACCGATTCAACAACATGCACCGTGCAATGATCAAGTATATTTTTGCTCATCAAATGATTTTATAGACATTCGTGTGTAATTGAAAAAAATGCCCTCGTGATAGAACATGTTACATGCACCTTTTGTAAAACTCTTAACATAGGGTGTACCCAAAAGTTGTTTTCTTTTTTACCGTCCGTCAACATATATAAGGGAGGTATTGTAATCATACCGATTTTGACATTTCGAGATTTCGATGGATCTCCACGAATGATGTCTGTCGGTCTGTCTGTCCGTCCGTCCGTCTGTCTGTCTGTTCGTCTGTCAGTCTGTCCGTCTGTCCGTCCGTCTGTCTGTCCGTCCGTCCGTCCGTCTGTCTGTGTGTGTGTGTGTGTACACGTGCAGAGCAAATTTGGATAAAAGGATTTTTATGAAACTGCATATTTAAGCTTTTCACATCAATGACACGAGTTGATCACTTTTTGGTAAAAATCGGTTGACTAGAAATGGGAGTTTACTCGTGTCGATTTTAAGATTTTTGCGAATATTTAGCAACAGAAAAATATTTCGAAAATATTTATTGGACAAAAGTTGCTATAAATGCAATAACTAATAACTTTTATTTGAGACATTTTTTGATAAAACGAAAAATTTCGAAAAATTTTTGTAAATTTTTTTGTCTCAATCGTGTCGATTTTAAGATTTTTGCGAATATTTAACAACAGAAAAATATTTCGAAAAAATGTATTTAACAAAGGTTTCTATAAAAGCAATAACTAACAACATTTATTTGAGACAATTTTTGATAAAACAAAACAATTTTGAAAAACTTTCAAATTTTTTTCTAAGTATCTATTTTTTCATACTTATACGTAACGTTTCCATGGTCATGATAAATAATATCTCTGTTAGAAAATATTAGGCCAAGTTATTTCTACTCTGCTGCTAGAATGTATTTTATACAAGTACTTTATGATGGCGGTCGGTCCTGTGGTGGCCACAGCTGATTTTTTTATTGCATAATATATATTTTTTAAAATACACAACAGTTTACATATCAGAAATGATTTGGCCTAATATTTTCTAACAGAGATATTATTTATCATAACTATGGAAACGTTACATATAAGTTGAAAAAATAGATACTTAGAAAAAGTTTTTCAAAATTGTTTCGTTTTATCAAAAAATGTCTCAAATACAAATTGTTAGCTATTGCTTTTATAGAAACCTTTGTTAAATACATTTTTTCTAAATATTTTTCTATTGTTAAATATTCGCAAAAATCTTAAAATCGACACGAGTAAACTCCCATTTCTAGTCAACCGATTTTTACCAAAAGTTGACCAACTCGTGCCATTAATGTCAAAAGCTTAAATATGAAGTTTCATAAAAATCCTTTTAGCCGAATTTGCTCTGCACGTGTAAACAGACAAACGGACGGACAGACAGACGGACAGACAGACAGACAGACAGACAGACAGACAGACAGACAGACAGACAGACCGACAGACATCATGCTAAAAATAGTCAAAACGTTAGGTAGGGACCTCAATTCGTGGAAATCCATCGAAATCTCGAAATGTCAAAATCACTGGTATGATTATAATACCTCCCTTATATATGTTGGCGGTTGGTAAATATATACTATTTTATTTTACTGCAAAATTTTTGTAATATTGTACGTGTTTCGTGATTCTGAAAAGGTTAAGAACCACTGATAGTGGATAGATCATTTAACGGCATATTCACATAACCCACTGTCTGCTGTATTACATTTTAATAAAATATTTTTGTGGAACATTATGTAGTGTGTTTTTTATTTATTTATTTATTTATTTATTTACTTTTTTTGTGTAACCTTTTTTAATTGTAAATTAATTTGAGAGCTTAAATTAATTTATAATATTTATCTTTCCAGATGGATCATTCTGATATGAGTTATGACAATCAAGATATATTTCAAACTAAATCTGAGTCCCGATACGGTTTACCAGTAAGAACCGAAGACCCACTGGTGACATCTGCTCATCGAGCGGGAGAACATTTTCTTTCACAGTCAACCCCCACACATACCCTACAAGATAACACAAGTAGCAAGTTAGAAGATATTCTTCCAGTATTAAAATCACTGTCAGAAAACGTTCTTAAAAGAGATGAACATGATGTATTTGGTGAACACATATCAAACAAATTAAGGAACTGCAGGAAATCATGGCAAGAGAAAGCTATTGCCCAACATAAAATTAACAATATATTATTTCAGTTGGAAATGGGCCAGTTTGGACAAGAAGTTAGTACTTATGCACAACCACAAAGTAGTGGAAATGGTTTTGTTCAAGTATCAAATTCAGACCATGTCCAATATTCTCCAGGAGCATCAAATAATTCTTTAGATCAGATGTCCCCAGAACAAATGTTTTGTGATGTTACTATTATTAAAAATGAAATTGAATAAATGTTATTATAAGTAAATTAAAATTTTTTGTATTGCCGATTATGAGGTAATTTGTAACTGGTTTTCTGTGAGGAGTGCTGACCACTCAAAAATTGGAATCAAAGGGATATCTAAATCAAGATTAATAGGGTATACAGGTTGCCTCGATCGACCAACCAATCGAAGTAAAGCACGTCATATGACATAGTCTGTAGACCTAATTCAAAACTTTTCCCCAGAGGTGTAGTGGGGCGGAAGCGCAGGGGGTTGGCGCTCCAACACTGTTTATTTGAAGAGGAGAGCGGCCCCGTAGTTTTTATTTATTTTATTTATTTATTTAACCAGTAACTATACAGATTTGTACAGTAGTGCATAAGTGCAGTTCATAGTACTGGGATAAAAAAATACAATACAATTATAATAACAATAATATAGAAATACTAATATCATAAAATAATAAAACACAATATAAGCAAACATACAATAAAATAACTATTCTGATTTATTTTTATATTAACAAACTTTCTATAATTGTCGTAAAAGATATCTACGTCTCTATCAGAGACTTGCTTGTTTACTAGATTGAGCATTTTATTCAGTGGTGACATAGATTCTGAAATTTTGAAAAAGTGATAATTTTTAATTCTCAATCTTATGTCAGGGACTCGAATATTTAAATAATTTAAACGCGAAAATCAAAGTATGGATGTCGCGTCTCCATTCAAATGTTTGAAATTTCTTGCTATTATTGATAGCTAGGTTTTTTAACTGGTTTGCATAAGAGATTCAAAAAGGATAGTTTCTGGTTAAGTTCAGAGTCAGGTTTCTTACAAATCTCTTTTGTACTTTTTCTATTTGCTTTTTGTGGGACATTGTTTTTGAGCTCCAGATTGTATTCGCGTACTCTAATTTAGGTCGAACTAGTGCACAGTACAGTAACCAAGTTGTAGATATCTGAAAACTACCACTATTTCTTAATATAAATACTAAAGTCTTTAGAGCACTATTCACTATATTGTCTGTGTGGTCACTAAAATTAAAATCGTGTCTAAATAGTACACCTAAGTCTTTCACTGTACTATCTCTAAGCAGCACTATATTGTCAATATGGTAATCGTGGGTTATTTTGTTTTGTATTACGTGTACAGGATATTTCTTTGCATTTTTTTATATTCATTTTGAGTTTATTTTTTTCGCACTAGTTCACTACACTATTTAAGTCTTTTTGCTACTGCTGTAACAGCAGGCAGTCCTCCGTCTAATTGATAACACCAGCGGTTTCCAAAGTGGGAGGCGCGACCCCCTGGGGAGTCGTACAAGATTTACCAGGGGGTCGCGGATCGCAGGATTTTCCACATTAGCTGTTATTAAAACAAAATATCGCGCACGGTTAATAGTGGAAGACGAAATAAGAGTGTCTCTTTCTTCATATAAACCGCGATTTAACGAATTATGTGCGAAGAAACAAGCCCAGACTTCCCATTAATATTGATTTTTATTACATTTTTAATTTGTATTACATATTTAATATTAATATAATTTATTTTTATATGATTTTCGTGATTTATGTATAAATATTTAGGAATTAGAGAAACTATTTACATTATATATTTTTGATATTTTTGTGATTATTATTTCAATAAAGAAATTATTTACAAATTGTTTATAAATTTCCTATATAAGGGGGGGGGGGGGAAGATGGGATTTTTTCTAAGGGGGTCGTTACTGAACAAAGTTTGGAAACCGCTGGATTACACGAAACAGCTTAAGATCGTCTGCATAAAGAAGTAACTCACTGGTTCCTACTTCCACAGGTAAATCGTTTTTACTCCAGGTATTTAAAAAATCGAACTGCTGAAATTGCTCGAAATCGATATCACTCGTCTAAAACCACCCTTCCTTTAATTACTTCTTAAATTGAAATGTGCAATTCGCGCACATGACTGTTATCGCGTGAAACCGTGGAATCCCCGAATTATAAATGTGTTGCGTGTTTTCATATCTACGCACGACCAGTGCGTTGCGAACAGCTGTACCCCGAACATCGATTTGTTATGATTGTTTTTGCTTCCTCTTACGGTTTATGCTTGTGGCGTATCATTGCGCTTGCTATCTTTAAACTCCATATATTTTAAATATTAAAATAAGTGTAAAACGTAAACAGCAAACAATACAGTTCTTTTTTAATAAAGACGCTAAAATGGTACTAGAAAATAATGATAAAAAGTATATTAATATTAACATCATAAGTGAAAATATTGATAACATCGAATCTAAATCTGAATCTACTTGCTCATTAAATATTGAAAATGAACACTCGTCAGACAACTATAACTGTGAATGTTCATCTTCCTAGCCAAATGTTTGGACAGTATATATGGAAAGAAAAGGAAAAAATCTACCCATGGATTATAGCATTTTGCATTTCAACATTCCTACGGCCAGTACTGACTACGGCTTATTAACTTTCTTACGTGATTGGGGTAGAGCTCCCTCACGTTTTCATTTAGCCTACGCCACTGATTTTCCCATTAGTTAGCATATGTCGACCAAATATTTTCCTAAGCAAACAAAAATTAGTGCAAGTCTTATTATTGATATATTTAGTTACTGACAATAAAATTTTGTTGAATTTTCATAATTAGTAGAGGAGAAACCCATACTCCGGACGCAATTTGAAAAATGTTTTTTCCACTCTACATAGTAAGTACATTGTTATGACATTGATTTGATGGAAGTAGATAAACATTACCGAGGAGGAAGCTTGGGGTACTATTAACAACGGGATGTAAGTAAAAATTTACCTCCCGGGGAAGTAACGTCCCTTCGATTTCTCCGGCAGGAGGAAGGAACATGCAGCGTTTGCAGCCTCATCAATTCCCATTTTTCTTTCACTTTTGTTCAAATTAATTTTACAAACTTTTGACACAACCAGTGGCAGCTCGTGACTTTTTAGGACTCAGAGCTGCAAATTATAATACAAGGATAGGTTTAGGTGTTTAACCAGGACGTTTTATCATATAAGACTCTGTTGAATTGCCTCTTATAATTATAATTTTTGCTTTTTGCGCTTTCCGAAATATTTAAATTTGGTGTGTGTCGCCCCAATTTTTTAATATTGTAACACACTGTAATACTTGTTTATTGATGTAAATAATTACAAACATGAAATAAAATGATATAACAAGGTTTAACGTGTTTGGAACCGTGGTTGGCCGTCAACTGTATATCCTAATAGCCATTGGTCATCTGCGCATCTGTCAGGGGAGGATAGGCAACTTGTAATGTTACAGTCGGCCGTCCTGGAGACGACATCGTCCTCGATGTCATCATCGGAAGGTGGATCGTCTTCTTCATCGGAGGAGGATTCTCCGTTTACCCACGGTTTCATCCGTTCGGATGGTAAGATGCCTTCGTAGGGCTTCTGCGTACGGGGGTGGCCTGGAACATCGGCCACGACGAACCTGTCATTGTCGAGGACCCTTTTGACCTGGTAGGGCCCCACGAACTTTGATGCCATCTTCGGGGCGCGATCAGAAGGTGGAGATACCCTCTGAATTGAGACCAGCTGACCTTGTCGGGTGATTTCTTCGTCTACGTCTTGTAAGATAACCAGCTTGTTGTGTAGCTCATCGGCAGCTTGTTCATGACGGTGTTCGATGGTGTAATCATACTCTTCCAGTTTGATGCACCAGCCGAATATTTGTCTATTGGCATCCTTCTTAGCCAAAGTCTGTTTCAGGGCACTACAGTCTGTAATGATTTTAAAGTTCTTACCAAGCAGGTAAATACGAAACTTGTCTATAGCTTTGATGACGGCTAGAGTCTCAAGTTTGAAACTACTGTACCTAGACTCTTCAGGCGTCGTCTTCCAGCTTGCGTAAAACACGGGATGAAGTTTATTGTCTTCATGTCGTTGTAGTAATATGGCGCCTAGGCCACTAGCGCTAGCATCAGTATGCAGCTCAGTCTCTAGATATCTGTTGTAGATTTTTAATATGGGTTCGCTCACCAGACATGTCTTAAGGTTCTCGAATGCTGAGCGTTGAACCTCATTCATAACGAACTTCTTGTCTTTCTGAAGTAAGTCGGATAACGGCTTGGCTATCGTGGCGTAACTTTTTATGAACCTCCTGAAATAGCCTGTTAAGCCTAGAAAACGTCTAAGCTCATGCTCGTTTGTCGGCAGTGGGAAGCGTTCAACTGCTGACGTCTTTTCATTACCAGGTTGTATCATATCTTTGGAAATACGGTAACCTAAATATTCCAAATGTTTCATTGCAAATTTGCATTTGTCTAGGCGAAGTTGTAATCTGCTTCTTTTTATTCGTTCCATTATCTTTTTCAGGGTAGCAATATGCTCTTGTAATGATTTGCTTGCAACCAAAATGTCGTCGAGATATATTTGAATCTCACCACTCACCACTAGATCGTGGAAGATCTCTGTCACAAACCTTTGGAAAACAGCAGGACCATTGCATAACCCAAAAGGCATTTTAACGTATTCATATTGTCCTCCAGGCACTACAAATGAGGTATACTTTATAGATCGCTCTTCTAAATAAACATGATGAAATCCGCTCTTAAAATCCAATGTTGAAAAGTACTCTTTCTGACTTAGATTATTTATCAAGTCATCGATATGCGGAAGAGAATATTTATCTTTGAAGGTCACCTTGTTAAGGGCTCGATAGTCCACGCAGAGACGATATTCATTATTTTTCTTTCTAACAAGGACTATGGGGCTTGCGTAGTCCGAAACGCTGGGTCGTATCACTCCCTTCTTCAACAGCCTGTTAATTTCAGCATCAACAAATTCTTTTTCATGGAATGATAATCGTCGAGGGGAAAACCCTATTGGCCTATCATCTTTAAGTGTGATCTTCATCTTGGTTCGGATTTCACTACCGGTAACGTTTGAAGTTTCTTCCGGGAAATCTTGAGAATCTATCACTATTTCACGGATTTCGCGTTTAGTGTTCAAGGCCACTTCACCAACATTAACCTCAATTGGGCCACATAAACAGTCAGTGTCAATTCTAAAAATGTCTGATTCACTACACTCACTAGCAGGCATTTCTACTTTCGGCTTGCGAATCGTTACACAACTATTAGCGTAAATCAGTTCAACACAGGTTAAAAACTCCCTGCCTAAAAGTAGATCATCACGAATTGATAGATCTGGTACCACTATAGCTTCAAGTTCATAATGTTCATTGTCCATTTGGATTTCTAAGTCAACAACTTCACTACACATCACTCGTGTATCGTTTAGTCCGATTAACACATTTTGAGATGGACGCACTTGCACATCTAGTTCGCAGATTAATTTCTCACGGATCAAGTTTGATTTCGCGCCCGTGTCGAGCATAGCGCATACCGCTCGACCGTTAACTACACACTCTTTGTGAAATAGGTGGTTGTCAGTTTCAATACGGTGCACTGAGGATACCGTTGCATCGATTGAAGATTGTTTCTCGTCGCTTTTACGTTTTTCTGGGCACTCACGGGCTATGTGTCCCTGTTTATTACACTTAAAACACACAATCGCATTTCTTGGGTTGCTAACAGCATTTTTCGCAGAGTCAACTACACCAGTTTTGTCGGGTATCTTAACTCGGTTAAAGTCTCTAACTTTCTTTTGTTCGGAGAACGGTTCACGTGATCGCTTTTGATCTGTACGTGTCATTTCTTTAGACACCATCTTCATTGTCGAAAGCAGTTCGGATAATGAAGTATGTTTGTTCGTAATCATTTGTGTACGGACTGTGAAATTATCGATCCCTCGAATGAGATGTTGGATCATTTCCTCATCCCTCATTTTGATCTGTCGCCCTAAGCGTACCTTCGCATGGAAGTAGTCCTCGAATGACTCGTTTGACTTCCAACGCATGCTTCGTATCTTTTCTAAAATATCTATTTCATCGATCCTGTTACCAAAAAGATCTCGCAACTCGCTTTTAATTCCAGCCCATGGCTTACAATGAATATCAGGTGTCGATTCATACCATTTACGAGCGTTGCCTAGTAAGCGATTTGTTGCCAACACTTTCATCGTTTGGTCTGATACTTCGTACATTAACTGAATGTCATCGACTCGCTGTAGCCAGACTTCAACATCAAGCGATTCGTCACCAGCTTGCCCGAATTTAGGAATTTGCGCACCGATTTCTGAAAAGGGAAGTTTGCTTGCACTTGAACGGGTTGTTTCTGTTGAACTGGGACTTGCGCTATCACCACGAGTCTCACGTCTTAACATAGTAGCTAAAAGTAATTGCAGCATTTCATTAACATTCATGTTATTCGTCTGGGCGGACGTCGTATCGTTTCCATTTGTTGTATCACATGATCTATTCGAATCCTGTGTCGCGTCAACGTAGTTGTCAGATTCCGCCATTTTGAAATATTTTTGACAGTTAACCAACTTCACACAGTGTCTATAACGTAACTAGCTTCGCACCGGAACACCAGTTTCGCGCCAACACAACACGCTAACCTCACGAGATTTTCCCGCGCTAACCTCAAAATTTCACCACGCGGTTCGCAATTCGTCGCGTAACTCGCACAACACAACTTCTGCCGCACAGTACGTCGTACAGACACAAATTATGTTTATTCCTTGAAGTTTTACAATACACCACTCGCTGTCCGTCGCGAATCGGTACAGGTACTCCGCACTTAAACTTAAACAATCTCAATTTTCACTCACTAAAAATTGTCACCAATCGTTCACCACTTAAGCTTGGATTTATCCCACTTCTGAACTGTAACACACTGTAATACTTGTTTATTGATGTAAATAATTACAAACATGAAATAAAATGATATAACAAGGTTTAACGTGTTTGGAACCGTGGTTGGCCGTCAACTGTATATCCTAATAGCCATTGGTCATCTGCGCATCTGTCAGGGGAGGATAGGCAACTTGTAATGTTACAATATCAATTTTTTCTTCTAACGTTCGTCTGTTAAATGGAATTTCCAAAAATGATTTGACAGTAATTTTTGAAACCTGTTGTTTTATAATCTAAAATACGAAACGTATTTGTTAAGCTAAGATACTTATATAAATTTAAAAGAAAAAGTTAAAAAATACTAATTATTAATACCTACCTAAACAATATATTTTTAGAGATAATATAGGTATAACGATTTCGTTACGACTTAAATAAATAAATTCAATAATTTCATAATCTGTGATCACTGTTATTGTGAGCTGAAAGCATTCTAGCTCCAATCCCCACCAGTTTCTCACTACTGCCCACGCACCGCTTACCCTTGACAAGCCTACATTTACACTTTCCTTGACGCTAGGATATAAGCAGCGCAACGTAGACTTATTCAAAGGAAACTTGTAAATAATTATGAAACAATAGTATTCAATGTTCAAAATATATTTAAAAAAGAAGCATTTTCACACCACAATTATTATGTTAAATGCATTTTGAGTTCAAAAAAAGATTTTGTTTTTTTTATTATTTTCAAGTAAGAGCTGCAGCTCCGCAGCGCGTTCTCAAGAGCCGCCACTGGACACAATGCTTTTAATATTCACGCTTTGTTTGATGAAAACCATAGCAACCGGCCACAGACACACTGATATTTTATTCAAATATCTAAAATAAATTAATCAAAAAGAAACTATGCATTTAAAAATATCTTTGAGAGTAGAAAAAATATTATAAACAATTCGGGAGGTAAATATTTACCAGTATCGGACTCTATTGCCAGCCCTCGCTGTGGCTCGGGCGCAAAAACGTCCTCAACTGGTAAATATTACTTTCCTCCTTTTCCTTTTTTTTTTTTTTTTTTCATTTGCACAAACTTTTTTATACAAACAATTTTGTTAAGTAAACAATAAGTGTTTCAAAGTCAAAAATAATAATAAAAAAAAAAAAAAATACATGAAATAATAATGATATATTGATTTAAGTTTATATATAGGTAGCGACAATATAGCCTCCCAAATATTCATTTTCTTAAGAACTGCACAGAACAGAAAATAATCGTTTTTTCATTTCTACAATTTTTTTATATACATTTTTGATGTATAATAAATAATAAGTGGGAATATTTCAAGATTTTAGTTTTAGGGAGGCCCCAAATAATCATCCAATTGAATAAAACGCATAAGATAAAAAAAGTGTTTCCTTATTTTAACTACGTTTTTGTTATACTTTTAGAGTTTGAGTGTTCCTCCGTAACTCCCCAAATATTCGTCTAAAAGAAACAATGTATAGAACAAAAAAGATTTGATTCCTTATTATTAACAAATTTTGATATACTTTTTTGCTATTAAGTTAATAAATAAAGGAGACACTTATGATTTTGGTTTTTAAGTGAACCCTCGTAACTTCCCAAATACTCATCCAATTGAATGTCAAACGGGTTTTAACGCAGAATGATTTAATCACACTTTAAAAAAAACTTTGATTAAATCGCAGGTTATTGGTATAAACAATGAGATCATTAATTCTTGAGCGTTATGTACCTAATATTTGACAGAAACGTTTAGTTATCAACTTATTTATAAGGACATGTAGATATAGGCGTAATTTCGATTTTTATAACCTTACACGAATTCATTATTAAATGAACACTGTTTTACTATACACGCCTATGAGTTGATAAGAAATATTATGTTAGCAACGGATTTTCGTTACTCCTCGGGTAAGTTCGGGCAAAGAAAGTAATCCGATTGGTTCTTTCTTAAATTGGGATTTTCCAAGATTGTTAAAGTAAAGGTTGTCTCGTAACTTCTGACCAATCAGAGCGTGACAGGGAATACGTCACACGTATGCGTAGTTCAAACTAGCATACAGAATATAGATGTTGCACGTTTATAATATTTTTATTGACTATTTTCATAATAGATATTTATTTCAACACAATTCTACTGAATAAATTATAAATAAAAACCTAAGGAAATATATATACTATACTGAATTCTATAAAATGTAAGGTGATGTGTATTTGTATTATCAGGGCCGGCGTTAGGATTTGCGAGGCCATGTGCAAGAAGGGCGAAAAAAAGGTGCTCACCTCCCAGATCCAAGTGAAGACCATGCGCGGGGCCTGTTGTTGAACCGCGGGGCTTGCTGTTGACCGCGGGACCATGTGCCACCGCATATGCTGCACATCACAGAACACATTAACAGAAGTGCCATCTCTGTGTCAAACATCATCAAATATCAAACATCACCAACAAAAGTAAAATATACTATACATATACATAAGTCGGATTTCAGCTGATGGGCCAATATTTGCAACAAATATAATAAATATATTATTGATATCGAACATTTCAAATATTTAATATCAAATATCGAACATAACAAAAAAAAAAGTAAAATATACGATACATTTAAGTTTGATTTCAGCTGATGGGCCAATTTTTCCTAATTAATACGTTATTGATATCAAATATTTCAAATATCGAACATATCAAAAAAAAAGTAAAATATACAATACATATAAGTTTGATTTCAGCTGATGGGCCAATATTTCCTAATTAATATATTATTGATCACTTAAAATTCTTTGCACCACAGAACATTAAACACGCCACGTGCAAGTCACATTCACAATAACTGCCATATTTAAATAGATAAGATTTAAAATTCCAGTTTGTGGAGTATTCAGGGGTGGTGGGTGGCGAGGGGGTGTCCAACACAACTGCCTCCTGGTGGAAATTGTGTGCTACACTCATCAGATAACCGCCACATGGTTTCGGCGGGGTTCGAAATTTTTGTATACCGATGACACAGGCGTGCTGCACATGCCTCGCGCCGGCCCTGCGTATTATAGCTAATAAATAACAATAAAATCGAATATAAATATAATTTTAGGTATATTTAATTAAAAACAGAAAAACAAATTGCTTTAATAATATAGTAATTGATAAAATTGGAGGTTATATCTGTTTTTAAAAACGGCTGGACGTACATATTTTAACGAAATTTGGCACAATAGAGTAGAACCAGGATTCAAATATAAGTATGGTATCTCAAAATTGTCTTTCTTAGGGGGTGTTTCTGGGTTAAAACTGGTACTAAAAAACTTAAAATATTCCCTTTCTAAACAGAACTATCTTAACAGAAATAAATGTACAAAAAAAATTGTTTATAAGAAAACATATCTTATTTGTTCTATGCACTTTTTCAATTTGATGAATATTAGGGTAGTTACGGGGGGCCACCCTAAAACTAAAATATTGAAATACTTCACTTATTATTCTCTTCACATCAAAAATGAATGTAAGAAAATTTATTTAGAACGAAGTAGAAAATCAAAAAATTAAACGATATTATTATATTTATAGCAAAAGATCAAACTTCACGTGCATATAACATATACAATAAACAAAGACTGACGTCCCGTTAGCATACGGGGGACGCGTAGCCTCTCTATTTACCCCCACCCCTACAAGTTACGAAACAACCTTATACTTTAATCATCTTGGGCATTTTCAGCTGTGAATTAGAATACAGTTTTGACATTTTAAAACCCATTGTTTACGTAACGCTCAGGAATTAATGATCTCACTGTAGTAAAAACTGACATACGTTATTGACTACTCCCCATACACTTCTCTTATCCTAGTACCTCTGATCGAGGCAACCTTATGTACCCTATTAACCTTGCATTTAAATAGACAAGTCACATTTGAAAAATAAAATGTTCTATCTATAGTTCTTTGGGCAAGGGTCTTGGTTTACACTAAAGTCACTAGATCAGTAGCGCAACGGCGGCCATACTGGGGCTAAAAATGTCGCCAACACAAATGATTTTCAGTGATTCCAACAGTAAAAAATAAGAAACTAGTACTACCAAAATTTTTATTTTATACATTGTAATTACGATTTTTTTAATCAAAGATGCACTATAACAAAATTGTGGTACAATTTCAATTATTTTTTTAATTTTTATTAAATAAAATGGATATAATATATAAATTTAAATGAAACTTAACCTTAAATATTCAAACCGCTGACAAAAGAGGTTATTAAATTAAAGCGAGAAAGAGAGATGTGACAGCGCAGACGCAAACTTAAGAACGTAAAAATTGCTGATTTAGTTTGCTTAATAGGGGAACCAATGTTGCCAATCAAACCCTGGGGTCTTCTCTTATCCAAGTACCTCTGGTCGAGATACTCTAGTAATCTTGCATTTAAATAGACGTCACATTTGAAAAATAAAATGTTCTACCTATAGTTTTATGGACAAGGGTCTTAGGTCTTATCTACTCTTGCTATGCAGTAGTAGGTACGCGCCTGGCCGATCTGTAAATGCAGGTCGCAAGACGGTCATAAGCTGGTAGACAAAATGGGCAGTTGCCCCCGTCTTTTTAGAACCACATCTGTAGTAGGTTTCAGTTGGCCGATGTATTGATCTCCACTAGCTGTAAAGTACAACCGTGTACGTTGTCACAGAAATACGGGCTTATGATGCCTCTATATATCTACAAGAAGTGACTTGACGTCTGTGATACTGTAAATAGCATACTTTGTCTGTCTACTATGTGTTTTTCAATAAATTCTTCCATTCTTTACCAGTGTTGAATCCAGACATTTTTATCCGGGGGGGACTACAATGAGCCGGGGGTGAAGTTAGTATAATGAACAGAGATGTCTTTCTTCAAGGGGGGGGGGGGTGATACATGAACAAGAATTAGGGCACGAAAAATGATTTTTTAGAGTTAAAAGTATAAAATAATACAATACGTTGCACAATATACTGAAATTTATTAAAATGAATATAATTATAAACATGTAACATAGGTACATATGTTTTATCTCTCAATCACAAACAATTAGACTCGTAAAACTTGCTAAACTGTTGGACAAATTTATGTAACGAAAAAATCAATAAATAACAAAATCACATTTAAGGTATACACATACATATATAGTAAATAAATCATTTAAATTAATCTCAGTCGTCTTTGCTTATTCTTAGCATACGTGTCTATACTAATGTCTATTAACCCGGGATCGGTCGCTAATGTGTCAAAAAGACCGACAAATATAATAATTGCACACATCTTGAAACTTACGCATGCGTCAACGCACTGCATCTAGTTATTCTTCAAAAACGTACTAATGCTCTTAATGCAAGTTATTTGAGTATTTGATTTTGTGTGGTTCGGACGTTGTTGTACCTTTTTTCTGTGAATGGTCATATGCCCGGGTTAAATTATCGGGTAACTCATCTGGCCCTTCAATTGAAATTTTCATAAGATCTTGTAGAGTTTCTTGTCTCAATCTATTCTTTAATTTGGTCAAAAAAGCGTTTAAAAAGAACTCAGAAGGGAACTCAAAAGTTCTGTTGAAGCGCTTTTTTGTAAGTGCGCAAGCGCTAGGTGATTCCGTTCCGATTCTGAACTCTGTTGAAACAAACCTTATGAATTGATCTTTGTAATATTCTCCCCTGCCACACCGGTCAACTTTCGCTCTTCAGACAGTATCGATTACTTTTGATACTAATATTTTAGTTTTTAATACTTTTTGCTTTCGATATTTTTGTAGTAGACAATATTCTACTATAGAACAGTAACTATAACTTAAATTTTCTCCGGGGGGGACCCCCTTGGATTCAACACTGTTCTTTACGTTATGCTGCCTGAATCATATCCTACTATGAATTCTGCATAGGATGTCAAACTGTTTCTTGCCGATACCTAGTTTATAATTGTTTTCAACAACTATTATTTTCCTGAATGCATTGTTTTTGTTTGCCATTCTATTTAAAAACAATGCATCCAGGTTTAACTACAATTCGTAACATATAATACCGCGTTATATTTATATTTAATGAACGTAGAGAAGGTACAAAGTCTGAAATTTAATTCCAATATAATAAAATAAAATACATATTTTTTATAAAGCTATATTTTATTCCTTTTCCCAATTTATACATTTAATATAAAGTACAAAAAATTAATTATTATCATAAGAAATTTAAATAATTTATGTACAAAAGTCATGGTTTTTAAAACCTATCGCTGCCATAATATAACAATTTAAAAACAATTATACAATACAAAAAATAACAAACTCACTTTTACACAATACAATAAACAATAAATTACATTTTCAAATTTTAATTTTATAACAATAATAAACAAAATTTTATAAAACCAGTAAAATATTCCCTAGAACTAAAATAAAAGTTCTTGTAAAACAATTTAAAAAAGTATCTTGTCTTCACTAACTGCTTTATATTAGTTTACTATAAATATTTCATTAAAAATATTCTTTTATCTTACATATTTATGTTAAACAATATATAAATATCTAAGTTTAAAAGAGTATTCAAAAATATTTAGATTACAGTAAGACCTCAGATAATGGTTTAGCACATACACATACGAGATTTCATAAAAAAAATATATATATATATATATGCAAAATCCGTGCGTTGCTCTATACCTAGTAGGTGATCAGGGGAAAATAGCGACTTGATATGAGGCAGCTGCTATTTGCGATTTGCCTGCCGATGAGTTTGTTTTGCAAAGTTATTTAGTTACAATTTTGTAGCGGTTTTTGTAATTCGATTTTCTTTACCTCAGCGATTATTTAGATGAACCTGATTCATAGACACAACAATTCAGAGACACACTGTAAGTGAATTCAAACTTCTAATTTTACAAGTCGAAATGCGTGTTTTAAGGGTTCGGGCGTTTTAAAGAAATTAAAAGATAGGGAGAGTAATGGTAGGTTTTCAATTTCTATATGCGACAAAGAGGTTACTCAGGTTCGCGAATTAATCCGTACTAATCGACGATTGATGGTTAGAGAGGTTGCAGAAAAGTAGGTATAACATACAAGTCTTGTTAAAACATTTTTACCAATATCGATAATCACGACAACGCACCAGCTCATCATACTTTGACGAAGAACAAAGTCGTACTCGTTCTCCAACCACCACACTCCCCTGATTTGGCCCGTGTGACTTTTTTGTTCCCAAATCTGAGTCAAACGAACGCCGATTTCAAATCATTAAAGATATAAAAAAAACTATTGTAAAAGCGATTCAAAAAAGTGTCTATAAAATATGTTTTTGGAAGTGAATAAAATTCTGGCAACGACATGTATACGTCATTTCTTTGCTTTAGGCGGAACTAAATGGGGCTTTCCTATTTTTAATTTGTCACGAAAACAGAGCTTGGCACGGTTGTTTCATTTTTCATGTTGGCATTTATTATTAAGTGACATTTATTAGAAAAATAAAATAAATAATACACTTACAAATTTTTGGAAAATGCAAGAATATAAGAAATGAGACATTTGTATTAAAAATGACACAAAAAGTCAAAATGTAATGAAAATTACATTTTATAATGATATTAACTTTAACCTAAAAATGTTTATTGTAAGTATGATTTACAAAGCTTAATCAAAATGGTCAAAAGCTCCAATCAAACTATAAAAGTTATTAGATTGCAAAATCTGGTTCCGCCTAAAGGTTTGGAATAGCCTATAGCCGCAGAAAGGAAGCGTTTCGAAGATGGTAATTTAAATATAATATTATATTAATAAAGTTATATTGCGCTAGCATTTATTTATTATTATTATTATTATTATTATTTTTTTTTTAACAAACCTCGTATATGGATTAGATCATAAAACGAGATAACTTGAACAGCTCATAAATACGAATAAATTTCGATTGAAGAGCATTATTTCCATAGTATCCCGTGCAGGGCCGGCGGAAGCGGGCATGAAAGGCATGCGGGCGCCGCTGCGAGGGGGGCGCTGACGTGAGACTCAAAAGGGCGCCAAATGCCAAATGAATGTAAAGTAATTTTAGAAGTGAGGACCTTTTTTTAGGTCTTCACTTGAAATTTAGAAGTCAGGACTGTTTTTGTTTTTAGGTCTTCACTTGAAACTTAGAAGTGAGGACTTTTTTTTAAGTCTTCACTTGAAATTTAGAAGTGAGGACTTTTTTTTTAGGTCTACTGGTTCTTAATTTTATTGTACAACTTTTGTTGAGGATGTCGGCAGTTGGCTAAAGTGCTTTATAGAGAATCAGTATTGAGTAGAACAGCGTTTACCGAGGTCTTACTGAACTGTAAAATATAACTTACGGCTTTTAAATAAAAAATTGTAATATTATTAGGAACAAGTATAGGATAATCGGAAGCGTCGAGAGACGGAGGAAGCCGTTACAAATTACTGAGGGCGAGACTGCAGTGCCCGAACTTGGATATTTTTTACAAATCACTATCCAATTTTATCATTTGTTTCAAAAATTATTTGTTGATAATTCTTATACGTAAAAATAATTGCAATATTATTTATAGGTCTGAGCCCCAGACCCAATTTCACTGGACATTTTGTTTATTTATTTAGCAGTATTTTGGGCCCGTTTGTTGTTTCTATTGGTAGCTTCGGTGTGGAGAATGGGCATGTTACGTTAACGTATCTTATATGTATAACCAATAAAGAATAATTTCTATCTACGCTCAGTTTTTATTTGTCACCGGGCCCGTAATATCGTTTTCCAGGTGGGGGGGGGGGGGGGAATTAATTATTGTTTTCCGGGGACCCTGACCCACTCTCGGCGTTCCTGTGTCTAGTGGCAACATAGTTAGGAGTAAGAAACACATTAGGATTGAAATCTATGAGCAATGAATTTGTAAATTCATTGTCAATGACCCATAACATTGAGAACTTCTAACGGAGAAATTACAGCTAGAAAAATAACCAACAATTTAAATACTCGCAGTAAATAATTTACTGCGAGTATTTAAAGAAGACAATATTTCCAGAGAACGAATTTTTGCCCAATTTTGATTCTAGAACAGCGGTTCCCAACCGGTGGTTCGCGAAATTGTCTAAGGAGTTCAAAAGGTACTATTCGTTGAATTGTTGGGATCAATTCGGGAAATATACATACTTGATATAAAACAGTTTTGAAGACAATCCATACATTATGTTAAACACAAAAAGTTTAAAAACCATTAAAAAATTCTATATTGCAGTCTTTCATTACCTATATATGTAATATGACTCGTTGCTCAAAACACTATTAGTGAAATGATTACATTTCATACAAAATTCAATAAATCACTCTCAAAACTCTGTTTTAGTACCTATAGTCTTGCCTGTTGTTTAACTTCCAAGTACACCGGAGAGACACCTTGGCGAAAATACATGAACTAAACTATCCCAACCGCAGTCTGCAAGTTGACCTTTCCGATGGATATTCCAGTCAAGACCATATACAAATTCGGAATGGTGTTTAATTGTTTCTAATGCTTCGGAACTTTGTTTGAAATCCCATATCCTGAAAAATAAAACACGTTAATATTCGTAAATTTAAAGATCTATGCCTAAAAGCACTTATTCAACAGTTCCTTTCAGAGCCATTCACAAATAATTGCCCTCCTTACTTTTTAATATATTCTTCAAGAATTAGAAATATGAGGACACAAAATGAAATTGAAACTGACTCCATTTATCTTGGAGCTAACTTAAATTCAAAAATATCGAATGTGAAGGAATCAGAAAGCGTATGTTATAAGCTTACTGTAGATACCATAGCATAGAAAAATTGTTCAGATCTAGAAATATATCATAGAAAACAAAAATAAGTCCGTACAAAATACTAATCTGGTCAGCAATATTATATGGGTCTGAAACAAGGCAACTAAGTAAAAATGAAACAAGGCATAATAAAAGATTTTTAATTAGAGCAATTTATAAAAAAAAAAAGATTAGAGCAATGAGCATATCATAATTTGGTAGAAGAAATACGTTTAAAGGATGCGGAATTGTTTTATAATTATTTACGCATGAATAAGGACCAGTTTGATTATTTAGTGAGAATAGTGGGGCCAAAAATGAGGTTGAATTCTCAAATATATATGTGACGTTTCAAGGGTGCCGGACGAATTGAAATTGCAGGCTTCTGATTGGTTAGTCGGACGAACGGATCGGTCGAGCGGAGAGCTGATTACGTACAATAACAAAAACTCAGATGGAAAGATAGTGTTGGGTCAGATATAGTATTTCCAAAATGAAATGGCTACTCTTGTTAAGAAGCTTAACAAACCATTAAGGATATTTTCAAATTTATAATCCTATTGTTTCTAAATTTTAGGGGTTGTTATACTTGTTTGTTAGTTAATTTTCAACGTTCATAGCGTGCATACATTAACAACATGGCTCTTTGGCGACCATTTGATTTTGAAGAAATTCCTAATTACTGTAGTGAAAATAGTGAATCTGTGCAAGGTGATTTGGATTGCGAAAATGTGGATGTTGACGTGGAATGCGAAAATGTGGACGTGGCTACTAAAGAAAAATGTCATTTGTCAGAAGATTGCTAAGTTCTGATACTGAACGTTTATAAAAAGTTAGTTTCGGAAGGTAATGACAAACCTATACTTAGAACTGCGGAATTAACTAGTGTTCCATAGAGAACAATTCAACGTATCATTGATCGTGGCAAAAATCAGCTGCGAAAACGACCCGATTTACAAGTTTTCAAAAAAATAGATATTTTTATGTCTAAAACAATAATAAATAAAATATGATTCAAAAAATATAGCGCCGACAGTGCATCTTTTAATAAAAATTTGGAAAAAGACGGAATAGAATTTCCATACAAAGATAATGATTAATATTTTAATAATTTTAAATTACCATAAATTGCCAAGTTCAAAAAAATAATGATTTTTGTTTGTGCAAATTTGAAGTATTTAATATAGACTATAAAGACTAAAACAAAACGATTTTTAAACATGCCTATATTTATAATTCAAATATAGCCAGTCCTAAGCCTGATAAAAATATGAAGGAATATCATGTGAGTATATACAGTTCATTCTAAATAGCATATAAGAAAACACGTTTATTTTAAATAATTATTACGGTCCTGGCAACTACTATTAACAGAACCATAAACTCAGCAGGTATAATGGTTATACTGTCAGCCATTATTGGAATCAATAAGTAAGGGTGGTCATTTCATTTTGGAAAAACTATACAATCAGAATCATGAGTATTACCAACTGGTGAGAATTAACAAAGGGCAGAAGAGATTGGACGCATGCGATTATCCAGCAAGGATAGGAAAGCCAATGATGACGATGATGCCTAAAAGTAGCAACTCTAGTAAAAGTACAGTAATTTCGCGGATAATGCTTATGATACGTTCAGAGAATTTAGTGCGTTAAACAAAATAAGCGTTAAACGGGATTATTTTATAAGAAATTTACAAATATTTTAGTGTATAATTACCTTGTCGTAAAATCATAACTAACAGATGCTAAAACACTTAAACTATGTGGAGAAAATTGAACTCTTCTAACGGCATATTCACATCCTTTTTGTTCGAAAATAGGAAGTGTAAAGTTGCGCAGATCCCAGCCTCTTATTAATCCATCTGAACCAGCAGTTGCCAAAATATTTTGATCGTATTTACACCAATCACAAGATAGCACCTGAAATATAACAAATACAAAATTAATAACTCTTATAGTAACGATTAAATCTGATTATATAGGTAAACCTTTTTAATATTGCAGCGCCAAACTAGCAAAATCGAAACTAATCTAATAGATAACCACAACTTTTTGATGAATTGTAATCTGACATCTATAAGGAATTTAATTATACTTTTATGTCTTGATTTGTGTTTCACTATATTTTATTTTCACTAATAATAAAAATAATTTTCAATGTCTTGAAAGATATCATTGTCTATTAGATTAGTTCAACACAATACCACCAGATAGAGTCTGTTTTATGACCATTTGCCTATCATAATCAGTTCAATTATACAAGGTGTCTCAAAAGAAATTTTATATTTAGTGGATCGATTAAAAAAAAAGTAAGCCGTATATAGAAAAAATGTTTATTAATTATTAAAATACACTTTTTGAGGATTTATTTCCTAAAAATAATATCGTCTAAATGTAGACCCTCGCGTTCTCGGCACTCATTTAATCGAACAGTAAAATTACTTATGACGTCTCGGCAGGTGGACTCAGGGATGGCTGCCATTTCGTGACGGATATTTTCTTTCAAATGCGCCAGTGAAGTCGGTTTATTGGCGTAAACTTTAGATTTAAGATAACCCCATAGGAAAAAGTCCATAGGGGTTAAATCTGGACTGTGTGGAGGCCAATTTATGTCACCTCTCCGGGAGATCAATTTACCTGAGAAAATTTCACGAACACGTGGCAGAGACATATTGGACGTGTGTGAAGTTGCTCCGTCCTGTTGGAACCATGTTCTTTGATTATAGCCAGGAAAGTTTTGCAGTTCAGGTACCAAGAAGTTATCTAACATCTCCACATAACGCTCTGAATTCACTGTAACTGCACGCCCCCTTTCGTCTTCAAAAAAGTAAGGGCCGATAATTCCTCGCGCCGACATCGCAGCCCATACGGTCACTTTAGGCGAATGTAGGGGTTTCTGATGTTTGCGTTTCGGATTCGTTGCACTCCAGTAGCGGCAGTTCTGCTTATTTACGTGGCCATTAAGATGAAAATGAGCTTCATTCGAAAACAAAATGTTGGTAAACGTTGAAAATCGCTCAATCACCTGATTTAGGAAATTAAGCCTCTGACTGGCATCTTGGGGCTTTAATTCTTGCACCAATTGAATTTTGTAGGGGTGCAGCTTTAGGTCTTTGTGCATAATGCGATGTAATGATGATCTATGCACATTTAAAGCACTTGCGCGCTTCCGAATTGAAAGATTCGGGTCGTCACGAACAGACTGATTAACATTCTCCACGTTTACCATTCTACCGTTCTTGATGACCTAGGTCGCCCGGATTTTGATTTATCCAGCATTGTACCAGTCTCTTCAAACTTTTTAACCTAATGTCGAATGAGAGGAATGCTTGGCGCATCATTTAAGTGGCGAAAACCTCGAATACTGCAGAATTTTCTACGCGCTACAGTCGCCGAATCACCGTTTTTGTAAAACTCTCGCACGCATAACGCGCGGTCTGCTCCCGAGAAACGCTCCATAGCGACTGAATTCCCACAAGTCAGGATTGACATAACCCCCGCGCCCCACGGATACGTTGCGTTCACGCAGTAAGCTAAATAAATATAAAATTTCTTTTGAGACACCTTGTATATAATTTTGTGTGACAAATAGTGTAATTTTGTGTGACCAAAAGTTAATATGTATAACGTCTTATAGCAGCTTCCAGGCGGTCGTGATAGTATATACACTACCATTCATAAGTGTAATTGCACCTCGCAAATGAATACTACCACAATAAAAATACGTCTACTTGAAATAGGCCTCAGAGGTCGTGTTGCGGTTAAAAAACCACGTCTTACGAGTGTCCACAAACAAAAATGGTTAGCCTGAGCCAAAGATTGGACGGTAGAAGAATGGAGCAGAGTACTGGTCGGAGGAATCAAAATTTAAAATTTTTGGCACTAAACACCTATCATTTGTTCGTCGTCGGCCAGGGGAAATGATGCTGGAACAGTGTATTACCCAAACTGTAAAACATGGAGGTGGTAATATAATGGTTTGGGGTTGTTTCAGTGGTGGTTAAGTTGGAAGAATCGTCAAAATTGACGAAAGAGGTTTATTTGCGGATTTTAGACGAGAATGTTTTGAATTGCGGAGCAGAAGTGATTAGTGAAGGGTTCGTGTTCCAGTAAGATAATGATCCCAAACACACTGCCAAAGTGGTTAAAGAGTACATAAATACAAAATCTGAGGAAGGACTCTTAAAATTAACGACTTGGCCACCACAATGTCCGGACTGTAACCCTATAGAATTACTATGGGATTATTTAGACAGGGAGGTGCGAAAAAAACCTCCAAGGGGTAAAAATGACCTTTGGATATCACTCAAAAATATTTGGAACAACAATGATGGCCAATATTTAAATAAATTAATTGATCGCATGCCGCGGATTTGTCAGACGATTATGAAAGCTCATTCACTTGGGCATCCAAGGGGTGGTCAATTTGACGAAAATTCAATTTGAATATTGTAATGTCATTTTGTGTTGTAATTTTTGTAATTAATTTTTATTAAACAGACCTAAAATTATCTATTTATTTTATTGGAACCCTAAGTCAAAGATATTCTGACTATTTTTCTTATAAAAACTACTATTAGGCTAGGTGCGATTAAACTTATGGACGGGAGTGTATATATACATTTATATATATTTTTCGTGGAACACAAATACATTTAGTTAATAATATTTACGTTATTTAATAATAACTTAAATTGAAATTACAACTGACAATAAATAATACAACATGTAACAGATTAATTTTTAACCACTCTATCGCTGACGGCGTTAGAGAGATTATGTCGTCGGGATCTCCGTCATATCAATGTATTGGATATTCTGACATAATATGGTGTATTAAGTGTATTTCTCCTCACAGTCACATCTAGTGTTTTCTGCATATTCCCAGTCATATAACTGTTTTGTGCATCTTCCATGACCAGTGCGAATTCTGTTCACTTTCGTCCATAGTTGCATAGTCGTCCAACTTGTCAAGATGTTTAGGTTTATGGGGTTTCAGTTGGCATTGAATTTCTGCCATTTTTTCCTTCCATAACTCTTGTAGATTATAACATCTACCCATAGAAGTATATGGGGCTCATCGCGATAACAGCTTTGGTGCGGGAATGTTCTCGACATCTCTATGAATTGGAAGCTCATATTTTGAATTATGCTCATTCGGAGATTCATCAGGACAAATTTGGTGGAGCTATATGGCTTAGTACAGGTAAGTATTTTAGGTGATAGATCGAACTACCCCGCTTATCATACTCATTGTGGAGTTAAACTGTAAGTCCACTTTTTTTGCGTCATACAGGCACATAGTACTCTGCTGTAGACTAAATTCATATTTGCCGTTCTCAGCGTGTTCGCTGATGCTCCCCAAGTTGTACCCGCCAGTTTTTGGATAATGTGCCGTGACAGAGCTTAATATAGTTATTATTATTTTTTTTAAATACCTTAACTCATTAATTTAAAAATTAATAATTAAAGAATAAAACTGAAATAATTTTTAAAACAAGGTTTAAAAAATGTTTGAAAAATAGGTTAAAAACAGTTTTTACTTTTTCAGCCAAATTATATTGAAACACTAACAATGTTTTAACACAGGGGTCCTTAACCTTTTTGAGCCACGACCCAAATTAGGGAAATACGTTTAAGTCGCGACCCAAAGATAAAAAACAAGGTAACACAAAAAAAAAACAAAAAAAGTTCGGACATTTTACCACTATCCAAGATAATGAAAAATAAATCGTCTAAAATTTAATTTCAAAATAAAACAACAAATGGATAAAGTTGAGAATATGGTATACACTACTTAAATAATGTGGGATTAACGAAAGTAATATTGCCTTGATCTTTTTTTGTTTTTATTTATAAATAAGTGGTTGCTAGGCAACTAATAAACAAATGGTACGCAAATAATTTTGCATATGTCAAAAGTAATTCACAGAAAACAAAAAAAAAAAAAAAATTTTAGACAAATTAAAGTGATACCCCCTGTTTTTACAAAATGACGAATTTTGATCGAAATTGTATTGAATTGCAAGGAAGAAGTTCCAAATTGACTTAAATCACAACCGCCAAATAGTCCAGATTTTAATGTATTGGATCTTGACTTTTTCAATTCTATACAATCCTTACAACATACAGCTTCACCGAATACAAAAGAAGTGAATTCCTTTCAAATTCCGCACAGTAATAAAGCAAAACTTTATGTAAGAGACGATTACAAACAATTTATTTGTTTTACTAGATATTTGTAACTATTTCATAAATAAAATCATTCTAATTAATTAATATTGTAAATGAAAATCAAAAAAAAAAAATCAAAATGTAGTTATACCATATTTTCGAACGGAGGGAGTAGTTTTTATTAAAAGAAAATTAGTACTAAGTTAATATTACTAATGTGAACCTTGATTTTGCATGTTCATTCAGTTTAAAAATGAAAATATTATCTCCATAATATCATATTTTTCTCCGCGACCCACAGAATATGCTTCGCGACCCATAGATTAAGAACCCCTGTTTTAACAGAATAATCACTTTTATTTGGAAATATTTTTACTTGATTAACATAACATTTGAGAAAATGTTTGTAATCTATGCCGCAGCTAAACAATATCGACCGATTCTATTATTATCAAGAATACTTTTAATAAAATAGAGATAACTTACCTCTGCATCATGAGCTCTGAGGGTAGCACTAGCTCTTTGAGTATTCATAGAATTCCATAATTTTAACGTTCCATCACCAGACACAGATGCAAAACAATTTGGAACATGCGGAGACCACATTGCATTATAAACTAATTGAGAATGGCCCAGGTAAGTATTTAATGATACTTGTCTATTAGGATCCCACTGAAATGAAAAAATACATATAAAATACATTTCTTAATCATTTATTTTATTTATTGTTAGTTTATAATTCTCTATATGGTAAAAGGTGTACAGGTTTCAGACAGTAGTAAAAACAACTAAATTCAGCTGATCGGTTTTGAAATAATGTGATTTCGAACTGTCTGAAACCTGTACAACTCCTACCACATTCACTAATTGACGGACACAACTAAATACATCTTAACTCTTTATGACATCTTCCAAACCCTTATTAAAAAAAAAAAAATAGAAATATTGATAGAAGGAATCTAAAATGAGAATAGCAAAAAAGAACTGGATGAAAGCAATTTCAGAAAAGATAACAGGGGAGATCTTTTAAAAATTAACGTTTACAAATTACAATGAAAAACATCAGTGGAAATATTTATTATAAATTATAAACGTGTTTTTTAATTTATTTGTTAGTAATAGTTAGTAATAAGTAATCGTTTTAATCTATTGCTAACAAGTCATCTAATTAGAACATATCTGAATCAAAAACTAGATTGAAACGTTTAATATTATTGGATAATAGGGGCGAAGGTGGGAATATGGATTGAAGGTGTAATACGGACCGGCTAACTTTTGATCTAATAAATGTTGTGATCTGTGAGAAAATGATATAAACTAATCTTTAGCATGCTTCAAGTTATACTTCTGGCATCAGTCACATGTTCGCTACAATTACCAAGGGTACGTGCTTGTTTTTCGACTCTTTAAAAGTTACAAAAAATTGTCTCCCATATCAATCGATAAATTTACCATACGAGTTATAAACGGCCAATTAGTTATAAGATTAAGGTTCAAAATAGCCTATTTAGTTATTTGGAAATAACTTTCCTGAGCTCAGATTTGTTTACTATTTGAGAAAATGGTGACTGGTGGTAATATGAAATAGATTACTATATCCAGTTCAATATCTCCAATACCTACTTTGAACAAGAAGTCAAACAGAGGTCGAAATCACTGCAGAAAGAGAAAAATATTCCAAAAGTAAATCAAAAACTTTTTACTAAGAGAAAGAGAGAAGAAAAAATAGAAAGTTCGAGCAATGAAATCCTCAGCGTGTCTTCTGGAAACCCATCAGTCGAAGAACTGATTGGACAGAAAGCTCCCGAAAAAGATGTTGATTGCATTTTCTGTTCTGAGACGTTTAATAGCTCAAAAGCGGGAGAACTTTGGATTCAATGTGTAATGTATAAAGAATGGGCTCACGTCTTATGCAGTGTCTGCGAAATTGATGTCTTCATTTGTGACTTTTGTTTATAAATTAATTACTTTTTTACACTTTTTTATTATAATTGTTCAATATACCTACTATAAAAAAATTGAAAATAAATTTATTTGTTTAATTGGACATTGTGTTTTTTATATTTTTACCTCTAGTCCATATTACCACCCTTTTTTCCAAAATACACTTTTTGACATCAGTTTGCAAAAAAGGTCCTGGTTTCTAAAGAGATTCGTTTTCACTTAAAATAACTAGAGGTACATTATTACAAATCTATAAGCTACCACTTAAGGCTTTCATTTATGCAATTATTACATTAGCAGTAACGGTTTTCCTAGCAAAACCAAATGAGGTCCATATTCCCACCTTCTCCCCTATAACTGATTTTAGGATTTGTGTAAATCAGGTATTTAAACAATTAAGAAATAGTTGAGAACCAAATTGATTGCTGTACCAATTTAAAACTGAATTTCATGATTTAAGTTTTCAAAATTTTTTAAGTATTAAGTCTGTAGTCATTTCCAATGGTTTATTATCATGAGTACGTAGGAGTGTGTTAAAATTACTCTGCAATTTCATCTGCTGATAATAAACCCTTGGAAATGACTTATAAACAGACTTATTATGTATACAAAAATAATGTCTTGAGTTTAGCTAACTGTACAAAAGAGTCAAAAGTACAGGTAATTTTCAATTTAAGAATGTTCGTTTTATAAAGTTTCGCTATAACCATCATCGCTACAAAAAAAAAATAATAATTAATTTTTCAAACATTAATTTTGATTAAATATATTGATAGTTCTTAGCAGATATCATACTAATTTTTGCTACTTTAAATTAGTTATTAATGATAACCGATAAGGAGTAATAAATAGGTACTGCAAGGATATCATGTCTACAGTATCACCGACATTGTCTAATTACTATATACACAGTATACAGTATATCTATTTCCTGTTTTATCCCCCTTGGTTTCAATCACCAGCAGTTTGCAAATATTACAATACAATACATACCAGTTTAACAGTGCAATCCCATGAAGCACTTAAAACAAACTGTTCTTGTCTAGTTTTACTCCAGTCCACTGAGTACACTTCTTTCTTATGTTCTCGAAGTGTAACTGGAGCGAGACCTGGGCAGGCCAAGTTCCACAACTGCAGTCCTCCATCTCCGGAAGCACTTACAACCACAGCGGCATCAGTCTCAGACCACACTACGTCGAACAATCCATCAGTCCACTGGAAACTTTGTGTCTCAACAATAGAACCTAAAATAATTAACATCTATCATTATTTATGCGTTAAAACAAATAGTATTAAAAACAATTAACTGAACAAATCTGTGTGTTATTTATTAATAATAAAAATATATATCAGTAAGAGTAATTACCTTCTGGTGTTAATTCGAGTAAAAATAATGTTCCACCCCCAGCCAGTCCGAAATACTGACTAGTGGCAACAACCAGTCTATCGGGATTAAAAGGAGAAAATCTCACACTATACCCATGCCGATTTGGCGTTAAGAACGTCGCCATGGCGCGTCTGAAACAAAGAACATATATTCAGTTTTTAAACTAAAACAATAGCTCATAATACAAAATAATTAAATCCAACAAGCCTTTGTTTACAACAACCTAACCTTAAATTTTCATAAAATTGCTAAGTACAAAGTCTAAATACAAAAACAATCATACTGCTGGAGTATGTATGATTTGAATAATCCCAAATAATAGTGTGTTTTTTTACAAGCAAACAGTACACATATCAGATCATTTATCGATTCATATGACACCCCACCTAACATGTCAGCTGTCAAAATTGACACGTTAGGATATAATTCATAAAAATATATAATTAATACGAACCTAACAAAATTTATTAGTTATTCGTTGTAAACTACATTATTATTACATATTGGTTACTTTATGAACACTTTTATATTCTAACTAAATTGGAAAAATTAAATTGCAGCTCAAACTACATACAACCATATTACAATAGACACTAGCATTCCATCTGACGGCAGAGACGTGGGCGTCGCTATCCAAATATTTCAAACGCAAAAGACTTGCAGAGTTATCAGATATAAATAATAGAAATACAAAAAAAGAACATCGGTGGAATGTTTTTTGTTTCACTAACATATCACCCCAACTTTAAAAAATGTTAGAAACAAAAACAAAATGACAACATTTTTGCATCCTTTAATTGACAAAGTTAATTTGTAAAATTCTGTTTTCAGATTATTATATTACATTTTTAAATAATCAGCAATTGTACATATTTTAATATTCTGTATCTATAGAACTATTAAATTCATTTTGCAGTACTTAAATATATATTACGATTTTACTAAATTAAAAATCTTATACCTAACTAAAATAAAACTTCTACCTTAAGACAGAAAAATCATTATTTCCATATGCTTATATCTGTTAAATTTTTATAAAACCTGGTGTTGTCAATTTTTCTAAGAATCCAATATGAATTTAACATGAAATCAACATTGCAAATAGAATATTATGTAAGGGACTACTTAAAGACGTATTGCCAATAGCTACAGATAGATTATGTAGAAAACTATATTAAATTATTTCACTTCAGTGGTTGATTATCTTCACGAGAATTATTAAAATTATATATACATATATATTTTCAGAATTCATAGTTTTGCTACAGTTATGGGTGGTGTTATAAAGAAATAAATAAAAATTTATCTGTTTTTGTCATTTATCAATCCGTTTCTGTTTATATTGTTTTGTTTGCCATTATTATCATCACATCTTGTCTCATATTGGAGCTGTACCAAACCAATTCCGTCAATTTGATTCAGTCACCTAATTTGTAAATATTCCAAATATTCATCAATATATGGGCTTGTTATAGGACCATACATGGTTATTAGCAAGATAGCTTAAAATATAAAGTAAAATCTCGAAAACGATATGTACACCCCATCACAATAGTTTCTTTTTTCTATGTAAAATAAAAATGAAGATGTAAACATTTATAGAAGACAGCCAATATGGTTTTAGACCAGTGGTTCTGAAGCTGTGCAAGCAGGAGAACCCCTTTTATAAATGAAATATTTTGACGGGCCCTTATTTTCCGCGCTGTGTTTTTAAACTGATATTAATTAATAATTAATATAAATAAACTATCATTTCAATCTGAATAATTCGAAAGCTCCTGCAACCACAAAACCAGCCACAAGGAAATTGTTTTTTTTTTACAATTTAGATGATTTTCTTACTGATCATGTAAAACCAAAGATTTCATAAATAAAAATTAATATGTAATGGTACAATTTATAGTGTAAAAATGCTCCTTCTCAAATTCTTTACATTTTCTTAATTTAATATTTTGTTTATTCTCAAATATGCTTAACATTAAGTTTATTTCGTGACAGATCTTTAACTTTTCTCGGACGTCATTTCGAATTAAATCGAAATTTGGCAATTTCATCACGAACTGTCCAAAGACGATTGAGGAAACAAGGGCTTGTATCCAGAAGACCTATAATTTGCCTGGCATTTCTCGCAAATTATCGGGTTGAAAGATTGCGTTTCGCTCATTTGAGCATTTGAACTGACTGGACGCAAACTATAGCAGTATATTGTGCAGAAATGAGTAGTGGTTGAGTTTAATTCTCCAGATGGGCGAGAACAAGTGTTCTGAAGGCCTAGTAATCTAGGGATCTAGGGAGTCATCTACCGACCAGTGTTTCAACAATACAACTAAATAATTTCTTGAAAATAACATTATCGATTAATAATAAATTAATCTATTAATTATTAATTAATCGAAACCAAAAATATCACATGATTAGTCGATTAACTGAAACAAAATAATCGATTATTATAATCATTCGATTAATCGTTGCCATCTCTAAGTACAAACTTGGTATCGATGTTTTTTTATATTAGCGCACGACAAAACTTTTTTAGCGTTATACGTATAAATATTATATGCCTACTTACGTAAAATTTTGCATTAAAGTTTCATAAAATTAAGGATTTTTGCTTAACTCAGGGGCCCCAAAATGATTTTTAGCTTAAAGCCCCCAAAAGTCTAGATCCACCACCCTCCGCCGATTGTTGAATCGTATTAGCAATAATTAAATTGTTATTAGCAATAATATGAATTAGCAATAATATGAATTTTTTTAAATATTATATTTTTCGTTTAAATAAAGGAGTTGCCGTGGTAAGACGATTGCCTGCGGAGCACAGGGACGCTAGTTCGATACCTCCTTCGGATGTTTGTCTTCCGATATTGTGCAGACAGCTCTGGGGTCTACTCAGCCTCAAGTATTTAATACATAACATGAGTACCTGTTCATTCAGGGATAATAGGACTGGTCGAAACGTTACACTGACCACGTTGCTTTCATATCTATGACCGGTGGTCTAGAAATGGAGAACTTACCTTCTCTGCCCCTTATACGCCGATCTAGGCGTTGGGAATCTATTATTTACTTATTCATTTAAATAAAACTCATTTTATTGCATTGTGAAATATTAGGTAATTTTGTATTTCTTAAATTACTAACCAAATATGACTAAGTAATAAGTCGTAGGTATTACTTAAGAATCCATAAAAATTCTTAAGTTTTGAATAAAATAAATCCATTTAACAGATTAAGAAAAGCGTCAAAGCTGAAACCATACAAAATAAAACATATAAAAAGCTGATTATTTAGCTTGCAACGCATCACTTCTGGTGGGAACACACAGAAACGCTAAGCAAACTAAACATTCATTTAGTTTACATTCTCGAGTTTTTGTGCTTTGTGCTTTTAGTAACAAAAAGCTCTAAATGGTTGTTGCAGTCAAGGTTTTCAAGAAGACCAGCCCAAATGGAAAACTTACGGTGTACTTAGGAAAGCGTGACTTTTTGGATCATTTGGACCATACTGATCCCATTGATGGTATCATTGTTGTTGACAATGAGTACCTCAAGGGAAGAAAGGTTTACGCTCAGGTAAGAATCTTTTATAAATACCTTTTGAAATATACCTTATTTTACCCAGTATCATCAGTGTTATTCAGTCTAATATTGGACATATTCCGCTCTTTGATTTTTCCATTGCTGTTGGTCACAGTTTTAATATCTGTAGTAGATATTATTCATTTTGTTAGAATTGCTTGTAATACAAATCGTATATTTTTCAGTAGACTTGATGAGACGTGTTCATACATTATTTATTATATCAATAAATACGAGGTTTTAGCAAAAAAATTGCAGATAAGCATCATAAAACTTATTTTAAGCAATTATTTTACATTTAAATTATCCTTCGTTTTAATTATTTCTACGGCTACACATTGCTGTTAGTATCTTTTCCACTTCTGGAAACATTTTTAGATCAGCTTCTGACTTTTTATCTCTTTAATTTTTCGAAATATCACTCTTTTAATGAATTCAGTTTTGGGAATAAAAAAAGATACGGGCCAAGACAGGTGAGTATGGTGAATGGGAAATGAGAATGACTTTGTTTTCACTTATAATTGGCGAACCCTAAGGAAAGTGTGAACTGGTGCAATAGCGTTATTTATGACTTATATTTAACTTCATTCTCATAACCTTTGGTCGTTTTTAAGGTTTTGTAGGTATGACCAAAAAACCCTTATACCGTCATTTTGTCGTCTGTCTGTCTGTCTGTCTGTCTGTCTGTCTGTCTGTCTGTTCGGTAAAAATTGTAGCCAAACGGCTAAACCTAGAGAGTTGAAATTTGGCATGCTTATACAACTCTTTGACCCGCACATAGGAAAAATAGTAAAACATCTAAAAAACATACTCCCCTAAAAATATAAACAAATATGTGCTCATCGAAAACAAAAATATTTTTTTTAAATTCTGAGTAGGGTATCAAATGAAAGCCCTTAGTACGTGGATTAACGTTCAAATTTTTATTTTTGCAAAATAAATTATTTTGATGCGATTTTTGCCAAAAATGTGCAAAAAAAATTTTGTCCCACACCCTGTAGCCCAGATGGTTTAAACTAAAAATCTAAAAAAATTCTAAGTAATGTATATTGGTGTGAACCGAAATAGTACAACAGGAATTTTTGATCAGATTATGTTTTTGGAAAATAACGCATTTTTTGTGGTTTTTGGTTCACAAAGTACAAAAGTTATACCAATGTAAGACACTCACATGCATGGCGTGCGATGGCTACATGCGTTATAGCACTCTTAAACTGGTTGGAAAACGAAGGGTTTCGAGTTCGAATACACTGGAGTGAATTTTATTTTTTCTGTTTTTTTTTTGCATTTTTATTATGTTGAAATTATTTTGTCAAAATTCTAGTTATATTTTGACAAATGTTGTATTTAATTTTTATGAGCGTAAATTTAATAACCAGTATTATTATATGATTAACAGACGATAAATTATTTTAAAAATATCGTTCATTTTGCCATGATTACTACAAAGTAAAATTTGTCCTACACACTCAGCATACCGCCTTCACTTATTATATACCTGCGAAACCCTGAAATGTGTGAATATTCACACTTCACATCAATTTTTTTTAAATTGAACGCCAATCCCATCTCCCAACATTATTGATTAAATTTCAATTAAATTTAAATCTTTAAAACGCCCCTGTCAAACACACAGGTCATAATAGTGTTTTTTAAGTAAAGAATATATAACTTTATTAATAATACTTAGGCTTACAATTAATTAGCAATATTGTTTAATTATTGAAAAGATCATTTTTCATAAACTAAAAACTATATTTTTCTGCTTACATAAAACATTTATGTTACACTGATTTGACATTTGTTAGGGAAAATATAAGGAAAAAACCTATCACTAGAATAGTGGGTTTTGTCTGTAGTTAACTTAGCGTGATACTTCAATAATTTGTCTCATCAGCCAGCAACAATGTAGATGTACTGTAGTGTTTATATTGTTTGAGTCAAATTACGCGGGGTTGCGTTCTTCAGCGACGTAAAAGGAATTCACATAAATTCAAACATAAAAAGCTGAAGCAATGATTTAGTTTCCAGAAATTTAAAAAAACATACCACATGAACTATAAATACAGTAATACATTTTTCATCATTTTCACCTTAATTATCACCAAAATATATGTAAGTTTTCAAAAAATAAATAAAATCATACATTTTTTAGAAATCAATCCGTGTTAGGGTACGAAAATGTAGAAAAATTGTTTCCGGTGTCGATTTATCGGTGCCTATAAAACTGTCTTCTTAGCGCTTGTTGATGCCAGTTAGTGAACACGCAGAAAATTATTATCGGCGCCGGTTAATTGTAATATCTTCATTAAAAAATGATCTGATTAAGTATTAATTTTCCTGATCCAGCTTGGGGGTGTTACATACCCCACTAAAACTTACCACTTTTGCAGAATAGTTGTTGTAATAACATTCATTCTGCCGATAAATAATTGTAAACAACGACACCAAAAAATGTTATAATGAAAAACATCAAAGTATCAAAAAAAAATAAATAAATAAAATACAGCCAGCTTCTTGGAAGCAGGTAAATAATGTTTCAAAGATCCTCTTTACCTATTGACTCATAGTCCATGCACCGAGAAGTACCGACAATCTAACTACCTGTCCGGATACATTTGAAAGTAAAGGAATATTTATCCTCGCAGGTCGGCGCCGGACAGCCAGTTCTACCTGTTCGTACCCTTAGTCCGGATCAGTCACTCCATTTTTTCGTGTATATTTGAAGTTTGACTGACAGCTCAAGTTAATAAAATACGGAGTGATTATTTAATAGCGAGACGACGTCACTGGAAGTTTTAATAATATGCCGTTTCATACACATCGTAGCAGGCGATTATGCGCGCATTCGCATGATCTTTTTTTCTTCATAATCAAATTTTCTTCAAGGTTATTATAGTCATAGTATTCTGCTAGGAGGCACGTAAAATTCGGTGACGTCGTCTCGCTATTAAATAATCACTCTGTACGTATAAATAAAAACTCGAGTGTATTTGTCGTTTTTACAACCGTTTCTGTATAAAAGACGTTAAAATATTTCATGTGTGATGTCACATTTACTAATTAATCTTGTTCAATTTAAAACTATTTCTCTGAACCAAGTAACAATTAAATTAAATATTGAGTACAAATTGTTTTTCCCGTTCGCAGATGTTATTAAATTTAACTCTACATTTTATATGAAAATGTAAATAATAACTACCACAATAAAAATGTGTAAAACAATATTCAATCCTAATGAATTATTATGTTTACATTAGTGCTTATTAGCTCTATTCACTTTTATTATGTTTGTGTAGGTGATAACCACCTACAGATATGGGCGAGAAGAGGATGAGGTCATGGGGTTGAAGTTCAGCAAAGAAATGGTGTTGGCTACAGGACAGATCGTACCCCAGGATCATAAGCCTGAGATCACTCAGATCCAGACCAAACTCCTCAAGAAACTTGGCGATAATGCTTATCCTTTCACCTTCCGATTCCCTGAAATGGCACCCTCCTCCGTTACACTGCAACCCGGTGAAGATGATCAAGGAAAACCACTTGGTATGATTGTTGATATCTCAGTTTGCTAAGCTAATACCAATGCTTCTAAAGCTTTGTAAGTCCACGGACCTTTTCTTTGCAGCAGAACTATTCTTTAAACTAAACTCCTAAGTTTTTGATTGATTATATAATAAGTTAATCATTAAAAAAAGAAGAAAAAGATTTATTCCTTACTTTTAATTCTTTGGTGAGGAAAAGTCAATTCCAGAAAAAATTCAAAATAATATTAAAAAACTAAATATTATATAATATCATAAAATATTTTATTATTAATATGGAGCTATTTTGTGACGACAATAATTCAATATTTAAATGATATCTCTGCTTGTTTTTGATATACATTACTCAAGGAAATGTTCAATTGAACAAATAAATAGAACAAAATTACATTATTTTAACGTTGTTTTACTCATGTAGATTAAATATTTCGCACTGAAATTCATAAATCGGTGAGAGTACTTTCCTTAAAATTCATTTTTAAGGTTCCATCAAGGTATTTCTTCAAGTTGGTCAAGTTGGTCCTGATCTATGACTATGATTTCGCATCTATCAGCTTGCAGTTGAGGAAAATTATCTCTACGTTTGTTTGCGCCTCACAAAAATACTTTGGACTTTATAGTAACGGTTGCCTATATTTATATTTTTCAAGGAAGTATCTAACATAAAGTTTAGTTTTTTGAACTAGTTTATTCAATGACCATGTTTGGTTCGTTTTCTAAAATATACCTATGGAACCCTGCACTCTATCAAGAGGACCACAGTTTTGAAAACACTAGTTTGTGTCATTAGCTCATTTAATTATTTCTTCATAAGTTTGAATATAATTTCGTTTTTCCACCTTGTGATACTAAATGCGTCTTGAGAATTTACAAGGATCGAGTTCTCCACAGGAAGCTCGTCCTAGACCATAGATAATGGTTGGTATTCATGCAAGGAATTGCGAGATCACCCCAGAAGATGTATGGTGACATTTTGAGCTTCTGTTTTGTTTAGCCACGTTATTGTACTCTATCTTGTGCCACAGCAAGAAGCAACACATTATTGCAATGCGTCATCTATTAAATTTGACTTTTGGTTTGTCAATCTGTTATGGGTTCTTCCTCTTGGACGCTTACCAGTTACCTTGCTTTCTATTCTCATTTTTTCCATGGCAGTCGGTCGTCTAGCTAGGTGTTCACTATATCTTAAATAAGATTGATCCTCGTGGACAGTATACAAAGGATGTTGAATTGTTTAAAAATAAAGTAATTTGTCCCTCTTTCAGTCCATTATACTTTCAACATAACCCTATAGGTCCATAATTAGAAGGCATATGTTTTCCTTTTATTCCCTATGTTGATGGTTATGTCTCTGCAGCATTCTGTGCAATGAGTAAATTAAAGATTGAAGTAATTTCAATGTAGTATTTTGAAATATTGCTAAATTTCTTCAAATTTTCACCAGTTTTACGATGAAATTTCTCACTATAGTTATTCGCTGTTTGATTTCGGTATCACATCCGCTTTTCTTAAGACCATGGAGCCGAGGAATAAGAAGTGTTTCACAATTTTGAAGCCAACTATTCTGTATTAGTAAGGTTAATACTTAATAGTTATAGTACCAAAGTAAAATAAATTGTGCGACATATTTCATTTCCGTTTCTTTATTAAGGTCATGTTCATTAACTAGCATGACATAATATTTCATTTTTAAATTTATATATTCTAATAATATACACTTCTATTCCTAAACAATAAACACTTAAAATAACTTGAATAATAAATGTTTCAGGTGTTGAATACACTATCAAGGCCTACGTTGGAGATTCTGAGGAAGATAAGGGCCATAAGAGAAGCACCGTTAACCTTATTATCAAAAAAGTAAGAGTATTTTAGATTAAATATATCTTTAATATTAAACGAGTAACCAGAATACCATTTAACTCACAGGTGGGATCATATAATAGGTACATAATTTTCCTTTCCTTTCGTTATAATTTTGTACATGAGGTAAAATTAAAATTTCGGGAAGATTCATTCCTTTATTCTTCATAACGGCTTATTCAGAAAACAGCGGACTCCAAAATATTCTTGTATTCTTTTTTAACTGTTCCATTAGTTAAAATTGACAGTAACACTATCTAGTCAAACATTTTAGAATGCCTTCTTTTCCGCGTTTTGCATTGTAGATCTTTGTTGGTTTGTTTCGTCCATTCTTTTCACGCATCCAAATCATTTCAGTTGGATTCGTTTTATCACTGCAGCAAAGATGCAATTTTAAAATGTGTTGTGTTGTACTTTTCTCGGTGTTGTTCCATTCACTTTAGTATAATTCGATTCCTTTAATGTTTCGACTTGAAAATACTAGCCCGTAATAATTTTGATTTGTAAACTTAGAGGCCGTTTAAAACAAGAAGACCAACTGTATTTATATAAAAAAATATACATATTATAATATAATAGCAAAGAAAGGAATGAAAGATTCAAATGATTTATTTTTTATTAATAATAATTCATTTGCGGAAATTATTTCTGTGGTGTTCGTTGCTCTGTCGGAAACGGAGGCAGTGCTGGAGATCAGTGATTCTCATCCCAAATCTTACCACGGACCAGTAAAACGACTTTTTTCTGTTACGCGGATTAGTAAAATATCTAATTTTTTACTTGGACCGGTGAAAATATTATTTTACAAGTATATTTTATTGTAAAACTCATTAAATTTTAAGCTATTCCAAACCTTTAGACGGAACTAGATTTTGCAATCTAGTAACTTTTATAGTTTACTTCGAGCTTTTGACCATTTTAAATACTTACAATAAACATTTTTGGTTAAGGTTAATATCATTATAAATGGTCATTATATTTTGATTTTTTGTGTAATTCTTAATACAAATTTACAATTTATTTATTTTTGTTTGTCTTTAAAATATATAAAAATTATTATATTTTTAGCAAACGTTATTCGTTTCCATGGTTTCACTATTGGAATTTTAAATGATATAACCCAAGCAAGGTCCTCTCGTGACAACCTAAAACAACGAAATTCCCATTTAGTTCCACTTAAACCAAAGAAATGACCAATAGGTAATTTTTTAAATAATTTTTCGTTATTAGTACAAGTAAAAATTTATAATTTTATGTACAATTGCTACTAGCTGTAAAATATTTTACAAAAAAATATTACTTTATTAGATTTAGAGAAATTTTGCGCGGACCGGATAGAATAATTCATTTGCGGAAATTATTTCTGTGGTGTTCGTTGCTCTGTCGGAAACGGAGGCAGTGCTGGAGATCAGTGATTCTCATCCCAAATCTTACCACGGACCAGTAAAACGACTTTTTTCTGTTACGCGGATTAGTAAAATATCTAATTTTTTACTTGGACCGGTGAAAATATTATTTTACAAGTATATTTTATTGTAAAACTCATTAAATTTTAAGCTATTCCAAACCTTTAGACGGAACTAGATTTTGCAATCTAGTAACTTTTATAGTTTACTTCGAGCTTTTGACCATTTTAAATACTTACAATAAACATTTTTGGTTAAGGTTAATATCATTATAAATGGTCATTATATTTTGATTTTTTGTGTAATTCTTAATACAAATTTACAATTTATTTATTTTTGTTTGTCTTTAAAATATATAAAAATTATTATATTTTTAACAAACGTTATTCGTTTCCATGGTTTCACTATTGGAATTTTAAATGATATAACCCAAGCAAGGTCCTCTCGTGACAACCTAAAACAACGAAATTCCCATTTAGTTCCACTTAAACCAAAGAAATGACCAATAGGTAATTTTTTAAATAATTTTTCGTTATTAGTACAAGTAAAAATTTATAATTTTATGTACAATTGCTACTAGCTGTAAAATATTTTACAAAAAAATATTACTTTATTAGATTTAGAGAAATTTTGCGCGGACCGGATAGATATAGCCGTGGATCGGCAGCGGTCCGTGACCGGCGGTTGAGAAACACTGCTCTAGACAATTAGTAATTCTTGGTCTCAATTTTGACTTGATTGCTTTATTCTGGAAAAATGTATGGGACACTCCAATAACACTCCATGATGCTCCAATATCCAGAAAACCCGCGGGCCCCGCTTCGTTTTGTAAATAAAAATTTGCAGGTTTTTAACCTTTACTTTGGTGTAATTTATTAAATGTATACAGAATAAGCATTTTTATTGCCCGCCTTCTTTATCTATATTTAACGTCATATTTTAGACCAGTTTCAAAAAGGAGAGACATAGAAAAGCGGGGCCTGAAAAAAATCCTGAATTCGTCTATGTTCATCTTCCTCTCCTTCTGAAATATCTTTATTATCTTATGCTTCTATCTTAATAATTATTAAAATGATAAAGTCAATTAAAACTATAAAAAATTACCTTTTTAAAAAAGTTTTCCCCTAAATTGAATAGACACTTTATAAAAAGTCCTGAACAAGTTATCGATGTGCCTGAGCCTAAGAAGAAAACACACTCTAAAAAGTATATTCAAGAAGAAATTAAAGATCCCAGAAAAGAAAATTGCAATGAAACAAAATAGCTTTTTAAAAAAAAATCTTTTAATTTATTCAGTAGTTGCTTTAACAAATGTTAAAAATGGATAGTTATTAGTTATGTTCTTAAAACTATCTATGGCATTGTTTTTCAACATTTTTCAACTTACGACTCATCCACATTGACGAACAGGGTCCTAAAATTATCAAGGCACTCTATCAGCTTTTGTAATGAGAAATTATATAATTATAAAGTGTGTTTCAAGATATCTCTTACTTAAAAATTTAATAATTTATGCTCTAAACGTTGATATTTTAAAATAATGTTTTTTAAAAAATTATTTATTTATTTGGTCTTAGCAACTATGGCCATTAACCAGGATATATGCTTTTTAATTTTTAATTATACATTTTTAAACCTTAAAACTATAATAGATACAAATACAAACAACCATGCCATAACCTGGATTCGAACCCGAGCCACCCCGGTCTAACAGTCAACATGCCAGTATATTAACTATTATACCCAGGGTGATCGGCAAAAATAATGTTGATCATGATGATTAAAGCAGGCGTATGCAACCTACGGCCCGCGTTATCTATCCAAAATCCCATTGAATGTGGCCCGCGAGTATATTTTTGTTTCCAGAGATCAAATGCAAATGTGGAACAAGCGCCATATCCCTTGCAAATGGAACTGCTTGAGATACACGAAAACTCAGATTTGAAGTAAAAAATTAAAGACATTTCACTAATTGAGTTTTATAAGAAATATTTCCTAGTTAATAAACTTCCGAAACTAACAGATTTTGCTCAGAAGAGAATTACGCTCTTTGCAAGCACTTATAAATGTGAGCAGTTATTTTCTAGGATGAAATTCGTTAAATCAAAAATAAAGACGCGAAAAACGGATTCGCACCTAGAAAACACGTTGTTACATTAGTTGTTTCCCCGAAAATTTAGAAACTTGTGAGCAATATGATGACCCAATCGCCCTATTAAAATTAAACAAAGATTTTGTTCTTATTTAACAATATTTATGCATTATAAAAGATTTTTAATTTTTTTCTTGTGTTTTTTATGAATGTTATGAATATATTTTTTTATATTAAATACAATTTCAGTGAAGTTATTTATAAAAAAACTGATGATTCTAAAAAAAAAGATTCTTAAAAAGTTCTGGCTTGCGAATGTATTTTTGGAAGTTGCACATGCCTGGTTTAAAGGATTAATTTTTATATTGATGCTGCATTAATTCTACATTAATAACCAGCGACACATAATTCTTTGACAGTTCTTTGGCACTAATGTGTCGCAGCACACCAGTTGAAAATCCCTGATCTGTGATATTTTCTGCTCAGTGGCTTAGCAACGGAAGGATGACGTAGGTGCCCACTTAGGGCACCTAGATTTGTAGGACAACTGGCGCTTGATAAAAATATTATTTATGCTTGGTGGCGAGAAAGGGCACTAATTTTTTACCTTGCCCAGGAAGTCGATAACTTGCTGCGCCACTTTTCGCCTAACTTAAAAAATATTATAATTTATTCGCCATTTTTTTGAACTAATTGTAGCCCTATTAAATGTTATTGAAATTTATTGATTGTATTTTTTACAGTTGCAATACGCTCCGCAAGTGAACACTCGCCGTCTACCAAGCTCACTAGTATCCAAAGGCTTTACATTCTCGCAAGGAAAGATCAACCTGGAAGTAACCCTGGACCGTGAAGTATATTATCACGGGGATAAACTCACCGCGAACGTGATGATTAGCAACAACTCCCGTAAATCCGTGCGCAACATCAAGGTGTACGTGGTGCAACATTGCGAGGTCACGATGGTCAACGCGCAGTTTTCGCGTTATGTTGCTAATTTGGAAACCCGAGAAGGTTGTCCCATTACACCTGGGGCTTCACTCACCAAGGTAATTCAATTACGAAACCCCTGCTTGATTAGATAATTCTATAACATTTACGTCAGACTGGTTGACTATTACAATATGCTGATCTTTTGTAAATGCCAGGTTTCTACCAAAGAATATAGGTAAATGGTTTCTACCTGTTGATTTTATCAGTAAAATAGATTTCTGCTTTTTACGTTTTATACTTATGAAGTTGGTAAGCTTCAATTGATAATGATTTTATACTGAAAATTTGCTTTTTGTTTTCCAGTAATTGTATTTTTGACGATTTATCATAAAACTTTTAATAATGATAACAATATTTGCAACTACCTCGAGACCAGGGGTGGAGATATGGGTCGTTATGTCGAGTGAAACGAGGATGTGCGAGCATTTCCATATTGCTTAGTAGTGCTACGTTCTTAAAAATGCTAATGTACAAGAAAGAACGCATTGTCAATCTCATTAAATGGTATTTTTATTCCCAGAACGCCAATATTTTTGAAATATATATGACAATACCGACTTAGTCTAATAAAACTTACTCTAAAACAAAATTAATATTCAGAAAAAAATGAAAATAACACATTTTACCACAATAATTTATAAGAAAGTATGCGTAAATTTTCACTCATTTCAGCGTTTTGTAGATATTTGGTAAACGTTTCAAAATTGTGGGTACATGTTTATTTTTATTTTATTTTTTTTTAGGCCTTTGTTGCTTTGGTAATTAGCCAGGACAATTTTTATTCTTTGAAAATTTCCATGCCTGAACGGGATTCAAACCCGAGACCTTAGCAACGCAGAGCACATGTGTTACCACTACGCTACGCCGGTCGGCGTGGGTACATGTTAAAAATCGTTAGTTTCGATAACTTTTTAAAGAATTTTCACATACTTCCATCTAGAGACTTATAAGCCATCTTAATCTACCCACCTATCAAGCTACCCAACTGTTGCTGTCTTTGATAACTGCGAAATAATTATCAGATTTGATAACTTTCGAAATAATTATCAGATCAAAAATTCCTATTGTACTATTCCGGTTCATATTAATGTGCATTACTCAGATTTTTAGATAAACCTACCGCCCCTAGGTTATAAAGTGTGAGATAAGAGGTTTTTTTGCACATTTTTGGCAAAAATAGTGTTAAACTATAGACATTTTTGTCACTTAATCTGTGTCTTGAGAGAATTCTTTTAATACCACACAATTTTTTTTTTTTTTAATAATTAGTTTTTCTAACTACACAAAAAATTCGATATTTTTCGAAAAACTAATCTGATCGAAAATTCTTATTCAACTATTTCGGTTCCCATTAATGTACATTAATGAATTTTTTTTTAGATTTTTAGATCAACCGCTCTGGGAAATAGGGTGGGGGCAAATGCTTTTTGACTCATTTTTGGCGAAAATACATTAAAATAAAAGTTTATCAAAAATAAGATTTTATTGATTAATCCACGCATTAAGTTTCACTTGATACCCTACTTAAAACTAAACTCTCAATATTTTTTGAACTCTTTTTTGAATATTTTTCCTATATGTGGGTCGAAGAGTTGTACAAGCATGCCAAATTTCAACTTAATATGTCCAGCCATTTGTCCCAAATATCTATCGTAGAGACAGATAAGCAGACAGACACATGAGTGATGTTATAAGGGTTAATTGGTGATATCTACAATACCCTAAAAAATAATCATTAATTAATTGTTCAAATATTCAACACCAGTGCTTTTTAAACTATCAAATATGGCGGACCAACAAGTTTTATTTCGAATGTGTCACGGACCGGTAACATATTTGTAGCATATATTATACTGATGTTTATTTCTTTTCTGGAAACTCGCCTCGGAACGGCAGCTTAACACTGGCGGCATGAAAGACTCTTAACCCTTTAATACAGTGTTTCTCAAACCTTCGACAGTTGCGGACCACTTTCAGAATTCCACACTAACCGCGGACCACCAACTTCAAGAAAAACATTATTTTGGCATAAAGGTCTATTATTAATACTAATGGAATTTTATGCGCGCGGACCACCTGTTGAGAAACACTGCTTTAATAGATCCTTACACTATATTCAAGATTACTTTATTTCTGTAAGCCTAAAATAATAATAACAATAAAACTGATTTAATTAAATGTATTCACTATGTTACCTCAAACAATTAACGCAAAATTGTATAGATTGTTCAGTAATAGACATAGATATGGTAAATCGTGATTTCTCGGTTATTTAAACGATAATAAAGTATGCATTGAATTTAATACTTTCTGATTTTTCTGCGTTTATAGTGCCATTAAATAAGCATACATGGAATGAGTGAAATGTTAACAGTGAAAATAATTCAATAAATTTTATTGCAGATATTCTACATGGTCCCATTGGCATCTAGCAACAAGGATCGTCGTGGTATCGCTCTGGACGGACATTTACGGGTATGTATTTATAAGAACTTAAGCCTCGTTTATAATAGATATGCTATGGATACATAGCACTTACCGAATGGATACATAGCATAAAAATTACACTACTTTCTTTATTTTGTTTATTGCAAACAGAATGGTCAAATCCTTTATTCCATCCTTATGCATTATGTTATGGATTTATTATAAACGAGGCTGTAATCTCTCCAATGCACATAACATTCCGACAGTAGCGGCCCGTAGAAACTTCTAATAGAGGTGCTGCAACCAAAAGTGTAATTGAGATTTTCTTTTGGGAAAGAAAATCGTTAATGAGATGAACATAAAACTGTAACGACCTATAAAAGAGCGTAGGTATAACCAAGAAATCCTAGATACTCCTAAACCTTTTAACCGATCGGGACCAACATTATCACAGTTACTTTTTTCTTTGGGTTATCATGATACTATTGTCATGTGCCTCCAAATATTGTACGCGTTGCAGTAAGCGTTTGAAATTTATCCTAGGATCCCTTTACGCTGGAATCCCGGGAATTACTCCCCCCTCTCCATACCAACTGCGGATAAAGACGTAATTTACGTTAATCAAATTAGATTTGGGTTTCCATCTGTTAATTTGTTCATGAGCGTTAGCTTGGCTAGCAGCTTAGCTAACTGACACAGTGGCGTATCCAGGACTCTTGGTTAGAGGGGGCACTTATGATTCTTATCTATAAGATGAGGGGGGTAAGATAGCCCGCAACATATTTTTTTTGTGACCCGTCTTGCAAAGGCGGATCAAGCTTACATAGGGTCCCTGACTGAAAATTTTGCCATGGCCCTTGTATGAAGCTAATTTTTGTTAAAAGTAAATAACACGTAGTTGGTACGCGAATATTATAAACGAAATACAATTTGATGATATAAATTAGTATTTCTCAATATTTTTGGCATCATGGATCTCCTGTAATGTTTTATGAAGTTGGCAGACCCCTATCGAGGCGGTCCATATGTACATTCTAATATAATATATACACTTGACTTGCCGAATTTCATTGGGACACTTTTTCGCATCATATAGTTCCGACCTTGCGCCAAGTGATTATCATTTATTTTCCAATCTTAAGAAATTTCTGGGTGGTAGACGTCGAAATGAAAACAACAGTGAGAAACTGACTGATTTTTATGACAAACTTATCAAAAAAATATGTCTAAATTGTCTCAATACTCTAAATGGTAATTATGAAAAATCGTAAGTAATAAGGTACCTCTTCATTTAAGTATTCCATATTTTGTGGAAGAATGGGGGGTCCGGGGTTTCTCCCCCGGAAGAAGATTTTTGGAAAATGCATTAAAATAATTGCATTTTTTGCATATTTATGCCTTTGCGGCTGGCTTTTTCAGTGACCGCCTACGTGCGGGTACACGTGCAGTGCGAAGAAATATTAGTTTTAATTTGTACTCCTTGTAAGAAGGTAATTTATTTTTTGTGCTTGGTTTTTTAGGGAAAAAATCAACTAGCCCTTTGGGATATTTGTAATTCCGTCGCTGCATATTATTCTTTTGTACGAAAAATGGCCCTCGACCAAAATGAAATTGATACCTGTTGAAGGATATTGATGTAAATATCAAAAAGAAAAAAATATATATGATAATTTCATCCTTATACTGATAAAAAGAAATATATGACTGTGAAGCCACATATGAAGAGCTTTCATTTGATAACCCTCAAAATTTTACAAACATATTTTTCGATAAAAACATTCTTGTTTATAATTTTTACGCAATATGTTCTTTTCTCAATATTTTTGTTATATGTGGGGCAAAGAGTTTTATACATGTCAAATTTCAATTCTCTAGATCCAACAATTTTGCCACAATTTCTACCGAACAGATAGGCAGACTCATGAGTGCCAGTATAAGGATTTCTTAATCAAACCTACGAAAACAAAAGAGAACATAGGAATATTCATATCATATTAATTGCAATACTGATCTTAATAAAAAATAGTCTGTAAGTTGTACAACGTCGTGATTTTACAGTACGATTATTTTAAATTATTCATTTCACTGTTCTTTAAAAAGGGCACGCGCCCCCATTGCCCCCTCCCCCGAATACGCCAGTGAACTGACAGTTCTCAACAAAACTCATATATGGCGTATCTGTATCTCCGTGAATAGTGTCGATATTGGTATTTTATCAGAGAAGCACGGATTACATATTAAAGTACAGAAAAGAGAATTTGAGTTCCCTCAATCAGGCTGTATAGAAATTGTATGGCTACATTTTTGTTCTCTGGTTTACTGAGGGTTTACTCAGGTACTGAGCATTAAATCATATCAAAATTGAGAAGGTCCTTTGATTGAAAAAATAGTTTAAAGAATTTAAGATATATTATCATAAACATGTGCATGCAAAATTTAACAAAAACAAGATATATCACAAAGAGACTTTTTTAATTAATTCTTTTAATTGGAAACAATAAAAAACTTTTATGTACCTTGCAATTGTAATTTTCCACAGTAACCGCTTCCTTCTTTCATTTTTTCAGTCATTAATAATAGCAGCAGCTCGACAAAAAAACACTCAGTTTGATTAATTCGGGGGCATTTCATAAAGGTTTTTATGATACTTTTTATGTTACATGGAGTTGCGCGTAATTTTTTTGTAGCTTAGTTCAGGATTTTTTGTAGGGTAGATTATAAAAACTATCATGTTACATTGAATATATTTGTGGTTTACAGCGAGTTTTTTTATTTATTTTTTATTACAGATATTTTTTTAAATAGCAATTCAACAAGTAAACTAGATTTTTAATATTTATTTCATCATAATAAAACAGGTGGCTATGAAACATTGGTATTATAGTTGTATTACTTTGGAATTATTTGTTTAATCAAGTCTGAATAGCAATTTTAATATTGAGTTTTGACCTATAGTAGAAAAATACATTTTCTATACGTTGGACTGAAAAAATATGAGGGATATGTGTTATTAATTAAATAACTCGTTTATTTGATGGTCATTTGTTTTTCATTTATTGATATTAATGATGATTTAATATTCATATGTGTACAGTAAAATACTTCATCTTTCTTAGTTAAATCTCCTTCGTATCTCTTACAACAAAGAAGTTAGCAATACTTAATAGTTCTCGCTAACATTTAGTATAATACAAAAATTATTTAATGCAATTAAAATATTTTTTGTGGACCGGCCAAGCTTCCTGGAGGACTGATTTAGTTTTCTCTTTAATTCAAGTGTTCATTTTCCTATCTGTTCTTGTTATATTCAGCATCGAATTTTCCATGGTTACTGTTAACTTTATAGCAGATTCTCACGTTAAAATTTACGTTTCTGCTCCATAGATGAAAATTGGTACAACGCTCTGACCAAGCTCTTCTCTTTTCAGTAACATAGGGAGATTGCTTTTAATCACATGTCTTAATTTTGCGAAAACTAATGTCTTAATTTTTGCCTAACCTAACCTATAGCTGAGTCCAGATTAGAGAGTCGATCCTGTAATGTACTGCGAAATGTAATACACCGTATAATATTTTTGTCTAGTTTGGACGAGGTCATGTGCACAAATCGAGCGCTGATCCGCTTTGTATCGGTTTTTGTCGCGAACATAAAAGATTTCGCCAAATTTGATTCGTCACGTTCGAAGTAGTTTTGATGCTCGCAAGCATGGACATTTAACACAAAGTTTACATTACCTAGAGTAAATATAAGTTAATATTTTTATTTGATTATTTTGCGACATGTTTAGTTAATTAGTTAAAATTTTTGGCTGTTTGCGCCTTTTTTGTATATATTATACCTACATGTGAAGTTTTAACAGGAATTTAATAAAACTACAATGTAAAGTTTACCCTAACTATGTATGCAAATAAAACTATTCCGGCTACTTACGTTAGTCTTAAGTCCGGAGTACACTGTGTATTTAGAATACTCTATAACAGAATTTTTTTGGTTATATTCGTAGCATGATCCTCTCGTGGACTATTCATAGGACGTTTATAATACGTTCGCGACACGTAGTCATTTCAAACGAGTATACGTTAAGCCGTGCTTAATAAGGAAATAAATTTAACATTGTGTAGCGCCGCGGTGTTCAATTTTGGTAGGTAGAGGGTACTTAATGTTATTGTTACATAGCTGTGAAAGTGAAATTATAGGAATAAATATGTTTTACAATATTTTGTGAACCTGTTTTATTATTTTATCAACAAGTAAATTAATACAAATGTTTATAAAGCCAAATTTTTGAATGACACGTCTCTAAAAAAAATTAAAAACTATATTTTGTGATGTAGGTTATGGTGATAAAAAAAATTATAGTGGATTATTTCAAGTTTATAGATGGTATTAAAAATTCACGCGTTGTATATGAAGGAGAGGAAGTGTAAGCAAATTTTCAAGCAATGGCCCCCTTTTTTCCAAATTTTTCTTTTCTAATCCAAGTTTTACGACAATATACAACTTTCTCGATTCCAGGTTTTGTTATTAATTTAACATTGTAGGTGGAAATCTGAGGAACGATAGGTCAAGGTTCCTCTTTTTCCTTGACTTGCACATAGGTACACAACAATAAGATCTATCCATTTTATTTGACTTTGCAAAAACAGATCGACAAATTGAAATATGATAAGTATGACTAATGCCAACGACTTCTACTTTGAAGTAAGTCATTAAAAGTTCACCACTTAGAATCTCTCTAATCTGGAAATGCTGATATTTTAAATAATCCACTACGAAAATGTTATCGCCATAACCTACAACATTCACAAAATATAGTTTTTAATTTTTTTTTAGAGACATGTCATGCAAAAATATGACTTTATAAACATTATACTAATTTACTTGTTGATAAAATAGTAAAACAGGTTCACAAAATATTGTAAAACATATTTATTCTTATAATTTCACTTTCACAGCTATGTAACAATAACATTACGTACCCTCTACCTACGGTCCAAAATTGCACACCGCGGCGCTACGATCTTATATTTATTTCCCTATAGACAGCGTTTTGCCTATTCATATCATAACAACGAGTGACAGAGACAAGAGATGGGTATATGCCTTTACGTTATATTATGCCACTCGTTTGTTTGACATAAGATGACTATATTTTAGAGAGAGATAGCACTAATGTAAGGGCAATACTATGTAAATAAATGTGTTCCATGGAATTTGCGACGCTGTCGCTAAAGGTGAAAGACGCAAAATTTACTCTGATTTAGTTTTTTTGCTCTGACATTATATCTGTCTCACTCACTGTTCTCCGTCAGGCCTTTTCTCTCTTTGATTTGTTTATTAGATATTGTCAATGAGCTATTTATTGTTTGAATTTCTAGTGTTGTCTAATGATTCTAACACTATCATATATTAAGCGAACTAATCCGCCGAAAAGGAAAATGCTACAAAACCCTGTGATTCGTCTTTAGTTATTTTGTATTTAAACAGGAAAAAATTCAGTTACCATTTTACTTTCATGTATAGTTTTGACATGTATAAATTTGCTTCGCTAACTTTCGTATTTTTTTGTATGAATACTTTATTTTAATAATTTCCCCTTGTTAAGGACGATGATGTTAACTTGGCCAGCTCAACCCTGGTCCCGGAGGGTAAATGCCCAGCAGACGCTATTGGTATTGTGATCTCGTATTCTCTGCGCGTCAAGCTGAACTGCGGCACGCTCGGAGGCGAACTCGTCACTGATGTCCCCTTCAAGCTATTGCACCCTGCTCCAGGTAAGATTTTTTTTTATACTTTCATCTCATATCGGAGGCAGGTAAATGATACCTTGATTTGATTATAAGGTTAATACACTTTGAACACCTTTTCTTAAATGCATATTATATCATCTTTTATGATTCTACACAAAATGTACAAAATCTTACCCCTTTTAATATTCTATAATTTGATACGGACCTTAAGCATAAAGCAAAGAAATTACATTTTTTTTATAACTTATTCCATGAATAAAAGGGGTGGGTATTGTATTTTGTCTATAACCAGTTTTGTTAAGGTTTTGATGTATCAGGTGGTCATAATAAGATTTAATCATGCACCTGATTGCGTTTCTCTGTTTCTGCGTACGATATCATTTTCAATTTCTTTTTAGTTCTTTGTAATAATTGTACTAATAATAACTAAACTCTATGTCACAGCGCTTTTCAATACATAGATCGAGACCCACAGATGAATCGTGGACGATTGTAAAAGGATAACCAATGTTTTTCTTTAATAGTAACGGACACTTGAATGTAAATTGATTGAAACCATTAATTGCTGTTAATAAAGGCCGAATATTTTATAAAAATTTTAGGTAATTCTATGCTCCCATAACTTGGCAGTACTATGGCAATAACAAGTGCTTGCAAAGGTTGTTACAAACTGGTTCGCATAAAACGCAATATAAAATAATATAATGGCTTGCTTAAAGTTCCGATTTAAACCCAACTAAACACTGAATGAATTAATTGAAACGTAGGGCGGGAGCTAAGTTAGTTCGGCTCCAATCAACACAAAAACTTGAAGCTTATCTTTGGAAAGAATGGAGTAGAATACCTTATGAAGTTCTTCAAATGTGAAGGAACTTTCTTCCCAGAAGAGTGAAAGGTGTAACTGAAGCAAAAGGAGGTTGATCAGTTATTGATATTTTGGAGAAAAACTAAAAACTTGATAACACAAAGCCCTGCAAATCTGGTGCCGGTGTGGCGTTAATCTCGACAAATCGAACTGGACGGCATTTCATTGTTTTCATTATAGTATTCTCGGTATTAATACTATTTTCTAATCATTCAAGGAGAAAATCAAATATTTTAGTACCTATACGACGGTAATCGAAGAATTCAGTCAATAGGGGATGTACCCAGTGTTGTCTTTTGTTTTTGCCTCTTCGGTACTTCATTCTAAGGTACATTCGCAAGCTTCTGAATTTACGTAAGAAAAAATCTTTTGTTTGACGACGCTACCACTTTTGCACCACATCCATCACTTCCTCGTTACAGTCAAATCGTTCGCCACCCTTGAACTAATGTTTCAAATCTCAGCCATTTCTTTCACAGGTATTCGCCTATTGTTCCGGATGAGCTGATCAATGTTTTTAACGTTTATAGAATGCTTTTGCCCGCGTTTGCTGGACGGAAAGAATTTATAACAATCAAAGAGTGTTCTGAATGATAAACACTATTCTTCAAACTATTTTTGAAGTCTCTGATGAATTTCGATCGCTTTTTCACCTTCATTCAAAGAAATTTCATAATTACACGTTGTGAAACCGAATTTGAAACGTTGTTGGTCGCCATCGTTAATAAATCTGATAGTATTGATACAGTCAAGTTACATTTATTTATGAATATTAGCTAACATGGTTACTATGAATATAAAACTTCTTTACAATAGCTCTGCAATTATGTTCAGAAAAATAAATAAATAAATAAAATACCGGTCAATTTTGAACCTCTCTCATACACATATGTATAATTTACATTTTTGGCGTACAGTAGAAATTAACTCCTAAGCAATTCGCATTTTCTAATGCAAATATTATTTCTCGAAAACAGATAATAACGTATAATCAGGGGTAGATTGGGATTGTCGAGTGGTGAATTGAAATTTTTATCGGCCCTTTTTTCAAAGTTGACTTATTAGGTACAGTGACATTTCCTTCGTGACCCGAAAACGACCCTTGCCCGGTCTAGTCCAGTGATTGCGCCGAGCACTTATATGGCCAATCCGCCCCTGCATATATTCATTAATATCTATAAATACCATCATACTTACAATATGTAAGATAAATAATAAACTAAATTATTGTTAATTTAACGCCACGTAACGAAGTAATTACCATAATTGTTCCGTTGAAAAATTCCTTTAAAAAATGCAATAGAACGCTAAAGCGTATCTTATATACATGGTTAGACAGTTTTACTTCTTTTTACGAAGTACCGAGTGGTACAAAGCGGAAATACCTTCTAACATTTTCTATTTTATTTTATGAACGTCGCATTGTAACTTAGAACTTATTTTAATAAATGTAGTAGACAGCCGACAATTTTACAAAGGAGGAAATTGTATTAGTAGTTTTATTGTTCATACACAAGGAGTCTAGTCACACAATGAAGAAAGTTTAAATTGACAATTTTTATTTTGCTTTATTTTAACAAAGTGAGCAGGATATTGATTATTTATTTGTTATTTACTAGGTAGTAGGTTTGTTCAATTGTAACAATAAAAATTTGGACCATAGGAAATTTAGTTTTTTCTTACGCAAGAAATTGATAACCAAATTTTGTTTTGATAACCAATTATTTAGTTAAAACGGTTAATTAATTTTAATTAGTTAACATTAATTAGCTTATATTAATATGCTAAGACAAATAATAAATTTGCCGTGTATAGAACATGATTTGCTAATATTGTCATGCAATGAACAATTATTTTTGCTGATAAATATTTTTATTAATAAAAAAAAAGTTGGCGCCATAAGATTTAAATTTTGCTAATGTTAAACACATCTTATACTCTGTTCAAAATCAAGAAGTAGTAATCATGCAATGTTCACGTGATAATTTTGTCGAACTCTCGTCGTTCGTTGGCTGTTGAGCCATAAATTCTATGCGAGAGCTAGTAGGGTAGCGACTTCAATCTTTCACGTGATGTTATTACTACTTCTGCATTTCGAACAGGGTATAGTAGATGCCATGATTTGCTCGCTCAGCTGCCATGTGATCCGCTGTTGTCGCAAATGTATCGGAGCATATTTATAAATGGTTTTTATAATTTACTTGGTTTTGCCATCGATATCAAATGGATTCAGTGTGGATTTAGAAGGTAAAAATTGAAGTGAAGTGTGAATTTTCTTACATTTCAGGGTTTTGCAAGTATTTAATAGGTGTAAGAAATCAACATAATACGGGATCTCTAGGTATATTTATCACATCAAAATCACTTTAATCGTTATTTGAGAACTAAGAGCTTCCATTTAATTTTTGTAAACAAAATTTAAATAATTTGCCAAGTAGTCCAGCGTTTTTTTTTTTGCATTTGTTTCTTATTCAAGTCTTCATTAGATTAATAAGAAATATTTTACAGTGTAGAGTGTAGTGTGGTGTGGTGTGAGTAATTCGGTTCGCAACTATTATAAAAATATTTTATTTTTTTTTTAAATATTTTTAATTCCAAAAAAATACACGCACTACCTTAGCTATAAATACAAAAAATGCATAACATTATTAGCCATAGTTTAACCATGAATTAAAAAATAATTAATTTTTTCAAAAACAGAAAAACTGCCATATTTTCCAAAAACACAATCTGATCAAAAATTCCTCTCGTACGTTTCAGGATCAGATCAATATACATTACCTATAATTTTTTCAGATTTTTAGTTTAATCTTTTTTGGTAAAAGGGTGCGGGAACAAGAACTTTTTTGGTTAAATTCGTGTTAAAAGAAATTCATTTCAAAAAACTATCTATCGTTCCGTAATCTACGTTTTAAGAGCTTTCTTTTGATATCACACAATAAATTCAAAAAGTATTTTTTTTATCAACGACACATAAAAACCGAAATTTTTCGAAAAATTTATTTAATCAAAAATTCCTGTCGAACTATTTTGGTTCCCATCAATGTTCATTACGGATTTTTTAAAGGTTTTTAGATCAATCCCTTTTGGGAGATAGGGTGGGAAACTAAAGTTTTTTGACACATTTTATATGATATATACTGTTATTAACCATTTATTTATTTTCAGGCTCTGCTGAACGCGAAAAGGCTAATGCTTTGAAAAAAATGAAATCCATCGAGAGAGCAAAATATGAAAACAGCTGTTATGCTACTGATGACGAAGATAACATTGTTTTCGAGGACTTCGCTCGTCTTCGCATGAACGAAGCTTAAAAAAATATGTAATTGAAATTATAAAAAAATATATTTATACATTTTGGAATGAGATTTGTGGTTGACAATCAAATTAAGGATTTATTAATTCAATGAAAAATTTTAACATTTATGTCGTTTGTAACATATATATGAGTGAAGAAAATTATCAAAGAATTCAAAAACCTTATATATTATAATCGTAACTTATAAAATATAAAAGGTTCTATTCAATATTACTAGAAAAAAATACAAATTAACTGACAGAAAAAAATCATCTTGCTGAAAAAATTGTATTGTAGAGGCCAACTATTTCGTTGCAAGTCTTCAAATGCGAATTAACATCTGCTGGAGTAAAAAAAAAAAAAATAATAAATAAATAAAATTTGTAAACATTTTAAATAAGTAACAAATCATTTTTAAGAAATTAGTAACTCAAAATTTCCAATTTGCACTAAATTTCACTAATTTTTCAACATTTTGAGGTATTTTGAAATATTTTTATTTCTGTTCAGTACTCCAGCTTTGTGACACTATTGTGAGATTACATTTGAGATATTGATATTTATGAAATTACATTTAATCAAAATCACAACCCGGGGGTGGGGGGGAGAATCGCGGGCTTGAGCCCCCACAAACACTCAAAAACATGCTTTCAAGAGCTACATTTTTCTTGTAAATGAACGTGTGCCCACCACCAAGCAAAAAATTGGTTTTTTAGACCAACCTAAGAAAAAAAAATCTTTGCTTCTGAGCCCCCCCCCCAAGAAAAAATCTGGGAGCGCACCTGCTTTCAATAATAATAATAATTTTGAAAATATAGCACTTGGGTTACAGACTAATTTACTTTCCAAATTTCTGTTTTTCAATACTTTTGAATTTAAAATAATGTGTAGCGTGTTTAACGTATGAGCTTTCTAACTTCATATTACAAGGTTTTGGGTTTGAATCCCATTTCCAGCATGCTTGTAATTTGCGTCCTTCAAATTAGTTTAATATGGTCTAACAACTAGCAACCAATTAAAAAAAAAAACATTAATAAGTTGCAAGATCATAAGGTCAGCGAACTCCAGTATAAACATTTAAAATTTTAAAGATAAATATTTATTGCTTGTCGAAGCAAACACGTGTCTATGTTGCTAATGTATTCGGTAGTCGAGAATGGTATAGTTCAGCGTTTCTCAACTGAAAACGTACCGCGGACCAGTCAAATATTTAATTTTCTACCGCGGACCCCTAAAAATAAATGTACTATTAAACAAATTGTATATGTAAACTGTATGTATATCTTAGTAATAAAAAATCATTGAAAAATAAACAAAATACACAGAAAATGAACAAAAGATCATTAAAAAATAATAACTAATAAGCCTTTCGCGGACCACTAAAATTTTGCTAAGGACCACCAGTGGTCCGCGGACCACCGGTTGAGAAACACTGGTATAGTTCATTCCACGTTCTGTTTGAATTGACGAAGTAACTGCAAGTTATCTAAGACTATTATTACAGTTAGGGGTTTATTGTTATAATCCTCAATATTTGAAAAGATAGAGGATCTGATTCAGGTAAAACTAAATTTAAAACTATCAAGTTTTATCTTGAATTTTCCTTACAATGTTACATTCCTTTGTTATGGTTATCCTAACCACCGACTACCCGCTGAGGTTTTTGGTTAGCAATTTACAAAGGTAATAGTTATTCCCAAAAAGTGAGGAATGGACTATATATTATGACGAAACAGTGTGGCTTTGTCACATTTATGGAGGATTACTGTATCGTTGGGTTACAAATCTCGAGTATAGCTAAAAAAAGTTGATTGAAACATGAATTTTTAGATTTTCGTGCTTGTTTCTAGTATATGCTTCCACTATTGTAAAAAAAATTATAAACGTTAAACGCAGTTTTTGATTTATTCCCCCAATAAATTTTAAATAATAGGACACCAAAAAAATACTAATAAAATATAAAATTACAAAAAAATAAGAAAAACATTATAATTTAGTTAGAAAATATTTAAAAAAATATATTAAGAAAGATGTCAGATGCGTTTTTGAACTATTATTTTTAAATTTTCCGCCAGAAGTGACATATCGAATGCAATTACGATAAAATCAAAATTAAATATTTATATAAATACATTTCTTGCAGATGTGACAAATATTTGGAATGTTTAAAGTGTTGAAGTGTATTTATAGAAATGTTGCAAGGCTTTTTATTTGACCTGGTGTTTCTAATAATTTGTCGGGATGAGTTGCTGTATATTATGTTATTTATTATCAGTTTAGTGCGATATGTTGAGCATTGTATTATGTTATGGTTATGCTGAGTTGTATTATGCATGTAAATAAAAAAAGATGAGAAGAAACCTATTTTTTATTTTTTACCCTTAAGTTATTTCTCCTCGAGCTGGAGATATCGTAATTCATGAAGTGTTACATGAAGTATTAGGCATTTAGGAAAATTGTATTGGTAGATATGTATCATTTACCAATCGGCAATCAGCTGATCTATCGATACATGTATCTGCTTAAATTACACTAGTTAACAAGGTTCGAATTAGTGATTAGCATTTCATATGGATGAAAATGACTGTTTCAGGTATTATTTTTCAATTCATTAAGTTTACTAGATGAATCTGCACTTGGAATTGTTCCATTATGCAACATTTAAGATAAAACTGAAAAACTGAACTTTGGGTAGATTTACGAAGTACTATTGTTTTCTCTTTTTATGGGACAGCAGAGCAACTGACTCACACTATATTGTGAAAGACTGACCATCTAGAGAAAATTACATCCCAGGACAACGCAGTGTTTAATAAATCCAGGCAACGTACCTACTCCTTCTCCTTTACATATTAAGTTGGAATTGTGTTCAGATTAAATTTTTGTGAAAGCTATGGCAAATCTAAAAATTTAGCGATGCAAATATTACAGAGAGTATATTTGTTGAACTTCAAATCAGAAAACTTTTACGCTAGATCATTTTTCTGTATGTGGGACTGATTTATTATATTAAGATTGAATACCCATTGAGTTGACCATTTGGAACACATCGCAAGAGATGGAAAGATCAGCTAACCAAATATCTAACAACTATTGGTATACAGGGCACATGGAAAGACCTGACAATGAATAGATCATGACGGAGGACTTATGTGAGTGAGACCAAAAGTCAACCCGACTGACAGTGTCCAAAGCAGATAAGAAAGAAGAACTGGACAAAATTATTTATGGTCGATTGTTAAAGAAGGAATTAGGTGCTTTAATTCGAATTATGCCTAACTTAAGTCAAGAAAACATACAAAAACATATTTTTTAACTTGAGTTCAATAATATCAATTGATTAATTGATTTAATGATCAATTGATTAAATACTGGATTGATAAACGGAACTTCTCGTTTTCAGTGACCTTTCAGTGACTTCTGTGATCAGTTTTGGGGTGAAATGTTACCTTTGTTTTAAACTGGAATTACCTTATTTTGACCTATCCCAGGTTCCCGACAAGTATAGTGTTAAGCATTTCTTCTCTTTAACCAGTCTCTTACCAAATTTAACTGTGTCCCAGTTTTTAGTTTGAATAAAATGGATTCCTACTTTAGACAGCCAGAAATATTATTTCCCTTATCTAAGATATAGTTTTCTTCTTCTTCTTCTTCAGTTGGTTTTTCCCATTACAGACATTTGTGGTCATTATTAAATACAATCTGTTGAATAGTTTGCCTTCAATGATCCTGATAAAGAGCTCGGTAAACTGTCTGCTGAAGTAGACTGTTAGAGTTTCCTGACACTATCAAACTACCTAGTTGAAGGGAATCCCTGAGCTTTCTTACGCTGTACATTACTCTCAACAAGTAGTCTGTCTGATGTGTCCGAAATATCGTAGTGTATGGTCGCAAACTACGGACGAGAGCCACTCTTGTATTTTGAGCTCTCATAGAATATTAGTACAACGAACAGTCCAGGGTATTTGTAGCATACGCCTCCAGCACCATATCTCGAAAACCTGTATATTTTTACGATCACTTGCTAAGACGCAGCATAATAATCAATTTCACCAGTGGACACACGTCTCCCTTAGATTATTCCACTGCTGTAGGTCATTATTTACAATTGCCGACTAGTTTCCTCCAACTTTGACGTCGTCTCTTCATCTCATACTAGACCAGTCGAGATCACATACTAGTTCTTAACTAGGTCTTCGAGTGGGGTCTCGGTAGTGATTTTTCATGTCTTCTAATTACAAGAACAGTACAGGGCCCAGTCCCATTTTAATTTAGTGATATGTGTAATAACAACATCGCTGACGCGGATCTTGGAATAACTCTCAGTTTTGTTCTTTTATGTTGGGTGAGTGACAAACTTTTAACTTCCCTGCCCAAAGGCGAGCGCTACCGCTGCATAATTGGCTACTTTACGCGACCACAAATTAAAGATTTAGGGCTTGTTAACATGTAGTTTCAACAAGATGGCGCTATATGTCATAAAACTTATGTTATAATGGATCTTTGAGATGTTTTTTCTGGACAAATTATAGGTATATCGAAATCTGGCGATTAGCGACAAGAACACCGGATTTAACAAAGCCAGATTTCTTTTCATGAGGCTATAGGTAAGGAAAAAAGTCTGTGCCAAAAAATCGTAGACGATTGTGCAGCAAGATAATATACATAATTGTTAAAACTCAATAATCTATTTATAATAAGAAAACAGCCGTATTTTATTTTATTTGGTTTCTCTAAAGTAACAAAATTATGTTTCACTTTTCTGTATATTATACAGTAAGTAGATCTACAACCTTAAACAAAACAATTAATATGAACAAAACAATAATAAATTATAGCATGTTCGCAAAATGTTCATGCTATATTTATTCATATGTTTAATATTTTAGTTAAAATAGTTAAATGTTAATTATATGGCATATTTTCTCTTGCAATTAGGATTAATTTTGTTAAAACGGATGTTTCGTTTTTATTTTTCAGTTAATATAGAGACAAGTTAAAAAAGTTATAAAAATGAATTTATATTTCTCTTAATTAATAACTAATATTTATAATTTAATTAGAGTGAACCAATTTATATAAATAATGTTTGGCAAATGCATATCCTTAAAAGTGTGTTTGGTTTGAAATGCAATCAAGGTAATTTTCTCTTAGAGTTTAGTAAGTGAACGTTCTCACAAATTTTTCTGAATCAAAGTGCATTGAACTAAGGTAATGTGCCCAAGGTTATTCGATATTTTCTCAAATGCAAACTACGATACCTTCTACTTCTAAATAAATCTAAAGCTGAGTTTACATCACACACAGAAATAGAAAATGTATAAGTACAAAGAATCTCCCGTTTATAAACAAAATCCTGATAAAAACCTAAGTCCGATTTTTAACAAAATGTAAAATAAATAATATAAACAATATTAACATAGCTGTGCCAACCGGCGTAACGTAGTAGTAGCACAGGTGTCGTGCGTTGCTAAGGTCTTGGGTACGAATTCCGTTCAGGCATGGAATTTTCAAAAATATAGAATTGTCTTAGCTAATTGTCGAAGTAACAAAATAAAATAAAATAAAACAAAACATGGCCATAGCTTAGGGAGCGCCATGGTTGCCCTTAGAGAGCAACATGGCTGTCCCTAGGGACCGCTATATTGATATATAATATGTCTCATATAAAATGTCCCATATAATATGTCCCATATAATATGTCCCATATAATATGTTCCATGAGGCCACGGTGGTCACTAGGGTTCGCACAGTAATATCTGTAATCCATGAACTTATTTGTAAATTTTTCTTTGCGGGCCTTTAAAATTGCGGGCTTTTAAATGCGGGCCGCATTCAGTAATAAAATTATTCGGCTGGCCATATTTCTCTTTGTAAATTTTGTTTTATCAAATCTATGTTCTGCTGAAGAGATTATTTATGCCTGTTTCCGCGTATTTACGTAGGCGTAAATACTCCTGGTGTATAAAAAGCCTAAAGCGGCGAAGCAGCAATGCTATCCTATCCTCTTCCTATCCTCTCCCTAACTTTCATCCTCCAGTTCACCTAATTCTCTTTGTATATATGTATATATGCTTGAAACCTAGGCTAAGGATTTAATAAAGGTTTTTCTCTTCTAGCAGGTTTTCCTTTCAGCTAATATAATTAATTAATATAAACAGAAATGTATAATATAAAATTCAAATGCATGTATCTTTCAGTAAAGTTTTCTGGGCACTGACCTAATATAAATGTAAATACAGTAAAACCTCGATATAACGGACTAATTGGGGGGACGGAGTGTCCGTTAAAGCCGAAAGTTCGTTATATAAAAATAGGTTTAAAATAAATCAAAAAACTTTTTTTTGAAAATATGTACACTGTATTTTGATATTAATAAAAAATACAAAACACAAGCAAAATTCTATTTAATTGTCTTCGGACATTCGTCGTGAAGTGACGTTGCTGTTTGATATCGACGCACTTGCTTTCGGTAATCCTGCTTTGAAAAAGGAATCAAGTTTTGTTTGCACTTTTGAAGTTTGCTGTTTTTTTATAATCAACTCTCTAAAATTACGAAAATGCTTATAATATAGTTGAACTTCGTTATCTGACGAATAATCAATAAATGTTATTAGATCGTCGAGATGCGATCTTACCACTGATAACTTCATTTACACATATTAATTATGTGTAAATGGATAATAATATTAACAGGACGTTTTTAATTTTTTTACATTTGACCGGATTTTTAGTCCGTTAAATAGAGGTCCGTTATATCGAGGTTTTACTGTACTATGTAATCTTGCAAAATGGACAATAAATGCTTTTCAAAACTAAAACTAAAACTAGCAGTAATGCTGGATAAGAAATTAGACATTTTATATTGGCGGGCTGCATGAAACCACTTGGTGGAAAACATACGTTCCGCGGGTCGTGGTTTACTGATTCCTGAGCTAGAAGAACGTGAATGTGTATGGAAATTTAAATAAAATAAATCTCCATTTACATCTCGATGATGTTTTATATTTTTTAACGTACACTACTGACTATTAAACAGTGGCCATATAGGGGTCGCAGTAGACGTAATGCACCCGGACTCTATATTGTCTATCGGGCCCGGACCCCCCCCCTCCAAGACCGAAGAAAACTTATAACTATTTAATAAACTACAACTAAACAATAAAGCAACTGAAAATAAAAATCAGTTGTTTTATTTATGTGAAAAGCAAATTAAGATTAAAATTCAATTAATGTATAAGCCCTGTCTCGTATCTAATATTTTTTCCAGAAAATAATGCTTCCTCCCCCGGTTTTTATTTTAAATGTTTTTTGAAAGTACATATATTTTTTTAATGTCAGACTTTATATTGTTGCGATTTATTATTTATTTATTATATCCTCGTCAAGAACCAAATATCAAATATATGATCGTAGGAAATATGATTGGCGACAGTAGTACTTATCCATAAATTTGCACATAGCGAACAGTTTAATTTAAGAACAATCCGTTTTTATTTTTAAAAATGGAAGTAAATATCTGCAATATTTTTGAATTTTTAAGGCCCAGGAAAACTGGAATAGACAATTGATCCAAGAATCGATCCTATTGGGACCGGCTCACAAGGAAAATGTGCAGTGTTTCGGCGGGCCAGTCCGCCACTGTGTATCGAGTCGTATAACAGAATCAACTCGCAAAAATTTTGACTTTTTAAGGAAAAGTAAAAAAAAAAACTAAGATGCCTATCTTTGTCCTTTCTTGAATGACAGCCAAAAACACTACAATTTGTTCTGCTTTTATACTTTTTCACAACTTCTGTCGAAATTGTAACAAAAATTACTTTTTCCACTACTATACAGATATACGTTCATTACAAGCGTATCAGTGATTAGTAAATATAGCACGTTCCCCACTCCTTTTCATTACACACCGCTGACCTGTTACGTAATGAGCTCATTACGTAACAGGTTGAGCTCGTTACATAACAGGTTCAAGCAGCAACGGCCGACCGTTGGTAGGCAACGTAATAAATAGGTTGAAAGCATATGTCAAATTATTGTCAATTTGTAAAGGAAACCGGATTCAGATTAAATAATATAGTTAAAGTTGTCGTATTTTGCAAATTGCACTTTTTGATAAAATTGGTCTTGGTCAGTCAGCTAATCAGCTAACGCAAGTATTGTTATTTTAATGGAATTTACATTCCGTATGACACGTACATTACCGATGTTATGCAACGTAATAAATAGGTTGAAAGCAACTGTCTAATTATTGTTAGTTTTTAAAGGGAACTGAATAAAAATTAAATAAGTAATAAAGTTATAGTCATGGAAAAAGCATAGTATGAATCTTGAATGGAATAGTCATTTCTCACTCAATAGTAATTTCTCATCAATTGCGCTACTCGCCTGCTGCTCGTGGCACAACTTTAATACTCGTGTGAAATGACCATCATTTCATGTTCGTTGCATAATATACTATAGTCGGATTGCTGATAGGTGACTGTTACATGTATGTATCAAGAAGTGCGTTCATATAATAATCTAGTTACCATTTTTCAGCGATTTTAAAAATGTTTTTTGTTATTTGTGTTAACTGTCAGTGTCTGGCAATAAATATTAATTAAAATATGGCTTGCGGCCAATTATTAAATTCACAAAATTTAATTTTAAATCTGCTGGAATAAACAACAAATTATAATCCAAAATAACCTTAAAATTAATAATTTTGTTTGTTTGAGTACTGCTGTAAATTTATTTTCGCGCTCTAATTAGTAAAGATATCTACGAATCTTGCCATTTCTTTCTAATGTTTTGTTTTTTATTCAAATAATTTGGAAGGTTAGTTGTCAACTTACGTCACTATACGTTACTATGGGTATGCAAATAATTATAATGATACAGACAGAGAAAGCATGTAGTATTGAATATCGATACTTGTAGCAACGAACAGTCACTTATCAGCAATCCGACTATATTTCAGAAATACTTTATCTAAATATAGTAAGTTATATTTGTGAAATATCACTATATTAATAAATTGTTTACTAAAATAAAGTTTATCACGATTTATTATTATTATTTTATATATTTATTCATAAGTTTGGCTCCAATATTTAGCTTTTTATGTGAAGTACAATGTAAACACTCCTTAAGATACCTTCTACATCTACATCTAAAATAAATGTACAACACAAGAAATTGCGACTCCAACACTATCTCCTCCGTTTAACATAAAAATAAAAACAAATCAAAGAAACATACCTGACTTTCTCTCCCTTTAGTACGCACATATGACTGTTACACTCTGATTATCGATACAAGCAAAATTAGCAAAATACTCTATTGTTAAAAAATTATTTTGTGCTTCACTGGGTGGTTAGAAACAACTATAATTAATTATTGTTTTTATCTTACAATAACGGCAGAGTAAAAGTTATTCGAAAATTATAGAAACAATACTTTCAAAATAGATTACTTATTTTTTTTATCAAATAATTATAAAAGTTTTTAATTTGCAGATTTCTAAAAATGTGTAGAAGAAATTAAAATTAAAAATTCAGATATTATTTTTATTTTATTTTTTTGTTAATAATGAGTGATTCTCTTAGTATATTTTTAACTGGATTATTTCTCAACTTATTATTTCATTTATTTATAAATTTTTAATAATTAAATTCAATTATAATAATAAATTCGTTGCTTTTTTAGAATTTTGGTCCCATGCCGAATTTTGGTCCCTTTCAAATTAATAGTAAATGGAAATCTAAGAACTGTACTCAAATCCTGTATACAAGAAATGAGAGGCAGACGATTGTAGTGGATATGGCACGTGATGCGAATGAAACTGGACTGGTTAAGCAACGTAGGAAGATTGAAGGTCCGTCGACCAATAGAAAACCTCGCAAAAATCGTCAATTCATAGAATATTTGGATCTATTGGTATGCAAGACACCTGGAAATATCTGATGCTTAGAAGGTGCAGGACTTACGTGAGTGCGGCCAAATGAAAACTCGTTTGACAATACCCAGGTATTGACCGAGAGATATGTATATATTTTTAATATAATTCTCTATTTTTTTTACTTCTCTCTATTACTTAATATGTCTATTTCGATGTAACAAATTAAATTTCATTTTGTACTGAAATAATTAAAAATCTTTACAAAAATTTTTATTATAATTTTCGCAAATATTTTGAAATAAAAAAGGATTTTATAATTTAATAACAATAATATTTTCAATTTTGTTAATTTTTGATTTTAGTTTTTCCCTACAGACTTTTATATTTATTTATTTTTCGACGCACAATATCGAATCTATTTTCGCTTTATATTATTTGCCGTTAATAATATTTAATTATTAATGTTTTAATATCGCAGTATATATTATTTAATTTAATTTAATTATTATTGCTTTATTGCAGTTTTATTATTAAATTGTATTTTATTTTGTTCGTATACTTTGAATTATTAAGTTTGTTTCGTATAGTTTTTAGGAACTTAATGTTTCTTATCACGAAGTTAAGAGCACAAAGTATTGCAGAATATTTGACTACTTCACCAGTGGAAGATTGTCTTAAGACTAATTTCTAAGAGGCCATCAAGTCCAGGAACTACCCTTAGATTTACATACCCCCACCACACGTGTATATACGGACGTCCGATTTGATTTAACCCCACCAGATTTTTAAGGGTACTTGTTACGACCTGCCCCTTTGCTTACCACATATTTACATAATGATTTACATACCTAAGTATGTATTTATTTATCTATATAATAAGTATTTGTTTAATTATACAACATACTGAAAAGCAATATTTTTGTTTCTAAATATTTGTTTTAAAAATTTAAGTTTTAGAGTAATTTTTAAATATATAAGATGGGAAGCCACAGGAGATTCTAGCGGGTGTAAGGGTGCAATCGTTGTTCGGTTTGTAATAATTTGAAAATTGTGGACATTAGTAATTCGAAATTTGTTATAACCTAGGGATGTTCCGATACTACTGATATGATATAGCCTATTTCACGATAAGTTGAAGTGACTATCTACTTATGGTCCTAAACACAGTGGGTGCTAATTACAAATAACACTAATCCCTTGTTTGCACCCATAAACTAGTCAGTGATGTATCAGGTATAAATTGCAGATGTTTTAAATATCTTTTCACTTCGCTTTGAATTTTCTATCAGATAACTTGTGATTTGTGTTAAATAGTTCAGTATGTGTTAGGTTAGTAATTGACTCCACAAATGTGGAGTCAGTTAAAGGCGAGAATAAAACGGAATAATGTTTCTTCCACTTTAAACGACACTGTGATAGAACTTATAAAAAAAGAAGTGGAAAATATCCTTGTAGATAGTTGGAAAAATTGTGTAAATCGTGTTATTAAAACTGAGGACAGTTATATTCAAATAGAACGTACTATAATCATTAATTTAGAGACTGATTCAGAGAATGATTTGGACTTGTAAGATTTTTTTTTATCTTAAACATTATTTAATTTAAAATTTATTTTATTGTATTGTTTTAAATACTAATTGTAATGTTTTAAATTTAATTATAAGTTCTATAAATTAATTGTATTTATAATAAAAATAAAGTTTGTTTTGATGATATCTTATGTTTATTTCTTGTTACAATTGTGTCATTACATGGTGTAATGTAATTTATACCTGATACATCTCTGGCTAGTTTATGGGTACAAACAAGGGATTAGAGTTATTTGTAATTACCACCCACTGTGTTTAGGACCATAAGTAGATAGTCACTTCATCTTATCGTGAAATAGACTATACCAGTATCGATATTTTTCATTCGATACCGCGATTTTAGTATCGATACTAATCTTCCGATACTTTACTCATATCAGAACATTTGACCCAGTATCGTTTCGAATCATTTTTGCTTTTTTAACAATATAGTTTTTTTTTATTTATTTATTTTACATCGGCCTATTTCTGCAACGAGGCTAATCGCCGATGCCATGGGGCGAGCTCCTACACCTGGATGAGGGGTGAATGATTGTGAAAATGAGAGTAATGTAAACATATTATTCTCGTCCGAATAATATCACCAACGAAGGAGGCTCGAACCACCGACCGCCCAGACCAGACTGTTTCTACCAGTCTAAAACCGGACGACTTAATGGGCTCGGCCACTCCGTTGGCAACAATATAGTATAATTTATATTTATACACACATAAATATGTGATTCCTTTTTTTTTTTAATAAGAAACACTTCTAAAAATTGTAATCTGGTGAAAACTAGTAGCTCTATAACTCTTTGGAGTCACCATACTAACATTACACATGGGAAGAGGAAACTAAAATCAGGCACAGGCCAACGTGGTTCTAACAAAACTGAACATGAACTATCACAGGATTTGAAAAATCCAATTTTACTTCTGAAATCCAATCCGCTACTGGTTTGGGACGATATGAAGACAGTCTTCCCTAACTTATATAAAATTGCTCAGAAATTCTTGTTTTTAGTAGCGACGTCAGTTCCTTCAGAGCGCTTATTTTCGAAAGCAGGAGCTACTGTATGCAGAGACAGAAATAGGCTTCTGGGCAAAAGGCTTACTAAACTGCTTTTTCTCGGTGCTTGCAATGAAGAAGAGTTGAGTGTTTAATTATATTTCAAACAATCACTCAGACCTATAGGTGCCATTGCCTTACCATTTTTTAATACCAACCTGACAATTTCAAAGGTGCAAATTACCGAAATCAAAATTTCCTCTTAATTTGTTTTTACAATAATGAACAGCATATATAGACAATTCCAAACACGCAACTAGATTTTAAAATCTAGTAATTTTTATCTATTAATTCGGACTTATGGTCTTTTTGTTTAAGCTTTATAAATCATAGTCACATTACAAATAGTAGTTTAAATTGATTGTCATTATAAAATGTCCTTTTCATTGCATTTTAATTTTTTGTCATTCTTAATAAAAATTTCCCATTTATTTATTTGTTTTGTCTTCAAAATATGTAAAAAAGTATTAAAATTTTTAACAAATGTCATTCGTTTCCATGGTTTCACTCACAGAACAGTTTCACTGTTGGAATTTTAAATTTTCACATACCAATCTGAAAAATGAAATAACCCAAGCAAGGTCCGTTCTCGTGACTTGTGACAACCTAAAAGAACGAAATTGCCATTTAGTTCCGCCTAAACGTTTGGAATAGCCTTTATACTTTAATCTGTTTATTATTTTAAAACAATTAAATTGTGATTATAATAATAAAATGTTTTTTACGTTTTATAGAAAATATATTAATTTTTCCTGTTTGTTTCGATACGATACCGATATCGTTACTTTTTATTCGATATTATCGATACCCAAATATCGTTACTTTCTCAGTATCGCATATCCCTAGTTATGACAACTCGGTAACGAAAAAGTAAGAAGAGTAAGCGAAGCGATGATACATTTAACAAAAATTTATGATCTCATCCATCGGTCCAAGGAAAATCTAACCAATCCCGGAAATTTTAAAAACAATTTATTTTTCACTTCGCTGTTATTAGGTCATGATGCCTAGGATACGAGATATTTAAACATATGCACAACAACCGGAGCATTAGTTGGTTCGATACCGATTAGATATGACTTTTCGACAGCAAGGGGGTGTACGATTTATTTTCATTGATCCGCGTAATAAAAATTGCATGCCGCGGTAAGTACTGAGTTGAGTTGACAACTGTTAACATTGAATATATGTATTATAAAAGAACCTGGCCATATGTATTTTAAAAAAATCACCTGTATACATGCTGTACGCGATATGTAACTTACCGGATTACCGCAAAAAAAAACCAAATTACCGGTAACTAATTCAGGAAATATTCCGCCAATTACCGATAAACCTGTTATACCAGTAGTATTACAATGCCTAGCAGAAACACCATACGGATAGCGTAAAAAAAAAACAGGCAATGCCGAAGTAAATTAATAAGGATGTTATCAACGGTGGTTAATACTATTATTGGATCTAGGCGCACACCATTGGGGGGGGGCGAACCCCCCATGGGTTCGCGCCTGATTGGAGCTCTTAATTTTTGGTACTTGCATCATATTAATAACTATAATCCCTTTATTATTATTTTTTAGATAATTACAGACATAAGGAATTTATAAGATGGTTCAGAGAGCAGAGGGAATAGAAATGTTGTTAAATTTCGCGGAATGATGGCACGACTGTCAGCATTTTTGCACGTGTTTTACATTCTAGAGATATTTAGAATTTATCAGTTGCTGAATTTTGCATATGAAACATAATTTTATCAGAGTTGTGATATAAAGGTATGAATTAAATGAGTTATGAGCAGGACAGAACATGGTTAGGTTAGTAAAGTAACAATTTTACTGTAAAGTAATTTTACTGAAAGTATCTACTTGAGTAGGTACTTTCTATATTAGACCATCTATCAGAGCCGTAGTAACGCCCTGGCATCGGAGCAAGTGCCAAAGGCGCGAGGTCTGAGGGGCGCCATCGTGTATTCCGCCATGATATGTAAAAACAACTTTTCAAATACTATTAGCAGTGCTGTAGTCATAAAATTAGTAGAAGGTATACGGTACAAGCAGGACCGGCGGAAGATGGCTTAGACGCGGGCGCCACTGCGAGGGTGGTGTTGACGTGAGACTCAAAAGGGCGCCAAATGCCAAATAAATGTAAAAGTAATTTAGTGAAATGTAATTTTAGAAGTGAGGACCTTTTTTTTAGGTCTTAATTTGACATGCTCGAAAAAAGCTAAAGCTAGTTACGCTCTGCCTAGGGGCGCTCAATTAAATCTTGCCTATAGGTGCCACAGACCCTCGCGCCGGCTCTGGGTACAAGTATCGTCACAATCAGAGGGTATTAAAATTACAAATATTAAAATAAAAAGATAAAAAGGGCACTATTTTAGATTAAATTAATCTACAAGTGTCTATACTCTAAGCACATATTTCCCGAGGGCGCTAATTTTAGTATTTGTCAAGGGCGCTATTTTAAGTATTTGCCAAGGGCGCCAAAAATATTACTACGGCTCTGCCATCTATATATTGATTACATATCAGTTATAGATTTAGGACTTTTTATAGACAGTGTTTTATTTTATTAATTACTTTTTTTTGTCCTCATTTTATTTTATTGTGATTGTGGGAGAAAAACAGCTATTATCGGAGATAAGAGAGCTTAGTAATGTTGAACTTGAGACACATATATAACTTAATTAATAATCTTCTTCCTATTCTTATTTTGTTGGATTCAGTTTAATGCCATACCACCAGCGCATAGCTAATGGAGAACCCATACTACATATCTTTCTTGATTTCCGTTAAAAACCATAATATTTTGTCACAGACAGTTGGAGTGGGATTAGAAATAATTGTTTTTAAGTTAAATGGAGCAATTAGGATTTTCGCGAGATCTAAATAAAAAACAGTATATGCTGAGGTGTGATTTGGACAGTTAAAAAGTATGTGTTCCGTAGTTCCAAGTTCTTCACAACTGTACAGGTTTGATTCTAATACCTTGATTCGTTTGAGATGTTGATATGAGTGACAATGATTGAATCTCATGCGACAGACTGTGGAGATGTTTTTTTTATTTAAATGAAGTTTGTGGAACCATGGCTGAGTTGCGATGAAAGATGAGATGGTATGAAAAAATTAGCCTTTATCAGGAGCTGTGGTGTTCCATTCTTGCTGCCATCTAGCAAGGATAGATTAGTGTAGTAGAAGTAAAAATCATTGTGTGGGACCGTTTTAATATGACCAGGAAGCAATGCGCCATTTTTTTTTTTCATTAGGTCTACACTTTCATTTCCTCATATTCCTCTGGATCCTGGTATCCAGGCTAAGTGAATGTCAAAACCACTTCTATTTAGGGAATAGATGAATGCTTTTATATTAAGCACGATTTTATTTTCATTTTATATTAAAGCGTAGGCATTTTATACAAAAGTAATTAACATATCAATCTTATTACTTATCATAAGAGTCCGGTCAAACTTGGGAGATAATTCTATTTAATTATATGTAAAAAAAAGTGGCCACCACAGGACCGACCGCCATCATACAGTACTTGTTTAATTTATGATGCTTTATCAAAATATGTCTCAAATAAAAGTTGTTAGTTATTGCTTTTATAGCAACTTTTGTTAACTAAATTTTTTCGAAATATTTCTCTGTTGCGAAATATTCGTAAAAATCTTAAAACCGACGCGAGTAAACTCTCATTTCTAGTTAACCGACAGACAGACAGACATCATGCTAAAAATAGTCAAAACGTTATGTAGGGACCTCAATTCGTGGATGTCTCGAAATGTCAAAATCGACCTTTTTTTGGTTATCACTTGTAGTTTAGTGGTGAGAACCGTTTTTCTTAAGTTATTATCCCGCAAGGTTTACATTTGGGTCCTTTGTTATTTAACATTTTTGTACATGATATCACTAAATGTTTTGTAAATTCAAATTTTCTAATGTTTGCAAACGATCTTAAGTTATATTCGAAAGTATCAAATGTTCAAGAATGTTTGAATGTACAAGAAGACCTACACAGATTATATGACTATTGTAAAGATAACAAATTAATACTGAATCTTTCGAAATGTTCAAGAATATCTTTTACTAGAAATAGAAATGTTTTGAAATACAAATATAAAGTTCAAGATTATAGTTTGTTGGATGTTACTTGTGTAAAAGATCTAGGAGTCACTTTTGACTGCAAATTAATCTTTAATTTTCATGTGAACGAAGTTATTAAAAAGGCATATAGAATGTTAGGCTTTTTAAGGCGAATGACAGTTCCTTTTAGAAATAGTTCAACATTACTAACATTATATTATACACTAGTCCGAAGTCAGTTAGAATTCGCCACTACGTGTTGGTCTCCTCAATATTTAACTTACATTAACCGAACTGAAAAAGTACAGAATAAATTTATCAAGTATGTAAATTTTAAATTTCCCAATAACAATATCAATCTATAGTGCGTTCGAAGGTGAGTTTGCAGTATAGCTCTTATGGAAAATGGGAGCGGTGTTGCCAAATGTTGTAAAAGTGTCAAATGTGTCAATTATAATAATATGAAAAACTCGTATGATTTACAAAAATCATCTCTTATAAAACTCAAACTAACACTCAACAAAAACAAATGGCCATTTGTAGAATACTGCGTCTTCACAGAACAGCGCGTTTTAGAGCTGGCAACGTCGACAAGCAAGAAAAGGATAGTGTCATTGTGTAAACCCATTAGAGAGTATGAAAAAGAACTACTCCATATGCCCTGTACTGCAAACTCACCTTTGAACGCACTATAGTATCCTTAGAAAATAGACGTAGATTTCTTGATTTAATTTTTCTTTACAAGATTGTTCATAATAAAATAGATTGTCCTGATTTAATAAATTCATTATCATTTCGTGTGCCATCTTACAACACGAGAATGAACGACCTTTTCTTGTTACCTCATAATAAAACAAACTTTGCTTATAATTCGCCTATTAATAGAATGTGTCTAGAATTTAATAATATTTCTAAATCCGCTGTTATTTCTGACATTTTTTCTTCTAACTTAAAGATATTCAGACGATCATTAATTACTTGCTTATTGTAAGTTTAAATTATTTTGATTTTTTATTATTTTTTCATCTGCTTTAGCTATCTAAGATTATAAGAATTACTGTTTTAGTATTTAATAATAATAATAATATGTTAATATTATAAGAATTGATTATATTATATATTATTTTAATTAATTATAGTAATAATTAAATATACTATATTATGCATTATGTTACTGATATACAAATAGTGTATTATTAGCGCTGCGCTGTAATTAGGACGATGTCCTGTTGTGTAGCCAAATTAATAAAAATAAAAAATTACTTGTAGTTTAGAAGTGAAGACCTTTTTTTTAGGTTATAACTTATATTTTAGAAATAAGGAACTTTCTGTTTTTCCCAATTAGGAAATCTTACCCAGGGCACGAAAAAAGCTAGTTATAGCCTAGGTGGCCTAGGTGGCTATAGCGCCTAGGGGCGCTACATTATGTCTTGCCTAGGTGCGCCAACGATGCTCGCGTGAGCTCTGCTAACAATGGTAGCTATAAATTTAAAAGATTCCAATATTACATCTGAAAACTATGAAGACTGTGAAGACGTTTTTAGAAAACGTTCAAAGAATAATTGTGTCCGAACCGAACTAATAATTAACTGAAAGTAACTTTTAACAAATATGTTTTTATATGGCTAATTACATCTCAATAATTATCAATAACAAGTGTCTACAAGCACATTAGTTGTGTTTGTATAATCAAGTACCCGTTCTCATTCATGAGAAACTTGAGCTCTTGACTTGTTATGAATGGTAACATCTCAACAAGTGGTCACATAGTATGTAGGCCTTTATAAGAAGCCGGCAGTCGGTCGTTTGACCGGTTCGCAAGGTTCATAAAAACCCCGGTCATATCTGGTCAAGTTGCTAGGAGCATACTGGTCACACGGGTCACGTGTACAGGTGTATCTATTGTTGCGTAATATGATACAGTCAGGGGCTGTACAGGTAACATCTCTTCCTCGTACACCGTGGACCATTTTATGATGCTCTTATTAAATGTCAAAATAAAGGTAACGTTTATTGAAAGTCATATGATACTTGAGGGTATGTGTTCTTGCATGTAATTTGTATGATAACATGAAAAGATAACCTCTACTTTCTATTTAGAATTTTAGATTTTTGTTATAAATTTTATTAACATTCACATAATAGAACTATGCACCAGGGACTTCGAACGGAACGAAAACGATAATATTTTATACCTGTTTTAACCGATTTAACTTAAATTCTTCAGTTTACGATCTGTTTAATAGATTAATACGAAGAAGGAAGATTTTTTTTACAAATACCCATATTATTTTTACCAGCCGATCGTAAGTTAAAAAGACAATGGTAGATTACTAAATTTCCTAGAGCTATATTTATTTACTGAAATGTGAAGTTTATTATTAAATTATTATGATTGAAAAATTAATTAATAAAGAGTTTGCCTTGAAATTAAAAATATATATTTGACTTGTGAATATTCTACCTGTTAAGAAATTGCATTTTAATTTACTAACAATAAGAATTAACAGTCACGTAAATTTCAGGGGTTACATTTTTAGAAAACTTTATATTAAGACTTATTTTCAATATTTATTTTAAATATATTTCAACTAATATTATTTTTACAAAACTTGAAAAAAAAAAAAGATCTACCGAAAGGCTATTTTCCTTGATGACCAGCTTTTGGACAAATGACAAGACTAATCTTGATGTAGACACATTAAAAGAAATATTACTGATTAAATTAAATTGAAGAAAACTGTGCGCATTTTTATAAAATGCTTCAAAGCAAAAAACATCTACCCAAAAAGATCCATAGTTCGGAAAAAATAAAAAAGATTTCTACTGAGTAATTTTAATGAATAAAGTTTGAAATCATTTAAAAAAAATACTGTGATTTAAATAATGTTCCTTTTAATAATATAAGTTAATTACCTGTGATTGAAAATTTTTATTTATTATAAATTATAATTATTTATTGCATATAATTTGTATTTAAAAAAAAAATGAATTAAACAATTATATTTGAATTATTAACCACCGTTCATGAGCTTCCGTCCCGAATTTTGAACTAAAATGATGTATGTACCGTATTTTTCGGACGATAAGACGCACCCCAAATTTATGAGACAATTTTTAGAAAGAATATTTATTATTACAGTAACTTGTACCAGCAACATTCTGTTTATCTTCACTCTCTGTACTATCACTCGTCTCGTTAATGTCATTGTTCGTATTATTTTCGTCTGAACTATTGTAGTCAATCTCTTCAAAAATCAAGTCATCTTCGATACTATCCAATGCGCTGCTATCCGAATTTTTTATAAGACTTTATAATCGTCTTTTCTTTTACAACTTCCCATGAATTTTTTACCCTGGTACTTTTCAAACTGTCGTCCGTTTCATCCGTTGCTGTAACATTGCGATTTAGCTTTATCATTCGTATATATATCACTCTTCCCACACAAAATTATTAAATGGTTTATTAATCGACCCAAGGGTTCTCGTTGACTTGAAAGGCCTCCAGAAATTACTAATTCTGTATTCATTTCTATTATATTTTCTTGGTTGATTCTATTTTATGCGCTCCGAATTGATTCCACACTAATATCGCACACTTTTGAAACAACGCACCTGTATCTTCGGACCATAAGACGCCCCCCAATTGTGAGTCGATTTTTCTGGGTAAAAAGGTGCGTCTTATGGTCCGAAAAATACGGTATATATAAATGTGATTTTTTTCGATGCTTATAATAATAACAATAATTTATTTGCCATTAAGCATACATAGTTATTTTGGTTTTGTTTTGTTTTAAGGGTTTGTTGATAATTCCATTTGAATACAATACGACTAAATGCAACAAATAAATAAATATATATGCGGCAAATATTTGTGATTGCACGTAAGCTCTGATGAGCTTGAATGTGCCACAATTCTTAAATTACATTTCAAGTTTGCTCATATTTATATGAATATATATTTACGTTTTTCTTACTTGGCATAGTTATATAAACATTTTTTCAATAGTTTCTGTTCCCATAAGTAACCATACATTAATTTTCGTTTTGCAGTTGTGATACAAATTAATGTTTCTAATTTCCGCCGGCACCATGTTATATATTCTGGGAAGAAAATATATATAACATCTTTGACCAATTCTCTTTTCGGCTCGGGGTTGCTCCATTAGTTTCCATTCGCGTACTTGTTCCATAATTATGTGAAATAATATTGGTATCTCTTGTTTTAGACTGGTATAGCAGAACCACTTTTGCATAGGTTTGACTGATGTTTAATATTTCAGTTTCTTGAGTATAGATATGGGCTGACGGGGTATCGTATTTTAAGCTGAATATTATTTTCGTTGCTCTGTTTTGCAATCTTTTTAGTCTCTCTAAATGGGAGTTGTATATTTCGCCCCATGCTATAATACTGTAGGATAAAATCGAATGCATAATTAAAAGCTTAATTATGAATATTAATTATATGTTACATTTATATTATAAATTAGTGAGTCAAATAAAGTATAATATTCATTAAAGAAAATATGTAAGAAAACATCTAATATTAGTGAGACGTTAGATATACAATTAATTTTATGGCAGAAAGTTATAAAGGAGGAAATATGCTTTGCTTCATGGTATAAAAGATTTAGTACAGTTAATAATTATAAAATATGCTAACCTGAGACCATGTGAAGTTATCGAAATAAATAAAATAAATATTAATAAATTATTTTATTCTTTTATGTAAGTTATCCACTAGTTGCTTGCAATGCAACAATCTGAGTTTGTTCTATTTCATTTAATCCTCGGGTTTAAGTATTTTTTTTGATAATAGCATAAGCAATAGCATTTTTTTTCAATTGGATGAATATTTGAGTTACGGGAGGGATACCCTAACAACCCTTATACCGGCACTTACGTGCCTGTCTGTCTGTCAGTTTGGTAAGAATTGTGGCGAAGGGTTTGATCTAGAAAATTGGTAATTTGGCATGCGTATACAATGGTTTGGCCCACATATAGCAAAAATACTAATGCCCGTATTCATTACATTGCACCCATAATTGTATAACGTTTCGATATATCAAAAGGGATCGTTAAAATCCAATTTTTGTATAGAAATTTTACAACAAAGCGTTACACATAGTTCCGTCTGTATACTAAGATTTGCCGTTAAAATTTCTAAATTTAAATGTAAATCGAAAACCAGATGAGATTTCTAAATATTATTTAAACAGTGAACAATATTTTACTAAAAATAAAAAAATCAAATCTAAACTCAAAAAAATACATAACGTAAAATTTCTTAATTAATCCCATAAATTGTATACAAATATTTAAATAACTTTAAAATATTAAAATATAAAGATTTGTTTTTTAATTTATTTAAAATTTATTTTATTGTTTAGTTGATTTTACTCGGTAGTATAGTAAAATTTACGAACCATTATTATACCACATAATATAGGTACTATAGATAGTAATATGTACAAACTAAGGGATATGAATAATTACTATTTTTGTTAGAAAAAAATATTTAATAATGAATTAGGAACGAATATGTTACAAGAACGACTTACTAATTTGTCAATCATGTGCATAGAAAGTGATATCCATAAAAAAATTAGACTTTGAGGACATAATAGAAGATTTTACACATCAGAAATTCCGGAAGAAGCCATCATCATTAACGTAAGTCTAATCCTCAAAATAGTAATCACTTCACCTATATTTGATATAAAGCTAACCATAATAACCAATAAAATCACTAAATAAAGTACATACTGATGTTTTCATACACTTTTTTTTTTTACTTTCTAAAAGGGCCCCAAACTCTGTGTGCCCAAAGGCCCCTGCATGGCCTAAGACGGCCCTGGTTACACATAAATTAATGTTTGGAATACGAGCATATGACTTCAAAGAAATATTAGTAACAAATATGTATTTATCGATTTTTATTTTTATTATATTGAGTAGCTGCAAATGAAAGCTGGTGATACGTGGACTAACAATCTAAATTTTATTAAAAATGTATACAACAAAAACGTACGTTAGTATGAGCACGTCAGTTAGTGTGTCATAAAGACATGAGGAAATATGTAGATCAATGAAGCGTATCTTATTAGATGTTGTACCATTACTTATGATTTACATATTCTGGAAGTAATAAACGAATCCATTAAGCAAATAACTATGAAAACAAATAGTACATAACATTAGTTTTGATTTAAATCAATCCAAAATGTAGACGCAATGTGGTAAATGACAGTGTTAGAAAACTATTCTAGTGGACATGACACTTAGGGCCGGTTTCTGAAAGCTTAGTAAACTATAAGCTAATGGTCAACTACGGTCACAATATAACAGTCCCATAAGTAACCATAGCAACGGTTTTCTAATTATTTGGTTAAAGTTAACTAAGCTTTCAAAAACCGGCCCTTAAGGATGATAGAGGACTGCATTAGCATTTTTGGCGCCTGGGACAAGACTAGAAATTGCAACCCCCGGCAAGTTTTACAATCCCGGTATTTCGGGATTGAATGTATATAATCTCGGGATCCCTCATTATATATGTTAGGATCAAGACTAGTTCTTGGACGTCCTGTGTAATATGTTACGATAGCAACTATATTATCATGACATATGTGTAACAGATTGTAAATAGACGTTGTAATAAATGCTCGTTTATGCGTTGTAATAAAAGCGTTTAGAAATATATTGTGCGATTTACAAGTATTTGCTTAAAAACGAAAGCTAATGCAGTATACGTGCACATACTCTGTCAAAAATTAATATAAAATATTTAAATATTTCAGTAATTATTATTTGTCTTTCATGTTTGTGTTAATTATAAAATAGTGGTTTGGTAAATAAGTAGATGTAGAATTTTAAAAATGATAAAAATATATACCTACCTAATTGTGTTTTAGTTAATCTTATGTTCTAAATTACATTTAGCAAACATCAAGTTATTGGTTATAAGTTATTGTATTTTTATAGTATATCTTAATATACTAATAAACTTTCAAAATGCATATGTAAGCTTAATTTTTTGGAAACTTATAAACTCCAACAGAACACAACTTAATTTAACTATTGATGTTTGATGTACCTAATTAAAAATAATAAAAAATTAATTGTTTCTTAAGTAACAAAAATGCAGAAATGAGGACACACATTTAAAAGGGCAGCCGGAGTAGAACAATACAGGGTCATTTTAAAGTATTGTTATTATACAATATGTGAGCCATCGTAAGTACCGCTACTTATATTTACAAAATAAATTAGGTTATGTTAGTGTAGCGATATGATCTTTTTAAATTGCTTAATTTTCTCCCCAATAATAATTATTAACTTTAAATCTAACATTTTAAATCAGAAGTCTTTTTCATCAGAGGATATTATTGTTACTATACTTTATCACATCAATGAGCGCATTATTGATATCACGTTACTTCGAAGACATATCTTCATTATCTCATTGTCAGGTCAATTGTTATATCACTATCAGTGTTACTTCTATGGGCGGTTTACTCTAGAAGCAGAGGCGCATTAAGCGGTGGGTGGACTGGGCGGCCACCCGGGGCCCACGAAGCCGGGGGGCCCACTTAGGTATTAGTATATTGGTAAATTTATCATCTTAAATTGGCTTAAAATAATAGAGGGTCCATTTTAATTTTACCGCCCAGGGCCCCCAAGCAACTTAATCCGCCACTGTCTAGAAGACAAACCATAATTAAATATTAATCTGTACAATTCTTACTGTAACGCATAGTTTTAAGCTGTTTTAAATATATGCAGTGGCGGACTTTCGCAGAGACAAAAAAGACAATTGTCTTGGGCCCGATTTGGGAGGTGACCTTTTTTTTGATCTTCACTTGGATTTGGGAGGTGAGGACCTTTTTTTTGCTGTTCACTTGGTTGAGGTCCCGTAAATGAAAAAAATGTCTTGGGCCCGGCGAAGGCTTAATCCGCCACTGAATATATGTATGAATTATCAGTTCCGATAATTTTTTGTAGAGACAGAGCGCGTTCCTAATTGTTTTTCTCTTTTCTATATCATAATCATAGTTCCCAATTATTCTTTTAAAGAAATATGTTTAGAACATTCATATCAAGCGGCAAAAATACTGTGATTAATTAAATAATAATAATAATAATTCTTTATTGGAGTTGTTTGTATAAATAGTGATGCATTAACTCAAGTCAAATATTGTTCCATTACATACATACCAAATATTAGTTATATCTTGATTCCTGAAAATTCTGTCGATACATAAGTATGGTGCAACAGTCTAAAAAATAAAAATAAAATAATAATAATAACTGTTTTGAAACGTGTCTACCAATCAAATTCGAAATCTTCACTAATTGGGTGGACCTACGCAGAGTTAAAATTTTGATGAGATGGATTAATTTCTATCGTACCTTATACTTATGTTTTTATCCGTTGGCGTTGGCAGTTGAATGTCATTCAAATTATTTTTCTGCGGCATCAGTGATAGAAATTAACTTAAAAGATGCCAAATTTTACATTTAAAAACTATACCAATGAAGACGTATTAAATTTAGTTCAAAGCATAACTACGTCCAAACTCTAGTAATAATACAAAAATCATTAAATTTAATCATTAAATGAAACAATGGCTGAATCAAAGGGGAAGAGAGAAATAATATCTATTTCACCCATTGCCACCAAAAATATGTATTTTGCAGCAATTTTAGTTAACAGCAATCTCTAAAATTAATAGATTTCTTAAAAAATAAATTAAATATTTTGTTTTGTTTTTTACTTTATAAATTTGTATTTAATAATAGGATTGACGCTGGGTACCCAGGTACCCACTACCCGACCCGTTAAGATTTTACCTGGTTCCTATTTTGATTACTCGGTACCCGTTATCTACCCATTACTCGTTAACTATTACGGGTAGTGGATAATTAACAGGCAATTGTAAAGTATATTAAGTACCGTATATTCCGGCGTATAACGCGCACCGGCATATAACGCGCACCTCAAATCTGAATAGATTTATTTTAATTTTTGCATGTATTCCTCGTATACCGCGCACCCTTATAATCTGCTTTCCTGGAAACACTTTTATGCCAATATTCCTTCATAACAATCGTATGTATAAACTAATGACGAAAGTACATCTGAATTTGATGATATACCTGATAATATTAGCGAAGACAAATTTGATGAACTTTTTATGTCATAATAAAGATTATTTAAATTAATAATTAAGGTAATTATTTACACTATTACCATTCTAATCTTCGAACGGGTAAGTTTTATACCCGGCGTATAACGCGCAGTCAACAAATTTGACAAAACTTTCAATGTTAAAACTGCGCGTTATGCGCCGGAATATTTTTTTATCTATGAGTATTATGTTGTAAACATTTTCCCTATTATTTTTCATAACTGAAAAACTGAAAAGATGGAAGCAGGCCGCAGGTAGCCCTTTGGCTCTTTTCCATCTTTAATTTACAGGGTAGCTGGTTTCAAACACCCGGTTCCAAAATTTTTTAAATCTCGTCATTCCTATTTAATAGTTATAAATAAATAGATAATTAGTTGGTTAATTTTTTTTTGCGCACAATATCGATGGATATTTGCACCTAACGCAGCCCATCTAATGGTGAGTTTAGTCAACACTTAGCGATAGCTGCTGCGTTAATTTGAATCTTACTCTTAGTTTTAGTCTTGGCTTTCATCGTCTTGAATGAGTACGGGTTTATACAATGTTTTAACGAGTTTTAACTTTTAACAAGTAACCAATGAGACGTCGAGTTTAACGCACGCGCATAGTATCATTTTTCTAAATGTCAAAAAATTAAAATTTTTGGTTATTGACAAATATAACATTGTGTGTAAACATGTACCGAAATAAGTCTAGAAGTGTTGCTGCTATTTATGGCCTTATGTTGGCCACGATGGGTGCTTTTAGAATTTAAATCGGGGTGCGCGCACGCGCATGGTGCGTTTTAACGTGATTTACTCCCAGCCGTAGGAAAGTTAGAATTTAGTTATCTTTCAAGGCCAGAACCATAGGACTAAAATTAAAGAAATGTGTTGTATGAACTTGCTCGTAGCGATACGATAGTTTATCTTTTAAGGATAAAATTAAAATATAGGAGTAAGACTAAAGCTATCGCTAAGTGTTGACTAAACTCACCATTAATGACTACACTACATATTAAATATAATAAATTATACAATAAATAAATAAACAAATAACTAAAATCTTATACTCACACTCAATAAGAAAAATCTTGCACGGACAAATAGAAATAAATAAGATAAAGAGCTCGAAAAATTGAACAGACGCCGGCTGATGGTAAGAGGCTGTAAAGGGGCCAATTATCATCGAATATCACAGTCTAGAAATAGAACACATTAAAAGAAACCGCAAGACTTCACAAATAAAACAGTAATTTCGATTCTCTCAGGAAGAGTATCAGCCATAAATTAATACTAAACATATTTTCGAATCTTTCTTATTTATTTATGGAAGTGAGAAAAACGTAGGCAACAAATTTGTAGTTCTGGTGGTTCCGGCACTATTTTTTTTGTTTTTATTCAATACACTGCTCTGAATTATGTTAGGTTCTAATAACCTTAGATGCTGGATACAAATCTTTTAAACTTACTAAGTAACTAAATCAGTCCTAATCAAATGTAATACTTATATTACAGATTAAATATTATAAGCTAGATAACATCTGCTTAATCGTTAAAATACAAACATAACGTCCAGGAATATCCGTTACCTGTAATCTACTCAAGGAAGTATCAAATATATGTATTCTCAAATAAAATATAATCTACCTAACTGTTAAGCCAACCAGACAACGACAAAAATCACAATCCGTCGGTTATAAGCAAACGGTCATACAAAAATAAAAATATAAAAATAAATGTCCCTTGAGGGCTATTAAAAATAAAAATAACCAAAACTCACCATCAAATATATCCTAACCCTTAAAGTAAAGGGACATAGCGCTTGAAGTCCCTTGTAGTGATGTACGGAAGTGTATTTTCCCACATATTATCTAACTGGACAAACCAGTTTTTATAAGGGTCACCTTAAAGGGTCTCGGTCATATGGCCAAAGGGTCCGGTTGAAGGGTTAACTGACCGGTTTTAAAAAGACACATATTTTTATAATAAGGGGTCAGCTGAGGCCGAGACCCTTTTCCTTAAAAATTGCAAGAACCGGTTTGACCATACCTGCTAGATCAAACGGACAGTGTACGGTGGGAACCAAACCTTATATGTATTATGTTCCGGTATATGACGTCTTACCTATTATCATATTATATCATTTAATTGGCACTTTTAATTATTTGTTTGTTTTTTAAACATTATTGCAAAATAACTGTTGCAAAATAACAACTTGAATTTACATAAATATGGTCAATTTTCTATTAGATATTCCGGCCATAATGAATGAAATAAAGGAAGCCTTTGAAGCGCAATAGTAGCGACTATGTTTTGTACGTTAAGGGTCTCGATTTCGAATCCCGGTTAGGGCATGAATGTATTCGATTAATTTGCATTCATCTATTTATTTATTAATACAGGTTTCTCAACAGGATACTATACCAATTACAGAGAAACACACCACAATTATAAAAAAAAATTTAAAAAAAACTATTGCAGCGAACAAAACAAAAAAACAGAAAGAAAGGAAAAATTAAAAAACTAACCATAATATTAAATTATTTTTGCAAATAAATTTCTAAATTTATATACAGGGTGGGCCATAAATCACTGACCATTCTATTTTTGATATAATTTTTTTATTTTTTATTTTTTTTTCTCTTTTTATTTTCCAATATTAGAAACAACATTTTGGAGATTCGGTAACCATGTATACGATTGAGGAACGAGCAAAAATTGTTGAGTTATTAACGGATGATCCTGATTTTATGAAAAAAATTATAATGACCGATGAAGCGCATTTCCATTTAAGTGGTTATGTTAATAAGCAAAATTTTAGAATCTGGGGCACTCAAAACCCAAGAGTGATTCAACAGCGTCCGTTGCATCCACTTAAAGTCACAGTTTGGTGCGGAATATCAGCAGACAACATCTACGGCCCGTACTTCTTCCAAGACGAAGATGGAAATGCATTGACTGTAAATGGTGAGAGTTACAGGGCTATGTTAGAAAAAATTTTGTTTCCTGAACTTGATAATACACAAGAAATGTGGTTTCAACAAGACGGAGCTACGTCCCAATCTGCAAGGGAAACAATGAATTTGCTGCGAATGGTTTTTGGTAACCGTATCGTTTCACGATTTCGAGATGCCATCACGATCACCCGATTTAACACCACCAGATTTCTTTTTGTGGGGATATTTGAAAGATCGTATATACGCAAATAAACCGCAAGGACTGCAACAACTAAAAGACAACATAATAAATGAAATTATTGCGATTTATCAACCAGTTTTGGCTTCAGTTATGGATCAGGTACAGCAAAGAGCAGCAGCTTGCAAAGAAGCTGATGGCAGGCATCTAAAAGATATTATTTTTTGAATTTAATTTTTTTTAAACTCTTCATGATTAAAACTATCTTTTGTAATCAAAATTATTCATTTTCAATAAAAAATAAAAAAATTATATCAAAAATAGAATGGTCAGTGACTTATGGCCCACCCGGTATGTCACATTGAAATATATCTGAAAAATTAACATGGGCTGAATGAATATATGTTAAACAATAATGGGAGACGATTTATGCGTGAATTGGTTGCTGAATTTGTTTTAGAGAAGTTTATAAAAATTTACATTGTAGTGTAAAATGTGTATGAACACGGAAATGGAATTTACTTAGTAATTCGGGACAGTCAGTCATATTTGAAATAATTTTAAATACAAAAGAAATATCAAGATAGACCCATTTTTTTTCAAGTGACATTAAATTTGATTTATTATTAGAAAATTTGTTTATCATGTATTTATTGTTTTTTTTTTTCATCTTTCAATTCCATCAATGCAAAAATTATAGAGAGGTGACTAAAAAACTGTGGCAAATTCAACCTAACTCCTAACGAAATAAAAACTCAAAGTTTTCCGGGTTGAAATATTTTTGAAATTTGCTCCTGATTTTATTATAAATGCTAACATTTTGTATGAATTATATTATATTATTAACATGAGCATCCAATCTAAGTTTACTATACAAAGTTATCATCCTGATTAAAATGAACAAAGTGGAAACAAAACTTCGTTTTCTGCTTTGGGCGCTGTCGATGTGATTGACTTTTGCCCTACTAACTTATGTCCTTTATCTATGATCTGTTCAGTATCAGGTGTTTCCATGTAGATCAGATCCTCGTTACCATTCTGTCTTCTTTTATTCTCATTACTTGTCCTATCCACCGTAATCCTCTACAATGCGCAGATAGCGACAACGGAAAATTCTCCGGTGGGTCGATGGTCAACGGAGGTTTGCCTAAATAAAACTAATCAGTGCATTTTTGTTTTTTACTGCTCTATTAAAAACGCCTCTATTAAAATTCTGTTGACCCCAACAATATAAAGGCGACAAAGGCATAACCTAATTATGAAATCATGTAAGAGATGGTGTGCATTTATTTCTACATAGGCATTTGATAATTTTGCGTTCTATATTGATTTTGACAACCTTTGGTGCTGCGACGGCCTCTCAAAATGAAGAAATGCTTATCCATACAATACAAATAATTACACTGTATGGCTTGAGTGAAATATATAGATATTTTGTTAAGTGGCATTTTTTTTTTCAACTATGCACAAACATTTTTATGAAATAAAATATTTTAATTTAGTTTAACAAAGATCGTAGGTTATTGCACATTTCTGATATTCCCTTAATTTATTAAATAATATTTACAAGTTTTTTATGGTTTTATATTAATACGTGGTTCTCATTACAATTTGGTTGAAATTGAAGTTTTTGCCTAAATTATTCATATTGTCATATAATTTTGTTAAAGATTAAATTAATAAAAATTCAATTTAACAATTCGTTTAGTGTAGTATTTTTAGAAACGAAGGTTGCTTACAATTTATTTTATACCTGTTATTTGTATTGTTCTATCCATACAATTCCTGAAGGCAATATATATTTTATTATTTATTTTAAAATATATAACTACCAAAATAATTATAGCTAACAGCAAAATATTTGTAATTTAAATGTCCATTACTTATTTTTTCTGTCTGCAATCCAAATATGTAATTAACACCATGTAACAACTAATAAATATTATACTTAACATTAACACCTCAGACAAATAACCTGTTGAATCACGTTTTTTCATTATAGTTTTGCCGTTCTCAGGTGTCATTGACTACCTTCGCAGTGTAAATAGATCTTTTTCACACGTTTAGCTGTTCATGTATGTTTTTCAATTCACTGCCAGTTTTCCTCTTTTTCTCTATACTCTTGGAGATCCTTTGAGAATTTCCTTTGGCCACCTTTCTTATTTCATCCTTTCAATAACCATTCCGTACCATCTTAATGCTCTATTGTCTAACCATTTTACCATTGTTGAGGTAACTTCCATTGCATACCATATTTTCGTTGCTCGTACTTTTTTCTTGTTCAAATATAATTTCAATGTCCAATTCGATAGTTCTACTCTTATCTTATTTCTTTATTTTTCATATTTTTACCCCATATGGTTACATTTAACACCGGAGTTACCCTTTTTACTCTTATGATATTGTCATCTGTATTCATCTACCTTCCCTGAATTTAATATAATGTTCCCAAATATCTAAAATTTGTACGTGTTTAGAGTGTTTTGTTATAGATGTGTAAGTCCTTTGATTGTCCCTTAATTGTCCACACCATTCCAGTTGGCAAAGATGCATAAGTGTGGACATGACATGTCGTTGGCTTATGCTAGCAGGCCGCGTTGCATGCCAGTTGCAAACCTACTGATGGCGGTCTGGATCAAAGAAAGACGCACCAACACTTATAGTGTGGATGTGCCAATCAACATACAAATACAACTTGAGTATACAAAAAGTATTTCACAAGCTACGTTGAACAGGCTTGATAACAGGCTGATGCGCTCTACCCTGAGCTGATAGTGTGGACGTCCCTGTCATCTGGCAATACTTTATTTTGGCAACTGGTGTAGTGTGGACGCAGCTTAATACAGATGTATTTCACCTTTTTGAAATCAATATTTAGTCCCCAAGCTTCGTACTCCTCTCTTAATGTCCTAACCATGTATAAAATATCGTCTTCTTCTTATGCAAATATCACTTGATTATCAGTAGTGGTGGACCGGGAAATTTTAACGGACCTGGAAAGTTAGAATAAATCGGCCCCATGAATTATTGTACAGGGGCCTGTTTGATACAGGAGCCTGTTGTTCACTGTAACAGCACAAAGCGTTAATCAATGATTAATAGATATTAAATTATAAACGTAGATACGGATATAATTTGACGTTGATAGTTATCTGACATTGACTATTTCAAGTTTATTTATTATCAGAAAAGGTTCTTTTTAATACAACTTTTGTACTTTATTTCATTGGTAAGCAAAAAAATAGTCACATAAACAATATCAAATGTATGTTAAGAAATTGCTTTGTCAGTGACTCATTAATGTGCCTTTGTAAGTTTTCCCATGTGCGCCACCGTTAAGTATCAACTTATAAAATTAATTTAATGAGCAGGAAATTCAAACACCTATCTCTCATCATTTATGAACGCTCTGTATAAAAATTGGACTTCTAGAAATAAATGTATAAAATTTCTTTATTGCCATCCATGTTTTTTCATATGTGAAGATAATGCATATTTATGTTCACATATTTCTAAGATCAAACTATGTATACAGTATTCATTTGGATACAATACCAAATATAATTTGGGGTGTTTAATAAGTTAGTGACTCTGATAATAAATGGAGCTTAGATCGCAAGTTTGTTATTATTTCTCACATTTGTCATTCTTTGTAGACTATACACTAAAGCCGCATTCAGAGCTCTTTGAAATTAACACGTTGTGTTGCTATAGACTGTTTTAACGAGGGCAATTGGTATGATCGGACAAGCTCGTACTATATCGCTCAACAGTAGTATAGTAACGACAAAGCACGAGCATGTCCGATCATACCAATTGACTTCGTTAAAACAATCCATAACAACACAACTAGATCTGTAAAATAGTACATTTTTAAAAGCGTTCGGAAATGGATAAGTTTTTGTGTATTTACTGCAATGAAAGAAAGTGAATTCTATTTTGCATGAAAAAATCATTAAGAAAATTGGAACAAAGCTAAAAAAGTATTACAGGAACTCTGGTACCTCGTATGGAATGGTTCAAAAGTTGTTCACTGAATTTCGTTCTGGTCTTACGAGCACGATTGTTGCTAAGCGCCAGGGACATCCGAATGAGGTTCCAACTGAATAGATGGTCCATAAAATGCATTTTATGATATCGTGTTGGACGACCGTCGAGTGGAGACACCCGAGATAGCCAAGATGGTAAACATCTCAGACGAACGTGTGTTTCATATCTTGCTCGAACATTTGGTCATGAAAAAACTATCGGTAAGAAGGCTGCCTCGGTGCATCGGCAAGCGCAATCCAATCCAGTTTTTGCGGCGTTTCATAACCATTAATGAAACATAGATCCATCACTACACATTTGAAATGAAACTCAAATGAATAGTCAAATCAATGACCTGATGAAAGTACTCCGTAGAAGGCAAAAAGGGTTCCTTTGGCCGGAGAAGTCATGGCCACGATTTTCTGGGATTCCCAAGGCATAATTTTCATCGGCTATCTAGAACTTACTATCGAGAACTTGAATATTAATACTATCTAGAATATTACACCGCTTTATTGGATTAATTACACGCAACATTGATGAAAAATCGACCCCATTTGACAAAGAAAAAAGTTCTGTTCCACCATGAAAATGCATTAGCACACTCGTCCGCAATTGTAACGTCGAATTGCACTAAGAACTGCTTCGTCATCTACCACATTCTCTAGATTTGCACAAGGAGATTATTACTAAAACAAATGGCCATTTTGCAGAGTTTGAGAAATCGTACTTTGTGGAAGGTTTAAGGAAGTTGGAATATCGTTGGCCAAAATGTTTTGAGCCAAAAGGAGATTTGCTTTCAATATTGAAAAATAAGTCACATTTTGGTTAAAACAAATCTTTCATTTCGAAGTCACTGACATATCAAACACCCCTCATATTAATTAATTTTATTTAATTACTTATTAATGCCCCGCAACTGCTGGGGGCGCAAAATGTGCAGTATAAAGGGCGCAATATATTCAGTTGTGAGGAGGGGGTAATAACATCAAAATCCAGCTTTGTGTTTCTATAAAAACATATTAACATATTAAGTTCTGGAAGCTACTGAAACTGAGTTAACAGGTTCTTGCCCCTATCTTTTCTACGGGTGTATTCTGTAAGAAATGCGTTAAAATTAGCGTCAGGTTAATATTTTTATTTTAACTCCATGTCTAACGTCATTATCCAAAAATGCTATTCTGTAAGAGCATTTGTTAAGGTAAGCGTTAATACAATATTTGTTAACGCGAGGCGCTAATTCACCCTGTAGAGAGGCTAATATTAACTGCACGCGCATGCGCTGTTACGTTGAATTTTAACAGGAGTATTTATTTAGACAAATGCCAAGAGAATCTTAACCTAATATTTCGGTGTTGAATATAATATTCAGTGGCGAAATTTATTTTAAAAATGGAACAGAAATGTTTGGTCCTGTGATACTCATTATAACTGGTTTCCACAGTGTATTAAATAAAAATATAACTTTATTCAACTTTTGTTTAGTCAATTTATATACTACATTGTATTATAACAGTTTATCTAATTTTTTAATAATATGTGAATTATATGTTCATTCTTTTTTCTAAAAAGGTGTTCGGTGATATTAATTATTAAATTTGATTTATTACGCTATTTCTACCCTGGAATAACACTGTTGTGATCGTTATTATCAATCTCATCAATTGTTTCTTCAAATAATACACCATTAAAATGTACTGCGAGTTTTTGAAACACGGCGGAGGCATAAGTGAAGTTTTGTAGCTTTCAGAGGAGTATAATTTTAAGTTCTGTGTCTCAACAAAAACCAAAACTGCTCTCCAGTACTCCATTTACTTCCTTTCTATACAACAGGGATGGCTAAGGCGTCGACCGCGTTCGACTGGTCGACCGCAAGGTCGACCGCAAGGCCTCTGGAAGACGCCCGCGAATCTGACTTGAACATTGACAAATCATAGTGATAAATGCAGAGCGTACTTAGATAAAAAAATAATAATAAAAAAGTAAAAATTTAAAATTATTCTCTGCAATTAGTAGATTTAAAAAAAAAAAAATTTCAATTGCTACTTTTTTCTGCAGAAAACACAGCTAAAAAGAATTATTTCAGTTAATATTAAATGCGATGTACATTTGAAATCAATGGCTTTAAATGTGAGCTTCTGGAAATTAATAAGCGGGGATAAATATCCAAATATTTGGAGAGTTGTTGCATATTTCAATACCTTTTTTATGTGAACATATTTATGCGAATCAGGATTTTTCTGCATGAATGCGGCAAAAACTAAATAGATCATTTGAAAAATTAGATCCTAATTTATTTTAATAAAATTGTAGAACAATAATTTTCTTTTTTTTTCTACATTTTCTTAAATTTTTTTAAATGCAGGACAAGTTCTAGTAAACAGTTATTTATATGTAATTTTATAGCAGTCATAGTGAAATGACTTCGTCATCAGCTCGTAAGTATCTTCTAAAAACGTCACCAATTCATAAGTATTTCAAATTTCATTAAAAAAAGACGCCCGTTCGTAAGTATCTTAAAAAAAAAAAACTTCGATTTGTGAGTACCTAAAAAATTCTTAAAAATAACACCAATTCGTAAGTACCTTCTAAAAAAACGTAGTCGCCTGCGGGAAAACCTTCACCAATAAAGTCGCCCCCAACGTCTAAAAGTTTGGCCATCCCGGCTATACAATTACTTGAACTTGCGTCTGGGTTGCTTGTATAACAAAAATTATGAAGCGTCATTCTTATCTCTACTATAAAGAATTCACTTTATAGTAATAGAAAGTTGATAAATATTACTATGTTGATAAATATACTAATAGTTGATAAAATATACTAATTTTAAGTAATAGAAAGTTGATAAATATTACTACCGTCTTGTGTTTTATTCATTTTTTTAAAAATAATATCACATTTGCTTAAATAGGATCAGCCATTTTTGCAAACTAAACACTAGCGTTAACTTTTAAAGCCACCGTTTCGGTAGGCGCTTATTGTAGAACGTTAACTGGCTATTTTAACGCCGTCGCGCTATAATTTTAACACATATATGTTTAGTGAATAGCATTTAGGTTAATAATGGTGTTAAAAAAATTAACGTCAGTTTCTGACGCTAAGATTTTAACATCATGCTTAGAGAATAGATCCGCAAGTGTGTCTATACTTCACGCAAAAGTGAAGACTACTAAATCCTCTGCATATCGTGTTAGTTACGTATTTGCGATTTTTGATATAGTGGATGATTGATTGATTATTAAATAAACATTTTCGATGTTTTATTTAGTTGTATTAAAACAATTTTAAATAATTTCTCTGGGATATTCTTAATTCTCAAATACGTAAAGTAAACATCACTGTTGCAGCCTCATATTTCACACTTACAATCTTTTATTCTTTAGAGAAGGAATTGAAAATCATAGTGATGTTGTTAAATATTGTATTAAATAATACACTGACCGCTCGCCTTATAACAAGGAAACCCTTTTCATACAATAGGAAGATATTCCACGAAACAGTTGATGTGCGAGATTCTTTGTCCCGGAATTATCGGTGCATAGGAATCTCAACCCTTCAGACCAAAGGGCCAGGTTAATGTTTTTTATGCAAGTCTACGGCGCTTCCCTATAATACAATATAAACAGGGGTACATTAGGGTTCATTCTATATGCATGTCTATGCATACGTGATTGTTCTAATGAAGCAAATTGATTATATGTGATTTTTAATCTTTATTGTAAATAATTGTTGTAATATTTTATTCTCAAGTAGCCAACGTATATTTTTTTAATTCGTGATTAATATCAGTTTAAGTTACTTAAGTTTTTTTAAATATTTTTTCTGATTTGTTTGAGATATTGTTATATACTTTTGTATTATAAATGAATAGAAAAAAATATTAAGAAGATGAAAAATGCTGGGAATATTTTATAATGTATTTTTAAGTGGATGTTATTAATCAATAATAAAATCGTACTAGTCGCTTATATTACGAATTTACGATTTACAATTGAGAAGTTATTACCGTTGGCGGCGCTGTTTTTCAAGGCAATATGGCTGAATTGTTTAGTATTCAGCTGTGAATATGCTAACAGGGAACAGGTTAATTTAAGTACAGTACTGTTTTATTTTATGAAAATGTATCTATCGACATTCTAACAAAAAATCAACACTAGAAAATATGTAATAGTTTCAAACAGTACTTCAGTCGCGTAGTACAATATTTGACCACCAGACTGCGTATCCGAGCGTGTCAGTTCTCAATATGTACATATTTAGGGTGACCAACCGTACTCTTTAAAGAGTACATGTACTCTTTTTGAGCAAATAAAATTATGTACTCTTACTTTTTCTAAAAATTCAATAAAAGTACTCTTTTTTAAACAAATTGAAGAAATGAAGAATTTTCAAAATTGTCAGCTGATTCAAAATGAATTAATTATTTTGAAGAAAGAAATCAAACAACATTTTCAGAATTCCGAGAAATGTTCTGAAGATATGTTCATTTTTTTCGCGATACCAGCGCACAACGCAAATGCGGAAATTATTTTCAGCATGATGAAGAGTATTTGGACTGCTGAAAGAAACAGACTCTTGCCAGAATCAGTAAAAAACTTACTGATGGTACAATTTAATTTTAAAAATTTTAATTGTGAACAATTTTTTAAATATTGTGTGGACAATCAAAATTTGTTAAAAGATGTGAAAAGCAAAACCAAATATCTATGGTTTTGCTGATCGTTCGTGCTTAAATTACGTTTTGTTCGTCCTATAATATGTTTTGTAATATTTATATAGTTTATTTTTGCTTATATTGTTTATTTTGATTTTTTATTTACAAGTATTTTGTATCTTAGGAATTTTTCGTTCGTAAGTTACGTTTTGTTCATCGTATAATATGTTTTGTAATAAGTATATTGTTTATTTTGATTTTTTAAATACACGAATTTCTTATCTGAGCAATTTTATTATTTATTAAATATATAAATGACTATTGACGAAAATGATAAGACGATAGTTAATAGGTATGTAGGAATTGCTATATAAAATATGGGTACGATTTTTTTTTTTTAAGAAATGTACTCTTTATGTTGGGTTGAGTTGGTAACCCTATACATATTATACAGGTGATGGAACGGATTCGTCAGTCATAGCGATTTAACATATGTAAAAAACTAGTTATGCAATTTCTAACTTTCCTAATTATTTTAAATCAAAAATTCCACGGTCAAAAATGTTTAAATTAAATTTTGCATACTCTATACAAGTAGTGTCAAACTGGCGGCCCGAGTCTCGCATTTTTGTGACCCGCAACGACTTCTTAAATAATAAATTTTTATATACTATAATAAATTTTTATACGAGGGTTACCTTTTATGTTTCTACAAACGACCACTAGATGGCAATATTGAAATGTGTCATTATTATATTCGTAAAAATTTACATTTGTTATTGTGAAATCAGTGCAGCAGATATATTGACAGAGTAGTTTGTTGACAGTGAGCGTTTAAGAATAAACAAGTTTGTGAAAAAATGGATATTACTCGTGAAGGTTTTCATTGGATGATTTTTTACGATTTTAGTAAGGCCTAACTCAACAACAATGCATAGATTCACTTCGTTCAACTTTTGGTAATGATGCACCATAAAAAAAGACTGTTTACAATTGGTTTGCAGAATTTCGTCGTGGACGTGCGTCCGTCAGTGATGAATCTCGTAAAGGTCAACCAAAGTCGGTTGTGATTAAAAAAAAACATCGATGCTGTGCGCAAAATGATTGAAGAAGATCGGCATGTGACTTACCGTGAGATATAGGCATCCTTTGGCATTTTACAGACTGCAATACATTCGATTTTGCATGAACATTTAGCTGTGAAAAAGATCTGTTCCCGATGTATTCCTCATGATTTGACCGAAGCTCAAAAAAAGGCTCGTATTGATTGGTGTAAAAGAATGCTAAAAAAATTCAACCTAGGCACTGTAAAATCCGTATACAACATCGTTACAGGTGACGAAACTTGAACTATGAACCGGAAACTAAGCAACAATCCACTGTTTGGATCTTCCAAGATGAATCGAAACCCACAAAAATTGTTCGTTCTCGAAGCACTTCCAAGAAAATGATCGCTTGTTTCATCGGTTGTACTGGACATATCACAACCATGCTTTTAGAGTGTTGGAGAACAGTTAATGCTGCCAACTAAACTATTGAATAGAAAAATAAGTTCCCGATGATTGGAAAACTCGCTTGTGACTCTGAAAATAAATCCCAAGTTTCTGACAATTTCTTTGACAATGAAGTGGACGTGTTGATCAAAAGTTAATTTAGTATCCAAGATGATTCCAAGGTCCTTGAATTCTGATACTTATTGCAGAGGCAAACCATTTAAAGTGAAGTTATATTTAAGGGGATTAATGAATCTTGTGAAAGTCATTACCTTGCACTTTGTTGGATTCAATGTTAGTTTGTTAATAGTACAGTAGTCAAAAAGCCTGTTCAAGACATCTTGGAGTTCTAAACAATGTTCAATCTTGGTAATACATTTAAATAACTTTAAGTCGTCAGCATATAATAAATGTTTAGAATATTTAAAACATGTACCGATGTCACTAATAAATATGGAAAATAACAGAGGCCCTAAATGGGAGCCCTGTGGCACACCTGATGTGACATGAACTGTGGGAACTTAAAATTATTTACAACCACAAATTGAGTGCGATTGAAAATGTATGACTCAATCCACCGCAACAGATCGCCACTTATTCCAAACTTCTCTAGTAATGTTGGATGATGCACTTTATCAAATGCTTTAGAGAAATCAGTGTATACTGACTACAGTATACACTGGTACAGTATACGCATGGTCACTAGACCTGTTGCCAAAGATCAACAGACTCACTTGAAAGTTGAACAAAAGGCACCATATTAGTCAAGACCGATCTACCCTTGAAAAACCCGTGCTGCTACAGGGAATAGATTGTTGAATCATAAAAAAATAATTTTTCAACTACACAGGCTTCAAAGATTTTTGCAAATATTGACAATAAAGAAATAGGTCTGTAGTTTTCAACGTTGGATTTGGAACCATTTTTAGGGTTTTGTAGGTATGACCAAAAAACCCTTATACCGTCATTTTGTCGTCTGTCTGTCTGTCTGTCTGTCTGTCTGTTCGGTCAAAATTGTAGCCAAACGGCTAAACCTAGAGAGTTGAAATTTGGCATGCTTATACAACTCGTTGACCCGCACATAGGAAAAATACTAAAACATCTAAAAAACATATCCCTCTAAAAATATAAACAAATATGTGCTCATCGAAAAAAAAAAATATTTTTTTTAAATTCTGAGTAGGGTATCAAATGAAAGCCCTTAGTACGTGGATTAACGACCAAAATTTTATTTTTGCAAAATAAATTATTTTGATGCGATTTTTGCCAAAATTGTGCAAAAAAATTTTTGTCCCACACCCTGTAGCCCAGATGGTTTAAACTAAAAATCTGAAAAAATTCTAAGTAATGTACATTGGTGTGAACCGGAATAGTACAACAGGAATTTTTGATCAGATTATGTTTTCAGAAAATAACGCATTTTTTGTGTTTTTAACTAAAATATGTTAACTATTTAATACGTTGTGTAACATATCACAACTATAACTCTCGTGGCGTGGTTGGATTCGTCATGCGCTTAATAATATAAAGTTAACTTGCAAACTAGGGTTCGAATCCTGTTGATTTTATTTTATTTTTTTTTTGCATTTTTATTTTGTTTAAATTATTTTGTTAAAATTCTAGTTATATTTGGTAAATAGTGCATTTAATTTTTAAAAGCGTAAATTTAATAACCAGTGGAAAGTGTTGAAATTATAATTTAATTGTATGTTTGACGAAATCAAAGGGCGGGACTTATGATGTAAGCAACCAATGGAAGCCATAGGTGCAATTTTCAAAATCTTAATGAACTTTGCTATATAAGAAAAATACTGCATATATTTAGAAACTCAAATAATGGTATTAGGCATTCGAATTAAAATTCATAAAAAAATATTTTGACATAAAATTTGTTTTGGCATCCCAAATAATCATCGTTCAGTTACTAAATACCTGCAAAACCCAGAAATGTGTGAAAATTCACACTTCACATCAATTTTTAAATACGGGAGCAACTTTCCATACGTTCGGAAAAACACCTTTTTTTAGGGACGTATTAAATATAATAATTAAAGGATCAACAATGGTACTATTACAATTTTTAATAAATAATGAAGGTATTCCATCTGGACCAGCATTCTTTTTAACGTCCAATTTAGTGATTTGATTGGTTATATCTTGTTCAGATATGTGATCTACTAAAAAGGCACTATTATTGCAAAAAATGTTAGTATTACTGTTAATAACAGGTGTGATTGGTTCAAACACCGAAGTAAAATATTCGGAAAAAATATTGCATACTGACTGAGTATCTGAAACCTCGTTGTTATTTAATTTGATGATTGCTGGAATTCTGCAGGTTTTTTTCTTACTATTAACGAAGTTCCAAAAGGGCTCAATATCAGGGTTAAGTGAATCTTCAGTACGCTTTATATAGTTCTTGTAGTCGGATTTTAAAAGGGCTAACAATGTCAAACAAAAAATGCGTGGACAGCGATTTTCATCACCTCAAGAAGCTGTTGAAGCCTTCGAAAACCATGTTTTTGAGATACCAACTTCGCAATGGAAAAAATGTTTCGAGAATTGGTTCAAAAGTGTATAAATCTTAAAGGCGAATATTTTGAAAAGCAACAGTTTGTTCCAAAACAAATTTTTCTTTCTTAGTTTTTGTAAAAACTTAAAAAGTAGCCCTCGTAATTGCTACTTTGTGCAAGTTGTTCCGTTGTCTCCTGGGTTAAGCCTCGTTTATAGCAGTTTCATAAGGTAATACATAGCATATCCATAAAGTTGGAGAAAGGGTTTCACTGTTCTGAACATCTGTTTATAATAAACAGAACAAAGAGAGTAAAGTGATTTGTATGCTATGGTTATTCTATGTATCTATTTAGACGTAGCCTGAGTATGTTAAAAGTCATAATGGTGTTGAACAGACATCATAAGATATAACAAGATTTTTCATCGAAACTACAGTTCTTTTAAATTTCTTTCCTTACTACGTTACTAGAAAGTACCTAGTGTTGAGGTTAGAATACAATATATGTAAAAAGTATACTAAATCCTTCTGTACCACAAATGTAATTTTTTTATTGAACCTGTCCAAGCGCAACATCGAATGAAAACTATGAAAGAAATAAAATTTCACTATTGAAATAAGACATTGAGTTCAATATTGTTGCAAAACCAAGATTATAGAATTCTTCTATCTCAAGAGAAAAGATAAAATCTGTGTCAAAAATAAAGAAATTTTACGGTTGTAATTGAAGTATAAAAGAGTTTACAATATCATTTATTACAACAGTTTGTTTTAAGCATTAACAAAATGAAGTACCTAGGATTTATTTTACAGGTAAGTCTATGATTACTTTATAATAATACCCATGTTTTTACAATTTACTTATTATTTTCATTACATCATATAATTATACACGGCTATTATGATCTCGCGATTGTGTGAAAGATGAAGTAAAAACGATGAAGTCTCGGTTTTTTTGGTATTTTTAGATCCGGTTTTTGGATTGTTTATATTGTTCTAGGAACTGGAAGGTAAACATTTTATTAAAATATTTCTCAGAATTATTTTGTTGCGTTCTGATACATTCCAAAGTAAGAATGTGCTATTACTTTCCGGAAACACAAATTCCTTTGCCACCTATTGTAGAATGGTTATGGTGTATCATATCAACGTTTCTCTTATGGTTCGGGGATTTTTGGTGAAAAACAAAGTCACCTTTCTCCAGCATCCATACTTTAACAAAGAACAAGGCTTCCTGAAGTGGAAAAGTCATACACTTTAGTAGTGAATAGCTGTATCGGGAACATACAAAGGGGGACAATTTATTTTATTTATTTAAATTATTTATTAAAAATTAAAAATATTGCGATGGCGATAAAATACTTTTTTAAGTATGTAAACAAATAAGGGATTTATTGTTTAAATAAAAGTCAAGTTGTTCACAGACTATTTTATTCTAGGTATTCACTCTTACAACGTATGAAAACATCTGATCTCTCTATCAAATTCTACGTGTGTTTTATAAAACCAATTAGTGTAATGAGCCGTCATCATTATCGTTAATGAGTCGTTATCATTAGTGGGTCCAGATTACTGATTGCATCTAGATAACATTTTAGGGTGACGTAACAGGGCTTCGTGGAAGGCTAGATGCTAACAAGTATATTGAGAGAATTTCACGTTTTTCAAATTCTCGGGTACTAATACGAGGGCTACCTTTTAAGTTTTTCCAAAAATTAAGAAAGAAAAAAAAAATTTATACAAACTGTTATATTGATTTTCAAAATATTCGCCTTTAAGATTTATACACTTTTGCATACGTTCAAACCAATTCTCGAAACATTTTTCCACTATGAAGTTGGTATCTCAAAAACATGATTTTCGAAGTCTTCAACAGCTTCTTGAGGTGATGAAAATCGCTGCCCAAGTATTTTTTGTTTGACATTGGGGAATAAAAAAATGTCGTTAGGGGATAAACCAGGTGAATACGGGCAATGAGACATTAATTCGATGTTTTTCTCTTTCAAATAATCAATTGTTTGACGTGCAGTGTGGGAGCTTGCATTGTCATGATGAAGAATAATACGACATTTTTGGTTGTTTTTCCTGATTTTGTCGATGACTTCTGGCAAACAAATTGTTGTATACCATTCAGCATTAGCTGTTCTCCGATCTTCTAAAGGAATGGTTGCGACATGTCCAGTACAACCAAAGAAACAAGCGATCGTTTTCTTGGAAGTGCTTCGTGAACGAACAACTTGGTTCGGTTTATCTTGGAAGACCCAAACAGTGGATTTTTGCTTAGTTTCCGGTTCATATGAATAAATCCAAGTTTCATCAGTTGTAACGATGTTGTATACGGATTTTGTAGTGCCTAGGTTGAATTATTGTAGCATTCCCTTACACCAATCTACACGAGCCTTTTTTTGAGCTTCGAAATTATGCGGAATCCATCGGGAACAGATCTTTTTCATAGCTAAATGTTCATGCAAAATCGAATGTATAGCAGTCTGCGAAATACCAAAGGATGCCTATATCTCACGGTAAGTCACATGCCGATCTTCTTCAATAATTCTACGCACAGCATCGATGCTTTTTTGAATCAGAATCGATTTTGGTCGAACTTCACGAGATTCATCACTGACGGACGCACGACTACGACGAAATTCTGCAAACCAATCTTTTCCGTCTTTTCTGATGGTGCTTCATTACCAAAAGTTGAACGAAGCGAATCTATGCATTGTTGTTGAGTTAGGCCTTAAACTAAAATCGTAAAAAATCATCAAAGGAAAATCTTCACGAGTAAAATACATTTATTCAAAAACCTGTTTTTTTAACGCACGCTGTCAACAAACTACTCGGTCAATTTATAAGCTGTCACTGACTTCCCAATAAAAAATGTCAAATTGTACGAATATAGTAATGACACATTTCAATATTGCCATCTAGTGGTCGTTTGTAAAAACTTAAAAGGTAACTCTCGTATATTTTAGTAGTTTCTATATCGGAGTTCTATATTGAAAAGAGAACTGAATACCAGAGCCCTGGTACAAAATAGCCGGGCCTCCATCAAACAAAAAATTTGACTGAACTATTATATCCAGTGATGATATTCTAATTTTTCACGAAGCGGTTCCAAAGATAATTCAATTTTCAGAGGCAAAAATACGAAATATTTGATAATGCAAAAATTTACCTATTTTAAACTATTGCTTATTTATTTAAATATCTTATTTTCAAAATACACAATCTTGCATTCATTTAATATAAAATAAATATAAATGCATTAACAAAACAATTTACAAATATTCTATTCTAATAACGTTCATATATATATATATTTTTTTTGATTTTGTCAATATTCGACTGGGACTTTTTGTTCGACGTGGGTATCATTTGCCAAATGGTGTCCTTGAAGCAATCAGGATTTAACATGAGAGACTTTAACGCTATAAAGTCAAAAACAGATTTTCCAATTAAAGGCTATAGCGGGATAAGATAGTGAAAACTGCACCGCTCCAGAATTCCATTTTTATTTGACCATTCGACAGTACTTGGTCGAAAACCCCCTCAAAAAAATTTTCAGCCCCCGAAACCCACTAGGGTGTTCTCTATGCGAAAAACAAGGTTTTTTCGACTTTTATTTTTCCTGGGCGCTTCTTTCATCCAAAAAATCTGAAAAAATTTCAGATTTTTTTTTTCAAAAACACAGACGTGTGTTTCAGCACTACAAATAACTATGATTTTTTTCAGATTTTTTCGACTGAAACTAAGCTCAGGAAAAATCTTTGAAATTTTCAACGATTTTTTAGGTTATGTAAATAATGTTTGGCCAACTTTTAAGTACATACATTTTGTGTATTTTTTTTTCCTCTTTCGAATGGCGGTGTTAGAATTGTTAGTTTCACGCCGGAACAAGCTCAAAAATCGAAAAAACTGTTTTTTTTTAACTTTTTTCCCATTTTTTCAGCAAATAACCTCAAAAAACAGTGCAAAATGATTTTTTTCTTCGTATTATTGTGTCCTAAAATTTAAACTGCCAGTTGTGAATTATTGAGGTTATGTGCTAAAAAAATGGGAAAAATGTTGGAAAAAAACGTTTTTATCGTAATTATGCGTACACTGTGATTCAAAAATGATGGTTTTTTAATTTTGGAACTTAACAGTATCAAAAAAAAGTGTGAAAAATCATTTCTCCATTGTTTTTTTGAGGTTATGTGCGAAAAAAATGGGAAAAAAGTAAAAAAAAAAACAGTTTTTTCGATTTTTGAGCTTGTTCCGGCGTGAAACTGACAATTCTAACACCGCCATTCGAAAGAGGAAAAAAAAATACACAAAATGTATGTACTTAAAAGTTGGCCAAACATTATTTACATAACCTAAAAAATCGTTGAAAATTTCAAAGATTTTTCCTGAGCTTAGTTTCAGTCGAAAAAATCTGAAAAAATTCATGTTTATTTGTAGTGCTGAAACACACGTCAGTGAATTTTTTCAGATTTTTTGGATGAAAGAAGCGCCCAGGAAAAATAAAAGTCGAAAAAACGTTGTTTTTCGCATAGAGAACACCCTAGTGGGTTTCGAGGGCTGAAAATTTTTTTGAGGGGGTTTTCGACCAAGTACTTTCGAATGGTCAAATAAAAATGGAATTCTGGAGCGGTGCAGTTTTCACTATCTTATCCCGCTATAGCCTTTACGGTCATCAAGTGACCTCTTTCAGCCTCAGCTGAATTAACTGCTATGACATTCAGGGTTTTTTTAGATTTTGATATGCTACTTGGAATCTCTTCATTCCCTAAATCTCTTAACTCCACAAAATCTCAAAAGTCATTAACGGGAACGTTGTATTTTAAGATTATATTTAATTGTTTTAATTTAGTTTCACCTTCAAACCACGGTGCTCCGCAAGTATCAGGTATTAACAAGTTAAAGTAATCCAAAAGTTCATTGGACTTTTCATTCTGGGTATCAAAAAGTAAGAATGTAAAAGTAAAGATGACTCGAGCATGTGCGGATTGCAAAAAAATTATAACTAATTTAAAGTAAAGTTGCAATTTTACAAACGGGTTCGGAGAATATCGAATATTTTCACGAACGATTCCCGCGAACCGTCTGAATATCAGCTCTGAGTATATCTGTTTCAGGCCTTTCCGTAACGTGAATTTGACAACTACAATTTTATCGAGAACCCATTTTTTTTTTTACCATTTAACCAAAACAGGCTTATTACCAATCAAAAGATGGTAGCGAGCTGCAGGTGGTCCTTTGGCCCGCTTCCATTATTAAAAATTCGTATGTGTTTGATAAAAAAACAAAAAAATAAAAATCAACAAATAAACGATCGGCACGGGCCCCTTGGGCGCCCAGGCCCAGTTACATTTGTCCCCTTTACCCCCTCTAATTGGGCCTGCTGAGTGCAAATTAAAATGAAATAGCTGTTTAAAATCTATTTTTGATTTCTTGTTGTATGAGATTTACTTTGTTTATCATGGTAGGAATTTAAAGGTGTAAACTAAATCAATGGTGTTATCATTAATTTGCAAGTCGATCGTCATATCATGATTAAATACATACAGCATATAAAATTAGTATTCAGATTTAAAAGTAAACAGCTAATTGACATTGTGAAACGCGGTTTAGTGAAATATCCTGTATTGTTACATTGACAAGTGTGTAAATTTCCAAGTGTGTAATGTGATTTATTGACTGTTTCAGTTTACAGTTGCTATGCTGGCTTCTGTTAGCTGTTTAAAATCTGAGGCAGCTACAAAAGACAAACGCCAAATCAACCATGCCGGAAATGTAAACACAGAGCAAGATCGTGAGGTCGCTGAAACTGGATTAGCGAGTGCAGCACTTGCAGGAGGAAAATACTTCCAGTAAGTTTCATTCATCACATTCACAATCACATGTATCTTTTGGTGTATACCATTTGGATTTCGAAATAAGGTATATATTTCGAAATAAGCAGTGAATTATTTTAAACAGGATTTTTTATTGAAACGGATATTGCCTGTTTAACGTTTTCTTTAATTTAGGTGTTATAAATCATCTATTGTTTATTTACAAACATTATTTTAGTAGCAACCATCTGTAGAAATTTTAGCGTAAATGGTCTGATCAGTTTAAAATCTTTCGAAAATATCTGTCACATATTTGGAGTACAAAAAAGAATCAGCCCCATAACATATTTTTGCGTACGTTTCACCAAAGAAGGTACGTTTCATTAAACAATATATAATAACTAACTGGCAAACAATGTTCAGTGCAAGAATTTTAATTTGATCAATTTTATTAGTTTAACAATCTGAAATTTGATGTAAAAATTGAAACGATTTATCATTGAATATTAAATATGCATGTATATTTATAGACACGTTTTTACTGCGAATAAGAATAGCTACAAATCACCCGAAAGATCGAATGTTTTGAAAAAAAAATGTCCCACACTCTGTAGCCCAGATGGTTTAAACTAAAAATCTGAAAAAATTCTAAGTAATGTACATTTGTGTGAACCGGAATAGTACAACAGGAATTTTTGATCTGGTTTTCGGAAAATAACGCATTTTTTGTGTTTTTTGCTTGACCATATAAACTATTTAATAATTTGTGTAACAAAGTAAACCAGCATGTTTTCATGGTGTAAAGGTTAGCGCTCTCGCGTTCTGATTTGCAAAATAGGGTTCCGGTCTCGAGACAATTTTATTATTTTTGTTTTTTATGCATTTTTATTTTGTTTAAAGAATTTTTTCAAAATAATAAACTAGGGTGCCGGTCTCGAGACAATTTAATTTTTTTTGTTTTTTTTTGCATTTTTATTTTGTTTAAGGCTGCGTATAACCCCCAGTTGTTACTAATTTCTTATACTAAACTAAAAATCTAAAATAAAATTAGTATCAATCTATACGTCAAATTTTGCACCCAATTTTTATCTATCTAATAAGATATTTTTAAATTATAATTGACAGAGGAGTCCGTGTATTCTCGGTGAAACATATTTAAAATAAGATTAATAAATAAAACACTCGGTAAGTTTCACAAATATCAGTTTAATATACTCTATACGTATTTCGGCAGTGACGCCATCAACAGGAGTTTCAATTACAAAAAATCAGTTTGTAATTGTATAGTAATATTTTGACAAATGTTGCACTTAACTTTTAAAAGCGTAAATTTAATACCCAGTGGAAATTGTTGAAATTGAATACACGAAATCAGAGGGGCGGAGTTATGACTTAAAACAACCAATGGAAGCCATAGGCGCAATTTTCAAAATCTTAATGAACCTTGCCATATAAAAAAATACTGCACATATTTAGAAACCTAAATAAGGGTATAAGGCATTAGAATTAAAATTAACAAAAAAAAAACATAAAATTTGTTTTGGCATCCCAAATAATCATCACTTACTTAGTAAATACCTGCGAAATCCTGAAATGTGTGAAAATTCACTCTTCACATCAATTTTTAATTTCATTTCTTTTATTAAACTAACTCTTTAAGTGCTGTTTTCAATTTAAAAAATGTATATACATATATATTTTTCAGCATTTCCGCGGGTATTCGTACGTTACTCTTATTTTTGCTCTGGGTAATAGAGTTGGGGACTATTTTTTTGGGGCATTTTTGAAAAATATAGCCTTGAAATATTTACATATTTTTCTTTTGCAAAACTTTTGTACATGCTTAAACCTTATCAAGAACACATATTTAAGAATATATATTCGAAAAATATGTATATACAAACAGTAGGTATGTATTTTTGAGTGATGTGCTTTTACGAAATCTTTTATATTTTTCCTATACCCTGTTAAAAAAACTGTACAGCATCCCAAATTTCATCACTTTGGTGACAGTATCGTACATAAACAGACACATTTTCCACTTAAACAAATATCAAATTGTAAAGCCTCGTTTATAATAAATACATAAATAGCCATAGTAAAAAAAAAACAATAATTTCTTTGTTCTATTTATTAAAATCAGATGTACAAAGCAGTAAAATCTTCTGTGAAAGCTTAAGGATATGCTCATGTTATGCAGTTATTATAAAAGAGGCTTAAAGCTCAAGTTTACGAGTTCCAAATGGTAAGCACTATTAGAACACAAAATGTTTGTACAAAAATGTAATATTTTTATATTAGGGACTTTTTTACGGCCATGTTGGCACCACACAAAATAGAATTCGGCCATGTTTGCGAGTCACCTGATGACTGGGAGCAAAGATTTGAACGAAAGGATTTCAAAACACATCACCATCAAGGAAAGGTTAAAATTTCAAATTATTTTGCAATAGTTTGCAAATACTTCGCTACTCTCTAATGATCTGAACTAACGAACTATAATAACAAAATTACAAATACTAATATTTCTGCTGTTGCCAATATAACAATAATAATTCTTTTATTAACTTTACTCCTGCAGTGTGTTTGTTTTATCCGGAACGCAGCAATTACATCAACTTTATTATTACGTAGCGTGAGGTTTAGCGCAAGAAGTGTTTTCCGTGTTTCCCAGAACCCGGTCTCACAGATCTGAGAGGTACCGAGATTTTTACTCTATTTAGACTACTTTTTTTTCGTTTCATTTAGATATCCTCATTTTTACTCATTCAGTAACTTATATTCAATATAATAACTTTATAATAACGATAAACAATTATAAAAACTTGTAATTACTTTAAAACTATTATTCGAGAATAGCACACACAATCAGCTAATGCGTTAGTTATGGCTGAGTTATATTGTTATTTTTAGACTGTGTAAAACAGGGTCCTTGCAAGCCAATCACAGGTATAGATTTGTGCGCGGAACATTTAAAACGATTCGCATAGTTTAAAAATTGACTATAGTAGAAAAGCGGCACGGATAAAATTTTATTCCAAACTCTTATGCTTTTTTGTTCTCAAATTTATTTATTTTTATATTTATCTCTTTAATATTATTTTTATTTGTTTATTTTATATTTACTATCAAATGTTCATGTGTAAATTCACAAGTAAACTTGATCAATTTGGTTGGGTTTAGTTAGTTAAAATCTAAGACAACAGAATTATAAAAATGATAATACATAGAATTAATTTTACAACGCTATGTAGTTGGTTGGTAAATACACAGATGGCGGACTATTCGTAACACATTAATTTCTAACTAGCTCTAAACGGTGCTTAGAACGTTAAAACAATCCATAGAAACATAACTTACAGCATAACAACGAACAGACTACAACGTGTTAATTTAAAGAGCTTTGAATGCGGCTTTAGTGTTACCGTCATAGTTCAGGCCCCACTAAATCATAACTGAAGCAGGATAATGCCCCTCCGGGTCCTCGATGCTTTCTCACGAGCTTCTCGAGAAATTCGAGCATACACCCTGTCGTTCTGATGGTTGAGAGCTTTTTCAATATTAAAAATATCTTACATCAATGAAATTAATTTTCCCATGCCCGTTGTCTGCGTAACGCTCAGGTAACTATTTTGCATTTTTCGTCCCCCAACGTTATCATTCTGGAGATGATTCTGGATTCATGAACCATAACTGGTTGTGTCCTCACCGGATTCCTGCGAATACAAGCTGCCACCGCGGTCGCCAGATTACCTTGCCTTGCGGTGTGCGGACGTCCCAATCTCGGGCGGTCATCAAGAGTTTCAGTCTCAATAAACCTTTGATTTAACTTGCCTTGTGCAGCGCGAAAGTCATAATCGTCCTGATTCATCATAAAATTGTAGTAAAACAACCACTTTTTACTATAAATGAACTTATACTGACCTACGAACTCATGCTTACCTAAATATTGAATAATAATATAATATAATAAATATCACAAGTTTGTGACAGTATTTATAGTAAGATTAGGAACACCATAAAATACTTAGGCCCAGTCTTTCCACCTTCAGGTAAACCTCTAGGTCAGGGGTCGGGGAACATTTTTATCCATTACCCAGAAATATATTTCTTTACACCGACGTTACCCCTTTGCTTTACCCCGATTATTTACATTTAAGGATTTATTGAATTCTTTAGGATTTACATATTAATTACCATAAAATATATTAAAAAATGCTACAAAATTAAATATTTTTTTTATAACAAAAAATACTTTATTTGGAAAAATGACGTTGTTTAATTTTTGATATAATAACATCAAAATTGGATTTGGATAAAGTCTATGGGGTCCAGTCAATTTCTCGTTTACGTTTTAATGTTCGTTAGAATGGAAAATCCTTGTTCACAGAGATAAGTTATTGCAAATGGCAACTACTTTTAAGTAGCCTCCTCGTGGACAATTTTAAAAGACTTTACAGTCCTTGACATCCAAAAATGTAACAGATCGGTTTTGTTTTCAAGTTCTATACGTGCTTCATTATTTGATCTCAGTTTCAAAAGTGACTCAGGCAACCCTTGTAGCTCTTCTGGCACGTCAGATATTTGGCATTTAAAAGGATCTATGCCGGTCGCTATGGCGTAGTGGTCAGCTCATTTGACTACCAACCATGGGGGCTCGGGTTCAAATCCCGGTTATGGCATGGAAAAAATTGTCCTGGCTAATTGCCACAGCAGCAAAGGCCATTAAAAAAAAAAAAAAAAAGGATCTATAACCCAACTCACTGTTCTTAAATCAAGTTCTAGAAAATATTGACCAAAACGGTCTTTTAGGTTACCAAGATGTTTTTTGATTGTGACCTTGATGTCCTCAAAACGAGTATTACTCGAATGTTCTAAAAACAAAGCTTATTTTGGCAGATATTATCGTGATTTTCTTCCCTTGTAATTCTTTATTAAGTATGTTGACATGCTCAAAAATGTCTACTAAATAAACGAGATATGCAAGCCATGAAGAAGTTGTGAACTTTTTTGACAGAATATGATTTTGGTCGAAAAAAAAACTTTTGAGTACAAACTCGGTTGAGTACATTTCCCCATGAAAGCCATCTTATTTCTGTATGGTACAGCAGGTATACTCGGCCTCGCCATCTTTACATAACTCACGAAATAGACGTCAAATTTCTAACGTATTTAGAAACGAACTTTTTATGGATTTTTGTATTTATGTCATTTATATCTATTAATATCTCATTACCCCCAAGAATTTTGGTTTTACCCCGTTTGGGGTAAATTACCCCTGTTCCCCGACCCCTACTCTAGGTAACTATCTGACAGATAAGGTTATGTGAAACTTTCTGTGTTGAATAAATATTAACCCATTTTTCAATAAAAAAATATCTATTGGATAGTTATCTAACGGATAATGAGACTGACGTATTGATTTCACTGATTGGTATTGATATTTATTCAGCAGATGAAGTTCCAGATAATCTTATCTGTCAGATAGTAATCTAGAGGTTTACCTGAAAGTGGAAAGACTGGGCCTTAATATTTGTAAATTTAGGTCTAAATTTAGGAATCTCTCACAGAGCCGCAGTAAGGAAAACTTGCGCTAAGGGCAAAATTGTGTTTTGGCGCCCTTTTCCTTAGTGCGCTAGAGGCCGTCGCCCCCTCCGCCCCCCCTTACTGCGGCCCTGATCTCTCATATTTTCTGGTGATCTAATAGGTTCTCTCCTAATCTTCTTTGGCACTGATATGTAAATTCACTTTTGCTTTACTCAAATCCCTTATCATATTCCCTTGGTAGTTCGTTCACTAATAATCTCTAGATTATCTGTCAGCTATTTTCATTATCTTTTACGAGTTGCCGATTATTGCTGGCCATTTTTACTATTTTTTCACTGAAATATTATGCCATTATTTCCTGTATAATATTCAGATACAATGCTTGAACAGTTTTCTTGGGGCTTTGCCATTTACTATTGATTTGCGTGGGAGCAAAGATTCGCTATGTTTTGTTTTTAAAGATTGTGAGATGTTGTTTATCACTAGTGTTAGGACGTACTGAGGTTCCGAATTAAATTTAATGTGTATTCGTAGGCGTCAGGCACGCACACAGAAAATTGGTCGGGGGGGGGTCCATTTCGAAAAAATGTCCATAATAATACAAATTTATTTATATATTTCTTTATGTAGAGGTGTAGGCTTATATATTAATTTAATTTTGATTATAATTTAATTTTTATTGATGAAAAAGGCGATTTTTATTTTCAATTGCTTCGTTTTTATTAAATAAGTATATGATTTTTCCATTCTTGGGTTGTTCCGGATCCGATGACTATCCCCGTGTGCGTCCCTCGTAGGCGAAATTTATTAATGTAAAATTTGGCATCTTTTAAATTCATATTTATAATTGATTTACAAAAAAAATAAATAAATTACATTCAATTGCCAAAAACAATGGTCAAAATCATTATACGAAATTAATTAATTTATTTCATTAAAAATTTGTCGCTGCATAGGTTCACCCAATTAGTCGAGCTTTTTACTTTGATTAGTTGACACAGTTCAAGATAGTTATATAATTTGTTACAATATATTGAAACAATTCGTAATTATTTGAACAAAATACAAAAACAAGGTAGCATTCCAATCCGAAAATAGAGACAAACTTACCAATTTCTTAAAATAAATTAGCTAATTGCAATGTCATATTATATTAAAATAAAACACATCATTCCTCTACGAGGGTTTGTTCGAACCACCCTTACAACTTGATAATCAACACTCTAAACAATGTAATTGATAGAGCTATTAAACTGTCCCACCCAGAGTTTAGACCACAGAACTTAAAATTAGTCACGGATGCGTCCAGAGAGGATAATTACCCAACAAAGTTGATCAAAAAATGCATAAGAAACAGAACCTGGGCACCGTATAATGGGAAAAAAATATTAGCACCAAATATAGAAAGCAACACAATAATGTACTCCAGTTTCCCATACCAGAAAAAGAGTTTCACATGCTATAAAATTATATTTGATCAACACAATGTTAAACTAGCATTTGTGACATCGAACAACAACAAACGAAATTTTTCAGACATGAAAACTAAAGTTCAGTTGCTAGAAAATTCTAATGAACTCTCCTATATTGGCACCACCAGCCAGATTTTGAGAAAACGACTAACACAACATCACTCAGACAAAGGCTAAAACCCAACAGCACGGCGTTAGCAATCCATGTCAATAATACCGGTCATGTGTTTAATTATGAAGGAGTATGCATATTAGATAAAGAAAAAAACGTTGACAAAAGACTCAACTCCGACATGCTCCACATTCAAACCGCAAAAAAACAAGTTGTTAATAAAAAACGGACACAAATGAGCTTAACACTGCCTACCAAATTTTACTATGAATAGCAAAACTGTTTTATAATCACTGAACATGGATTTAACTTGCAATTCTTATCTCTGTAGGTCAATGTACTCGATCAGCTGGTTTTCGTATCGTGTCTATTTTTTCGTACCTGTACAAACCTTCGTAAAGCAGCGGTTCTTAAACTGGGGTCCGCGAAACAATTTTGACATTAACTTTACATCCCCTAACTTTTCGCTTTTATTCAAATAACTCATTTAATAAAAATCCTAAATGGTCAAGACTTTTTATATTTGTTGTTATCTAACTAGTTATTGACATAACTAAGCAATAATTAGTAGAAATTTAATTATTTTTACTCAACTGCAAAATATTTACAGAAAGCATATTACCTATAATAAGATCTATTTTGACCAGTATTTGACAAAGAAATGTTTGTATGAGTTTCACGTATTATAATTTGTAACTTTTTTTTATTCTTTTTACTACTATTTTTATTAATTTTGTTTTTTATTCTATATGTTATAAAAAATGTTTCTCCATAAATGCGCAAGATCATTTATTAAAATAACCAGCGATACATTTCTACCAATAATTATTATAACGTAGTGCCTATGAGATTATTGAGCCAGAAATTAAGTCTCAAGAACGACGTAAAATGCCTAGGGTTGGGTGGGGCCCGCAAAAAACAAGTTGTTCAAGAGGGGGTCCTCGGACTGCATAAGTTTAACAACCCCTGTCGTAGAGGAATGATGTTTTTTATTTTAATATAATTATGACATTGCAATTAGCTAATTTATTTTAAGAAATTGGTAAGTTTGTCTCTATTTTCGGATTTTGGAATGCTATCTTGTTTTTGTATTTTGTTCAAATAATTACGAATTGTTTCAATATATTGTAACAAATTATATTTATTTTTTAGACTGATGGCGTGTAAAGGTGTGTACATGAAACAAAATTACAAGATAGTATTTTATTTTATTTTTAATATATACATATATAATCGAAAGAACGTTCTTGACGGAATAAATATGGGTATTGAATAAAATTCTTATTTCATAATCGTCATATATTTATTAAAAAAATTATAGAGACGTTTCGATTGGGTATCCAATCATCCTCAGTCCAATATTATAGTCAATGATAAAAAATCATATATTTCCACATTAAAATGTTTGGGACGGACAGGAACGGTTAATCATAGTCTAGCCGAACGGTCTGTCCTACACTACATATATATATAGAATGAGTTTATTGTCATGGATATTAAATACATTCACATACATATGTTGTTTAAATTTTTGAGTTCCTGTTGCATTGTTATATACACTTCAAATCAATGTTATAAGTTTACACGTTTTATTTTGTATACAGAATGTATGTTACGGAATCTTTTTAATTATACATTAGGGAAAAGGCACGAGAAAACCCTAATTTACACAACATTAGAATATATTTGCCGCTTGATATGAATGCTTTTAACATATGTCTTAAAAAGGCTTATAATGTCCGTACACTATTTACCACGTTTCGTTTAGGTCCAATTAATGAGATATTATACTAAATTAAAATGTCAACTGTGATAGATTTTCTGGAGATTTTTCTAGCCATTTATATTCTTAATCAAAAATTTACCGGATAAAACAACACACTAATTTAAATTTCTCGCATACTATATTCTAACAATGCTTTAATTGGCTGACAGATATGCACATGTACCTGGTCATGATCATTATGAATTTGGACATCGTAGAGGCAATGATCATCATTTCAACGAAAGGCATGAGAAGGCTCATCCACACGCAGGAGAATTCAAGACAAAAGTAATGCTTATCTTTCTACTTATTTCACGCTGTTGTAAATTGCTTGAATGTCTTATAATTGCACCGTTTCGTTCAATAATAATCTAGTGTGAATTTGCATGAGCGAAGTGTTAGTAAGGTAGAATTAGATGCTTATTTTTTATTGCTGTAGTTTGAATTCGCTTTCTATAATTGTGTTAATGTGAGAAATGCTGTTATAAATTTAATAACCTCTTATTAAACAACAGCATTCTTCAGAGAAATATTAATTATTTATTATAGTGAAAATGGAATTTAGAAAAATGTTATTTAAAATATGTGCAACACTTTTTATAAAGAAGTGGGTTAAAAATCGATAAAGAATTTTCTATAAATATTATTATAATTTTTAAAATTCTTAAAATATAATTCGTTTGGTTTCAAGTTTATGTACTTCAATGCATATTAAATTTTATAATATTAGTTTCAAAATTTAAAACTGAAATGAATATTTCAACAACAACACAAGTACTGTAAAATCAAAATTAATCTCATAAAAGCTGCGCTTTCAAGAAGCTTACCAATTTCGAATGACAAAATAAAAGACATCAGAATAAAGAAAAAAAGTTCTTAAATTTGCCATTTAAGACTCTTCATTTCATGACTCACAGTCAATTTTAAAATAATAATAGTAACAATTTTTTGAACAATGTAAAAAATACGATATTTCTCGAAAAAATAATCTGTTCAACAATTATGAGCGTATCATTTAGGTTCAAATCAATATGGATAGTAAAAAAATTTTATTTTTATTTTTGTCCTTTAATGTACGCATCAAGAACTTTCATTTTATATCCTGAATTTAAAATAATAATAATAATTACTTTTGGTAAAATAATCTGAAATTCGATTCGAAGATTGCTTTGATTTTTTATTTGCTGCATCGTTTTAACAGCGAACAACGATTGACAGATTGCAAGGGCGTACAGTGAATATATGAAAGGGATAAAAATTAATGTATTGAGGGTGATTTTAAATCAGTTTATTCTGTTGTAATTGTTCACGACACTGCTTCCAAAAGAAACTTGTCATTTTTATCTCTAAACACTGTTCTAATCAAAAAAAATTAAAAATTACTTAATAATACAGTTCTTTACTTACTTTTTAATGCAAAAAAGATCTTTACAAAATATGTATCAAATTAAAAATGCATGCGTGTCAAAAAGAAAAGGCACAACGTCTCTGATTTAATGTCTGTAACTTAGGTAACATAATTTGCTTTTTCCAGTAAATTAATAAGAACTTTATTCCCTGAAAGATAATTTTATTCATAATACGAACGTCTCACACGGTCAATCATTTTGGATCACTCTGTATATATTATATATTTCATTTTGTAATACGTTACTAGATCTGGTGACTTTGGTGATAGTTGGGATGTAATTGAATTTTTATAGAACCAGGTAAACCTGTAAATCTGGTTTTTCAAAGTTTGGTTAGTTTTTATTATACTAAGGTTATATTCATTCAAAAATTACAAATGTCAGATTGCCAGATTCCAAATTAACATGTCAAAATGGTGAAACATAAAAAATGACGTTTCCCTATTAGTTATTACAAAATGAGATATATTATACGTACAATAACTGTTTCTGTAAAGGTCGCCTAAAAAATAATATGTGTACTGATAATGTATATAAAGTCTGTTCCAAACGGTTAGGCGGAACTAGATTTTGCAATCTAGTTACTTTCATCGTTTAAATCATGCTTTTCAGCCGTGTTGTTTAAGCTTTGTAAATCATACTTGCAACAAACATTTTTTTGTTAAGGTTAATATCATTTTAAAATGTAATTTTCTTTATATTTTGATTTTTTGTCATTCTTAATACAAATATCCCATTTATTTATTTTTTTGTCATTAACATAATGCTAAATAAAGTCTAATCTAATCTAATCTAATCTAAAATATGTAAGAAAATTAATTTAAGTTTGACATATGTCATTCGTTTCCATGGTTTCATTGTTGGAATTTTAAATTTTGACATTCCAACGTGAAAAATGAAATAACCCAAGCAAGGTCTCTTTTCGTGACAACCTAAAAGAATGAAATTCCCATTTAGTTTCGCCTAACCGTTTGAAACAGACTGTATATTTTTTATTTTTTTTGAGGTATTAAATGATAGGTCTTAATACTTAAATTAATAGACTTAAATTTATTGTATGATAATTAAAAAAAAAAAAAAAAAAACGTATGGATCTAGATGTACTCAAAATGTACTCAAAAGTTCAAAATTAGTAAAATGTTTTGTTTATTGAGCAACATTTCTACAATTTTATACAAATTGTAGAAATGTTGAAAATGTTGTCGAAAAATTGTAGGTAAGATGGGGTGATAAACATGGAGGCTACGGTGAGCATTACTGGGACTACAACCATGATGGACATGATCATGGTGGAGAAGAAACTCAGCAGGAACCGCAGTACGCTCAATATGAGGCCACCGAGGAGAAACCCAAGTATGCTCAACTTAGGAATAAGAGAGAACCCAAATTCAACACCCAAGATGTTGAATTTATCGACGAACGAGCAAGGTTTGTATTATATTCAACAATATCTTTCCTTTCTCTCTTTTTTTTATATGCCTAAATATATTTATTTTTTACAATGTTACACTGTTCGAAAAACTACATGGGTACCTACAATGATACTTTTTTTTCCCTTTATTTGTTGGCTTTAGCTGCTTTGGCTATTAGCCAGGTATAAATGAAGAGATTGCAATGTTTTAAAAATTACATTAATAATTTGATATTTTCTGCTTTAATATAGTTATACATAATTTCATAAATATCTAGATAGTTAATAGCAAGAAGCGTCTGAATATTGGTAGGTAACGATATTTTTTGGATAACTAAATTTTGGATGAATAACTTATGATTGCGAAAATGAATAGGGCATTCAAACAATAAATGCTCGAATCCCTGACAGACAAATTATCACACGGACAGAAAGGAGACGAAGCCATATTAATTTAATGCAGATGATATGGAGCGAAGGTGTGATTAAATCTAAGCCGGATAAAAGTGCATTTAAAAGACCTGCTTTGGTTAGAAAAAAACAAAGCTTTCTAGGAAGAAGTACAATGACACTTATAATAGGAGTTTTGCTGCTATTACAGAGTCAGCATATTGTTCTCCAGGTCTTCTTTAAAGATGTTCACGACCATCTGGTGACCATAATATAAATCGGAACTCACCTGTAAATAAACCTGAACGCCAATCTTTGACAGTTAAATTCATGTAATTTTGGGCCAAACGAATGCTTGTTACTCGATGAGCTGGGAGCAGTCTTGGTCCTGTAATTGACCTTCTGGATCGCAGTTCGATTTCGTTTAACCTTCGGGATACTGTTCTTGCAAAAACGGTCACTCCTCGATCTTGAGCTAATCGACAAAAAACGGTTTTATTTCGGGCAAATCTTAGATACAATAAATCTTTCGTGCCGCTTGGTAATTACTCGATTACGGCCTGATTCTGCTCTTCTTATAAACTTTTCTGTTCCCTATTATCGCTTAATAGCGTCATTTACTGTACGTTAAGGTAGCACCAAATGTAATGTACAGGCAATATAACGAATACTTGTCCATCTTCACTTAAAACAGTTTTTCTGAAACGTCTTAGCTTGGGGACCTCTTCCAAGGTTTAAAGATTATGAAGGACCCAAATGAACTTTTTATAAGGCAATTTTTAAAACCAAGCATTATTAAATGAAATTCTGTAGCCGCATGATAAGGAACTCGTGGAACAACTAACAATTATACAAGCAGAAGCTTCGAAACTATTACACAAAATGGGAAGCTCGGAAAATGGGTTGCTCGCTTATAGATAAAACAATATTCAGTTCTTTCGCTGTTGTATTGAATATGCAGTAGAACTGCGTTGTCGGCTTGGCTGAGGGTTTTGGCTTCTTCACTCCAATATATATAGGGATTTAAGAAAAATTAAAGTTCCCTATGCCAAAGCGGTAATTTTTGGAATTTTCTAGTACTCTTTCCTTGTTACTCACCTTTCAAATTAAAATTATAGGAATAAATATAATTCACAGAATTTCATGAACTTATTTTGTTATTTTGTCAACAAGAAAGTGTACACAAATGTAGGGAAAGCCATTTGTTTGCATATGTCTTAAAAAATGTTAAAAATAATATTAAGTAATTCAGTATTCCAGAAAAATGCCTATAACCTTTTTCTTTTCAGCATTTATTCTGCCAAGTTCTTGTTGTTTTTTGTTAACTAACATAACTAACAACGTTAACGTACTTTAATCTTGAAGGGGTTCATAACAAATTAAGAACCTAGACAACAGATTTATTTACTTTTATGACAATTGAATTTAGATAGTAAACGTTTTTTTTTTAAATCGAATGTTTAAAAATGCCCTATTTAGCATTTTTCTGCAAATAGTAAACATTTGATGCATTTCTATTTATAACTGTATAAATAACAGAAATAAAGGAGTTGTTTTCTGAATTAGGCTATAAATAGTACGGAAGTTCGTTGCCTAGCAACAGAAAGCTGTTATGACGTCAAACCTGAAAACGATATTACCAGAGATATTGGGAATACTTCGGGAGCTTTGGGAATAGTTTCACAACTCAAATATTTTCAAGCATGAGGCAAAGTGCAAACAAACACAATATATTTTATAATTTAATTACAAGAAAAAGGAAAATGTAAAATAGGTAAGGGTACGTTCATATTTCTGTGGTTCCAAGTAAAAGGATGTTCAGTCAATTTACTTAGGTATTCAGGACATGCATATAACAAAATTTTAATGTTATAACTTCTGTAAAAGCTTGCATTTAAATCTATTTAATAATTGAATATTTGTTCATGCAATGTTAATCAGTGACGTAAACAGAACTTATGGTTGAGGGCGGCACTTAGGATGCTTATCTAAAAATTATTGAGTTTATTTAGGATAAAAATTATTTTTAAAAAACTAAAACCTTTTATGTTTATCAAAAAATTTCAAAGAACCCTTCGGTATGTATTAAGGTCCATCATTGCTTCTTATTCTTTTGTATGAAAAATGACACGTGACCCAAATGAGTTTGGCATCCATGTTACAGGATATTGACTTAAATGTCAAAAGCAAGAAAAAGATGATAGTTTCATTCTTTATTGATAAAAAAATTTTGATTGTTAATCAAAAGCATTTATTTGAGATCCCTCCAAATTTTAACATATCTGTTTTTATCGTATGCATATTTGTTTATATTTTTCGCACGTTATGTTTGTTTTTTAAATCTCAGTATTTTTCGTACATGTAGGTCATGGTTTTTTCCCAAAAATGTATTTAAAAAAATACTGTTTCACACCCTTTAACCCAAAGGGATTAAGCTAAATAACTACGTATGTCAAATTTTAATTCACTAGATCCAGTAGTTTGGCCACAATTTCTACCAAACAGACAGACAATATAAGTATTTCTTGATCACACCTACGAAAATCTGGATATTACAGAAAATATAGAAATATACATTTTACGTTAATTTTAATACCGATCATAATAAAAGATTTGTTGCCTATTTGTTGTAAAATGATTTTGCGTTAATTTTTCGTTTATTAAATTTTCGTTTCCATTGAACTTATGGGGGGAGGGGGCACGTGCTCCCAGTTCCTCCCCCTCGCCTCCTTTAATACGCCATTGATGTTGATTATGCAAGAATAAAGGCCAAATATAAAATTCGAATAAAATTTGTTTATTTTTAGGATTTTGTAGGTATGACTAAAAAAACCTTATAGCGTCACTTATGTGTCTGTCTGTATGTACGGTTGAATTACAAGTTAGGCCAAACGGCTAGACCTAGAAAGTTGAAATTTGATATGCTTGTGCGACTCTTTGACCCACATATAGGAAAACTATTGATAGTTCGAAAAACACATGGGGCGAAAAATATAAACAAATATGTATTTCATGAATAAATAAATAGTTTAGTTGAAATTATGTGTGAGGTTTCAAATGAAACCTTTTAATGCGTGGTTAAAGAAACATTATTATTTTTTTTCAATTTTGCTATTTCGCATAAAATATCAAAAAATGTTGTCCCTTATTTCACAGAGAGGTTGATCTAAAAATCTGAAGCAAATTCAATAATGCTTATTGATGGGAAACGGAATAGTTCAACAAGAATTTTTGATCAGATAAGTTTTTCGAAAAAAATCGATTTTTTTGTGTGAAAAAAGGTATTATTTTAAAAAAATGTATTGTGTGCTAACAAAACAAAGCTCTTAAGACGTAGATTAGGGAACGAAAAGTAGATATTTCTATTTTCTACTGATTTTTTTTTTTTTATTTTAACCCATTTTTTCCCAAAAATGTATTTAAAAAAATACTGTTTCGCACCCTTTAACCCAAAGGGATTAAGCTAAAGTAATGTATCTATACAGTGAGCTGAACTGGAAACGTACGAAAATAATTTTTGATTAGATTGAGGTTTTGGAAAATATTGCCGTTTTTGTGTTTTTGACAAAATTAATTATTTTTTTGGTTTATGGTTAAAAATGACTAAGTTATGGATTTTTTGTATTTATGGCTAAGGTAGTGTATGTCTTCTTTTGAAGTTAAAAAATATAATAAAACATTTGGTTAATGTTTCGTATAATTCCACCACAAACAACTCGTTAGAGAAAACGAGCAAGCTAGGTAGAATGAGATTTGGCCTTGGCGAAGCGCCGCCTCATTCTTTCAAAACATAACATTTACGATTCAATTTATCTTTTCCTATATTTTTATTCTAAACTGAAATCTAAATAAGTACTTGATAGTTATCCATTTTGAAATCCAAGCAATTATTTAATAAGTGTTTGTTATCATTTAGCTCGTATTAACGTTTTTAAAGAAAAACTTGAATAATGAAATTTCAATATTTAACGCTTAAAGTCACATTTAAATGGTTTAAATAAGATTTATAGTCTACATATTTTGAAAAACATTAACTTTTTTAAAAGAGAGAATCCTGAAAAATATCAATATATTCCGACATATAGTAAAGAATTTACTTGACAGATTGATCGATTGAGAACTGATAAAGAAATATATATCTATTTCACACAGTTTTATGTAAGTTGTCAAATACATATTTCTGCTTCTTACTGTAACGTACGTTCATAGTTTATGTCATTTTTTTGTTATATTATAATATGGTAACTTCAACGTATGTCCTTTTGTATACACGCACGCGCACTCAGCTCAGGGCGGTCGCTAATTGTGTAGGGAAAGGGGTTTCACGTGTTCGATGCATTCTTGTTTTTGAAGACAAGCGTGTCAAGTGAAACAAATTGTATATCTTTCTCTATTTCTAGTTCTGTCTGTGAACAAATGATAGTTTAGTTTAGTTTAGTTTTATTCTTGTCTTTCATGTACATAAATATTACATAATAACAATGTACAACAATAATACTATTACATGAAAAGAAAGTCAATACATAATAATATAAGAAAATATTTAAAACATTAGAGATATGGACAGTGAAGAAAATAAATGAATAAACAGTAATAAACAATAAATATGGAAATTATCTAAAAAAATCCTTTACGTCATACAATTCTCTTTCAATTAGGTATTTTTTAACATTGGTCTTGAAGATGAGTGCATTTTTTGACAACTTTATTTCATCAGGAAGCGCATTATAGTATTTACAGCAATTGAAATGGGCACCTCTTTGGTAACAGGTTAAATTGTGTGGCCTTGGGACTAGTGCATCTTTGTTCCTTGTGTTATGGGAATGTTCGATTTTTAGGAACAGTTGTTTGTTTTTGTAGACGAACATACAAAGAGATAGAATATATTCTGCTGGTTGAGTTAATATGTTAAGTTGGGTGAAATATTTCTTGCATGAGTCTCTGGAGTTCAGCGATTGAAGGACTCGTATTGCTGACTTTTGGAGACGAAATACTTGTTTGCAATTAGTCGATTGGCCCCAGTGGATAATATTGTACTTTAAGTGTGAGTGGAAGCATGAAAAGTATACATTCTTTAACACTTTGATGCTACAACTCAGTTTCAACGACCTTAGGAGGTATAAACATGAGCACAACCTTCTACACAGTTTATCGATGTGGTCTGTCCAGTTAATGTTTTTGTCTAGCGTTAGTCCTAGTACGAGTGAGGTATCTGTTATTTTTACTTTTTGATTTTCAAAATTTAATTCCTTAGGCGGAATGAATTTATTTTGTTGTGTTTTGAAGACTACACAGGATGTCTTATCAATATTTAAGGTTAATTTATTTTTATTTGCCCATGTGGATGCTATTTTCATTACGTCATTAAAGGAGGTTTCAATATCTGTCGTGTTTTTACATCGAGTAAGGTAACTATTGTCGTCAGCAAATGAAGTCACGGTTAAGTTTGTCATATTTGTAAAATAATTAGGTAAGTCACTTGCGTAAATTAAAAATAGAGTAGAAGCCAAGACACTTCCTTGTGGGGCACCTAGGGTAACAGACTTTTTGTCGGAAAAATGTGACTTGTTTTTAATGTCTATCGAGGTGAATTGGGTTCTGTCAGTAAGGTAAGATTTGATCCAGTCTAATGCGATTCCTCTTATTCCGTATCGCTCCATTTTCATGAATAAAATATCATGATGAATGCAGTCAAAGGCTTTACTCAAGTCTAAAAAAATTCCTAATGCTTTGCTGTTGGCATCTAATGTGTTTAATATTTCACTAACGAAGTTAAAAAGGGCTGTATCAACAGATTTATTTTTTACGAAACCATGTTGTGTGTCTGGAAGAATTTTAAAATTTGATAGGAAGGAAAGTAACTGTTTGTTTACGATTGATTCTATAACTTTTGATAAAGGTGAAATTAGAGTGATAGGCCTGTAGTTGTTGAATGATGATTTGTCACCCTTTTTATAGAGTGGCTTAACTAGGGCATTTTTTAGTTTTTTAGGAAATATTGCTTGTTGGAAAGATAAATTTATTATGTGTGTTAGGGGAATAATTATAAGGTTCTTACAAAGTTTTATTAAGTTATTCGATAGTTTATCAGCACTTACAGCAGAAGAATTTTTTAGATTTGTTATAGCCTGCATTATGTCATGTTCTGTGACGGGTTTTAAGAAAAATGTATTTATGTTTATTGGAATTTTTGACTCTATGTATTGGTGATCGATATTTGTGTCAAAGTTTGCACTCATATCTGTAGCTACTGATGTAAAGTAGTTGTTGAATTTATTAGATAAGTCTATATCTGTGCTATCACATTCAAACATCAAAGAGGAGTTATTTTCTGAATTGTTTTGTCTAGTTTTATTTATTATATTCCAAGCTGTTTTATTTTTATTGGTCGAGTTATTAATTAGGTTGTCATTATGTTCAATCTTTAGTTTTTTTAATAATTTACTGTAATCATGGTTTGTGGAGATGAAAATTTCTTTAAAAATGGGGTATCTCTGCGATAGTTCGCGATAGGCACTTACTTACTTTTTTAACTCACACGCCTCTTCTGTTAACCAAGGAAGCCCGTTTCTATCGCTGTGTTTATCTGAAATCAGTTTTTTAGGAAAACATATATTATGGTAATACAGAAGAATATTGCTGAAACAATCAAAGGCTTTTTGGGTGCAATCTTGGGAAAGTACTTTATCCCAGGTTTGGGTTTCTAAATACTGGTAGAATTTTATTTTGTTTTTTGTGGAAAAGTCAGTTATTTCCTTCTGTATTGGCTGTCTGAAGGAACTGTTTTCAACATAGATGGTAATTGATTGACTTGTATGATCGGATAGTCCAAATTCTCTTACATCTACACTGTTGAAGAGTAAATTTTCAGATAAAATAAAATTGTCAATGCATGTTTTAGAATCCTTAACTATTCGCGTTGGTGTCTTGATATGTCTCTATACAAAAATGGAAATTGTATTGCTATAGTTCTCTCCCATTGAACCATATGCTTTAATTAACCGTCATCTGTCATCTAAATTCTTCTTTACTATACCAATTTTATGTCTGAAATACAACATTCCATTCCATAAACAGGTACTCATAAGGAATTTTTACCTGTTTTCAGTGAGATTTGTAGTATTAGCACTCATATTAGTTTACATATTTTGAAAAACATTAACTTCATAAAGAGTTCCAAAAATATCATTTATATTCCGACGTATCATCATGTTAGAAACTTTTATTTCTCTGCCAACTACAGATGCATGAATGATTACTATTGGCTCCCTACTTTTACAATGATGCCTTCTCGTTTCTAACGTTACAATATACTTCATTTTAAGCATAGAGCCTAGTTCTGGTGGACTCATACGGAACATTAACCAAACATTTTTAACAGATGAGAATCTGTTGAGAAACTATTTATGCTTTAACTTGAGATATTTATAAAGTCAGAGTCGGTCAGATCTGAGATACCATTCTGTTCTCTTTTTGGTCTTCTGTTAAGAGACAAGGTACAAACTTTGCAGCAACACTACATCTCAAAACATTGGTCAAAATGTCTTGACAAAACCCGTATATTTCTACTTCTTCTGCAACCTCTCTAATAATCAATCGTTGATTGGTACAGATTCATTCACAAACCTACATATCCTCTTCGTAGGATTTAGACATTGAATGCTTATTCTATCTCTCATCAGCCTTGATTGAATTTCTATTATCTTTTTAATTCTCGAACCACTTAAAACACACATTTCGACACAGAACAGCCAGCGTGTTTTTTTATCACACTTTTTATGTTAATGTTTTGTTGGTTAAATTTCTGTTTTACTAAAATTTATTTATTTTTTCCAGATATTTGTCTGAAGCTGGCTTAACAGGACGCCATGGTGGAAATTATAGAAGATTACCGGGCACAGAACGTGCAAAACGTAATCAAAAATTAGAATTAAGTGACCTAGTATTCGAACCAACTACTGGCAGAGTTATTAACCAAAAGTCTGGAAAAGTGTATGAATTAACACCAATCGTTTAAAGAAAAATTTTGTAATATATTTTTTACGAATTCTATATAATTTTATATGTTTCTAACTCTGTTATTTAATTTGTAATTGTTGTGTAATTTTTTTTTTAAATAAAATATATTTGATTATTACTCTCACATAATTTATTACCTTGTTAAACAAATATAAACATAAACCAAAACCAGCAAATGAAAATGAGAACTTATATATTTTTTTCGATGTTTGACATTAAATCGACGTTTTACTCCTTCAAAAAATTAATTGTTTGACGTGCTGTGTGGGAGCTTGCATTGTCATGATGAATGATGCGACGTTTTTGGTTGATTTTCCTGATTTTGTCGATGACTTCTGGCTAACAAATTATTGTATACCATTCAGCATTAACTATTCTCCGATTCTCTAATCTAAAGGAATGGTTGCGACATGTCCAGTACAACCGAAGAAACAAGTGATCATTTTCTTGGCAGTGCATTCTGAACGAACAACTTGTGGGTTTCGGTTCATCTTGGAAGACACAACAGTGGATTGTTGCTTAGTTTCCGGTTCATATGAATAAATCCAAGTTTCGTTACCTGTAACGATGTTGTATACGGATTTTGCCTAGGTTAATTTTTTTTAGCTTTCCCTTACACCAATCAACACGAGCCTATTTTTGAGCTTGGGTCAAATTATGCGGAATCATCTTTTTCACAGCAAAATGTTCATGCAAAATCGAATGTATTGAAGTCTGCGATATGCCAAAGGGTGTCTCTATCTCACAGTAAGTTACATGCCGATCTTCTTCAATCATTTTGCGTACAGTATCGATGTTTTATTGAATAACAACCGATTCTGGTCGACCTTCACGAGATTTATCACTGATGGACGCACGACCACCACGAAATTCTGCAAACCAATTGTATACAGTCTTTTCTGATAGTGCTTCAATACTAAAAGTTGAACGAAGCGAATCTATGCATTTAGGCCTTTACTAAAATCGTAAAAAATCATCCGACGAAAACCTTCACGAGTAATATCCATTTTTACACAAACTTGTTTTTTTTTAACGCTCGCTGTCAACAAACTACTCGGTCGATTTATAAGCTGCCACTGATTTCACAATAACATAGTAATGACACATTTCAATATTGCCATTTAGTGGTCGTTTGTAAAAACATAAAATGTAACCCTCGTATAAGAAGAGTAATATTCTGTATACAGCGATTTAGGTGGAAAGTATCTCTACCACTTTACTACAGAGAAAGGTTCAAATACAAAAAAAAACCGTTGAATTTATTGCTGCCCCTGCGTCATTTGATCACGGCACTAGATAGGAAGACCTTATCAAACAGCAAATAGACTGATAAAATTGATACAAGATACTAAACAATGCCACAGAACTTGAAATTGATCCTTCTTTCGCTAAAGTCTCAATTAATGAGCCTATCATTTATCTCAGTGACAGTCTCATCAAAAATTTGTCAACAGATCAAACATATAGGTCCAGAATTACACAGGCCATAAGGACAGGAAAAGTTCATACAAATTTAGCCTTTCTTGAAACTGGCTCAGTGACTCACTCAAGATGGTTAAAAACTGCAAACATGATTTTTGGCGTATATGGGTTTTTGGCAAAATATAAACAACGAGGAACATAAGGAACAAATAAGAGGTCAAGGAGCCAGTCGGCAGTTTATGTCCAATATGAATCAAAAACAAGACTTATTGAAACTTATAGTTTCCAATACAGAAACCTAGTAAAAATAAAATAAACGCTGATAGTTATCGACCCATCTCAGTTTCGAATAACTTCAGTAAAGTTCTACAGATAATGACCAACAAAAGACTTACTTGGTTCCTGGAAACACAGAATATAATTTCAAATAAACAAAGTGGCTTCCGTCAAGACAGATCAACCTTGGATCACAATATCTCATTAACCTGTGAAATACAGCAGACATTCAAACACAAAGAACACCTTGTAGCTATATTTTTTGATCTCCAGAAAGCTTATGACATGACGTGGCGTTTCAACATAATAAAACTGCTAAAAGAAAGCAGATTATATAGAAGGTAATATTCTCAAATATGTTACAAACTTCCTCCAAAATAGAAAATTTCAAGTAATTGCAAATGGATACATCTCTAGTGAAAAAACACAGCAAAACGGCGTACCCCAAGGGGAAATATTAAGTGTAAACCTGTTTCTCATTGCCATCAACAAAATCTAGGAACACATATCAGAAAATATAAAAACTCTCCTCTATGCGGACGATCTTGTGATTTTCTGCAGAAACAAAGACATTAAAATAATGAGAGACTCACTACAAGAAGCAATCCTCAGTATAGAAAATTGGTCCGATAAAACAGGATTCACCTTTTCCTCAACTAAAACTAAAGCCATGCATTTCATAAGAAAACATTATATGCATTATAATCCAAAGTTAAAACTGTACGCTATTACATATGTAACGAAGACTAAATTTCTGGGAATCACACTGGATAGAAAATTAACCTGGCAACCTCATATCTAACAACTAAAAAATGACTGCATGCAAAGGATGAATATCTCGAAAACACTGGCACACTACAAATGGGGCGCCCACAGAGAGATATTATTGAGGCTATATAAGTCACTGATTCTGTCGAAAATTGATTACGGTAGCATAGTGTACAGCAACGCAAAACCAACCCATCTAAAAACATTAGACACAATTCATAACACCGCAATCAGGATAGCCACAGGAGCTTTAAGAACAAGTCCTATAGTCAAAATTACTAGTGAAGCTAATCAGTCACCACTTCATTTTCACAGACGTCAACTCACCTTCTCTTACCTAACGAAATTAGCAACAAATGTGAATAATCCTACCTAGAACTATATGTTTCAAAATTTAAATAACTAAGTAGTCCTTAAAAATATAATACCTTTCCATCAACAAGTTCAAGAACAATTAAACAATATGAGTATGACATTTCCACAGCTATGTCCAAACCAATTCAACAAGATACCTCCCTGGATCCTGAACACAACCAATTATAACCTCCTTCTAACTCGCCATAATAAAAAAGAAACCAGTCCATCCATTATTTTAAAATCTTACCATGAAATCATGTCCAAATACAAGAATCACACTGCCATTTACACAGATGGTGCTAAAATACAAAATAAAATCGAGGCAGCAATAGTAGTAGAGAAGAATGAAACAAGAAAATACCATCTTCCAAATATGACGAGCGTCTTCACTGCCGAAGCTTATGCATTACTACAAGCAACAGAATATATAAAAAACATTCCAAATAAAGAAGACTTCATAATACATATTGATTCCCTCAGCACCATTGCAGCCATGAAACAAAGTTATTCAAAAGACACCATCATCCAAAAAATTCAAGATAATATCCACTACTGTATTGACCAGGCGAAGAAAATCACAGTATTATGGGTTCCATCACATCGCAACATCTCAGGAAATGAAAAAGCAGATGAAGCTGCCAAGGAGGCCATACACCAAGAAATAACTCAAATGCCCACCTCAACATATGATGCGAAGAGTTTTTTCAAAAGAAAACTGCAAGAAGAATAGAACAACATCCGCCAGAAAATTCAAAGTCAACAAAAGTATACAACAAGACATGAACAAATAATTCTAACAGGAATCAAAATTGGACACACACGACTCACACATCAATACATATTCGAGAAAAAGACACCACCCATATGCCCCACTTTCAACACCCAACTTACGGTGGAACACGTACTTCTAGAATGTCCACAATATACAGTACAAAGAATCAAACACAAACTTCCAACAGACGCACTATAAATTTCAACCAATACATATGAAAAAAACATTTTAAAATTTTTAGAAGATACCAACCAACTCGACAACATATAAAATGTCACATAGTTTTTAATAGTTTAAATTTATTATAATAAATATTTATATATTATATTGATTATATAAGTATACTAAATTTGTAAAACAGATATTTCGGGGTGCTAATAACCAAGCAGTTGAAGCACCCCTAAATAAATATATTTAAAAAAAAAACTTATATAAATAGATTAATTTTAAAAGTGGTGTTATTTCATTTGGTTCTTCCTTGTTTAGAAATATATTTTATATGCAACTGTATGTTTTATACAACAGGAAATAAATGTTTATTTATTTATTTATTTATTTTTTTTACTTATTTATTTATATTTATTTGGCCACACCAACAGGACACAAGGTCCCAATAATAGGGTGGCACTATTTACATAAATTACAATTTTAAATAAATATAACTAACATAAATAGGTACATAAAGGGGCTCTGACGTGAGATTCAAAAGGGCGCCAAATGCCAAATGAATGTTAAAGTAATTTAGTGAAATGTAATTTTAAACGTGAGGACCTTTTTTTAGGTCTTCACTGGAAATTTAGAAGGGAAGACCTCGAAAAAACCTAGTTGTGCCCTACTTAGGGGCGCTCAATTAAATCTTGCCTACGGGCGCCGCAGACCCTCGCGCTGGCTCTGTGCATACCTATGTAAGTAATACAGTAGTTTTTACAATAATCTTACACACAGAGCAGTTACAAATGAATCCTTATAGTTCTAAATATTATATAAAGAAAACAGAAAAAGAGAGATGGGTAGAGGTTATAAACAACGAAGAACAGATTTTTTAAATGTTGAGATATTAGTTCTGAAAGGGTCTGGAAAGTTGAGATTGCAGTGATATGGATTATATAATTCAGATAAACGTGAAACAGGTGAAATCGAAGCATAGTTTGTGCTTTCGTAAGAAACTAAGAGGAAATTATTATTTCTAATGTGGTGGAATTCTGATGGAAAAGAAATCGGGCAATGGAGAACAAGTCAATGACATTATTAAAAATTTTGTAAACAATTGTCAAGTCATTTAAGACCCGTCTTTTTTCCATGGATGTTAGGTTTGGATTAAAATCGGAAAATTTATAGTTCATATATTTTACAAATACAAATTTATTTTGTACATTTTCTAATCTGTTAATATAAGTAAAGTACTGCGGAGACCAGCATACGCTCCCAAATTCTATTTGACTACGCACGAGCCTTTTAAATAGAGTCAGTACTCTATGAGAATTTTTGAAATTACGACTTGTGCGAATAACATAGCCCAACATTTTTAGAGATTTTTTCGCAATATTGTTAATGTGGACGTCAAATAAATGTTTATTATCCAAAGTTATTCCTAGATCGCTCACCTTGGTAACAGTTTGTACTGTTGAGTAACCAAGTTTAAATTTAAAGTTAATTAAGTTTCCGTTTCTCGAGAATTTTATTTGAAAACATTTTTTAATATTTATAAATAGTTTATTATGTGTACAGTATTCATAAAAGCGATCTAAGTCCGATTGCAATACTAAACACCTTTCTAAACTAAAAGTTGGGGAAAAACATTGTCATCAGCATAAAGTAGGAATTTAGCAAATTTAAAACATTGAGTTATATCAATAATAAAGATGTTAAACAGTAAGGTTGCTAGATGAGTACCTTGTGGCACACCGGAAGTTATTTCAACCCAATCTGAGCAAAAACCTCCCAGAGAAATCGATTGATGTCTTCCAGTTAAATGTGAAATAAACCAATTCAGTAGGTTTCCATGGATTCCAAGTTTGTGCAGTTTGTGTTTCCTAGCATTATACGTTATTTTACAAGAGTATTGAATATGCATTTTGTTCAAGTGTCGATTTACCGAGATTAATGTTATCCAGACAAAAAAATAAAAGCATATTTGAAATTGTGATATCAAAAGACATACTTTTAGATCCCCAAATTCAAAAAGTTGTGAAAAAAAAGTTCCTTAAATGACACGCCCTAGTAATTAATACAGTGTAATATTTTTAATCCGAACAGCTCAATGCAAGATGTTTCGGATTACCGATTTGTTCTGATTATTGGAAATAAAGATGTACATTGATGTACAAATAACTATTCTTTGTTAAAAATTAAAAAATAAAATAGACAGTGTAGTGTGGCAGCACATCCGCTACGTCCAATACGGCAGTGTCATTTTGTGACAATGTCGTTTTTGTGTAGTAATAAAACAATGGTTAGTAAGTAATTAGCTTAAGTTTAGTTAGTAAAAATCTAGGACAGCAGAATTAGGAAAATTAGGAAAACGATAATAGATAATAAATATTTTACGAAGGGATTTTCGATGTTTCACTTACAAAATTGGTGTGTATATGAACTCTTGCTGAAGCCTATAAGTGGGAGTGATTGTTGAAAATAGAATTAAACACTCCACTCTTCTTCAGTGCAAGCACCGAGAAAACTTCTTGGTCTATTTTGGTAAAATATGTCCACACTATGCTTCTTAGTGCTGACATTTTTAATTAAAATACAAAAATAACATTGCATAACCTCAAACATAGAAGAAAAAGGCGCCAAACGCCAGCACCTTCTAAACCGTTCAACGTATGTTTCTTTGCGTACTATGTCTTTCGCCATTACGATTGCGTACTATGCATTTTGCCATTGCGATTGCGTACCTCTTCTACCAGTTTTTACATGAGTACAATTATATTGTACGTATTATATTTTATATAGTGTTTCTTATTGAAAAAGTTATTTCAGTTAATCCGGACAACCTATACTCAGCACACTCTTAAGCCATGGGCACTTGCCGAGGGCTCCCTCAGTTTGGGGGCCCTGCTATCAATAAATAATTTTAAATAATAAATGCAACAAAACGAACTGTAAAGGCCTTATCAAACTAGAGTTAATATTAACGTCTTGACTTAAAAATTAAAGTTTTTGCATTCGAATCATTTGTGTGTGATAGTATGAAAAAAAAAAACATTAGTTTTTATAGAGTGTGCAAATGCAATATGATTCAATTCCTCGGTCTTTCTATCCAGGTTTTTCAAAAAGCGCGTGCGCCATCTGGTGTTCTCTCGCTCTCAGCTATTACGTTTTTATCTTTTGTTTAAGTTGAGGTAAGTTTATTGTATAATTGTTATTTTCGAATGTAATATTTTAAAAAAAGATTTCGAACCAGTAATAGAAGAATTTTGTTAAATGAAATATCTAAAACGTGTATTACAAATAAATCTTAATATAAATAAATATGGATTGATTTTTTAGTATCAATATATCGTTTCTAAATTAAACATGTATTTGTATTTCGTTTAGAATATAAAATGGTTTAGCTTTATTTGTGCTGATTATATAATTGGTGTAATTTATAATACGAGTAAAAATAAAGTATTTAAACTGACGTGTTTTGGCAAATACACTCCTTTCTTCGAGCTTAGAAGAACTTGTTGACAAGTTGATTCTGATCCGACTTCTGTTGCTGACATAGAATAAATACTGTGTTACGATTAGTAAATTAGACAACTGAACACACACTCTAACAGTCAGGTGTAAAATAAAACCAAAAATTTTGATAACTGACTTCGCAAGTATCACCCGCTGCTTAACAAATATAGATTGGGATTATCCCTTAAGTTGCCTCAACGTTGAAGTTCAGTGGAACAAATTCATCCGAGAAAACACGTTTCTGAATTCACTCCATTAATGTCTCACAGAAAGCACTTTCCTAAGTCGTGGATTAATTATGATCTATCTCACTTAGCTTCCAGAATAAAGCATTTATGGCCCAAATTCAAATTAACCGAGAAGACTCCGACTTGAATAATCTCAAGCAGCTCTTTCTAACTCTTTAATAGCTTTACTAATAAAAGCTCAACCAGCTTACAAATTAGAAATTCTCTCCAGAAGTCAAAAGTCGTTTTTCGTCTATACTAAAAGCAAATTTTCTCAGATGCAGAGTATCCCTCTAATTCGAAATGATAACAACAATCCATGTTTTAATAAAGTTGAAGTGGCCGAACAGTTTGACACATACTTCAAGTCTGTATTCACAATTGAACCTGATGGAAATATACTGCTTCTGAACACTGCTCCCAGTGACAAATACATAAATCAAATAACGATAACGCCAGAACTAGTAGCCACGAAGCTAAAAGACTTAAATACTGTTACTGCCGTTGGCCCCGATGACATTAATCCTTTGATATTTCAGAAGTGCTCGACGGAACTACGAACTCCACTTAGTATAATCATGAATAACTCGAATGGTATAAATGGTAAGGCAATACCAGATTTCTTTGTCGGCGATGAAGTGTTGAGGATCTCGATAACCTTCAAATATTTAGGGAATATACTTTGCAACGATGGTAATCTGGACTTGGAGATAAATAATAGAATATCTGCTGCAGCTACACCTTATGGCATGCTACGGAAACAAGTTTGGCTAAATCACGACCTGAGGTTACAAATTAAACTGAGCGTTTATAAGTCTGTCATTATACCTACACTCTTATATGCATCTGAAACATGGACTCCATGTCGACGGCATATTCGTCAGCTGGAAAAATTTCACCAAAGATGCCTACGCACTATTTTGCGAATCAAGTGGCAAGATCATATAGACAATGTACGAGTATTAAATGAAGCTCAGACAAGCCGTATAGAATCACTCTTAGTCAGAAATCAACTGCGATGGACTGGCCATGTTGTACGTATGTCCGATGACTACCTAAACAGCTGTTGTACTGTGAGCTGCAAGAAGGTCAACGAAATATTGGTGCGCCCCGAAAGCGGTATAAGGATGTTCTCAAAAACATCCTAAAAACTACAAACTTGCTGAATAACTGCTGTGAAACTCTAGCAACTAACCACAACTGCTGGAGGAAAACAATTCAAGATGCAGTTGCTGTATACGAACAAAGTCGCCAACAAGCTGTGAAAGCTAAAGCAGCTGCCAAGAAGAATAGGATATCGACGGGAGAAGGAGCCTTTCAGTGCGATATATGTAGAAAAAGTTTTATGGCTAGAATTGCCCTTATAAGCTATCTCCGTGCCCATGAACGATTATTAAAAAATGAATAACTCGATCAAAATTGGCGCAATCCGAAAAATTTGGCTCACTTCAAAATTATCAGCTTAATTTCAACATCAGCAAAAATTATGGAAAAAATCATTGTGGATGAAATCATGTACTTTCTTCTTAAGTACGAAATCATTCCAAATTGTCAGCACGGATTTATACGTGGCCAATCTGTCGATTCGAATCTGCTGCTAGCTACAAATTACTGATCTAAATACATCGATTCTTCAACTTCACTAGATGTTATTTACTTCGAGTTTGCTAAAGCTTTCGACAGAGTTGCATTTAGACGGTTATTCGCCAAATTAGATCATCACAGGGTTAAAGACCACCTTCTTATCTGGATAATTGCGTATTTAACCAACCGCAAATTTCGAAGAGTTGGTTCTTGTTGCTCAGATCACCAAACAGCTACTAGTGGAGTTCCTCAAGGAAGCAACATTGGCCTAATTTTATTCATCATTTTTCTCATCGATCTAATATACCATCTTTCATCTGAAAATCAGATGAACGCCAATGATCTGAAAATCTACAACACATCACTAAATTATTCACTTCTTCCAAGTGATCTAGATAAAATTGTAAAGTGGTGTGCAGATTGGTTATTGTAACTTAATCCAGCGAAATGTCAGGTTCTTCACCTTGGAAAAAACTCAAATTTCCCTACTTCGTACAAGGTACGGCTTTAAAATGTATCTGCTACGGTTTTAGAATATCTAGCATTACCTCAAATCACGAATGGGCCTCTCACACTATTCAAGCAGTGAAAAAAACCGAATAAAATTATATATCTAGTCCGAAAGTGCTTTACGCACTTAACTCTATCTTTTTTCCGTACACTGTATCTCTCCTACATTCACCCACTCATTGAATTTGCAGACGTTGGCTGGTCGTCATATCTTCAAACAGACATCCAGCTACCAGAATCAGTCCAAAGACGAGCCACAAAATTTACCAGAGGTCTACAGCAACTGTCATACGAGGAGTGATTTCAAGCTCTCAACATTCCCCAGCTGGTTACAAGGCAAGCACGTGGAGACCTGATACAATTATATCCCAAAACCACCGAAAAACTTTCAACCGACACGTCTGAACTGTACCAGTTAATTCTAATGAGTGACTCCGCAGCCCCAAGGCTTCCGATGGCCCCAACGTCAACACTGGCTAACCAACAGAACATTCAACACCTTGAACTCACTTCTGGAGGAAAAGATCTTAGCTCCAAATATCAACAGCTTTAAAAAACGAATCATCCATATGTTTTAATCATAATGTTAATCTATGTTAATCTTAAATGTATAAATTAATTATGAAATTTATGTAATTTTAGTACTGTTTACAAATTTTTCTGTATTAGAGCATAACAAGCCAAATGGATACTGATCTCTCACCATGCAATAATAATATAACCTTAACTTTATATAGTGTTCCAAAAAAGTAATATTTACAGTCTAGTGCAGCGTTTCTCAACCGGGGGGCCGTGAAGGCTTCGTCGGGGGACCGCGCAGTCATACAAGATCGAAACATGAAAATATAATAAAAATGCACTCAATCTTACAAGATATAAATTTTATTCATATTTATAAATAGGAGTATCTTATATTCATAAAATATACCTTTCACAACATAAATAAAATAAATATTCTATTTATTTTTATACTTAATATACTTATTTTGACAACTACTTTCAACTACAGGCTATTTCAAATATTTAATTTGTCACTAGCTAACTTTATAATGAGTAAATAGGCTTTTACTAAACAAAATGATCAAAAGCTTCATTTAATCGATAAAAATTACTAGATTTGAAATTCTAGTTCCGCTTTAACAAAAGAAACAGACTATTGAGAAGTGACATTACCGTTGGCGGCGCTGTAATTCATGGCAAAATGGCTGAATTGTCTAGTATTCAGCTGTCAATATGCTAACAGGGAACAGGTTAATTTAAGCACAGTACATTTTTATTTTATGAAAATGTATCTATCGACGTTCTAACAAAAAATCAACACCAGAACATATGTAATAATTTCAAATAGTACTACAGTCGCGTAGTACAATATTTGACCACCAGACTGCGTATCCGAGCGTGTCAGTTCTCAATAAGTAGATTATATCAAGGTCAAATAAACTGTATGTGTCGGTTAATGGGTTCGCGTTGGAGGCACTTCAAGTGTTTTTAAGTTGTGCTTTGAAGTAGGTACGATTTGAAAGTGCAATATTTGTTATTATATATTTTTTTAATTGCTCTCCGAACTACAGGTAACTCAAGAGTAAGGATGCGAATGTGTTTAAATTAAAATGGAAGGCACTTTGAGCATTTTTAAATAAAAATACTTTACTTTCAAGTCGTTATAGGGACTATAATCGTCATTTAAAAATATCACAGTTTTTTTGTCAACCGTAAAAGATATTAAAAAAATGTTTAAGGAAAAGTTTTATCCAAAGTTATCCAATATGACATACGTTCCCATTTAAAAATTCGAAATTGTCCTTGATGTCCTGTAATTCCGGAAAATTTCAATACTACCATTCAATTTTGTGGATAAATTTTAGTTCAAAATTTTTGACGTGTGATTGACGTGTGAGCAACGTCGCCCTTTCGAAAAAACTCGTGTTCCCATCCGTGTTATCTGATACACCATATATATATGTTAGCGAAAATATAATTATGCAACATTTACCGTAATTAACGATCATGGTGTGCTATATCGTTGCTAAGGCATATTGTTTTATGTAAATAAAATAGTAGAAAATATATAATATGATGTGCGAGACGTATTAGTTGATCAATAAAATCATGTCTTATTATTCATAAAATACTTTTTTTATTAATATATATATATATAGGGGGGCCGCAGACAATAGTTATATAATTTGGGGGGTCCGAGGCCATAAAAGGTTGAGAAGCACTGGTCTAGTGGATGTTTTTGCTTAAGAGGCATTTTTAGTAGGCACTAAAGCAGTTCGGAATTTTCAATATAGTTTTTAATACATTTTTATTTAGTTATTTAAAAAACCGTCATGAAGCTTGTAGCTTAAAGTACGCTTTAAAAATAAATAACGTTTAAGTTTAACGTAAAGTTATATCTGTCTCATCCAGTTAGAAAATTATAGAAAAATTACGTGCCAAAAAGAAAGTTTAATTACATAAACAAATTATCACAATTAATCACAAACAAATATCAATATTATATATATATAATTATTTTTAAAATAATATTTTTCTTGATTTTTGGCAAATTTTAGGAAGGCTGTATCAATTTTTATTTTTTCTTCAGAATCCAAACAGTTATCTTTTAAATTAAAATAATTGAGAACTTCAACTGAACATCGATTCCTATCTTTACGCCATTTAGCATCCATGATACAAAAAACTCGTTCCCAATATGCCGAAGTTCCGGGGATAGACAATACAAAAGATATTAATTTTAAAATATTTTTTAACTTATCAGAATTTTTTAAAATGACATGCTATTTGCTGCTGGTAGGTACGTGTACATTCAGAAAACAATTTGGAACTAGAAATATGTAGTTTCAGAATTATCACGAAACGCTGCCAATTTTCAAAAACGTCGTGCATATTTAGATTAAGCTTTTCTTTCAAATCTAAATTATCGATTATTTCAACAAAATCTTCATATTTCATCATCATCATTGTCGCGACAGCCCGAGTTGAGCCTAAGCCTCCTGTTTCCAGGTTTCATGACCATGTTCTCAATCTATGTACATTCAGGAGTAATATGGTCAGTATTACGTCTATTTTTTAGCGTACACAGAAAGGCTCCTACAGTTTAAAGCCGATTGCTAACGGCTAAGCAGAACTTGTAATTTGTCTAAATATTTTTACACAAATTATTTGACATAAGCAGACTTTTGGTTTGCTTAAAAAATAAGATTGCAAAGCTTTCTAAGAAATTAAATTCTATTTACACATAGCAGTACAGACAGCCATCTAGTAGGTACATGACAAATAATTTCTCTATATTTTGACTCAGTAAATTAATGAAATTCGCACCTTTTTGCTGACATGGAGAAATATCCATAAATTTTTCAAACTAAATTTTCGATATCATAGTCCAAATTTCCTAAAGCAAACTTTAAAGTATTATGTAGAATGTAGAATATACGCATGGCAATTTGGTTTAGTAACGTTTTCATTTACCTTTAGAATGTTAGTATATAAGGAGTATTTCCTTGCAAAATTATAACTAGCATTATCTGCGCTAAAAGCTGATACTTTATTCCAATTGATTTCCAATTTGTCAATAGTATTTTTTAAACATTGGAACATTTCAACTGCATTTTCGTCTGAATTTTCAAAAAAAATCTATTACATAATTCACAACGCCATATTTTATGCACATTTTCATGTTTCTATAATTTGATCAATTTGAAGAGAAAAAAATAGAGGTGGATCATGATGTTTTTTTTTTTTTTTTTTTTTATTTGAATTTAACGTGCTTCACCTTATTAGGTATTAGCACTTTACAGATCAATTATGTATAATTCATATTCTTAAGATTATAAAATAACAGTAACATACATATAACAATGATAGATATAAACTTGTACCAGTAATAATATATTAATACAATCATATTTTATTTATTAGTTCTGTATCTAGAAGAAATGATAAAAGTTTTGGGTTATTACTGTCGTCCAGTATTCCTTTGAGTTGGGCAGGTAGTTGATGGTTATTCCGTTCCAGCTGGTATTTTTGACAGTGTATTAAGATGTGCTCTACACTTAATTCTGTATTACATTCTTCGCAGATGGTTGGATCAGTTCTTTTAAAAAGAAAGTCGTGCGTTATTCTCGTGTGGCCAATCTTCAATCTTGTTAAGACTATTTGGTCTCGTCGTCTTCCAGTTACTGGCTTCCATTTTATAATTGTGTCCTGGATTTTCCGGAGCTTATTTGAGGTTATCGCTTTCCATTGTAGTATCAATTTTTCTCTTACAGCGGCTTTTATCTGTTAGAGCTTAGTAGAGAGATTAGTAGCTTCTTTGGCAGCAACATCAGCCTGTTCGTTTCCAGTGATGCCAGTATGTGATGGTATCCATATGAAAATAAGTTCCAGGTTTCTTTGGGAGAGGCGGAACAAAAGGTCTTGGATAAATTTTATAAGGGGATGTTTTGGGAATATTACTGTTAAAGATTGAAGCGAACTGAGGGAATCGGAGCATATTACATATCTGGTATTGTTTGTATTTAGCTGATCTATGTGTTTCAGACTAAAGTATATGCTTGTCATTTCAGCCGTATATATGCTAACCTCATTTGGAAGATGGTGTTTCTGTGTCTCGTTTTCCATAATTATCGCTGAGCCTACTTTTTCGCCAATCTTGGATGCTTCAGTGAATATAAAATTCTCGTATCTTTGTTTGATGCGGTGGAATTTATTTTGTATTATATTTGGAATTTTTTTGTCGTAGTGTAACAGGCTTAGGTTAATTTTTGGTAGTTGTATAAGCCATGGAGGGACTTTGGAGGTTTAATTTACTTGCATGTCTGGTATGGTGGTATTTATGGAGTTCAGTAATTGGTTTATGTTTATTTGAAGGGGGGTGTGCTTTTTATTACTTGTTACAGGAGACGTAGGATCGAAAATATATTGAAATGCAGGGTGATTTGTATGGGTTGCTAAGTTGCATGATGTTTAAAATCATTAATTACTATTTCTAAGGCTCTTTTCTAGAGGAAATATTGATTGAAATTAACGAAAATTGAAAATATTTTAAAATAAATTTGACTAATACCTGCACATACATTTTTTAATATATAATATAAAGGACAATAGGCATACTTTTCTAATTTAAAAAAGGATAAGAACAGCCAGATGTTAAAAAAAGGACAGTTGGCAACCCTAACTTATATAAGAGTCCTAGCGAATTACACTGTCCAGGGCTCGACTGTGTTTGTTAAGACGGTCCTGTCTATATCCTCCATTAGTCTGGATTAACAAGTTTCTACTGTAGTTATGAACTCTCTTTCATATTTGAATTTATATTATCGCTCCATAATTGGAGTTATCGAGATACATTTCCTTAAACTAATTATTGTTAATAACCTATCGTAATCTCATAATCAAAATTATGAACAAATTAAGGAGAAATAACAAAGATAATAATCATTCAAGTGACTTCCTGATAATTACAAAGAAACTTGACACTGCGATATTTATACGGAACTTTCTTTTCACGCTTCATCGTTAATCAAAATAAAATTCACAACTGATTTAACACTGATTTGCACTAAATAATTAACAAAAATTCGTACAAAAATAAACAGATGACATTAGGGTTCAAAATACTTCGAACATCGATACACTTTCTATAAAAATATTGATTTCAAGCACCAGTTGTTTTACAAAAAATAATTTCTTTGACAAAGTAAATCTAATGCACCGTACAACTTTTTATCAAACCGCAAATTCTATTCTAGATATCTTGTAACCTGGTTTGTGTTGAGTTTTTTAATTGTATTAATTCCTGAATTTATGCAAAGATATGCTAAAGTGTTTAGAATGAAATAAAATGAAACTAATTTTATTTTGACTGATCTGTTATAAAAGGCGAGAAATGTAAATAATGATTCAGTATTGAAATTTGTTTAGTAACGTTATAGATTGTTTAAAGAAGAATGGATTTGGTGAAATACGTGAGTTATTAGTTGACTGAATTTAAAATTTGTTTTTTCTAATTTGTTTTTATCTTTGCAGTCGACGATATTGTTAGCGTTCTTATTGAGTATTATTTGTCAAGCGTATGGTGGCACATACGAGCTTAATGGTAAGCTACTTCATTTATTTATTTTTATACAATTGTGAATTATTGCAATCGTTGCGTCCTTCTGTATTTGATTGACCAAATATTATCTTTGCTTAGAGCACAAGGACGTCTTAATTGTGCCCTGAGGTGTATTATAGTTTGGCAGAGAGTTGTTTTTAATTTTGAAGAGAAGGTCAGGTACGACAAAAGATGCAAAAAGGTCAGCCTCAGCAATAAAGGGCAACGTCGGGAACTTAAGTAACGTCAGTAATAAAATTGTCTTTTTTTCTCTTTCTCTTTCTGGGTATTCAGTTTAATTGTCATTTCAACTCAGTAACAAATCCTCCAACTTGCTCGCATTTCTGTTTAAATGCCGGGCCATTTCAAGTATCTTATATACTTAATACCGCTAGATTTTCTGTTAGATGATCTCTCTATCTTGTGTTAAATCTTTCCACTGGCCAACGTATGTTCATTTTTTCCTCCTGAGTATACTTAAAAATATCATAACATGTTAGAAATATTATACCCTTTTCACACTAGAACTTTAAGATCGGATGTTAAAGTGAATGTATCTTTAAACACTAATGTGAAACCGTATGGCCTCGTCTAAATACAAGCGATGTTTAAGACAGAGATCTGAGTCTTAAACTTCGTCCGCATTGCCAACTTAATTTCTATTATAAAAAAATACTCCTTGAATTTGTGCTGTCAACATTTTATATTATCATAAACAAGAATACTGTATTATATCGACGTTATAAGAAGTTTATACTTATTGTTATAATAAAATTATTTATTTTAATAATGTGTTTAATAAAATACAGAGCTACAATAATTGAGATAAAATGTATCGACTTACATGTTAATACAGGTGTAATATATTCTTTATTGTAGTGTCTTTATTGTAGAATGAAATGAAATATCCTTATTTGTTTATAATAATTCAAAATGTGCGTCTTACTCGTCTCACTCGTCTTAAAGATCTAGTGTGAAAAGGGTATTAGACATTTTTTTTCTTATCATTACGACCATCGAGAGTCTACGATCATAAAAAAATATTTCACGCAGTTTATAATGTGCCATCCGTGGATAATGAACAATTTTTTTCATTGCAAGTATTTATTTATTTATTTATTTAGTAAGTTAGTTTGTTTAAATGTTTGGCGTGCAGAAACGATGACTATTGGCGCCTCACACAGTTCATATTTATATTTAGAATATTATTTATGTAAATAAAATAATAAATAATAGTATTTTAAACACAGTTGTATATTAAATCAGCTGATAGTAAGCCATCTTAATGACGCAGGTTCTGAAGTTTTACAAATGACGCTCAGAATTTCTGTGTTTTTAAATTAAATATACTATTTTTCTAGTGATAAAACAATATAGTTATATATAAATTATTGTATTTGACTCTCACATAATGGCTATATTACAATCGGATGATTACAACCCTCGCCTATGGCTTGGGTGGCAAATATCATCCTCTTGCAATATAGCCTCCATATATGCTTGTTAAATAAAATACTATTAGTACACTATGGAAGGCCCCTAGTACTAGTAGAAAAACCATACAAAAACTCTATCTATACTCTGTTCTAAATCAAGAAGTAGTAATCATGCAATGTTCACGTGATAATTTTTTCAAACTCTCGTCGTTCGTTGGATGCTGAGCACTTAATTTTATGCCACAGCCAATAGGGTAGCGACTTAAACCTTTCACGTGATTTTATTACTATTTCTGCATTTCGCACAGGGTATATCTTTCGTACTCTCCAAGTTATGGATACTTCGGCAGCTCCTCCCTGTATATTTAAAAGGTTTTTTCCCGTTAAATTAAACATAAAAAGTTAATATGTTAAACAAAAATGATATTTTCTTGTAGATTTTTTTTTTTATAATTTGTGATCAACCTTTGAAAATAATTCAGTATTGAAACTATAGTAAGCAAATAAAAATAAATTTTTAAATATTTGTCAAGCCCTGCCTTCCTAGTTCGACTGATACCCAACAATATATTAATTTTATCTACAAAATAAGGTCAATCATTTATTTTATTCAATTTATCAAATTCATCTTCTTAGTTTTTGATTTTCTTGTTTATTTATCTTCATATATCGTCACCAGAGCCGCGTCAAAGTTTTCTTGCGTGAGCAGGAAAAATTTTGGAGTCTGACAAAAAAAAAAAAAAAAAAACACAAAAAAAACTGTTTATTTTTCTTTTTATTTATTATTCTTAATATTATTCTATACTTAACAAAATGAAAAAATTAACAAAATAATCAATGCTTATAACAAAACAACAAAATTAAGTACATTAAACTTCAATTAAATCTTTGGCATTCTAACTCAATGGGACCCGTCTGGCTTTTAAGGTAGCGAATTCTTTTCTTATTTCTTCAGTATCAATACTTTCGGCTATTTTATGTTCTATTGATATGATGGCCAATCTATTTAAATTTTACTGGCTTAAACTGGAACGTAAATAGTTTTTAAAAGTCTGAGTTTTGAAAACGTGCGCTGACCTTTTGCCATTGAAACAGGTAGGGTTAGTAAAATTTGTAAAGCTGTGATAGCATTCGGAAATAACTCTTCTAAACTGTGTAAATAAATCCATTTTAAAATTGCCTCAGGATTGCCTTCTGTTCTTTGAGACAACAATCTCAGTTCTATTGCAAGATCTTCGCCATTAATATCTTTATTTTCTTTATCCGACAGCATTTTTTCAAGTAGCCTACAATTTTGTTGTAATTCATTATTTTCTATTTCATCATATTCTGCCAGATTATATAAGAATGCAAACGGGTTTAAAACAGATTTAAACTATTCAAAACGTTCTTCCATTGATAAATCTTTTCAAAAAGAACGTCAGAAAATTTGATTTTAAATATTATTTTGGGATTATTAACTTCAGTGATGGAGGTTTCTGGTTCTTCATAAAAAAAAAAAAAACAGTTCCCTCTTTCTTAATCGCTTTTCGTCAATTGATTTAAAATTGTTTGTTAAATCAGCATCTTCCACCAAAGTGAAGGCTTCTGAAATATATTTTTGAAAATAATTTTCACAATTTCTTAATTTCATAAATTCAGTAGTAGTTTTTAACATTGTTGCTGCTGACTTAACATCCATATTTTGCGATTGTAAGTATTTACTGGTGCAGTTAATTTCTGTCAGCACTTCATGCCGGATTACTAATGCACAAACAGATTCAAAGTCGTCTATTTTTGAAGCAATTGCTTCTGCTTGAACGCATGTCAGAGAGTCCTTTTCCAAAGAAACGATTTCTTTTAATGCTTTGTAAATGCCTTTTTGAACCACTTTTAAAGCACCCACAGCATTAACATGGCTTTCCCATCTAGTATCGCGGAATGATTTTAACCGTAAACTTGCAACACATTGATTTAAAAATGGTCCAACGTTTTATAGATCCTGAGAAAAAAATGTAAATCATCTGTATATTTGAAAAAAAGTTAACTATTTCGACACTTCCTTTTACTGCGTCGACCACAAACAAGTTTAAAGTGTGGCAAACACATGGAACAAAAAAGGCTCTAGGAATGATTTTTTTAATATGCGTTTGAACACCGTTTCTTTTCTTATGTTTGCTCCATTGTCGTGCCCTTGGCCATGAAGATTGTTAATAGACAAACCATTTTTAATCAGTGCATTTAAAATTTCTTCGCTCATATTAGCTCCTGTACTATCTACTATAGTAATAAATTCTAAAAAACTTTCTTCAATTTCAACATGTACGTTTACTATTCTAACAGACAGTCTGAGCTCTATTCAAAAATTAAAAAACCCAGGATTCACTAACAACCCCAAAGTAATATACAAGATAATAGAAAACATAAATATAGCTAAACATAATAAAAACATTGAGGTAAAAATTATATGGATCAAAGGTCACGCGGATATTAAGGGCAACATAATAGTCGATTTTAAAGCTAAATTAGCAATAGAACAGGGTGCAATTGAACAAGTGTTACATTTCTTAAACGAAAATATCGAAGAATGGCAAAATCAATTTAATATTACATCTGAGGAAAAAGGTATATTTTATTTTAACATACAGAATACCATTAAAAAACCATGGTTTAGTAAAACTCCTATTCCAAAAAAATATGTAACAGCGATATCAAGGATGAGATTTAATCATACAATGTGTCCTGCACATCTTTATAGATTTAACTTAATAGAATCCAACATATGTCCCTGCTCACAAGGTTATGACTTGAATCACTTATTTCTATCATGCAATTTGTATCAAATCCAACAGCAACAATTGTATAAAATATTAACTGAAAACAAAATAACTCTACCAACTAATATTCAACTATACTCTATCTCAGAAAGACTGATAGTAATAAGTCATTTTGTCAGGCAGTTACCAGTGGCGTGCACATTTTAAAAACGTTTAAATTGGTTTTGTGTATTTCTATGTTACTATTTGTTACTATGTTACTATATCATTTTATTAAACGCACGCCTGTGACCATATTTATCATATCATTAAACACACCCCTGTGACCATATTTTTCCTCAAAATTTTAGGGTCAAATTTTTATGATCTATTGTGTTTAACCCTAGTTTGTATTCCCTATAAGATGTGCGGCACACTCGGTTGTTTTTAACAATATTTCGTTTCGAACTATTCATATTTTGTCGCTTTTGTTTTGCCGCTTCTGTGTGAAAAAACAATAACTTTTTACAAATAATAAATTTTATTACTATCAGTCTTTCTGAGATAGAGTATAATACTTAAAACAAAGAACGAAAAAATTTATTACGCTTTATATGAATACATGAAAAATACAGCTATATACATGCTATAGTGCGTTCAAAGGTGAGTTTGCAGTACAGGGCATATGGAGTAGTTCTTTTTCATACTATCTAATGGGTTTACACAATGACACTATTCTTTTCTTGCTTGTCGACGTTGCCAGCTCTAAAACGCGCTGATCTGTGAAGACGCAGTATTCTACAAATGGTCATTTGTTTTTGTTGAGTGTTATTTTGAGTTTTATAAGAGTTGATTTTTGTAAATCATACGAGTTTTTCATATTATTATAATTGACACATTTGACACTTTTACAACATTTGGCAACACCGCTTCCATTTGCCATAAGAGCTATACTGCAAACTCACCTTTGAACGCGCTATATATACAACTCAAGCTATATTATATTATATATTAATGGCAAAGCATTATCCTTTATTAATTTCAATTACCATATTAATTTTTCCCGAATATAATGGCAACGCTCTAATTCTTTTATTTTATTATTGTTAATTTTTTTATTTTATTTTATTTTTTTTTTTTCAATTTAATGGCAACGTATTTAATACAGATATATAGATAAAATATTATTTTACAGTAACTCTAAATAGCTCCAGACCAATCGCCTAGCAGCGAAGGTCCGACTAAACAAAAAAAAAAAACATGTACGTTTTGACCATCATTGTCTTTATCAACGTGAACATAACTAGCGTCTGGTATACAGTCAATAATTATTGAGAAATATCTTGCAGATTTTATTTTGTTCAAAATCTTATCCTTTATAGTTTTGGCAAGTAGAGAAATAATTTCTTGCTGGATATTTTTCCCTAAATAATGAATTTTAAAAATGGGCGCCTAAAATTGCGTGATTCAATATGATATGATATCAAAAATGTTCGAAAAATAAAAAATATAAAAGTAAATTTTGAAGCGCCTTTTTTTACAGGCGTCTGTGTACCCTGCACACTTTGCACACACCACGAGCCGGCCGTGATCGTCACCCAAAAAATGAAAAGTGATCCAATTGCAGATTGAAAGTACTCGTATCTTATATATGCTGTACATTTACGAATAACTAGTTTTAGTACGCTCATGTAAAGTTGAACGTTTTGGAGTTAAAGTACTTGCAAATTAGAAGATATGTTATTTTGTTTCAGATGACACAGAAGCTATTAGATACAAGAGAGAGCATGGCAGTGGTATCACAGGACCAGTTCATACATTCGTGAAGACAGACAAACACGCCAACTTCAAATGGGGAGTACGTCACCATGTCGGTCACAAATATGCTGGACGTCGTTAATTCAGTTTATTACCTGTCTCCACTTTTCATTTACTAACTCCAACTTACATATACTAACATTTTCTTCCTAAAAATCTTTTAACATTTTTAACATGTTTAACTAAAGGCTTTAATTTTGATCTAGTCTTCTAATTTCCTCTTTTTTCCCATTTTTCTTTTTTCTAATCTATTTTGTTTCGTAACTAATATTCTTTATACTTCTGTGTTCTTTCTTGTTTCTTTATTTTTATCTTTCTCTTCTTTCTAATTACTAACATCTTGCTCTTTTAAATTTTATATTTCCAAACTATCAAAACCTCTCTAAATGTTTCTTCTTTTAGTTGCTAGTTAGTTGCTTATTACGCTTATTAGTTACTATTTACATAACTTTATAAATCTGTGTATAATTTTCCTTTTTCCTTTATTCTAAACCAGAGTTTTTCAATCTTTATCAGTGACGGCAACATGTTAAAGCTAAATTATTAAAGCACATCATCAGTTTTTGTCATATGAAAATTTATTATTATACAATTTGTACTTACTTGAAAGTTCAATAACTTTCTACTATTATATTATTTTAAATTATTTTGATCATTATTTTTGAAGGATTTATTTTATATTGATGCTACGTTCATGACTGATAATAAACCATGTGCCGCTACACACCGGTTGTAAATAAATGTTCTGTACTAACATTTTCTCAACATATTTAATTCTACTATTTCTCATTTCTTATCATTTTTTATCTTATCTTATCTTTTCTTTCTTTTACTATTTTATCTTTTTTTCTCCCTTTTTTCTTTTTCCTGCTAAGCATCGTTGCTGATTTCCTTCTTCTGCTTCAAAACTGAGTGCCTAGAGCTTGTTTGACTGTAAAGTAATGCTTGTTCATTAAAAAAAAAACTTGCAGTATGCCTTGGAAAGTTATAATGTGTCGGTTTTTTACGGCAACATATGTTTGGTTCACATTTTATAATTTAGAGTTATGAGTGAAATATTAACTTGTAATCTAAGAAACACCTTAAGAATTTCAAAGCTAACCAGAGTGTGTTTAAAGAGCATATGTTAATAGAGAGCAGCAGAAATGCTGACATCCATCGACGTCTGTCCACTTAGGTTAGGCCTTAATCTACAGTTCTCCTCGCAGAGGTTGTCAGATCTCTGAGGTAGTTATTTCCATGTCCGGGGAGTTCCCACATTATTGATTATCAAGTGGACGACGTCTTTATTTTCCTTGTCCATCAATAGCTTTTTACTTCCTGACTAATTAATTACTTAAAAGGTTACATTATTTTCTGTCTTTACTATCTTTTACTAACTTTTAATACTTTCTAATCTTTTGTACTTTTTTACTTATTATTTTTCTTTCTTTTTCTTTTATTCTTTTTCTATGTTTTCTTCGTCATTTTTTCATTTTTCTTTTCTTTTCCTTCTAAATCATACACCTCATGTCTTTCATTTAGATTATCATTTTCTTCTTTCATCATTTCATTGATTTATATTAGTATTTTGATCTGTTTGTTTTTCTTTGTATCTCGTTTTGTTATTATTTTTAATATTGCAAAAATATTTGTTATGTTATGAAAACGTTTATGTTTCAATAAAATCTGTTTTTACAGTATAAATTGTTTTTTTATGTTGGCGCTAAACATCTGTATATAGTATGCAGGACTCAATAAATCGTGGCGAACCGTAATTCTCGAAATGAAAACGATATTCGCCCGCCTCATAAAGTAAGGTTATTTTATTCTGAAACTGTTTAAAATCTGTACTTTATACCACTTGTTTTTGTGCATAAAATTCGTGTTCATGGTGACTGTTGAAAAACGTAAAAAGTGTTAAAATAGTTTCATAAGCGTTCCATTATTTCATACTTTCCATAAGCTTAATACATCGGCTAATGGGGGCTACACCACTATCCTCGAGGACTTACATGAGCTTGTGGAGGCGACAGGACCATCTCAAAGGACAGCAGTCGTATCCGTGCAGTCCAAAGAAGAATCAAAGAGTGCTCTAAAACAATAAGTCAATACGTACATTTGACGCTCTGAGTGCTCCGAGCACGTTCTGCACACTAGGGTTGTACATCGAAGGCAAAACATCGATGTTTAACATCGATGTTAACATCGGCGCCTTACTATCGATGTTGAAAAAACATCGAAGGAAAAACATCGATGTATCGGAAACATCGATGTTTTATTAATATTAAAAAAAGCTATTTATTTATATTATATAGGTTTTATTTAATAATGTAAAGATAAAATACGAAGAAATTAACACATAATACACAAAAAGCATTTATTAGATTTTGAAATAGAAATATTCCTTTTTAATAGTAATTAATTTCACATTAATATTATTATACCCAATATAATAATACTAATTTATACCTACAGTCTATTCCAAACGATAAGGCGGACTAACCGCAATTTTCATTTTTGTAATTTGTCATTAGATATTTTTTTATATATTTAAGTTGGCTTTTCCTGAACAAAATGATCAAAAGCTTCAATCAATCGGTAAAAGTAACTAGAATTGAAAATCTAGTTTCGCCTAAACCAAAGGAACAGACCTTACTATTTTTACATTTCTAAAATAAAATATTGAATTTTATTACAATACTAATATAGTAATCTTAATGTTAATTTTATATTATTTAACATAAAAATAACACTGTCATACAAAATTATTTTTACACTTGTTTAAGTTGAAATAAAGTCTGTTCCTTTGTTTTAGGCGGAACTAGATTTTCAATTCTAGTTACTTTTACCGATTTATTGAAGCTTTTGATAATTTTGTTCAGGAAAAGCCAACTTCAATATATAAAAAAATTGCTAAGGACAACTTACAAAAATCCAGGGATTGGAGGAATAACAACTGGGAAAGTGTCAACAAGACTCAAAAAGAAAAAGTGTTGGCGTCGTTGGTCGTTCGCATTGTTTGCAAAAATTAGAAGTTTCTTATTATTTTTTCGTATTCTGCTAACTGCTAAGAAGAATAAAAACTAACACTATTAGTATTGTTATATCACAATAGATGGCGCTTATATTTTGTGTACTAATTTTAATAAAAATTATATTTTTAAGATTCCAGCGCCTCTAGCGGTAGTTTCTGAATTTCAAAGTTTAAACATCGACATCGGTAGTAGACATCGATGTTTTATCGATACTATCGCCAGCTGACCATCGATGGTAAAAACATCGATGTTTTAAAAACAAACATCGATGTTTTCGATACATCGATTTTTTTTCCCATCCCTACTGCACACTCAAACTTGTTTGATTTGATGCTCGGAGTACACCCAATTACATTCGTTTTGCAGTCAAGGGTGTATTTAGAGTGTGCTCTATGTGCCCGGGATTTTAAGATCGGGCATATGGAGTATGACGGAAAAAGGTGGAGGAACGGCGGGAAAAGTACCACCATTTTTTGTATTTGTGACGTTTCCACTAACTTCGAAACTGTTTTGTGTTTATAAACACAACATAAAAATAATTAAATACACATAACGCAAACAAATACGCATAAAATTATCATGAAAGAAACAGGGTTATGTTCTATTTGTAAATTTATAGGAGCTCTCAATGTTCGTAAAGTACCATAATGCTATCATAAGCTGTTGCTCGAGTTTTGTTTCGAGATTTCCCCTTGGTCTCATATAAACTTCGTTTGGCACTGCTTGCAGTTTTCCAAGAACATTTTCGAAATCTGTAGGAGATACCCGAAAATGTGATTTGAATTGACAACCTTTAAAATTTGGTAACGTACTTTCTGCAAATCCCCACATTTTTTCTAAAATTACTTGTTCAGATTCATCATCTTCATCATGAAAAATAATTCGACGACAAATTGAAGTACCTACATAATTTTGATTCATGACTGACGTGAACTAATCTAACAGTAAACGCACCGCTTAAAATTGCAGGGTTAGATTTTATAAATATTACGTCACAACCCTATCTCGCTCCGTGTTCGAGTTGCTGCGCTCCATCAGTGTTCTATTGATTCATCATGACGTCACCATCAACTGTTCGCTCAGCGCTCGTTCTACCCTGTACAACTCGAATGTACCCAATATGAAAAATTCAAATATTAGTTTTGTCCAAGATGTGTATGTCAATTTGTACTTTTTTTCTTGTAGACAATCGTAGACAAAATATTGTACGAAACTCATGTGTAATGCATCTTTTTTTCACACATGGGATTAAGGAATAGCATATGGCTCGTGCGATCAAAATTTGTGAAAAACAAGTACAGTTATAGGCTTGCATGAATAATTATTAATTACATCAATAACGCTTGTTCATTTAAAGAAACTGCTAAACTAAGGAATAGGTACCTACAACGTTACAAGGTTAGTTTTAGTTAGTAAAAGTCTAAAACTGAGCGGAGCGAGTTACCCATCTTCTAGTTTAATGACAAAACACTATCTTAGGTTAGGTTAGGTTAGTAAGAATTTGGTTTGAAGAAGCCGAGTGAAGCGAGCTACCCATCTTCTAGTTTAATGACAAAACAAACTCACACTAACATAACAATGTCACCTATTTAGAATCACTGTACATTGAACAAATCATGTGTCGAATGCGTCATACGACACATGATTTGTTCACATGCGCAGTTGCGTAGGTACCTATTCCCTATACCAAAGAAAATTCCGCAAGCCATGGAAAACTAACGTAAATCTGCTGTTCTAGTTGTTTGATATTTTTTACATTTTATAATTTATAGGTTATGAGTGAAAAATTTAACATGTGATCTAAGACGTACTCTCACAATAATTCCAAATCCAACTAGAGTTTCATTTATTAAATATATGTAACAACAGTATCTTTCGGCCGGTCTTTCCACCTTCAGATAAAGTGGCTGATAATGGTATCTGCCGGATAAAAACAATAAAGCGTCTTTCCACCTTCAGATAAAGTTATTCCTACGAATAAACTATGCTATCTGGCAGATAAGTTATTCGGTAGTCAAAGTAGCGAATAAGTAACAAATAAGTGCTGTCACTGTCAAAAAGTTAGAAATTAAATGATTTCTTGGAATAATAAATTGCAAAATTGACTTGAAAAAATATAATTTGTTTGAATTTTATTAATTGTAGAAATAATGCCTTAACTCCAAAATAACAGTGAACCAGTCCACGGTGAGAAAAAATATGAAAAAAGTATAATCTGTCTCAATTTGTAATACGAAACTATGGTCTATTTCAAAGTAGAAAAAAGTAGATAGCGCTGCGAACCGAGTACGATTTACACTGGACAAATACAGTATAGCAGGAAATTTAAAATAAGTTACAGCTAGGGCATGGGCGTAGCAACTGGGTTTGTAAGTGATTTTTTTTTTTTATATAAAAAGGGTTAATAAGATATTGAAATAAATAAGGCAGATAATACACTTACGTTATTTATACGACATAAATTCAGTCTAATGGAAAATTTGAAAAAGTACAAAAAAATCATTTTTAAAAATTATGTACTATATATAAAAAGAGAGATTTGGCTAAAAGAGTTTAAATAAAGCAATAAAGCAAACAATTTATCTTCAGAGCTAAAGTTTCTTATTTAAATATTTATTGTAAATAAAAAATAAAAATATTTATATGTATATATGAAGGTCTCAAAATTATATCAATAACTTCTTCTTTGGGCACTATCAGCTGGGCTGTCTTTTGGCCTCACATTAGTCCTCTTTCTTGATCTGTTAATTGTCCAGTGTCAAACAATATTTACAGTCTGTTCCAAACGGTTAAGCGGAACTAGATTTTGCAATCTAGTTACTTTCATCGTTTAAATCGTGCCTTTCGGCCGTTTTGTTTAAGCTTTGTAAATCATACTTACAATAAACATTTTTTGGTTAAGGTTAATATCATTTTAAAATGTCATTTTCTTTATATTTTGATTTTTTGTGTCATTCTTAATACAAATTTCCCATTTATTAATTTTTTTGTCATTAAAATATCTAAAAAAAAACATTTAATTTTGACATATGTCATTCGTTTCCATGGTTTCATTGTTGGAATTTTAAATTTTGACATCCCAACGTGAAAAATGAAATAACCCAAGCAAGTGACAACCTAAAAGAACTAAATCCCCATTTAGTTCCGCTTAACCGTTTGGAACAGACTGTATATGTCAGATAACCTAAAAAATACATAACTGCGTAAAACTAAATTATGTGGAGATTTTTTTCCATAAAATATACGCCAAGAATATAAATAAAAGTCTAAATATGTAAATAATAACAAAATATATGAAAATATATATATATATATATATATATTTTAATAGATATTTCCAATGTAAGACACTGAACATCTGTCAACTTGGACTAAAAACAATATTTTAACAGTGTAATAGGGATGACGATCTAAACCAATCCGAAGCAAGGACAAACAGCTCCTATCTTCTTACACACATTTTTCTACTTTGAAATAGACCATAGATCTGGTTACTTTGGTGACTGATGTGGTGTAAATAGACTTTTTTGAAACCATGTAAACTTGTAAATCTGGCTTTTACATTTTTGGTGAAGTTTCATTATACTGAGGTTATATTCACTCAAAAACTATATGTCAGATACCAAATTGACATGTCAAATTTGTGATTGACATGTCTAATATTTTGAATTATATACAAATTTTTATTTCATCTTATTTCGCTTATCCATAATTTCTGTTCTGGTTGTATAAAATATATTTCAAATACTTGTCAATTTGTGTTTTATACAATTTGTGTTAGTAAGTTGACATATAATTTAATGCCAATTATGAATTGTCAAATATTTTGAAAGGTGTTACTTCAGAATTACCACCCTAAGATGATATTTTAAATATACAACATAAAAAATGAAGTTTATCTGTTAGTTTCGTATAACAAAATGAGACAGATAATATTTCGTGCAATATCCAACTTATGTCTGATTTCATTTGTATGCCGTGTACGGAAAATTAAATACACAAATTTTAACGAGTATTTTACGAAATTGCCCGCTATCCACGAGTGGTTGCAACCTGGGATGAAACGTTAGTGAAACTGCTTTCACGACATGTCGACGGATGAAGATGTGATAATGTACATAGTCTGTGCTATTGCGAAGAAAAATATAAAAAAATAAAAACACTAACGTAAACGGAAATATTGGTTCAGTCATTCTATAGAATATTTCGGGATACATTTAATGTACTATTGGACATGTAGTGGGTCCTTCTGTTAAAAAATCTGACACCAAATTTCGGGAGGCTATTACACCAGAGGATAAATTAATTAGAACATTACGGTAATTTACACGATAATGTGTACTCGCCGACTGATAAATAACATGTGTCGTATGAAATTCGAGCATGCAGCGTCGTATACAATTTGCTTACGACACGTCTCAGACACGTCTGTGACATGTCTTTTTGGTGTGCAAGTCGGCATAAAAGTACGTATGCTGGAAATGAAGCAAGATGTCATCGACGTGTCGTAAATAAATGTCGTACAAGGGTTACCTTTTATGTTTTTACAAACGACCACTAGATGGCAAAATTGAAATGTGTCATTACTATATTCGTAAAATTTGACAATTGTTATTGTGAAATCAGTGGCAGCCTATAAATTGTCCGAGTAGTTTGTTGAAAGTGAGCGTTAAAAGAAAACAAGTTTGTGAAAAAATAGATATTACTCGTGAAGGTTTTAGTTGGATGATTTATGATTTTTTACGATTTTAGTAAAGGCCTCACTCAACAACAATGCACATATTCGCTTCGTTCAACTTTTGGTAATAAAGCACCACCAGAAAAGACTATTTCAATTGGTTTGCAGAATTTCGTCGTGGTCGTGCGTCCATTAGTAATGAATCTCGTGAAGGTCAACCAAAATCGGTTGTGATTCAAAAAAACATTGATGCTGTGCGTAAAATGATTGAAGAAGATCGGCATGTGACCTACCGTGAGATAGAGACGTCCTTTGGCATATCACAGACTGCAATAGATTCGATTTTGCAGGAACATTTAGCTGTTAAAAAGATCTGTTCCCGATGGATTCTGGATAATTTGACCGAAGCTCAAAAAAAGGCTCGTGTTGTTTGGTGTATGGGAATGCTAAAAAAATCAACCTAGGCACTGCAGAATCCGAATATAACATCGTTACAAGTGACGAAATTTGGACTTATTCATATGAAACGGAAACTAAGCAATAATACACTGTTTGGGTCCTCCAAGATGAACTGAAACCCACAAAAGTTGTTCGTTAACGAAGCACTTCCATGTAAAAGATCGCTTGTTTCTTCGGTTGTACTGGACGTCGCAACCATTCATTTAGACTTTAGAGGATCAGAGAACAAATATTGCTAAATGGTATACAATAATTTGTTTGCCAGAAGTCATCGACAAAATCAGGAAAAACAACCAAAAACATCGCATCATTCTTTATCATGACAATGTAACCTCCCACACAGCACGTACAAAATTGATTATTTGAAGGATAAAAACCAACGATATCAACTTCAAAATGTAAAAAATGTTTCGAGAATTGGTTTGAACGCATGCAAAAGTGTATAAATCTTAAAGGCGAATATATTGAAAAGGAATCAGTTTGTTCTAAAAAAAAAACTTTTTTACTTTTTGTAAAAACTTAAAAGGTAGCCCTCGTATAAGTGTGTAACCCGCCGTACTGCATTTTTTTATTTACGACGTGTTTACGCCACATGTCGTATGAATATGTTGTAAACAAAAACTTGTACCTTGCAGTACATCAGTACGCCACGACATGTCGTCGGTTGAAGATGTGCTAATGGTGTTTGTGCTATTGCGAAGAAAAAAAAAAAAAAAAACGAATAAACGGAAATATTGGCTCCATCCGTATAGTACAGCTATCTGTATATACGTATAGTATCTGCATCGAAGTACAGTCAAAAGTAGTACTGGTGAAGAAATGATTGAAGTTCCAGTAAAATTTCTGTCATTCTATAGAATGTCTCGGGATACATTTAATGTACTATTGGACAGGGTGGGTCCTTCTATTAAAAAATCTGACACCAAATTTCGGGAGCAATATTACACCAGAGGATAAATTAATTATAACATTACGATGATTTACACAATGATGTGTACTCGCCGACTGATTAACGACATGTTTCGTATAAAATTTGAGCATGCAGTGTCATATACAATTTGTTGACGACACGTTCCAGACACGTTGTTGGTGTGCAAGTCGTCATAAAAATACGTGTGCCAGAAATAAAGCGATATGTTGTATAAGTGTGCAACCCGCTTTAGATTTCCAAAAAAAGCCCATCCCAAACCAATTTTTCAATTAATTTCTATGATTTGGTTGTCCCGACAGATAGTGATTTCGTGTCCCAGATATTTGTAGTGAAACAATTGATGCAATGAATAATATGAATAGGTAGACGTAATCGAAATTTAACCATATCAGTAATCCATTAAGTGCCGGTCTTTCCACCTTCTGATAAACTTCTGGGTAACTATCTGATAGATAAAGTTATCTGATACTTTATCTGTTGGATAAATGTCATCCCGTCTTTCAATTCAAATTTATCTGTCAGATAGTTATCTGACGGATAATGAGACTGACATATTGAATCCTCAGATTGGTAATACTGAATGTGTAACTGAAATAGGTGTTGAGAAAGAAGTTTTTTTTTGTTTCTCTATGGAAATAAATAAATAAATTGGTAAACTGACAGCCGTTTTTTTGGTTATTGTCATTAACAAAATTAAATTTATGTATGCGTTATACAAGATTTTAGCAATTATTAATGTCGTAAGCATGTAATAAAATTGGGGGAATGAAAAATAGATAGTAAATATTAATAATAATTGTTCTACGTTTATTTAATTTTTTAATTTTATTATGATTGATGTAAATACAAAATAAGTTATAATAAATTTGAAAATAAGAAATTAAATCACGGTATATTCTTTCATTTTAATTTTTTCTGAGTAATCAGTTTCTTCAGGTACGTCACCGACACAGTACTGAACTTTTGTGGGTGGTTCTTCATATCCACTCTTGTAACGTTAAAGTTGCGTAATACAGCAGTTGCTACTATACCAATTATAAGCTTATTGCTCAAATTCGAAGCGAATATTAGAATTATTAAACATTGTATTGTAAGACGTGGATCCCGACTAACGTTTAATATAAAATATCCTTCTCGACACCGTTTACTTCAGCCTTTTTTTCACAAGAAGAAAGCAGTTTCACTAACATTTCATCCCAGGCTGCAACCACTCGTGGATAGCGGGCAATTTCGTAAAATACTCGTTGAAATTTGTGTATTTAATTTTCCGTACAAGGCATACAAATGAAATCAGACATAAGTTGGATATTGCACGAGATACTTTTTTCATATTTTTTCTCACCGTGGACTAGTGAACTGTTAATTGATGTTAAGGCGTTATTTATACAATTAATAAAATTCAAACAAATTATATTTTTTCAGGTCCATTTTGCAATTTATTGTCCCAAGAAATCATTTAATTTCTAACTTTTTGACAGTGACAGTACTTATTTGTTACTTATTCGCTACTTTGACTACCGAATAACTTATCTACCAGATAGCATAGTTAATTCGTAGGAATAACTTTATCTGAAGGTGGAAAGACGCTTTATTGTTTTTATCCGTCAGATAACGTTACCAGCCACTTTATCTGAAGGTGGAAAGACCGGCCCTCAGAATTTAATTTGCGCCGAAAACTAGAAACTCTCGTGAAGACTGTGAAGTTCCGACTGCAAGACAAAAATCTTCATGGACCAGTTATTAAACGAAAACCGTTGCATCATAGGGGGTAACAGTGCCAAACATCTTTAATGAACACAACTTTATCGAAATTGGTCAAATGAAGAGCCGAAACAAGTTTTTTTTCCGTAAAATACATTTTTGTTTATATTTTTTTGTGCGATATGTTTTTTTGAACACATATTTTTCCTATATGTGGGTCAAAAAACAACAATGGTGCCTTAACTTGGACGCATATTAATCAACAATCATTCAGATAGTTAAAACGGTATTACGTTTTAAACAATTAGATAATTCAGTGAGATGTTAAATGAATCCATTAAATAATTTAATCAATTAAGGTACACAAAATTTCAACTCTTTACGATCAGTTGTTTGTCCACAATTTCTGCCGTAAGCACAGACATATGACATGAGCATAAATATAAGTATAAGGGGTTCTTGGTCACACCTATGAAATCCTAAAAATAACAATGATGCCTTAACTTGGACGCATATTAATCAACAATCATTCAGATAGTTAAAACTGAATTACGTTTTAAACAATTAGATAATTCAGTGAGATGTTAAATGAATCCATTTAATAATTTAATCAATTAAGAAGGAACCCAGAAGAATATGTTATAGATTATTAATGGTAACAATTTCCTTATCCGTTTTGCAACTTGCAAAAATGAAAGTAGTCTTAGGAATGTGATTGTTTATATAATTGAAAATAAAAATTTATTGGATTTCAGATTTGATACAAAATTTCTCATTTCACACGGTGTTTAATGCCCATTTAAACTGAAATATTTCAATCAGTCTTTATAGAATAATGAATCTGTTAACACTGTATGATATAACTGAGCAGTATTATTTTACTAGTAGGTTTTTATGTTTAAAATATTTACTCGTAAATATTTCATCTGTGGCAGATAATGGTTATTGAAAGTTGCTTTTGACATGAAATTTTCAGTTAAATTACCTAAAGCAATAATAAATAATCCCTTTAAATAAATTAAAGCCGAGAATAGGTTGCAGTATTGAAGCAAATATAATTGATCATATATGCAACTTCAGGTTAAAGGTTGAGAGATAATTAAAATAGTTTGTGCTTCCATTGTTATCTGATTCTGTACTTCATATCGTGGGCGTTGAAGCAAAAATCGTTAAGTCCAAATATCTGTATACAGTATACTCTAGATCAGTGTTTCTCAACCTTTTCTGGCATGGGACCCCCCAAAATAACTTAAATATTGTCTGCGGCCCCCGTATATATATATATATATATATATATATATATATATATATATATATATATATAGGCTTACTGCAGCATAAAGTTAATTATTTTATTTATTGTACCTGTACAACAAATATTTTTAAGAGCAGGTTCTAACTTATAAATTCTTGTTGCTATACCAATATAATTCAATATTCATTTAGTCAATAATCGGGATTTATGAAAATGATTTAAAAAATAGTTTTGTTTCTCTAGTTATAGCCGATAGTGTATGCATGTATGTGTTTCTATATTGTCCATAGAAGCACATAACAATGACTTACATTATAAAATTAACAAAAATTTCTATAAATACCTTTCCAGTCGCTCCAATTTTGGTCTGCATGGAGTCCAAACACTAAAGTCCACACTATAACACACTATTTCAAGTATTTTCTGCACTTTTATCACTTAAAAAGAACTAAAAACGTCAGAAAAAAATGAAGACGTCACTTGCAAAAATCACGTATCACTACATAGCAAGATGGTTAATTCTGATAAAGCTCATTAAAGAATATAGTCATTAACAATTAAAGATTCAATTTTTATTATTGAAGATGAGGTATAACGTTAAATTTGGAAGTTACTTGGTACTACATGATCTAAAATAGTTTATATTTTGTTACTTTGTATCTTTATATAAATAGTTACACATTTTGATTGAGGATTTATTAAAAGTTCAGAGCTATAGCGTTGGAGACACGGCCTATATGGTAAAATGGGAGGACAGAGGTGATAATAGGATGACTTTTGGGCTATCAATGATAATTCTGAGATCTCAGAAAGGGATGAAAATTACTATTGGAAGTATAATGGAGTTATCTCTCGAGAATTTTATACAGGTTAATTTTTTTATTTACGGGTTCATTTGGAGGGCTAAGGTGTCCCCCCGGGCATTATGACCTTAAGGCCCGGTCTTTCCACCTTCATTTAAACCACTAGGTAACTATCCGACAGATAATGTTATCTGGAACTTGATCAAGATAAGATAATGTTATCTTCTGAATAAATGGCATTACCAAGCAGTGAATCCAATACATCAGTCTCATTAGATAACTATCCGATAGATACATTTGTATTGAAAGACGGGATGACATTTATTCAGCACAGAAAGTATCATATAACCTTATCTGTCATATAGTTACCAGGAGCAGTGTTTCCCAACCGCCGATCCTGTAGATATATATACATATATATATATATATATATATATATATATATATATATATATATATATATATATATATATATATATATATATATTATATATATATATATATATGAAATATATGTATATGTATATATGCCTTATATTTCAATCATCAAATAGTCCAAATTTTAATGTATTGGATCTTGGATTTTTCAATTCTGTACAATCCTGACAACATACAGCTTCACCGAATACAATCGATGAACTGATTGTATGCGTACAAAATGCATTTAATACATTAAACATACTAACCCTTGATAATGTTTTTCTAAGATTGCAAACTTGTCTAGAAGCAACCATGTTAGCAAAAGGAGGGAAGTCATATAAGATTCCACACATTAATAAGACAAAACTTCAACGTAAGGGACGATTACAAACAATATTATCATGTTCTATACAAGCTGTGGAGACAGCCATGTCCTTGTTAAATTTAAACTTTTATATTATTCTTTGTTTAAATAGATATTTGCAGAGCCGCAGTAAGAAAAACATGCGCTAGGGGCAGAGCCGTAGCCATGTTTTTGGCGCCCTTGAATAAAAAAAAGGTCCTCACCTCTCAAAATTCAAGTGATGAGCCAAAAAAAAGGTTCTCACCTCTCAAAATCCAAGGGATGAGCAAAAAAGAAAAAAAAGGTCCTCACCTCTCAAAATACAAGTGACGAGCAAAACCAAAACGTCTTCGCCCATAATTTGCGCCCCCTACAAAAGATGTCTTCGCCCCTATCCTTAGTGCGCCCGGGACCGTCGCCCCCTCGGCACCCCCTTACTGCGGCTCTGGATATTTGTAACTATTTCATAAATAAAATCATTCTAATTAATTCAAATTGTAAATGTATATTTTATTCTCGGACATGAAAAAAATCATATTCATAAAATAAAATACAAAACAATAAAATGCAAAACATATAATAACATGACAGTAGATTATAAGTTAATAAAATAATAATAATAAAAAGAAATTAAAAAAAATAAATAATAATGTAAAGGTAAAAGTAAAAAAATTGATGTGAAGTGTGAATTTTCACACATTTCAGGGTTTTGCAGGTATTTAGTAAGTGAATGATGATTATTTGGGATGCCAAAACAAATTTTATGACAAAATATTTTTTTATGAATTTTAATACGAATGCCTATTACCATTATTTAAGTTTTTAAAGATGTGCAGTGTTTTTTTTTATATATCAAGGTTCATTAAGATTTTGAAAATTGCGCCTATGGCTTCCGTTGGTTGTTTTTAGTCATAGCTCCTCCCCTTTGATTTCGTGTACATTCAAATATATAATTAAATTATAATTTCAACAATTTCCACTGGTTATTAAATTTACGCTATTAAAAATTAAATGCAACAATTGCCAAAATATAATTAAAATTTTTAAAAAATAATTTAAACAATATAAAAATGCAAAAAAAAAATAAAAAATAATATTGTCTACTCACGTAGGACTCGAACATGAGTTCGATTATGAATTCTTGGGCAGAACGCAAGTATCTTAGCCACAGCACCAAGAAACACGTTACTGTTTAGCGTATTATATAACTATAAGTTGTCAACATTATTAGCAAAAAAACACAAAAACTGCTTTTTTTTCCAAAAACATAATCTGATCAAAAATTCCTGTTGAACTATTCCGGTTCACACCAATGTACATTACTTAGAATTTTTTCAGATTTTTAGTTTAAACCATCTGGGCTACAGGGTGTGGGACAAAATTTTTTTTGCACAATATTGGCAAAAATCGCTTCAAAATAATTTATTTTGCAAAAATAAAAATTTTAGCGTTAATCCACGTACCAAGGGCTTTCATTTGATACCCTACTCAGAATTTAAAAAAAATATATTTTTTTTCGATGAGCACATATTTGTTTATATTTTTAGGGTGATATGTTTTTTAGATGTTTTAGTATTTTTCCTATGTGCGGGTCAAAGAGTTGTATAAGCATGCCAAATTTCAACTCTCTAGGTTTAGCTGTTTGGCTACAATTTTTACCGAACAGACAGACAGACAGACAGACAGACAGACAGACAGACAGACAGACAGACAGACAGACGACAAAATGACGGTATAAGGGTTTTTTGGTCATACCTACAAAACCCTAAAAAGGAATCCAAATGCCAACGGTGTGATGTAGGAACTAAGTCGCTAAAGCTGCATTCACAGCTCTAAAATTAGTAGACTATACGCTATGACTTGTGCACTGTTAATTGTCACTACAAGTTTGTAATATGGTAACACAAGCGACCATTCACAGCTTTAAATTTAACAGACTATGCGTTAGACTGTAGACAGTTTTCCTAACTTTATAGTTAACGCGGTGTTTTAATAAGTCATATAACACACACATTAGCTATCTCACTTTACATAACCTAAAAAACACTGTCGCACAAATTTTGAACAAATTTCGAAAATCGTGAAACGAAAAAGAATTGCTGTAGTTGCGACTATAATTTTGTTATTAAAAATTAGTTAATCATGTCGAAAAAAATGTTGACGTATTATTTGAATATTTCTACACAAACCTATATAAATATAAAACTTATTTGAAACCCACAAACATATTTCAAAAATTACAGAACGTTGTGTGATACCTATTGTTAAGTTATTGAGCAATAACATTTTTACAATAATTTTTTCTACAATCAAAAATATCCTATTAGATTTTGTGCAAAATTTGATGTATATATTGTCACTATATTTATTTCAGATTGTTAGTTTTGCATAAGAAACTAATAATCTCTGGGGGTTGTACGTAGTGTTAACTTGGTTGTCAGATAACGTAAGAAGGATTTTTTGTAGAAATTTATCACCATCGCCGAAAAATAAATTGTACTATATTTTTGAACGCAGGCTCATGGCCACCGCGTGTGTGTCAGCCACGCATTCATAAGACCACTCTTCCCAATAAATATAAAACATCACACCAAAATCAAATTATGAGCAAAAAAGAGGAATCATCTTTCCAAAATCAAGTGGCTATTCATTGGTAGATTCCGGCCAGTCATCAACATCAACTGTAAAACCAAATATCCATCCCAAAAAGATTCTGTGCATCTGGCGAGACATAATGAACGAAATTGCAGAGACCCTGTTATGACAGTGTGGCTAATAGCTGTTTAATTTTTGATTGGCTGCGCCATATTTGTGCTAACTCTATCGTATTTACATACCGTGAATTTATTTTAAACTGAAACGGATTTTTCATGATTACATTATGATTAACAGCAATGTATTAAATAGCTAACATTAGCGCAAATATAGTGGCGGGTTTTCATATGACCACACTGTCGATATTGAGTCTTTTATTATAGATATTGATCTTCATTGACCAAACCAATCACTCACCAAACCATACCTTACCTGGTCTGGGAAATTTTCCTGCACGTGGCTTTTTCACCCAACTTGGTTCCTTATTATTCTTATTTATTTAGGCCAATGTAGAACTCTTCAGCTGGTCAGCGTATTCCAGTTGTGGTTTCTCCATTCACCATTAATTTGGACAGGACCAAAATATGTTCAGTAGGGTGTTCTATTGAAATGAAAGATTTAATATTTATGCTTTATTTTCTTCGCAACGTTATAACGTATTAAGCGATAATACTTCTTTATTTCGAATAAATTGTTTGTCACTGATGAATACAATAAAATATTCTATTGTTTCGCCATTGCATTCTATTGACAACTAGCTGGTAATAAATCAAAGAAACTAAATAAAATAATAAATAATAAACCAACAATTAAAACACGTTTAATTTTATGGTACATTAAATTCAAATCCGGTGACTCAATCGATATAGAAATGAACCATTTCACTGACGTTTAAGGACATGATCTTAAATGAAGATAATCGTAATGAGAAATATAAATTTTGATAAGGTATTGAAATATTTTGAAGCGAATATTGAAGCGAAAAGGCTAGCAACGAACCGAAAGGAATGGGCCAAATTTGTACATAAAGAAACGCCAGTACAAGAAAATTAATATGGAACATGAAAGTGTAGAATAACCTACACCACTCCGTGGTAGATGGTTTTTTCAGATATATATATATATATATATTGAAATATTTTAATTTGATATGAATATAATAATTTGCAGTCGTTAATAAATATTCAATTGGTTGATGGAAGCATTATAAAACATTTTAATGCCGAAGTGTCTTATACATTTTTGAGCATCAGTGAGAGGGGTGTCTAGGATGTAACTCTCATTAAGAAGGTCATTCGCAGCAAGTATATGGCACGACTTAGGCAGATATGGAGATCTTATCTGTCTGGTAAGAACAAGATTGTTGTCGAAACATGCTTGCTGTCCCACTTATTTGATACACTTTTGGTGTAATGAATGGAATGTTGATGATCTTAAGGATCTTGACAGGAGAACCAGAAAGATCATGAACTTCAACCGAAGTCTTCACCCAAAATCTTCTGTGCAGCGTATTTACCTCCCTCGTGAAATCGAGGGTCGGGAATTACTTAATCTGGATGTTTGCACGATCGACTCGTCCTGGTTACAGCTAACAGTATCCTCAGAAGTCAGGACCCACTAATACAATTCGTTAGTGAGCACTAATTTAGTGGTAAAGGGGCGTTTCTTTACCAGGCAGCACGAAGAACAGCAACGAGATTTAAGCTGGCAGACTTGAGTCCCGTCAGGGAAAACGCTGGAGTACAGCTCTCTCAGAGGTGTACAACATAGTTACCAGTTCGGTGAAACGAAGAGAGATAGATATGTTGACAAAAGAACGCATGAGTAAAAGTATGCACGCTGTGTTCTTCACAAATATTAGAAATCTAGAGTTGTCCATCGACCTCACGTTCTCGTTTCTTAGGTCTGCTGGCTTAAGATCGGAAACAGAAGGTTTTGTGTTTGCGTGTCAGGATGGTATTATAAATACTCTGGCGTACTGGACCCGCATATTCCAAATGGTGAAGTCCACACTCTGTAATCTTGAAACCATTATGCACATTCTGTCTGCCTGTCCATCTCTTGCAGCATCGAGCTACATGTCTCGACATAATGCTGCTCTTCGCGTGCTCTACTACCATCTTAGACATGACTATGGTATTGTCCAAATACCTGTAATACCTTACGTCCCTTCTGACATACAATCGGTGGTGGAAAATTTCAAGTACCGCATTTATTGGAATTACTCCTTCCCAACCTCGAGTTTACTGACAGCCTCCAAGCCGGTTATAACCCTTCTGAATATCGAGACCAAACAGATGTTTGTGATCTAATTCTAAAAAAGGAGGAGGAAAAGATGTCCAAATATATGGATCTCTTATCCGAGCTTAGAAATCTGTACCCAAGGTATAAATTTTTGCTTGTAGTCCTGATAGTTGGTGTTTTGGGTGGTATGAAAGTGTCCTATTGAAGGGAAATCGAGTCCATTCCCGCCTACAGATATTCTGTTACCTCTTTGATCTGCAGGATGCAGAAAGCAGTGTTGCTCGGGTCATTTGTGTGCGAACTGAATCTGGCGTAATTTCCGCGTCTGCATATCGCCAGGATTTGGGCTTCAACCGTGTGTTCAATTTTGCTCCACTAGTCTCTAGTACGACGTTCAAAAGGTTGTTGAAGTTTGCAATAAGTGGACGCTTGTTAAGACCTGACAAACCCCAAAATAATAAAAAGGTCATATTCATGGATTATCACACATGCGCTTCCCATTATACACGGCGGACAATATGAGTAGCTTTATGTATTTACAGTTGGACACATAATGCATTTATTATTTGATGGTTGTTGATAAACTATTTTAAAACGTTACACAACCATATGCAACCTTGTTTGAAGTTATTGACTTTTACAAAAAAAAATATATGGAAATAAGAAACTATACAAAAAATTAAAATGTATAAATTTACATATTTATATCACAAACTAATGAATTGACCTCTGTTTTCTACAATATGTTATTTTGTTATTATCTAATTACATTTACTATTTCATTATTTACGCTAGATATATTTTTAATTTAAGATTTACAGGGTTATTCTGCAAAGATTTGATACTAAGATTTCTGTAATGTTGCAGATTTATCAGGTGCTACATATTAAGTGATACATACGAGGGATGTTTCCAAAGTTCTGGGAATTTAGCTATAATTTTTATTATTTTGTTAATTTTCGTCAATATTACAATGTAGTTTTTCAACATAATCTCCATTTAACTGAATACATTTATCCCAACGATAAACTAATATTTTTAAGCCGTCCTCAAAGAACTTTTTCGGTGTCTCCTCAATCCACCTATTTATGGCACGTTTTACTTCGGTTAAACTTTCAAATCGAAAACCCCGTAAGGGTTTTTTCAAATCTGGGAACAGATGATAATCACTGGGTGCAAGATCCGGGGAATAAGGTGGATGCGGAAGCAATTCCCATAGTATATCGTTCAAAACATCCTTCGAGACCTATTGAGTTTCTGTTCCGGTCCCAACAGCCTTGGCACCCAGCGCGGCGACACCTTGCGAACGCCCAAACAATCATGCAAGATGTCATAAACTTGTCGTGTACCTATCCCTAGGCGCACACTAATTTGACGAATAGTCATTCGCCTGTCCTCTTTCAGTAGGTCTTCGACGGCAGTAATGTTTCTTTCATTTACCTTTTCAGTTTACTATTTCATTTATTATTTTAAGTGCTTGGGCGCCCACTGTGTCTTCTCAATCCACATGTTTATGGCACGTTTCGTGGATCGTCTTCTAGTGATGTTCTACCGGTTTTAAAACGATCGATCCACCGATAAACAGTATTTTTGGATTCTGCAGATTCACCAAATACTCCTTGCAGACGCTGAATAATTTCTGATGTTTTCACACCTTCTTTCCACAAAAAGAAAATTATTGCTCTTTGAGATTTTGCTGCGTCTTCCATGTTTACAAAAACAGTGCTACGAAAACGCGTCTATATTAGTCGAACACCTAAATCAGACTGAACAATATTGCACTAGATAGTTGCATAAACATGTCAAGACTTGTCTGGCACCAATAGCATTGCCTATAAGTTCTGCGTAATTTAATTATAGCACAATTCCCAGAATTTAGGAAACATCCCTCGTATTTTAAACTTGAAGGTTTTCTATGAGTAAAAGTTAACTTGCTTTATTCGGAATAATCCTATTAGATTCATGGATATACATTTTATTCAGTCCAGTCCAGTGCAGTCTTAATAAGTTCGGTTTTCGTATAACAATTTTATTTTTCAATAAAAATATTACAATAGTACTTCATTCTATCATATTGTGGGTATAGAAGGAAATCTAATTGACTTTATTTTGAATAATTTAGTTAAATATTATGTCTACATTTTTTCATTATATATCTAGAAAAAATATCTATTTCATAGCAGTCGTTGGTTTGCTATTGTAACGCAAGGGCGGACTGAAGGCCCAAGTCGGCCCGAAGTATTTTTAAATAAATGCCCATATATGAAAATTATTTTAATTTTATTATTTTACATATAATTCAAATAACAACGACAGACTACTTTTGTTTAACATATTCGTCCTCTTTCGCAATTCATGCACATGAAATATTCTAAATTTTGTGATAAGAGAGTGCTTCTTAATATATTTTTAATACTCCTATATTATAGTTTAGAAAAAACTACTCTCACTACTATATAGAATGTATCAAGATAGATGAAACACGACTTTTCTCGAAAATGCGACGTGTGTACAAGCCTGGAAACAAATTTGATGACCAAAGTTTAGCCAAAGAATCAAATGATAGTATTGAAAATATCCGGAACAAACCAAGTACAGGAAGGAGCTTTTAAAAAGAAACAACTTTTACTTAAGCGCAATCCAAATAAGTTTTTGCGGCGTTTCATAAGGGTTGATGAAAGATGGATCCAGCACTATACAGCAGGAATGAAAAGAACGAACAGCAGGAGTCAAAACGATGAATATCTCCTGGCGAACGTGCTCCGAAGAAGGCAAAAAGGGTTCCCTTGGCCGGAAAGGTCTGGGCCATAATTTTTTAGCACTCGAAAGGCTTAATCTTGATGACTATATATCATAGAAGAGAGAAAAACGATCACAGGAAAATGTTATGCCTCTTTATTGAATCGATTACACTCTGAATTGATGAAAAAGCTCCACCATTGTTATGCATCAGCTCACTCGTCTGCAATTGCAACTGACAAATTGGTAGAATTGCGTTACGAACTGCTCCCTCATCCACCTTATTCTCCAGAGTAGAGCCCTGTGACTTCTTTCTCTTTTTAAACATGAATAAATGACACGCAGGAAGAAGATTCGCATCGAACAAGATAATCACTCAAACACACGCCATTTGGCAAAGTTCAAGAAATCATACTATTTGGAAGGCTTAAAAAAGTTGGAATATCGTTGGGCAAAATATGGTCTGCACCAACGTGTTCAGAAAATTTTTCTGCTAGCTGAATCCTCTTTTTTATGCCTTAAAACTTCATAATTATTATAAAGAAAAAAGACTCCCAGGTTCTTCTCTCTACTCAGGTCCTGTCTTCAGACCGTCGGCAGTCGTCGATACGCATGGTAGAGGTCTACACGGGCCTATTTTGGGCCACATTTACCCGGTCCATGTCCGTTATGTTTCCAGTCCGGACCGGCCCGAGCCCGAAATAAATTCGGCCCGAATAAACCAAAATATATTATGATTGCTTTTAATTGCAATTATTATGATACAATTTGTAATAATTATAATATTAGAAAATTTAAAAAATATATATTTTTAACGAAGGTTTAAAAATATATTATTTAAAGGTTTATTGTTCTTAACCGGCCCGAGCCCGAATATAATACATGTCAGTCCACGGGCCAGGGGCCAAGCCCGAGCCCGTGCAGCCCACTAACGCATGACATGGAGAGCGGCAGAGAGAGAGAGAGAGAGAGAGAGAGAGAGAGAGAGAGAGAGAGAGAGAAATGAAAAGAGAGACAGATCAGGCATACTAGCTATTGAGAACTGACACGCTCGGATACGCAGTCTGGTGGTCAAATATTGTACTACGCGACTGCAGTACTGTTTGAAATTATTACATATGTTCTGGTGTTGATTTTTTGTTAGAACGTCGATAGATACATCTTCATAAAATAAAAATGTACTGTGCTTAAATTAACCTGTTCCCTGTTAGCATATTGACAGCTGAATACTAGACAATTCAGTCATTTTGCCATGAATTACAGCGCCGCCAACGGTAATGTCACTTCTCAATAGTGCGTTCAAAGGTGAGTTTGCAGTACAGGGCATATGGAGTAGTTCTTTTTCATACTTTCTAATGGGTTTACACAATGACACTATCCTTTTCTTGCTTGTCGACGTTGCCAGCTCTAAAACGCGCTGATCTGTGAAGACGCAGTATTCTATAAATGGCCATTTGTTTTTGTTGAGTGTTATTTTGAGTTTTATAAGGGTTGATTTTTGTAAATCATACGAGTTTTTCATATTATTATAATTGACACATTTGACACTTTTACAACATTTGGCAACACAGCTCCCATTTTCCATAAGAGCTATACTGCAAACTCACCTTCGAACGCACTATAGTAATTTATATATTTGAAAAATCATATTGTATATAATTTTATTGATCTTTTACTCAGATAAACCACACAGGCTTCAGAGAAAGGATAACAACTAGACCAGTTAAATGACTGCGTTGGCGTTTTTTACATTTGGTAAAAGTGGCGCTCTGAAACTGTTAGCACTGGTTATGGTTCATGTAATTGACCTTAAATTGTGTCTAATCCAAAGTAACTGGCGGTGAACGGAATGTGATATTGATTTTGTTTTAATAGTATTTATAAGCTTGTAACAATTACCCGCGGATATTACAATAAATTCATGATAAATGTATAATAGTGACAACAATAAATGCATTATTAAATAAGTAGATTTTATTTAAAAAGTTCAATTTGTTGAATAATGTTATACCCGGTTCAGTGTTGTTTTATTATATCGCGTGTTTTCTAACTGTCATCTTCAATTAATACAACGTATCCCCAGGGTGTCTACACTGTAACTTGCCGACAGTTATTTCAGTGTCCTATCACCTTTGCACACTGTACTCAGAGCCGTAGCAATGCCCTGGCATCGGGGCAAGTGCCAAGGACGAGATACCAGAGGGGCGCCGTTATGTATAAATTATTTAATTATTTTACAAGTGTCTATAGCAGGGGTGGCCAAACTTTTAGACCTTGGGGGCGACTTTTTTGTTGCAGGTGTTCCCGCGGGCGACCTAGTTTTTTTAGAAGGTACTTACAAATTGGTGTTATTTTTAAGGATTTTTTAAGTACTCGCAAATCGAAGATTTTTAGATTTTTTTGAAAATACTTCCGAACTGGTGTCTTTTTTTAAATGAAATTTTAAATACTTATGAATTGGTGACGTTTTTAGAAGATACTTACGAACTGATGACGAAGACATTTCACTATGACTGCTATTAAATTACATATAAATAACTGTTTACTAGAACTGGCCCTGAATTCAAAATTAAGAAAATATAGGGGAAAAAAGGAAAATTATTGTTTTTCAATTTTATTAAAATAAATTAGGAGCTAATTTTTCAAAAAAAAAAAATACAGTAAAAAAAATCAGCTGTGGCCACCACAGGACCAACCGCCATCATAAAGTTCTTATATAAAATAATGTATTTATTTAGCAGCGGACTAGAAATAACTTGGCCTAATATTTTCTAACAGAGATATTATTTATCATGACCATGGAAACGTTACATATAAGTATTAAAAAAATTTACAAAAATTATTCGAAATTTTTCGTTTTATCAAAAAATGTCTCAAATAAAAGTTATTAATTATTGCTTTTATAGCAACTTTAGTTCAATAAATTTTTTCGAAATATTTATCTGTTGTGAAATATTCAGAAAAATCTTAAAATCGACAAGAGTAAACTCCTATTTTAGTCAACCGATTTTTACCAAAAGTTGATCAACTCGTGTCATTGATGGCAAAAGCTTAAATATGAAGTTTCATATAAATCCTTTCAGCCGAATTTGCTCTGCACGTGTACACAGACAGACGGACAGACAGACGGACGGACAGACAGACCGACAGACATCATGCTAAAAATAGTCAAAACGTTATGTAAGGACCTCAATTCGTGGAGATCCATCGAAATCTCGAAACGTCAAAATTGGTATGATCACAATACCTCCCTTATATATGTATGTTGGCGGTCGGTAGGGCTATTTGTTTCAAACATGGATATTTTTCTTCAGATAAACAAGCCCAAAACTTGTTATCTGTTGCTCTGGCTTTGAGATGTACCAGGTGTCTGAATTTTTTTTTTATATTTAGTGGATCGATTAAAAAAAAAGTAAGCCGTATATAGAAAAAATGTTTATTAATTATTAAAATACACTTTTTGGGGATTTATTTCTTAAAAATAATATCGTCTAAATGTAGACCCTCGCGTTCTCGGCACTCATTTAATCGAACAGTAAAATTACTTATGACGTCTCGGCAGGTGGACTCAGGGATGGCTGCCATTTCGTGACGGATATTTTCTTTCAAATGCGCCAGTGAAGTCGGTTTATTGGCGTAAACTTTAGATTTAAGATAACCCCATAGGAAAAAGTCCATAGGGGTTAAATCTGGACTGCGTGGAGGCCAATTTATGTCACCTCTCCGGGAGATCAATTTGCCTGAGAAAATTTCACGAACACGTGGCAGAGACATATTGGACGTGTGTGAAGTTGCTCCGTCCTGTTGGAACCATGTTCTTTGGTTATAGCCAGGAAAGTTTTGCAGTTCAGGTACCAAGAAGTTGTCTAACATCTCCACATAACGCTCTGAATTCACTGTAACTGCACGCCCTCTTTCGTTTTCAAAAAAGTAAGGGCCGATAATTCCCCGCGCCGACATCGCAGCCCATACGGTCACTTTAGGCGAATGTAGGGGTTTCTGATGTTTGCGTTTCGGATTCGTTGCACTCCAGTAGCGGCAGTTCTGCTTATTTACGTGGCAATTAAGATGAAAATGAGCTTCATCCGAAAACAAAATGTTGGTAAACGTTGAAAATCGCTCAATCACCTGATTTACGAAATTAAGCCTCTGACTGGTATCTTGGGGCTTTAATTCTTGCACTAATTGAATTTTGTAGGGGTGCAGCTTTAGGTCTTTGTGCATAATGCGATGTAATGATGATCTATGCACATTTAAAGCACTTGCGCGCTTCCGAATTGAAAGGTTCGGGTCGTCACGAACAGACTGATTAACATTCTCCACGTTTTCTACCGTTCTTGATGACCTAGGTCGCCCGGATTTTGATTTATCCAGCGTTGTACCAGTCTCTTCAAACTTTTTAACCCAATGTCGAATGAGAGGAATACTTGGCGCATCATTTAAGTGGCGAAAACCTCGAATACTGCAGAATTTTCTACGCGCTACAGTCGCCGAATCACCGTTTTTTTTAAACTCTCGCACACATAACGCGCGGTCTGCTCCCGAGAAACGCTCTATAGCGACTGAATTCCCAAGAGCCAGGCTACCGATTGACATAACCCCCGCGCCCCTTGGATACGTTGCGTTCACGCAGTAAGCTAAATAAATATAAAATTTCTTTTGAGACACCTTGTATATCTGACATAATTTTCAAGACTGGAATGAGATCTACCTCATTCCAAATAATATCTATTAAATGTTAAATCTTAAATTATCATCTATTATTCTATTTGAGTTTAACATTTAATGTACATTACTAAATTAATAACTATTAAATTACAATAACTGTAAAAAAATATTTAAAATACATTTTATAAATATGTACGCGATCGACTTAAAAACCTCTAGCGATCGACCAGTCGATCGCGTTCGATTGTTTGAGCGCCCCTGAGTTACAGAATACCAGTTGAAAATACGAACCTTCGACAGGACACTGTAAAAGAATTGTTGAAAAACTTATAGAATAGACCCTTTGATCGAGTTACAAATATGTGTGATGGAAAACAAAATTTTGGAATAGATTATTATATTTGAGAATTAAGTTTTCCTTGTCTTGTAAATAAATTTAAGCGTAGTTCCATTTTTTTTTTTAATCTGTCATAATTGTATGACGAAAATTATTTTCCTTTAAAGTAAAGTACTATAAAGCAGGTCGATCTTAATGTGAAATTAGTTAATAATTATTAATTTAAAATCAATTGGCCGATTATTCCAACCGTTATTGGTAATTATTACGGCAAAAATATGCAACGGTACTTTAGTTAGGTGTTTAATCGATAAAAAGCGGTATATGTGTTATGTGTAGAAATAAAATGTAATTATGTATATTTGTAATGTGCCCTGCTGACAAATAGTGTAGCGTATAAAAATTTAATATCTTATCAAAATCTGACCAATGGCAAAGGAGTGACAGGAATTGCCTATCTCGGATATAATCCCCAAAATAATGAGGTATCGTTATTAAGATAAGAATTCATTGTGGTACAAGTGTTTTATTCTTTTGTTTTTTGCTGGTATTTTGTTAAAATAAAGTTTAAAATAGCACGCCTATGGCAAAACTACCGTTGCATATTTTTGCCTGTCTTTAGTAATTATCAATTTACAGCAAAAATCTTAACGCTCAGAGCTGGTGCGAGGGGTTACATAATAAAATTACACAGAAAAAAATTACACATGATAAAATTACACTACTAAAACTACACATGGACAGAATTACACAGGGAGTAAATTATGCAAGGAAGAAATTACACTAAGAAAAATGTAGACATTTCAATTTTTATTTAAAATTTATAAAATTATTTGGTTGTCATATCGTAACTTCCTAATAATTACAAAAAAATTCACTTAAAAACCTAAAGAAAAGGCTACAAGGGTGTTTGAAATAAAGTAAAATACATTTTTAATAAAGCCAACAGACAATATTAATATAATTTATTATTTTTATAATGGTTAGTGGTTACATAGATTTAACTGATAATCGGGTCTATTCTCTAAGCATGATGTTAAAATCTTAGCGTCAGAAAAAGACGTTAGTTTTTTTAACACCATTTTTAACCTAAATGCTATTCGCTAAACATATATGTGTTAAAATTATAGCGCGGCGGCGTTAAAATAGCCAGCTAACGTTCTACAATAAGCGCCTACCGAAACGGTGGCTTTAAAAGCTAACGCTAGTGTTTAGTTTGCAAAAATGGCTGATCCTATTTAAGTAAATGTCATGTTATTTAAAAAAAAATTAATAAAACGCAAGACGGTAGGAATATTAATCAACTTTCTATTACTTTTTAAAGTGAATTCTTTACAGTAGAAATAAGAATGACGCTTCATAATTTTTGTTATACAAGTAACCCAGGCGCAATTTCAAGTAATTGTATAGAAAGGAAGTAAATGGAGTATTGGAGAGCAGTTTTGGTTTTTGTTGAGACACAGAACTTAAAATTATAATCCTCTGAAAGCTACAAAATTTCATTTATGCCTCCGCTGTGTTTCAAAATATCGGAGTACATTTTAAGGGTGTATTATTTGAAGAAAAAATTGATGAGATTGATACTGACGATCACAACAGTGTTATTCCAGGGTGGAAATAGCGTAATAAATCAAATTTAATAATTAATATCACCGAACACCTTTTTAAAAATATAATGAACATATAATTCACATATTATTAAAAAATTAGATAAACTGTTATAATACAAATTGACTAAACAAAAGTTGAATAAAGTTATATATTTTTTAATACACTGTGGAAACCAGTTATAATGAGTATCACAGGACCAAACATTTCTGTTCCATTTTTAAAATAATTTTCGCCACTGAATATTTAATTCAACACTGAAATATTAGCTTAAGATTCTCCTGGCATTTGACTAAATAAATACTCCTGTTAAAATTCAACGTAACAGCGCATGCGCGTGCAGTTAATATTAGCCACTCTATAGGGTGAGTTAGCGCCTCGCGTTAACAAATATTGTATTAACGCTTACCTTAACAAATGCTCTTACAGAATAGCATTTTTGGATAATGACGTTAAACATGGAGTTAAAATAAAAGTATTAACCTGACGCTAATTTTAACGCATGTCTTACAGAATACACCCGAATTAAATTTAACTATAAAACATCAAACAAAAAACACTAAGGGCCGGTTTCTGAAAGCTTAGTAAACTATAACCAAATGGTCAACTACGGTCATAATATAACAATCCCATAAGTAACCATAGCAACCGTTTTCTAACTATTTGGTTATAGTTAACTAAGCTTTCAGAAACCGGCTCTAAGTCATATGAGCTATACAGCGCAAGAAATCTAATCGTCTATTAAAGTGATAATTTTGTACAATATATGAAAAACGGTTTTCAAAAAAATGTTCCTAACACATCCAGGGTTTCGTTGACCAGTTAAATGCTGCAAATAGTTTGTATCTTGTAAGGATAATGCTTTGACGATACAGTCCAAAAATTTCCAAACAACTGGATGAGAACACTGAAAAAGTGACTGAAGTCCGTAGTGCCATCCTTTGATACAATTTGTAATCCTTGCTATATTGTTAGAAAATAGTTGCTATGGTTACTTATGGGATTGTGACCGTAGTTGACCATTTGCTTATAGTTTACTAAGCTTTCAGAAACCGGCTCTTAGCTGTTCGAACAATTGACTACAGCATATGAAGTACAGGCCATACCAAATGTTTAAGCGGACTAATTGGAATTTTCATTTTTGTAAGTTGTCATGAGTTCTCCTTTTAAGGTTTGAAGCGGGCTTTGCTAAACAAAATGATCAAGAACCTCACTTAATAGGTAAAAATTACTAGAATTCAAAATCTAGTTCCGCTTAAACCAAAGAAATAGGCTATAATGTCAGTGCGCTGTGTAGGAATTTTATTGTTTTGAGTTATAGTATGATCAGCATCGACCGCAACAGTCTCTTCGCTTTATTTATTTATTTATATTTGAAAATACAAAAAAAATATTATTTGATATTCGGCAAAAGTACTATTTGTCACATTTTTAGTAATTTACTTCGGTTCCCCGATCTCTGATCCATCAACTGGTCTAGGGACCGATATTTTATTTTCGTAGATAGATACTGGGTCGCCCAGGTGCGCACCCAGAAAAATGTCTTAGGGGGGGCTCAAATAAAAATATGGCTAAAATTTCAAAAAAATATTACAAATTAAAATACATGATAATTGAATACACTAGCCAATTAAATTTTGTGAACCAAGGATACTGAAAATATCTTTTTGATTTCTCACTTGCCGGGAACAAAAATTGTGGCTGTGGTTTCCAAAGACGTAATAAAACATCTAATTTTTCTTCCGAAGTTAAATATTTATATATCGTTTAAATTTTTTGCTATAGTGATATCCATATTAGCAATATCGGTAGAGGACGAATGTGACGTTTTTATAATATTTTGATTTACTTCAACATCAATTTTTGGTTTTTTAAAGAAACTAAACATAGTCGTTTGTTTTCTTTTATCAGCCATTGTTAGGGGAGTTAAAAGAATAATATGATTTTATTAGCCAAGAAGCGAAAAAATATTTGTAATGTAGAAACCGTATTTTTCGGACTATAAGACGCACCTTTTTCATAAAAAATGGACTCAAATTGTGGGTGCGTCTTATGGTCCGAAGGTAACATTAAAATATGTTTTTTAATAAATCGTCTCTAAATTTCGTCCGAAAAATACGGTAATCAGATTTCAGGTGTGTCATACTCATTACTGGTTACGGGCCGCATAAACCTTATAAGAAGATAGGCAAATTAGAAAAAATAAAAAGAAATTCATTATCATGTAATTTTAATTTTTAACGGTCGCTTGAGGGGGGGGGGGGGTTCAAGCCCGCGAGCCTCCCCCTTGGGTGCGCGTCTGGGGTCGCCGATTACATTTTGGTAAAGTTGTCATTGTTGTAAACCAATAATCTCTAAATATTCTGTTAGTTGATATTTTCATATTATACAAAGCCTTCTCACGGTTGTTAACCTTCTATATTAATTTATCACAATTTTGTAGCCTTTTCTTATTTTTAAATGAAAGTTAATATCACTGTTTAAACAAAGTTTAAACCATAAATAAACTTTGACAATAGTAATGACAGATCTAGCCAATAATATGCAAAATACAGTATTGTAATAAATGATAATACATGGGTAGTCAATCAATAACCATTACATAAGATTCATGTAATTGAAACAAACGTATTTGCAAACTCCAATTGTAATCATGATTACTATAAATTATCAGTAATTACATTACATTACAGTGTTTGAACTGCTAACCCTTACATTTGTTCCATAACATTACACAATATCTATCTCCCAGCGTATGAAAGTTGCATATAAGGAGGGAGATACTATATATACTTTCTTGCAAATCTACAACGTCTATTAGAACAAAACTACCAATAAAACAGTGTTATCCACAAGTGCAGTTAGAAAAAATGCAGTCTCTATTGTGTGTCGCGTTGTTAGTGACAGGATCGTTAGCGATTCCTGCTTCAGAGCCAGTGTATCAAGGACAATTGGTAACAGCTCAGGCTGTACAATCTCCGCAGTACCAACAACCGCAATATCAGCAAGTGCAGTATCAGCCGGCTCCACAACCCCAGTATCAACTACAATATCAACAGCCTGTGCAATATAAACAGGTGTCGCAAGCGGAGTTCCTCGCAGCATACGCCCAACAAACACCTCAAGTGCATGAACAACAGCAGGATAGTCAAGTTCAGTATCAGGCACAACCTGTTCAATACAGAAATACTCAACCGCTTTTAGGAACAGTTGATAGACAGGTAAAGTAATGATGACTTTAAACACCTTGAACTTTTAATATACCTATGTGAAGCAACATTGTTAATAGTCTTCTTTGACTGTGGTGAATAGTCTGTGGATAGTGACCCTTTGAGGGATCATATAAAAATTAGTTCAGATCGCATTTCATTTTCTTCTAAGTTTAGTTTGATTAATTTTCTTCTCTTCTTTTCTTTGTTAAGCATGGAGATCTCGAGAACTGTAATCGATACGAGGTTGGTTAAGTTAGACCAAAGTTGCCGCATTAAGGGACCATTTTAACTATAACTTTGTTCCCCCAAAAAATACATAGGTTACTAGATATGAAATGTAAATTTTCCGGTTTTTAATTTTTACTCATAACTTCCAAAATTAAAAGTGATTTTGATGTGCACTTTCTTCAGGCACTTTTCCATGGTGAATTTACAGAGGTTCTCAATTTTTTTTTATGCGTACAGTTTTCAAGTTATCGGGATCAATTTTAATTTTTCATAAATAATATGAAAAATTAAGAAAAACGTTTTTTTATGGAACACTTGCACATATACACATCTTTAATGTGCAATTTAATGGGCAATTTAATGTGCATTGTTGACAACAACCGGCCAAAAAAAATTTTTTTTTACACAAACTCCTTTACGCTTACTTCGAACCTTTTGGCTTCTGCTGTCATAGATTATTTCTAACTAACCCTAACCTAATTAACCGGTCGTTGTCAACATTACCCGCCTACGGGCATTGGCCGTAACATGTACATATTAAAAAGTACGATAAAAAAAATAATGGGTCGCGTTGAATTTCTGTCTGAAGGGCCTATCACACTAGAACGCTATCCAAGTTTTATTTTGTAAGTCTTTTTCGAGGATTCAAGTCTTCACGTCTTCTGCTATCACACGGGAAACAGGGATAAGTAACTTGCGTCTGCGTACATAACGTTAACAATAGACCCATCTCACTTGATCTGACTGAGAGAGCGAGGACGCGCACGCGCATTTAACGACTTGGATTTCGTCTGTCTTCTAGAGACAGGGGAAATGTATCTCGATGTATTTTCTCAGTCTTAAAAACCTAGGTTTTTTTGTCATACTATCACATACACAAGACTTCGATTCGAATGCAAAGACTTCAATTTTCCAAGTTTAGACTTAAACAATAACTCTAGTGTGATAATGCCTTAAGGAAGAGGGTAATATAAATAAAATTGAAGTCTTTATTTGTCAGTTTTAAGGTTCCGTAGGTATAACCAAGAAACCATTATAGCAGCCTTTTTCAAACTTTTAGAGCCTTCGGCTCCTATAACGACTATTTATGACTGTACAAAATAACAATTTACAAAAAACAATTACAAAATATAATTTCCATCGATATTTATTACGATTTCCCAACATTGCCAAATTTTTTGATGCCATTTTCGTAGAAGTTTTTTGGTTTTGGCTTAAAATAATTTAATAATTAACTAAGTGTGTTTTGTGTTTTTTGTTTTTTCTATATTATTAAAATAACTGATCATCCGTAATTTTCTACATCGGTGATATTTCGAAATTTTTTATCTCTAAGTTCGTGTTCCATAGACTTAAATAGGTGAAAATCGGAAAGCGCGAGGGTGAATACGGTGAATGTGGATTATTTCCCAGTTTAAGACCTGATTTTTTTGCGGATCATTTTTACTGATTGTGAGGTGCATTGTCATGATGAAAAATTATTCCTTTTCGGTTAAATAAATTTGGCCGTTTTTTTCTTTAGTGTCTGATTTAGTTTCAACAATTAGTGAGACAAACAAAGATCAAAGTGATGATCCAAAAAAACGATACGAAATAGCAAAGTGTCAACAAAAAAAGGATACGAAATCAAAGTGACGACAAAAAAAATAAATAAAGGATGATGTCTGATGAAAACTCAAATAGCGCCTCCTTCTTAGCCACGCGCCCCTCTAAAACATGGCAACCAGGGAACATTTTCTGCCTGCCATACCCTAGATATGCCTTTACAACGGTATCAGGACACTAACCCCCGAGACATTATCCCTCCGTCAATAACCCCCGGAACATTACCTCCCATGTCAATAACCCCCGGGACATTACCTCCCATGTCAATAACCCCCCGTGCCATTAACCCCTGGACAATAACCCCCGTTCTATTTACCCCGGACATTAACCCCCCGTCAACAACTCCCGTGCCATTTAACCCCCCGTACCAATAACCCCCGGGCCATTAACCCCCGGGTTTCTAATTATGTAAACTCTTCAATAAAGAGTGTTATTATTGAGAGTTTATGCAATAGTGTAAATAATAATGCAATGGTACAACATTTAATTGTTTAAAAATATAAAAATAAGTTTTTATTCATTTATAAAATTACCTTCCCGTTTATCAAATTTTTAATAACGTGTCGTGTGTCGTCATTTTATATACATGACATTCAACATGTATTATACATCGAACCAGATCCGGATCACTTCAGTCACTGGTCATAATCGCCCGTTCAATCGTATCCTTGTGAAACTGTGCAGTGAGCCGTGAGCCGGCTCAATTCAATTTGGTGAACCATGTCTCTTCAGTCAGTGTACTGATCCGGCTCAGTGATCCGGTTCGTTCATGAACGACCCATCTCTAGTCTAAACTATTGTCGGTAAGTGGGAGAAATTAGGTAGTTAGGTACAAAGGGTCGGATATTCTTAAATGTGGGTTTTCCTTGATTAATTATTCCATTGGATTAGTATGAAAGGTCGATAAACTTAAATACCGGCAATTCATACTAATACAATCTCTTATAATGACAAATAGCAGATGTGTAAACATGAGATTTATTTTTAAGTTTCAATAAATTCACCAATAAATAAGTATATAATTTGTTAAATATATTTTGGAATAATAGGAAATCCCATAATTTAGAAATACTTCTATATATATATATATATATATATATATATATATATATATATATATGTACATAAACAAGATTTCAACTAACATATATTTTTTTATAGAACTAAAATTTTTGGCAAAATTGAAAAACTTCAATATTACCACAATTAAAAAGAAAAACTTGAAAAAATAGAAAACACACGTGACCACAGTCATATTACTTTCCTCCTTTCAGACATAGAAAATAAACTAACTACGATTCAATTGTCCAGTTTTCTAAAATGTGTTTTTCTCACAAAATTTTACATTTTATAAATAAAAATTACATTTGTTCAATTTTGTTCTAATTTCAAATGTTCAAATTTTAAATAAAAATAAACATTTAAAATATTAATCAATTGCCAGGGCGTTAATGGCCCGGGAGTTATTGGTACGGGGGATTAATGGCACGGGGGTTGTTGACAGGGGGTTAATGTCCGGGGGTAAATGGCACGGGGGTTATTGTCCAGAGGGTTAATGGCACGGGGGTTATTGACATGGGGGGTAACGTCCCGGGGGTTATTGGCGGGGGGTTAATGTCCCGGGGGTTAGTGTCCCGGGGGTTAGTGTCCCGGGGGTTAGTGTCCTAGAACCCTCTGCAACAGATACCAATAGTTGCATTTGCTAAACGCGCGCGATTATATGTACGTGAATGATCGAAATGACAGAAATTTTTAGATTTTTGAAAACATTACCAACAACAAGCAATGAAAATATTTAGTTTAACCTACAAACTTTCATTGAAATTTGTTTACTAAAATGTCAAGTTCGTTTTTTAGGTTATAAATGTTGAATGATTATTAAAAATATCATTTCAAATTTCAAGTATTTATTTAGTCATATTTTTTGCTATATTATTTAGTTACACAGGGCTGCGAAAAAAAAAATCCGCTGCTTTTGATTTTAAGGGGTGATTTAGGTAGAATAGCGAATCCTGATTTCATATCAAATTTTAGTTTTTCTCCATTACGTCTAGTTTTTTTGTAATTCTCAAAAGAAAGTATCATGAATAGTATTTTTAGATAAATAACTTTAGCATAAAACAAGACAAAATGTGGAAAAAAAAATGTGATAAAGACAATTCTTAATTATTTACTTACTATTAACACTTCTCAGGGAGAAAGGCGTGCCTTTTAGCCTTTCTCTTGTGTTTTACAGAACTGTCATGAATGCATGATTTTTTGACGTTACCGCATGTATGTGATTTTTATTATTCAACACTTTTGATGTGTAAGTGTTTGCATATTATAATCATTGTTTATTTATATGAAGCTTAGAACAACTGCAATATTTACATTCGGCCCTACTAAATATGAACCATAAATAATAAGATCTCAATTTTTAAAGTGTGGCAAAAAAATGATACGTGATAAAAAAATAACATTATTTTCTAGCATTATCACTACTATTAAAATTACCATAATATATTAAAAGCGGCCAACCTTCGCAGCCCTGTGTTATTAATAATGAGTCTAAGCCGACGCATGCGCATAACGCATTAAGTGTGTGCGTATTTTATCTCTGTTAGTCGAAATAATCTAAAATCGATTATAACATTTCGATTAATCAAATGATCAATTAATCGATTAATTAATTATTATTGCCTTCTCTACTCATACCTACCTAAATATATGTTAACACCGAAGTAGGCGGCAGTGAAGCACACCCCACAATTTTGTGTCAGTATTTATGGTACAACTAGATATATGTCGCTCATGTTACTTTTATTATAAAAACAATACTACTTACATATATAGTTGGCAATAAACGTGATATTTTATTGTAGGCGCAGCGCATTCTTATTTAAAAAAAATTGATGTGAAGTGTGAATTTTCACACATTGCAGGGTTTTGAAGGTATATAATAAGTGAAGGCGGCATGCTGATTGTGTAGGACAAATTTTGCTTTGTAGTAACCACGGCAAAATGAACGATCTTTTTAAAATAATTTATCGTCTGTTAATCTCAGAGCTTTAAAAACAAATTTTATGTTAAAATATTTTTTTGTTAATTTTAATTCGAATACCTAATATCATTATTTAGGTTTCTAAATAAGTGCAGTATTTTTTTTATATAACAAGGTTCATTAAGATTTTGAAAATTGCGCCTATGGCTTTCATTGGTTGTCTTAAATCATACGCTCCGCCCCTCTGGTTTCGTATAATGACTAATAGAATGAAAATATAATTCCAATTGGTTATTAAATTTACGCTCTTGAAAATTAAATTCAAAATTTGCTAAAATATAACTAGAATTTTAACAAATTAATTTAAACAAAATAAAAATTTAAAAAAAAAACTAAAAAAAAATTGACTCCACAAGCTAGGAACGAACCTACGTCGTGTATAACAAATCTGTATAGTTGGCGCGCAACATAGCCTCTAGACCACCACACGCTTAACAACTCAGCGTGTTATATGAGTATAAGCTATATGCATCGTCAACCAAAAAACACAAAAAATGCGTTATTTTCCGAAAACATAATCTGATCAAAAATTCCTGTTGTACTATTCCGGTTCACACCAATGTACATTACTTAGAATTTTTTCAGATTTTTAGTTTAAACCATCTGAGCTACAGGGTGTGGGACAAAAATTTTTTTGCACAATTTTGGCAAAAATAGCGTCAATATAATTTATTTTGCAAAAATAAAATTTTGATCGTTAATCCACGTACTAAGGGCTTTAATTTGATACCCTATTCAGAATTTAAAAAAAATATTTTTTTTTTCGATGAGCACATATTTGTTTATATTTTTAGGGGGATAAGTTTTTTAAATGTTTTAGTATTTTTCCTATGTGCGGGTCAAAGAGTTGTATAAGCATGCCAAATTTCAACTCTCTAGGTTTAGCCGTTTGGCTACAATTTTTACCGAACAGACAGACAGACAGACAGACAGACAGACGACAAAATGACGGTATAAGGGTTTTTTGGTCATACCTACAAAACCCTAAAAAGTAGAAATAGAAAAGCAGATTTAATGAACAATGTAGAAATAACAATAAAAAAACTTATTTTATTAATTCAAGTGCAAAATTATTATTATTATTATTAAATTTATTTATTTGGTCTTAGCAACTACGGCCATTGACCAGGATACATTTGTTTTTATTTAATTATACAATTTTAAACCTTAAAACTACAAATACAATAACAATTTTCTGCTATCACGGGGATTTGAACCCGAGCCACTCTAGTCTAACAGTTAACACGCCAGTATATTAACCATTATACCCAGTGGCGCAGCCAGGATTATGTCTTGAGGAGGGCCGAATCAAATTTACAGGGCACGCGGGCCGCATACGGCCCTCAACCTCATTTTTTGTGACCCCTGAAGCGGTAATCAAAATCACTTATTCAGGGAAAAATATACTTAAAAATGTAAAATATACTCTTTTCCTCTTTTCTGTTTATAAAAAAATGTAATAACCCTTCGGGATATTTAAAGTTCCGTCACTGCTTATCATTTTGTATGTAAAATAGACTGCGACCCAAATCAGTTCGACACCCCTGCTGTTATATAGATGATTATATCAAATAATAATCCCATTATTTGTTGATAAAAAAATGTAACTGTTAATCCATGTATCAAAAACTTTCACTTGATTTTTTCTTCGTTAAATACATATTTATTTATATTTTTCGCGGGATATATTTTTGAAGTCTAAATATTTCTCTTACTCATGTTCAGTTCTCTAAATCAGCCGCATGGCCACAATTTGTACCGAACGAACAGACTCACGTGACGGAATAAGGATTTCTTGATTATACCTACGAAAACCTAAAAATAACATGTAAAAATGCATTTTCTGTTAATTTTAACACTAATCATAATAAAATATAGCTTATTATTATTGTAAAATACATAAGTTATGTTGCTGTACAATTATGATAAATTTGTTAAATTTTCATTTCATTGGACCTTCAGAGGGGGCTTGCGCCCCCTTCCCCTCTGTATACGCCACTGTTGTTCAGTACAACTTATATCAGTCCTTTTTGTGTGTAAAACATCATAATTTCAAAAATACCTACGAAGATATTGATATTCACATTTATCTACAAAATAAAACTACCGATTTTAAGAGTGCGATTGTCTCCAAAACTACTCTCTTTATTATATTTCTACTATTTCTACTCTATTTCACGTTTGAGGTGTCATTTTAAAATTACATTCTGAAGGTTATACCGAAGTTAGATTTCCACTTTATCTTATCTGAATCGAGTAATTAGTTGTTTAAAACAGTTTTATCATTTGACTGGGCGAATATTTTAGTCGATGTGTCAGGGGGAATAATGATCAACAATCCCCTTCATATAATTCATTGGAGCATATTTGGAAAGTGATATATTTTCACTTGACCTTGGCAATCTTAAAAAAATGTTTATTTACACGAAAAAAAAATGCCAATATTGTTAAAATGAAGTAATTTATAAATTAGCTACTGTTGTGGTTAACAAATTTTATCTTCAACTCCCCGAGCAGCGCCGTGTAATCTGCTGGTCCTGGGTGGGGCCCAGGCCCGTCCCCCCCCTTGGCTGCGCCACTGATTATAACATAATAGCCGGAAAAAATTAATATTAGTTTTAGACAAAGCTCAATTATGTATTTGAAATAATATATAAACTTGTTTGCACGATCACAAGTAATTTCGTAAAAGATAAAATAACCTACATTTAGCAGACTACAAAAAAGCTATATTTCCTAATATACCTATTTAGAGAATGTCCAAAAGCGTGTTATTATCTCGTTAGTTAATGGAGCATTTAATTAAATGTTAATTGTTTAATGGCCAATTTAACAATGGTTGTTAGCTAAAGATAGTCGTTTTTATAATTACAGCGTATCCCACTAATAATATTATTTCAATTTACATTTTCTATACGATATACACTTTTACTTTTTGATTAAGTATTGAAAGGTAAAATAATATTTATCGTTATGTTTATTTTTTATGGTCATTCAAAACGGATCTGTTTTCATTATCATTGCTCATTCGTTATTAATAATTTGTCTTTAATGTATATTGTACGCCAAACATTATTTTCTTTAAGAGAATGTTAATCTTAAAGAAAACATTGTTTGGCATACAATATATATTTTTTAGTTTTAGTCAGGCCTTTTTAGTTATATTGGATCAATGAATAAAATGAGAAAAATGTTGCCTTTTATTGACATATATTAAAAGGATAATTTTTGATTTAGTTATTAACGTTGTTGTTCCAATTTTGTCTTGAAGCAAATATTCATGTTATTAAAAATTGTATTGAATAGAAAAGAATAGTTTCTTCATTCTAACAAACTTTTTATTCATTTTAGTCGTTGAGTGAATTATAAGTGTGAATTTGTAAGGTGTTAGTTTTTGGGTGTATATCTTAACTACCCAAATAATCATACAATTGAAAAAATGCATAGAACAAATTATCAGTATTCTTTATTTTATCTTATTCTTTTTTTTTTATTCTTCTAATTTTAAACAATTTTTGTGATATGCATTTGCTTTTCTGTTGTTAAATTCTCCCATAGAATGAAAAATTTGAGAAGACATATATCTAGCGTAAGTTTGAATTCCGATTTTGTTGTTTCATCATATCAAAATTACGTAAATATACCAGGGCTATTTTTTTACCGACCGCCAACATATATAAGGACATATTGACATTTCGAGATTTCGATGGATCTCTACGAATTGAGGTCCCTACATAACGTTTTTACTATTTTTAACATGATGTCTGTCGGTCTATCTGTCTGTCTGTCCGTCCGTCCGTCTGTCTGTGTACAGGTGCAGAGCAAATTCGGCTAGAAGGATTTTTATGAAACTTCATATTTAACATTTTGACATCAATGGCACTTTTGGTAAAAATCGTGTCGATTTTAAAATTTTTGCGAATATTTAACAACAGAGAAATATTTCGAAAAAATTTATTTAACAAAAGTTGCTATAAAAGCAATAACTAACAACTTTTCTTTGAGACATTTTTTTTTAAATTTATTTATTTATGTTTTTTTCTTTTTTTTTGTATTTATGTAGGTACGTTTCCATGGTTATCGTAAATTATAAATACACATTATGAAATTGTTATCGTAAATTATAAATACACATTATGAAATTGTCAACGTAATATAATACATTATTGTCTTTGGCAATAAAAACTACTCTGCTGCTAGAATGTATTTTATATGAGTACTTTCTGATGGCGGTCGTTCCTGCGGTGGCCACAGCTGATTTTTATATTTGTTGTTGCCTAACTACCACTACACTACGCCGGTCGGCTAACTAGTTATTGACATAACTAAACAATAATTAGGAAAAATATAATTATTTTTATTTAACTGCAAAATATTTATTTAACAAAAGTTGCTATAAAAGCAAAAACTAATAACTTTTATTTGAGACATTTTATGATAAAACGAAAATATTTTGAAATATTTTCGAAATATTTTCGAAACAATTTTCGAAATATTTTCATACTTATATGTAATGTTTCCATGGTCATGATAAATAATATCTCTGTTAGAAAATATTGGGCCAAGATATTTCTATTCTGCAGCTAGAATGTATTTTATACAAGTACATTGTGATGCCGGTTGGTCCTCTGGTGGCCAGACTGATTTTTTTTTTCAAATTCCGTTGAGTTAACAAAAATAAATAAGGGTAATAAGAAAAGTTTTAATATACACAAGAGTTACTCATACATTTAAATTATTTTTGAACGTAGTCGCTACCAACATTAAGGCATTAATTTGTCGTAACGGGGAACCAGTTTTTATATACCCTTCTCATATCATATTGCCGCCTGGGTTCTTAGCCAATTTTGCACACTAGTTCTCAACTCCTCATTAGTGCTGAACCGCTTTTTTACCAATCACACTTTCATCCTGGTGAACAAATGAAAATCGCTTTGTGCCAAATCCGGGCTGTAAGGCGGGTGGCCGAATATTTCTCATCCGAAATTCTTGAGCAGTTCATTTGTTTGTGTTGCGGTATGAAAGCGTGCCTTTTATATAAGTACTTTCTAACTTTAATTATGAAAAAGAACTATGCCTGATGGCAATATGACAATCCTTTTTTTCTGTATTGCTCTCTGTAGACATCCGTAGAGAGTTCAGAAATTGTGAACCGTGAACGTCGGCGCTCACGAATCACTTTGTTCACTTTTTCGACAACTCCTTTCATCAGAGACATCAGTTATTCCTTCCCGAAAACGCTCATAATGTTTTCCCCATACACAACACACAATTCTCGATGGATTTCTGCCGCATTGTTGTCTTTTGCTTGTAGAAAACGCATCACAGAGCGAATCTCGCATGCGGCGGGATTTTCGAATGTAGTAGCCACGATAAAACAATGCTCAGATCAAAACTACGGCAGGTAATGGCCGAACCAGTTCGGAGGTACTGACAGATAGATTGCTAAACACTACTGTGCAAGTGCCGCTTAACAATGAAAAAAGGGTTTCAATTGCCAATCTAATGGAACTTGAAAAAAAAAATAGCCCTCGTATATCCAGCTGATTTTGTACGAATCGGACAAACAAACACACGTACAGTGTGAAATAATCAGATATGGATTGATTTTTTGACCTATTCTTCTTTTATTTTACTAATTTACAAGTCGTATTTAGTCGAAAACGATACAAAAGTCAACATGCTAACACGAAGTTGTCACATTTTGACCACTATCTTAAATTCGGCGCCCCTTAAAGAAAAATGTATCAAATATTTTTGTAGCCAAGGGTATGCCGTACCAGTCTAGGCGAAATCGAATCAAAATGTTAATATCCGCAGATTTTCATTCATAGAATATACAAGGGGCATAAATAAGAAAAGTTTACGCATCCTATCCGGGCATAGCGTTCCCCACAGTCGCTTTGCGAACTAATACCTTCTCTGATCATTTGCCAACGTTGTTAGTCAGCCTGAAGTTGCTAGTGGAGGTAGATGATATCAGCTATGTCCATTACTAATCCCGCCGATTGCGAAGTACGTGCTGTGATCCGGTTTTTAAATGCAAAAAACACTCGTCCTGCCGAAATCCATCGGCAACTTGTTGAAGTGTATGACGAAGGTGTGATGAATGAAAAGAGTGTGCGAAAGTGGTGTCGTTTACTTGAAGAAAAACTTTGATGGAAGAAAAAACATCCATAATGAAGAACGTTCTGGCCGCTAAACCATAATCACGGACGAACTGAAAGCAGCTGTTGATGCACACATTCACCCACCACCCACTTTATAGCCCGGACCTGGCATCTTCCGACTATCACGTCTTTACAAAATTGAAGGGATTTTTAGGGGAAAAACGGATGCAAACAGATGATGACGTCAAAAACACTGTCAACGCTTGATTTAATTGACTGGCAGCTGTCTTCTACGACAAGAGGATCGTCAAACACATCACCCGTTCGTAAAAATGCTTTGATCGGAACGGGGAGTACGTCGAAAAATATCGAAAGAAAAATGAAAAAATCAGCTGTGGCCGACCGACCGATCGCCATTATAAAGTACTTGCATAAAATACATTCTAGCAGCAGGGTAGAAATAACTTGGCTTAATATTTTCTAACAGAGATATTATTTATCATGACCATGGAAACGTTACATATAAGTATGAAAATATTGAGACAGAAATTATTCGATATTTTTCGTTTTATCAAAAAACGTCTCAAATAAAAGTTATTAGTTATTGCTTTTATAGCAACTTTTGTTCAATAAATTTTTTCGAAATATTTTTCTGTTGTGAAATATTCGCAAAAATCTTAAAATTGACACGAGTAAACTCCCATTTTTATTCTACCGATTTTTACCAAAAGTTGATCAACTCGTGCTATTGATTTCATAAACTTAAATATGAAGTTTCATAAAAATCCTTTCAGCCGAATTTGCTCTGCACGTGTACACAGACAGACAGACAGACGGACGGACGGACAGACAGACAGACAGATAGACAGACAGACAGACAGACGGACGGACGGACAGACAGACCGACAGACATCATGCTAAAAATAGTCAAAACGTTATGTAGGGACCTCAATTCGTGGAGATCCATCGAAATCTCGAAACGTCAAAATCGGTATGATCACAATACCTCCCTTATATATGTTGGCGGTCGGTAAAAACGTTAGTTGTGTCACCTTTTAAACCAGAACGGTTCTTATTTTAAAAATAACCCTCGTATTATCAGGTCTTGAAATTGGAAAAAAATCTATCAAAATCAAAATTTTTCGTCTACGACATGAATTATGAACGATATCTTGTAAATCAAGTGACAGATATTCGCTTACGACACGGCAAGTTTAGGTAAAGGTCCATTCTAGAAATATTTATTTATCTATTTTGTTCTATTATAAAAATTAATTATCGTACTTGGAGGGCTATTTTCGCCACTATCTTGAATATACTGCGGTTCATAAATAGTACTATAAATAGTCTACTGCGAGTCAAAATGATTTAATTTTCATAAAGAGCTTCAAAAATATGTGATTGTTATGGTTCCTACGTGTTTTTGTCCCAATAGAAGTGGGGACCTTTTTTCTTTTTGGTCATCACTTGTATATTAGAGGAGAAAACCCTTTTTAGGTCGTCATTTATATTTTAGAAGTGAGGACCTTTTTATCATTTAAGTAATTTCGTCTTCTGAGCCCCTCCCCAAGAAATATTCCTGGGTTCGCGCTTTACTTACTGTGTACAATCATGCGAAACAGAGTTGGCTTCTTTTAAACGGTTTATTAATATGTAGCTTTCTAATAAATATAACTATTCTACTTATATCTATTTGTACATATATATATCAATAAAAATGAATCCCTTTTATTTCAAAAGAAAAAAAAAACTTTTTTAACTATAGACAAAATCACACATTAAAAATAATAAATAAAATGGGGAAAATAAAAAATGTCTAATTTTGTTGAACAGGTGAATTCGACTCTCGGGAATTGCGCGAGGTTCGTGAGTGAATGCGTTCCTCTGGTCCGGCTTTATTCAATCAGTTGGTTAGAATCGCTTATGATTAAATTTATAATCGTGCAGTAATGTAAACATTCCCTAATAACGGGTGTTTTTTTTTAGAGGTATAGAACTTTAAGTTGGCATTACTGTTCAAGATGGCGACCGATTTAACAGCTGTCAAGTGATTTATTCTCAGTTTGGTTTGGCAATTCATCATGAATTGCCAAAATTCACCAAAAACTGCAATATTTTTCAAAAATGCAAAATATTTATTGAAAGACACGTTTGGTGACCGCCTAATTTCACGTTTTGGACCTGTGAATTGGCCTCCAAGATCTTGTGATTTAACACCGCTGGACTACTTTCTGTGGGGCTATGTAAAGTCATTGGTCTATGCGGATAAGCCACAAACGCTTGACCATTTGGAAGACAACATTCGCCGTGTTATTGCCGATATACGGCCACAAATGTTGGAAAAAGTCATCGAAAATTGGACGTCCAGATTGGACTACATCCGAGCCAGCCGTGGCGGTCATATGCCAGAAACCATATTTATAATGTAATGCCACAAGATTATCTTTCGAATAAAAAAAAATTCATGTCAATCGAATAATCCATCGTTGTTTTATTGCAATTTAAAGTTCTATACCTCTAAAAAAAACACCCTTTACATTACTCGCGTTCAAATAAAATCGTTTTAAAAACACACGTAACTGGAGAACTTAGTTTTAATAAAAAATAATGAACACATTTACAGATTCAGAAAGCAGCACAACATGTAGCTGGTCCATTATACGCTTCTCAGATTGCCAATCTGCAACTTCAGGAGAGGCAAGTTCAAGCTCAGGCTCAAGTACAAAGAAACGCTCTGCGCGTTGCCACAGCACCAAGAGCTCAACCATTGCAGTATCAGCGTGCTCTGCAACAGCAACAACCAAGGCTCACCCACCAACAACTCGCCGAACAAGGAGAACTACCAGAACAACAATACAATGTAAGTTTAAGTTTAGCGCAACAGTTACTGATATGTTCAGTTCATAATTTCGGAATAAATTATATTGCACATTTATTTAAAAAGTCCATGATGTAGGCCAATGTTCTTCAACCTTTTTACCCCCGCGGACCGATGAAAATAGGATAAATATTTCGCGGACCAGCTGAAGGCTAAGACACAAATAAAAACCAATATATATAGTATTTTATTATTATATAGGTATATGTTATACAGTTATACAATTACAATTTTTAGTGCGACATCTGCTGCTGCTTCTTTGTTAGAAATTTTGATATACATGGCTGCAGAGTTTTATCTGAGAGACGAAGCGCTACATTAACATCCATTCGATTTCTCTGTTTGGTTTTTATTATTGACATGGCTGAATTTTTTTTTAGCACAAATGGGAAGTCGAAAAAATGATTAATAATTTGATAACTTTATAACTCAAAGATAGATATTCTTTTTTTAGCGATTTCCAAAATTGAGACAATGATTGCATTCAGGGCCGGTTGGAAGTTTTGCGGGGCCTCGGGAAAATAAAATTTGCGGGGCCCTTAGGACAATAATTTTTACATAATTTCTGTCAAAAAAATTTTTTCGATTAAAAATATATTCTTACCCTGAGCAAAAAAATTGTGCGGGGCCCTAAAATTACGCGTATGGGGCCTTTACAAGTGCGGGGCCTCGGGAAAAGTCCCGAAAATCCGAGGTCTGAGCCGGCCCTGATTGCATTTTATGTCTGGACACCAGAGTGAAATCACATGACAACTCGTCAGCTTTTTCACAAGGACTAAGTGCACATGACTTTATATCTTTCAAGAATGGATTATTAATCCAGAGGATACCTTTACGAGGATCCTCATTTTCAGGAAAATAATTATTAAAATTTTCAGCTAATGCTTTTAAATGTTGACTTATTGTTGAATATGACTTTCTGGTTGACACCAGCAGCAATCAAAAATTCTTCTAAAAGTGGAAACATTTCTATATCTTCCTCTTAATAAGCGACTATTCCAAAGAGGTAGCTTCTTTAGAAGTATGAAAAATAGCCGCGAGAGGCCATGCCTCAAAAAAATTATCAAAGTGTACGTTAAATCACAGAATACAGGGCCTTAATTTGCGTTGCCTCATAAAACCACGGTCCACTCCCAAACCACTTATGTGGATATAATTTTTTCATATCCTACTATTTTTACGGCCGTTCAATAGCTACGAAAAACGAGTGAGAATAATATTTTTTTTTGACATTCTATATAAAAGTATATTCTGTAACAAGGTTGGAATGAGAAAATTCGATGCGAGTGGAACATTCCGAGCTCGAGCCGCAGGTGAGCGTGAGGAACCACGAGCATCGAATTTTCTCTTCCAACCGAGTCACAGACCCTACTTTCTCCACGATCACCAGAAAGAAAAAAAAAAATAACAAATAATTATTTTAACAAACATTTTATCTTAACAAATAATTTATATTACTTAACAAATTAATCAATTAATTAAACTATTTATTTATTTATTATTTGTTTAATTTTAATTTAATTTACCGCACATCGGCCACTATTTTAGGTTAGGAAGTTATGTTGCATTTATTTAATGTAAACGTTGCATATATCGTAATGTAACCCAACAAAAACAAAATACAACAAGTATGGAATAGTTATTCCTTAACAAGTGATGGAATGAAATACACGCGAAATGCATAAGAAGATAAGTGCTTTAGAATAACATTCCAACTCTTGTGTTGGAATATTAACGTTATTTCTGTAGTCAAAATTGGTTTAAGAATTGGTAAATTCTATAGTGGTCGTGGAGAAATTGTTTTCTGAATTTTGTCTATAACAAAAATGAAATATTCAAAATGACAATTTATAATTAAACTATTATATCAGCTCGGTATCACGGTATAAAAATAAAGTAACGAGTAAAGTATCTGAAATACAGATACAAGATACGTAAATTTAAATATCTAGATACAGATACATATTTAAAAAAGTATCTAATTTGTATCCAGATAATTGTAAAAGTATCTAGTTACTGTATCTAGATACTTGTAACTAGATACATTACAACACTGAAGATAAATAATAAAAATGTTATACTACTACTAATACATTAGCAATTTTTTTTAACTTCAACCAAGGGCCCCAAATCTATATCATAAATATGTTATTATACAGGAAAAAAACACAGTCAGTTTTTATTTTCCTTTTTCATTTAAAATTTAAATATATAGCTCTAATTCAGCAGAACGTCTAAGGGCCCCCTAGAGCAGTGTTTCTCAACTAAAAACGTATCGAGGACAAGTAAAATACATAATTTTCTAACGCGGACCACTAATAATAATTGTTGGTTCATTTTTTGCAAAAAAACAAATATATTTAATGTACTACTACACACATTTATTTTATTTGTAAAAAATCACAGAAAGTTTACAGAAAATAAACAAAATATAAATTATTTACATAAAAAATGCGCGTAAAAAATAACAAAACAAAAAAACGCAAAAAACACATACAAAAACTTTCGCGGACCACTAAAATTTTTCTGCGGACCACCTGTTGAGAAAAACTGCCCTAGAGCATCGGACCTCTATGCGACGGTATACCTTGCATACCCCCATTTACGCCACTGGCTATAGGCAAGGATTGTAATCATCCGAATGTAATATAGCCATTGTATGTGAGTCAAATACGATATTTTATCTACAAGTATATAGTTTTATAATTAGAAAAATAGAAAATTTAATTTAAAAACACAGAAATTGAGCGTCAGTTGTAAAACTTCAGGACTCACGTCGTCAAGATAGTTACCAAACCATCAGCTAATTGTAACTTCTTTAAAATATATTTATTTATTATAACTCATAAATATCATTCTAGTTATAAAGATTAAAGCTTTAAAATACCTTTGCTATAAAACAGACAACCCTTATGAAAATTATGAACCTTCCTGTGCTACTTTTAATATTTTAACATTAAAAAATCGTCGTGTGTTAGTGGACGTGCTCTCTCTTTATAAGATTGTAAATAACGTCACTGAAAACAGTGACCTGCTACAACTTTTTGGTCTTCATGTTCCCTCATCTCCCGCAACCAAACGTTATTTAACCTAACCAATTTTAATAATAATTCCTTCCGTATTTCACCCCCATCAGATTGGCATCTACTAATAATATGAACTTTGAGACTATCGATATTTTCAATTCTGCCAGACTTCTGTTCCAGCGAATGTGCATTGAAATTCTAAGATAAATCTTATGTCGTGTAATAAATTGCATATTTCATTATTTGTCTCTATAATATTTTATATATTTTTTTTTCTCAGATTATATACTGTAAATAATAATTGTAACATATAACTTGTATTTAACAGAGAACACTTTACTGGGCTTATCCTATGTGTGTTCCTATCCAATAAATAAATAAATACGCAGTTCAATGTATACATTTGGTAAATTATCGACTAATTTCATTTTACAAACAAAAGTCAAAGCTTCTAAAGACGAACAACTATGTGAAGTTTTTCTTAACAGTATTTTTATTTCATTACATTGCAAGACAATTGCTCAGATATCAGGTTTGAATACAAAAGGTGAAGCATTCAACATTGTTTTACAGTCATTATAACGTAATTGAAAAATATTTTCGGTTAACTGTTGCTGGCTATGGCACCCCTAAATTTTGGTGCCCTAGGCAGATTAGTCATCTGCCTGGTATGCCTATATCTAGGGCCGGCCCTTCTTAACCAGTTTTTATCTGTTAATTTTTAGAGTTTTATAAAATATTTTTAGAATTTTCGCCAAAAATTTATTAAAAAACTTTTGTACCAAACTTTATTTCCCAGAGGTATTGTTCTAAAAATCAAGAAAAAAAATCTCAATAATATATATTGATGGAAACCAAAATAGTTCAAGATGAATTTTGATTAGATTAGTTTTTCGAAAAATGTTGAATTTTTTGTGTCGTTGCAAAAATAACTATTATTTTTTAAAATTTATCTTGTGATACCAAAAGAAAGCTTTTAAGACGTAGATTTAGGAACAAAAAGTGTTTTTTAATTTTATTATTTTAATACGATTTTTGCCAAATATGTACTATAAATACTCTTGTCCCGTACCCCACAAAATCTGGGTAATATATATTAATCTGAGCCGGAATAATATTACAGGAATTTTTGATCTGAGAATTATTTCGAATTCGAAGTTTTTTGCAGCACCCTGCCTACTACATTTATCTGACTGATTGGAAAACTGGATAGCTCTGGATATTGATGTGAGTGCATCTCGTTATTAAGTATGCTTGTAAATCTGTAGTTGGAAGCACGTGGATTAATCTTTCAAAAGCTTTCAAAATGTATTATTTTTAAAATGTGCCCACAATTTGATATTATCTACTAAATACCTACAAAACCCTGAAATGTGTAAAAATTCACACTTTTTCGAGGTCTGCCGGCACTGCGTTTGGACTTCATTGAAATTATATTTTTCACCATCGATCAGTGTCTTATCACATAAAGCATTGAGCATAAAAACTTCATGACTACATGAGTACATGCCAACTACATACAACATTAGCTACTACAACATTAGCTACTACAACATTAGCTACTTGACAAACCCAATTCCATTTAAGGGATACAATTTTGTGTCTAATATCGCTGCTGGATATTGAGCAACGCTTGAACAAGACCAGGCAAGCTTTAGCTATGTTAAATACTATCTGGAGATCCAATTATATCTCAAGAAACACAAAGCTGTACTTGTTCAACACAAATGTTTAATCCGTGCTACTCTACGGATGTGAGACCTGGAAGGTTACCCGTGTAATCACTTCCAAATTGCAATCCTTTGTAAACAGATGTCTCCGCAGAATCATCCGAGTGTTCTGGTCGAAAACAATATCTAACGCAGAGCTATGGCAACGAACAAACCAAACAGATATCCAGAAGGAAATAAAATTGCGCAAGTGGAAATGGATAGGACATGTCCTGAGGAGAGAGCGGACTAGCGTGCCTAGAATTGCCTTGGATTGTAATCCAAGCAAGGCACACGCAAAATTGGAAAGCCAAAAACAACCTGGAGATGAATCATTATTCAAGAAACGAGGAATTATGGAAAATCGTGGCTGGAGATTAAATATCTTGCGGTCAATAGAATACGCTAGAAGAGTTTTGTGGAAGCCCTATGCTCCTCATAGGCGCCAAAGGAACATATATATCAGTTTATCCCTTAAGCTTAAACTTAAACTTAAGGTTTCCAGAGCGTAAGTTGCAACCGGAAAATTGTATGAATCATTCTCCTTTGCTTTCACATTGATTTAAGATTGAAAACAAAGGAGAGCAAGATATAGCCACCCTTGTAATGATAAAGATAGTGTAGTAGGCCGATGATGCAGTTTGGATGTTTGACGAATGAATACCAAGGAAATTATGTCGAAAAATGGAAGCAGTAACACCTACAGACACATAACTGCGCCACCGTTCTTGAAATCTTGAAAACAAGAATATAGAAAACTTTGACGTGAGACAGGCTAAATTGGAGGAGTAAATTGAAGGAGGTCAAGGATAATTTTCGACTGTGGCGTTATATGAAGTTAAAGGGAAATAAAAGTCGAAGTCACCATAGTTAGAGATTTCCTGTTTCCTGTAAACAAACGATAAAAATACAAAACACTACTGAATTTCTATTCTTTTAAAAATCTATGATTTTCCCAGGGTTTGAAACTACATTTTCATTTTTCACCGTTGCGCATAGTTCATTACACATGTGAAGAGGTGGTTACAAACTGCATCGATTTTTTAAACTTTTCTAGGAATACCTACAAACATAATTTTCTCAAATTATGCAGCACTGGAACTATTTTGAAGCAATAGAATATCGCAATAATTATTTCAAAGTGGACCAGAGTTTACGTGGAGGTTTTGTTCTTCGGAAACACATGAAACTGTCCAGAGTTAATCATGGTTTAGCTTCCAAAAACTTGAAAAAGCATACCGTTATAAACTGTTATTGTATATGAATACATTTTTAGGGTTTTCTAGATACGACCATAAAGACTTCACTCATGTTGTCTGTTCGGCAGAAATTTTATCCAAATGGACGAACCTAGAAAGTTGAAATTTGGCATGCTTGTACAACTCATTGACCCACGTATAGAAAAAATATAAAGAGTTCAAAAAACACATCATGGGACAAATATAATCAAATACGCATTTAATAAAACAAATATTTTTTTAAATTTTGAGTGAGGAATTTTGAAACAAAACGTTTTAATGCATGAATAAACAAGCAAAGTTTTATTTTTGAAAAAAAATTTATTTTTGTGAGATTCACAAATTTTAATATGTCAAAACTTCCTTATTTATTTATTATTATTATTATTTTTTTTTATTTAAATTAATTACGGATACATCTACTGAATGGTGATTAGTATCCCGGTACATTTATGTTATTACTTTTTGGACAGTATTACAAATATTATAAGTATTAGGTATTACATATGATGTTACAGATTATATATTTTAACATTTTGTCTAATTTAATTATATTAATCTATTATTATATTAATATTTAATCTATTTATATACTTGAACAATATCTTTTATGTACTTGAGTACTTGTTCCATATTTTCTAAATTATTGGATAGGGCATCTTTCAGTGTTCCTGGAATTTGATGGAATATTCACTCTCTGGAGTACTTCGGACAAACGACTAGGAAGTGTTCTACTGTGAGCTGGGTATCGCATATGTTGCATTTAATTGGATTCGTCTTTTCTAATAAATGTTTGTGGGTTACTGTAGTGTGGCCAATTCGTAGTCTTGTTGCCTGTATCTGTTTATACAGAGATAATAGGAGCGGTCAAAATGTCACACTGACCACGTGGATTTTATATCTATGGCTGGCGGTTTCAAAACTGAGAACTTACCTTCTCTGTCCCTTATGGGCCTATTTGTTTATGTCTCTTCAAATTATAATGCAGTTTAGATCACAATCATTTGCATAATAAAACATTTAATGCTGTCTAGACTTTCTAAATTTAATTTAAATAAATAATTGAATGCACCGACAATTACAGTATTTAGTTTTGTCTCTTATTAATAGTTCAGTCAGAATTGTAACATGTTGCAACGTGAACTGCATTGCTTTAATCGTAAAAACTATAGGTTAACAATCTGAAAGTAAATTGTACAGTTACATTGATTGTTGCACAATTCGTCAGACTAAATAACAGTTGCATTTGAACTGAGAGGAAAGCGCGAATCGCGTCTTCCAGAGAATGGTGGTAACACGTTTTTGCTGTAAAATTGTACCGTTTTGTAATGCACTTTATGTTGTTGGTTAATATACAGCATCACGATATAATGGAAATAATAGAAAGCAAAGTTTTGTTTCTATATGTTACTTGTGTTCTAGGGAAATATATTAAGTGTGTGCAAAAGTATAAGTGTTATTCTTTTCAACACTCTGGTACGATTATTTAAAATTCAAATAATATCCCGTCGTTTTGCGATTTAGGAGGGTCAACATGGAAGTTTGTGAAACTTCATGTGCTATAATTTAATGCTCAGTATACTCATAATTCAGTATTGAACACTATGAGCAACAAAAGGCTGTACATTCGACACGGCATTCGGTACATGTTCCAACACAATAAGATTTCCGCAAAAGCATGCGAATCAATTTGCTCTGTTGAAAAAATGTCACAATATTTACAAATACTACTTTCGATGTTAAAAAAAAGGTCCTCACCTCCCAAATCCGGGCCCTTGAAACTTACGGGCTCAAGACAAATGTCTTTTTTATCTCGGGCGAAGATCCGTCACTGCTCGGAATAGTTGTGACTTGATCGAGCAACAGTTTCGAGACGATTGCATAAGATGGAAAAAATTAAGAAGTTTAATTTTAAAAGTTTAACAATATAAAAAAAATCAGCTGTGGCCACCACAGGACCGACCGCCATCGTAAAGTACTTATATAAAATTTGATGAACTCGTGCCATTGATAGCAGAAGCTTAAATATGAAGTTTCATAAAAATCCTTTCAGCCGAATTTGCTCTGCACGTGTACACAGACGGACAGATGGATAGACAGACGGACAGACAGACGGACAGACAGACGGACAGACAGACGGACAGACAGACGGACAGACAGACAGACAGACGGACAGACAGACAGACGGACAGACAGACAGACAGACAGACAGACAGACAGACAGACAGACGGACGGACGGACGGACGGACAGACAGACCGACAGACATCATGCTAAAAATAGTCAAAACGTTATGTAGGGACCTCAATTCGTGAAGATCCATCGAAATCTCGAAATGTCAAAATTGGTATGATCACAATACCTCCCTTATATATGTTGACGGTCGGTAAAAATTTAATCAAATATATATTTTCTTAACTGTTACTACATGTTTCGGGTACTATTGGTAGTCCCTTCATCAGGCGTCTAAGGGAACAAAGCATAATATTTTTACCTATTGCTATTTCTTAATTGTAATGTTAGTAAGGTATTTATTATATATTTAGTTTAGTTTTGCGAGCCTAGCAAGCTCATGGACTTGTTCTGTAATTTTCTTCCACTTCCTCTTGTCCGTCGGTTTCTCTTTCCACCCGATTATGTTCATCCTTTTTAAGTCTTCTTCCACTTCTTCTTTCCATCGGTCCCTTGGCCTCCCTCTTCTCTTTTTTTCACCGATAGTGCTGACTAGTAGTTTCTTTGGTAACCTATCCTGTGGCATTCTTACTATGTGCCCTATTCTTTAATAATTCTTTGTGCTTTAACTACTTCTATAATGTTTGCGTCCTTATACAGTTCTCTTAGTTTTTGATTTGTTCGTCTTTCCCATAGGTCACCTACTTGCTTACTTCGGAAAATTTTCCTCAATACTTTTCTTTCCCATATCTCAAGTGCCCTTTGTTCTGAAATTCTCTGTGTTCACACTTCGCTTCCATATGTCACTATTGGTCGAATAACTGTTTTATAAAGCCTTATCTTGAATCCTCTTGAACCTCTTGCTATTTCTTAATTGTAATGTTAGTAAGGTATTTATTACCAAGCTGAAATACAATCAGAAGCATTGCTGATAAATGAATTACATTTATACAGCTAAAAATTATGTGCATTGGACTTAAATTGAAGTAAAAATATAAATAAATATTTAAAAAATAATACTGAATATTTCAAAACCACATTAGATATATTAAATTTAATTTTTTTTAGCATATTTTATCACAGCAATGTACAAATGTCTTTACAGGTTGGTAATATATTTTCAAATGTATTAAAAACTCTGAAACTATGGGAAAAAATAGTTTCTAAATATGTGCAGTATTTTTTTTATATAGCACGGTTAGGTTAGGTTAGGTTAGATTTTGAAAATTGCGCCTACTGCTTTCATTGGTTGCTTAAATCATAAGCCCAGCCCTCTGATTTCGTAAACATTCAAACAGAATTAAATTATAATTTCAACACTTCCCACTGGTTATTAAATTTACGCTTTTAAAAATTAAATGCAACATTTACCAAAATATAACTAGAATTTTGACAAAATAATTTAAACAAAATAAAAATGAAAAAAAAAAAAACAGAATAATTAAAATTGATAGGATTCGAACTCTAGTTTGCAAATTAATACTACAAACCAATGATGAAACCAACTACGCTATCAGCGCTTACTTATCTACTATGTTACATAGCGAATTAAATATTTAACATATTTTAGTTAAAAATACAAAAAATGCGTTATTTTCCGAAAACATAATCTGATAAAAAATTCCTGTTGTACTATTCCGGTTCACACTAATCTACATTAATTAGAATTTTTTCAGATTTTTAATTTAAACCATCTGGACTACAGGGTGTGGGACAAAAATTTTTTTGCACAATTTTGGTAAAAATAGCGTCAAAATAATTTATTTTGCAAAAATAAAATTTTAATCGTTAATCCACGTACTAAGGGCTTTCATTTAATATCCTACTCAGAATTTAAAAAAATATTTTTATTTTCGATGAACACATATTTGTTTATATTTTTAGGGGGATATGTTTTTTAGATGTTTTAGTATTTTTCCTATGTGCGGGTCAAAGAGTTGTATAAGCATGCCAAATTTCAACTCTCTATTTGGCTACAATTTTTACCAAACAGACAGACAGACAGACAGACGACAAAATGACGGTAAAAGGGTTTTTTGGCCATACCTACAAAACCCTAAAAAATAACTTTGACAAATCTGACGAGGAAAACAAGAACGAACGTTCATCTACCCAACGAGCAAAAAAAGCGATGTTGAACTGCCCAATAAGAAGAAAATAAAAAAATACAATTCTTATCAAAAGAATCATATTTAGGTACCCAGAGGAGCCAGATATGTGGCTCAAGAGTCATATATTGCCGGGCCCTGAGCTTGTATGATTGCTAAAGAAGCAATCATATATTAAATCACACTGGCGTAATTATTTACGAATAGATATAAACACTTATACGAGGGGAGTTTGATAAGTCAGTGACTTATTTCTGTCATTTCCGTTCTTTGTAGAAATACACAGTAAGGTTCAAGTAGATTTCTGAAATAGTATATTTTAACAACGTTCGTAAGTGGATAATTTTGTATATATTTGCTACAATGGAAAAAAGGGATTTCCACGTGTTGATAAAGCACTACTTTTAGGGAAACTGAAGCAATGCTAAAAAAGTATTGGAACTCTACACCGTCGCATAGAATAGTCCACAAGTGGTTCAATGAATTTAGATGTGGTCGTACGAGTCCAAATAATACAAAACTTTCGGGATGTCCGAATGAGGTCACAACTGAAGAGATGATTAGTAAAATTTATGTATCCGGTTGGATGACAGAGTATAGATAAGCGAGATAGTCAAGATTCTAAACAACTAAGACAAACGTGTGTTTTATATTCTGTACGAAAATTTGGGGATGAAAACGCTATCGGCGATATGGGCGCCACGTCTGCTGACAGTGGATCAAAAACGAAATCGCATGATTATTTGGAAGCAATATTTGGAAACATACAAGCGCAATCCAAGGTAGTTTTCACGGCGTTTCATAACCGTTGATGAAGCCTGGATCCATCTACTACTCTATAGACTATACACCAGAAATAAAAGAGCAGTCAAATAGTGGATTTTTCCTGACGAGTATCCGCCAAAGAAGGTAAAAAAAGGTTCCCTCGGCTGGAATTGCCATGGCCAGGATTTTCTAGGATTCGCAAGGCATAATCTTCATCAACTATCTGGAAAAGAGAAAAAACGAAAATAGGACAAAATTATTTCGCTTTATTGGATTGATTATGACTATATTGATGAAAAAATGGTCAATTTGGTGAAGAAAACAGTTCTGTTCCACCATGACAATGCATCAACTCATTCGTCCGCAACTGCAACGACCAAATAGGGCGAATTGCGCTACGAACTGTTGCTTCTTCTATCCTATTCTCCAGATTTGGTCCCCCTGCGATTTTTTTTCAAACATTAGTAAATGGATACTTGATAAAAGATTCGCATCTAATGAGAAGATCATCGTTGATCTCCCCACACTGCGGAAACACTCGCCTATTTTGCTAAGTTCGAGAAGTCATACTACTCGGAAGGTTTAAAAAAGTTGGGCAAAATGTAACGAGCTAAAAGAAGATTATATTGAAAAATAAGTCGCATTTTGGTAAAAACAATTCATGTCAAAACCTATTATTTCTGCCATATGTATTTTTTCGATTGCAATAGGTGTTTTATTTAAGCTTCACAAGCAAGGATAACTTTGACATCAATGTGGATAAAAAAAAAAAAAAACTAAAAACAATGAACTTTTTCTGTGTTTACCGAAATATGATGTGAATACTGACAATGTGTCTAACGAAATGACTAACGTTTTATTGCAACACAATATTTTAGCCGTTCAGTTTTATGAGAGATAGTCTCGTTTTGATAGAGACGTCCGTCTTCATTTAGTTTAGGTAAAACGTCAGTTTTCCAGTCCACATGAAACATTTGGACGTCTTAACTGATCAAGTAAAATTTACGACAAAACTTAGCGTGTAGACATGGGATGACAATTAATTAATTAATAGGTACATACGTCTTTGCCAGTACATTTTTACGATTGTTCTATTTTCCCAAGCATTGCGACGTGGACGACAAAGTATGGATCTTGTTTCTTTCTTTACTTGACGTGGAGAGTAGATAGAGAAATTGGCCAAACCATTGGCTTACGACCAAAAATCATTACACGTTCGACGTCATTGAAACCCTTGGTGTAGATCGAGCATTTTGCAGATCCAAATATTTGCTGTTTGTCTGTAAGACTTATATCCAGCATAGTACCTTATGTTAATATTGCACATTATTGCCCATTACAATAAAAAGTGTGTTTCTAATAAACATAATTTTAATATCACATAAAGTAATGTAAACATAGCATTAATTATTATTTCACCAAGGAAATATCTGAATGGAAACCAACAATTTTTTTACAATAAAACTTTTTATGGCGACAAAAACAGCATCTAATTTACATACTAACTATTCCATTCATGCAATATAATATGTAATATGCAGATATTAATTAAAAAATAAGTATCCGAGATAAGTGAAAGTAAATCAAAAGGAAACCCACGCTGCTGAGTTATTTCCATAATTTGCAAATTGATACACTTTCACTACGTGCGACATAGTGCGACATATAATTTAAAACTGCGAATGCCCAATCATAGATTCAATTTACAAATCTGCACTTTCCTATTTCTAACAATAGCTTTACGCTTATATTGTCTAGAAATTGTGTCGCAATCTTATCTTCCATTCCAACTTTACAAAAAATGATTTTAGTGTTTCAATTTAGTTATGCATGACATTTTACTGAACTTTTAATTTACATTCTGGGTCAAATAATTCAACAAAAAATAATCACTTCTTCCATTTCTTCTGATTCAGTGCAATATATTCATGTGGGTCATTTTGTGATGACGACTTTTGTCAAATACATATATGAGGAGGTAACATTCACACCGTGATTTGTCACACAAAATTTAAAATTAAGATTTTGCTATCAGTGTTTTTCTCTTTGATGAATGTGTAAAATAAAATCATTAAAGTAATATAAAATGTGTTTTGTACCATCCAAAACACACAAACAAGAACAAAATAAAATTATAAAATTGAAAAAGCGCGTTTATTTAATTTTTTTAATTTTTTGATGAACTTATAAAATGGTAGAAAAAATTGATCTACGTTTTTTCATCTATAGCGGAAGTATTTTAAGATCGCAGCGCTATTGAGGCATACTTGGAACCTTCAAAATAGACATTCGTTACATATAAACAACGTGAATTTTAATGTTTACTGGTGGTTTTTGTAATTTTGCTACAATATTAATACTTGCTTTTATGCAATTATATTTTTATGCAAACATTTTTTATAAAAAAAGCGCGATAGAATGTCTACTTCTGTAGTTGCTAAAATCCCACCAGATGTCATATCGCTTAGCACGTTTTCCCTATGGAAGTTCCTCAATAGACTTCGTTCAACATAAGAAAAACACAGGCGGATGTTAGCGGCTACCAAGTGCAGAAACCAAATTTCGTCCATTACGCAATTTGTTAACCACAACCAGTGGCGCAGCCAAGGGCGCACACGGGCCTGGGCCACTCCCAGGACTAGCAGATTACACGGCGCTGCTCCAGGAATTGAAGATAAATTTGTTATCCACAACCAGTGGCGCAGCTAGGGGGGGGGGGAGTGCCCCTCGGAGAGTTGATGATACATTTTTTTAACCACAACCAGTGGCGCAGCCAAGGTGGGGCCGACAGGCCTGGGCCACTCCCAGGACTAGAAGATGACACGGTGCTGCTCCAGGAGTTGAAGTTAAAATTTGTTAACCAGAAACAGTGGCGCAGCCAAGGGGGGGCCGACGGGCCTGGACCACTTCTAGGACTAGCATATTACACGGCGCTGCTTGAAGAGTTGAAGATAAAATTTGTTAACCACAACCAGTGGCGCAGCCGAGGGGGGCCGACGAGCTTGGGCCACTCCCAGGACTAGCAGATTACACGGTGCTGCTCGGAGAGTTGAAGATAAAATTTGTTAACCACAACAGTAGTTAATTTTTAAATTACTTCATGGTAAACAATATTGGCATTTTTTTTTTCGTGTAAAAACATTTTTTTATGCCTAAAACTGCCTACTCTTGATAAAGTGACATAAGTATTGTTCAAGTGAAAATATATCACTTTCCAAATATGCTCCAACGAATTATATAAAGGGGAGCGTTGATCCTTTTTCCCCTGACACATCGACTAAAATATTCGCCCAGTCAGATGATAAAACTGTTTTAAACAACTAATTACTCGATTCAGATAAGATAAAGTGGAAATCTGACTTCGGTATAACCTTCAGAATGTAATTTTAAAATGACACCTCGAACGTGAAATAGAGTAGAAATATTAGAAATATAATAAAGAGAGTAGTTTTGGAGACAATCGCGCTCTTAAAATCGGTATTTGGTTTTATTTTGTAGATAAATGTGAAAATCAATATCTTCTTAGGTATTTTTGAAATTATGATGTTACACAAAAAGGACTGATATAAGTTGTACTGAACAACAGTGGCGTATTCAGAGGAGGGGCACAAGCCCCCTCTGAAGGTCCAATGAAATGAAAATTTAACAAATTTATCATAATCGTACAGCAAAATAACTTACGTATTTTACAATAATAATAAGCTACATTTTGTTATGATTAGTGTTGAAATGAACAGAAAATGCATATTTACATGTTATTTTTAGGTTTTCGTAGGTATAATCAAGAAATCATTATTCCGTCACGTGAGTCTGTTCGGTCGGTACAAATTGTGGCCATGCGGCTGATTTAGAGAACTGAACATAAGTAAGAGAACTTCAAAAATATATCCCGTGAAAAATATAAATAAATATGTATTTATCGAAGAAAAAATCAAGTGAAAGTTTTTGATGCATGGATTAACAATTACATTTTTATATCACCAAATAATGGAATTATTATTTGATATAATCATCAATATCCAACAGTAGGGATGTCGAAATGATTTGGGTCGCAGTCTATTTACATACAAAATGATAAGCAGTAACGGAACTTTAAATATCCCGAAGGGTTTTTTGACATTTTTATATAAACAGAAAAGGGGAAGAGAGTATAATTTACATTTTTCCCCTAAATAAGCTCAAGTGATTTTGATTAGCGCTTCAGGGGCCACAAAAAATTAGGTTGAGGGCCGATGCGGCCCGCGTGCCCTCGAAATTTGATTCGGCCCTCCCCAAGATAAAATCCTGGTTACGCCACTGATTTACAGTAAATAAATTTTGTATATGAACAGCTTTATTTGTTTACAGAGCAATCCTTCATATCAGTTCGGATTTGATGTGAAAGACGATCTCTACACCAACTATCAGAACAGAAAGGAGCAGAGACAAGGTGATAAGATTACAGGAAGTTACTCAGTAGTGGATGCTGATGGATACATCAGGACTGTTAAATACACTGCAGATCCCAAAGAAGGATTCAAGGCTGATGTAAGTATTAAAACTTTATTTTAATCTCATCTAATGATCCTTTGTCATAGTTCACTTGCAAATTGTTCAGTAAACTGTATATATGTTAGAATGCAATAATAACTTAGTTATTGTTAAGACAAGTACCGTACATAGGATTCTGTCATGCCAGTCAGTGCCGCCCTTGTACAAATCTTCATAAGATTGCCCAGGCATGTACACTCGGGGGAGGTTTTCGCCCCCCCCCCCCCCGTGGGAACGAAGAAATCATATACTTATTTAATATATATATTCTTTATTGCCCTAGGCCTTGCGGCGTTCAGGGTGTTAACATTTACAAAAAAATAAAAATAAAATAAAATAATCAATCCAAAAATACATAACAATAACATCCAATACAATTTACATTTTACAATATTTTTCCTCTTTTCTTTCTTCTTTCCGTTTCCCCTTCCTGTTATCCTTCCCCAATCCTTCTTGCCTCTTATTCTCTCGCCCACCTCTCCCCCCTTCCATCTTCGTGCAACAGGTCTCTTGTGCTCCCCGACCATACTGTCATCTCTCTACACCTCTTCGCGAGGTGCTCTATATCTTTCTCCTCTTCCCCGCACATCCTGCACATCTTATCCTCCTGTCTCCTCCAATATCTATTTCCTCTCTCTTCATTCCCGCACCTTAGTCTCGCAATCCTCCTAACTCTCCCTCCTGACCTTCCTCTTTCACCCCTCAAGTAGCTTGGTACCCCTATAGTTCTGACCTTCTTATATCTCCCTGCGCTCTTTGAATTGTCTATTCTGACTGTCCTTTCTTGCTCCCCCACTTCCTTATCCCTCCTCCACAACTCCTCAATCACGCTTATCCCATCTTTTCTTCTCCTTTCCACCTCTGTCGCATCCACTCCGCATCTCCAGTAATACTCTTTTCTCATCTCCCCCCATGCGTACCATCTTCCTTTCTGTTCCTCTCTGGCTCTTTCTTCCCAGCATTCCCTCATTATTTTTTTGTCTGTTTCTATTCTAACTTTCTTTTCGTACTTAACCGCCCTCCTTCCTGTACCCACTTTCATCTTATCCCTTTTCAGTTCCTCTCTTACAATATACCCTGGTGTCTACTTATTTAATAAAAGCTAAGCAATTGAAAATAAAAATCACCCTTTTTGTTAATAAAAATAAAATTATAATCAAAATTAAATTAATATATAAGCCAACCCCTCTGCGTAAAAAAATAAATTTGTATTATTTTACGGATATTTTTTTGAAATGAACCCTCTCCAGCCCAATTTTCCGTGTGCGTGCCTTAGACTGCCGTCCTCTGAAAAGGACTTTATTCGAATCGATCTCAAATTCCTCCTTCTTGATGATCAACTCGTATGCGAGGCACACCCTGAATAAATTGAAAAAGTTGACCTTCAATTTATTGATGTGTGTAAAGGTTCAAATTTTGTCAATAAATTGAACAATTTATTGATGGAAAAAATTAATAAATTTATTTTGAAAATAGAACAGGTTCTATTTTTCATCAATTTTTTAGAGATTTTTATACTCTATCTCTGAAAGCCTGATAGTAATAAATCATCTTTTCAGGCAGTTACCAGTGGCGTGCACATTTTAAACACGTTTAAATTGGTTTTGTGTATTTCTATATTACTATTTATCATTTTATTAAACGCACGCCTGTGACCATATTTATCATATCATTAAACACACCCCTGTGACCATATTTTTCCTCAAAATTTGATGGTCAAATTTTTATGGCCTATTATGTTTAACCCTAGTTCGTATTCCCATATACTATGTGCGGCACACTTGGTTGTTTTTAACAATATTTCGTTTCGAACTATTCATATTTTGTCGCTTTTGTTTTACCGCTTCTGTGTGATAATACAATAACTTTTTACAAATAATAAATTATATTACTATCAGTCTTTCGGAGAAAGAGTATAGGTATATTTTTATCTGTTTAGTTTTTGCCAACTGTTTAGTTGTAGAATAACCAATAAATGTATAGGTTATGTGTTTTGTTCTTAAATTTTACAGAACCGCAAACATTCTAATTCACCATCATCTAGGTTATTTCTTTGCTTTTTTCACATCTCGTAATTTTCTGAAGATTTTTCAATATTTTCATTTTGACAAATTCCTTTGCTACATGTTTTACAGTTGGTAATGTAAAAGTTTAAAAAAAATATGATAAATGAATAGATGTGTGTAAATTTTTATTTTCAAGGTAATCAATAAATTGTTCAATTAATTGATCAATTTATTGATCAATAAATTGAAGTGAAACTTAACTTAAACTTAAACTTAAGTTTTATAATTAAAATTCCATACATCAAATTGCCAAATTTGCAGGTACAAAGAGAGCCAACAAACATTGTTGTTAAGTTTCCAACTCCTCAACCGCCTGCACAAAGGACACATCAGCCAGCACCCCAAATACAGTACAGACAACCACAATATATTGAGGTAAGTAATGAACTGATATCAGTTACGTACTGATGAGAATTTTAAAAGTGGGAGAGGCTCGCATGTATACTTAGAGCCGGTTTCTGAAAGCTTAGTAAACTATAAGCAAATGGTCAACTACGGTTCCAATATAACAATCCCATAAGTAACCATAGCAACCGTTTTCTAACTATTTGGCTATAGTTAACAAAGCCTTCAGAAACCGGCCCTTAGTCTTGATATACAAAGTTTTCAGTGTAATTCCACAAGATGCTTAAATATCTTTTAAATTTTCTTTTTGTACATAATACATAGATGCATCTTAAACAAAAAACATTAATCCGTTTTCAAAATGACCACTTTTGGCCGTTACACATCGCGTCAAGTCCCTGCCGTCACACGTCAATAGAATTACAAAGGGTTTCTTGAAAATATTTTCATGAAAAGATTTTTAATATTGAGGAGGCATTCAACCGTCAGAACGACATAAGTTCAGGAGAAGCTTGTGAGAAATCGCCGATGATTGTTATGATATCAGTTATGATTTGATGGGGCAGGAGCTATGACGACACCACTAAGCTTAATTTTTACGAGAAATGGGTAAAAACGTTGGTTAGTTAAAGAACTGAACAACGCCCTCTTCGCTGGGCACCACTAGAATTTCCAGCAAGATTCAGTGCCATCCCAAAATACGAAGGCTGCGCAGCAGTGGCTTGAAAGCAATATTAATTAGGCTTTATTGCTCTTGCTGATTGGCCGCCTAGCAGCTCTGACCTCAACCACCTGGACTGCAAAATTTGGCCCGTGTTTCAGGACATGGTTTGCAAGAAGATACTCTAAATCGCTTGTTTGAAGACAGCGGAGGGTTTTTCTGTAGAAACCCTTCGTAATTCTACAGGCGTGTGGCCGCAGAGACTTAAGGGCTGTGTAACGGCTAGAATTGATTTTGAAAACTGATTAGTTTTTCTTGTTTAAGACACTTCTATATATTATGTACTAAAAGAAAATTAAAATATGTTTAAGCGTCTCGTCGAATTACACTGAAAATACTAGATATGTACAGAATTATAACTTTATTGCACAACAAATTCTTCCTTTAATAATGTTTGATGTATACTTAGAATAGAAGTTCAATACCACAATGGAGGTTTTTGCTTTGCTTACAAGATTTAGCAATCTGCAATTTAGGGCAGTAAGGCTGAAACGCTTCTTTTGTCCTCAACTTATCTCTCAAATGGGCTGGTTAAAAAATCGGAATTAAATCAGAGTAATGCATATTTATGTCAACCGGAATAGTATGACTGGTATTTTTAATCAGCTTTCGAAAATTATCGATTTTAAAAGATTGAAATTTTTTAAGCGTAGACTAAAAAATTAAAACATTTTTTAAAATCATTATAGTTTTTTTTTTTTGTTTAAGCGGAACTAGACCTTGAAAACTAGTAATTTTTATTGATTAAATAAGGCTTTTGTTCATTTTGTTTTGCAAAAGCGCTCTGCAATCATTAAAATGTGACCTCCTGACAACTTACAAAAATAAAAATTATATTTAGTTGCTCTTCAACGTTTGGAATAGCCTATATTAATAAACGATTTTTGCAAAAAATATTTTTTTAAATTTACTCGCACTATAACAAGAAAAAGTCAATAAATCTAAAAAAAAAAAAAAATTGATGCTCACTGATAGTATTAACAAAATTTCTGATCACATTAATTTTTCGAAATAAGTATATCGAATTTTTTCCAAATTTTTTCCAAAAATATATTTTTAGTTCGATGTGAGGTATTAAATGAAAGCCCTTAAACTTAAATTAAAACTAATTGATTTTCAAAAAAAAAAGTATTTAACATGATTGTCACAAACGTGTTAATTACTTAATACCTACGAAACCTGAAATGTGTGAAAATTCTTGTTGAACTTATAACTATAAAAAAACTTGAACTATAAAAATAAAACATTCGTTCACAGCCTCTCTTACTTCCCGCCAATAATTTGAATTTACCCCTAACGCTGACGTAACAATCCATATATCAAGAAATCACTCAAAATGTTTAATAATTAGAAATTATTCCTGTTGTTTTAATAAGTATTCAAGTACATTTATATTTAATACTCTGATTATACTTTGATACTAAATTTTAATTCAAAACCACAATTACAAAATATAAAATTTACTGCGGTGACGTGGCATTCAAATATGAACAGTTATTTAAAAAAAACAAACAATAATTTAACGTTACATATTGAAATACTGATTAACTAAAAAGAAAATTGAATTTTTGATAAAGTTTTAATTTATTAAAGACATTATTACACAATAAGATCCGAGTGGTGACGTGTCAAAACTGTTAAAATAAATCAGTGACGTGTCGTGTTCAGTATTTGACAATATAAAAGTGGTAAAAGAGTTAATAATATTGTAAAAACTTGTTTCAGTGAAGTGCAGTGAAAAGAGTGAATAAATAATAATTTTATACATTGATTTTTAAAACTACAAGTGAAATAATGATTACTAAATTTGAAACAAAATCCGCCCGGGTAAAAGGGATAGCTTTTCATCATATAAGGCCCTGGGTTTTGACCAGTTTACACACTGGAGTAATACAACTTTGGGACTACCGTATTTGCATTTTAATAGACAAATTTAATGAGCACAGCGGTCCGGTACGTGGCATTTCTTTTCATAATAACCAACCACTTTTTGTATCTGGTGGAGATGATCTTAAAATCAAGGTTTGGAACCATAAACTACGTCGTTGTATCTTCACCTTGTGTGGACATATTGATTATATTAGAACAACAATGTTCCACCATGAGTATCCTTGGATTGTAAGTTGCTCAGATGATCAAACTATCAGAATCTGGAACTGGCAAAGTAGAATTTGCATCTACGTGATAACAGGTCATAATCACTACGTTATGAGCGCCCTATTTCATCCAACTGAAGACCTGCTAATCTCCGCGTCTTTAGATCAATCAATTAGAGTCTGGGATTTTTCGGTTCTGCGAAAAAAGAGTGTATCCCCTGAAGTGGAAGATTTAGAAAATCGTATAACAGGAAGTACTGACCTCTTCGGTCAGAACGGTGTTACGGTAAGGCATATTTTGGAAGGTCATGAGCGTGGGGTTAATTGGGCTTCTTTTCATCCAACCATGCCTCTTATAGTATCAGGATCGGATGATCGTCACGTTAAATTATGGAGGATGGACGAGCGTAAAGCGTGGGAAGTGGATACCTGTCGTGGACATTACAATAATGTAACAAATGTCTTGTTTCATCCAAGACGAGACTATATAATATCAAATAGTGAAGATAAAAGCATTCGTATTTGGGATTTGAACAAAAGAACTTGCATCTACACGTTTAGAAGGGAAACTGATCGATTCTGGACCTTGGCTATACATCCAAAATTGAACATATTTGCTGCTGGGCATGATAATGGTATGATTATTTTTAAAGTAGAAAGGGAACGTCCTATATTCACATTACATGGTAATGATCTGTACTATGCGAAAGATCGTTACATACGTAAATTAGATTTCACAACATCCAAAGATATACAGCTTCTACAAATCAAAACACCAACCAGACAAATACATTCCATATCTTTTAACCCTGCAGAAAATGCCATTTTGGTATCAACGCGTAATCCTAACAAAGAAAACAATACCTACGACATGTTTCTAATTCCAAAAGACGCAAAGTTTCCTACTGAATGTGAAAGTAAACATTACCCTGGTCTAACTGCTCTTTGGGTAGCCAGAAATCGAATAGTAGTATTAGACCGATTGCAACGACTTGTAGTCAAAGATATCAAGAATGAAATTATTAAAAAAGTACATAGTCCACCATGTGAAGAAATATTTTATGCTGGCAGTGGCTTGTTGCTGCTAAAAGACCCAGATTACATATCTCTTTTTGATGTTCAACAGAAAAAAGTACTGCATCGTGTTAAAATAGCAAAATGCAAGTATGTGGTATGGTCTTCTGATATGTCACACGTTGCTTTACTAGCTAAAAATACAGTCAACATCTGCAATAGAAAGCTTAAATCTTTAAATTCATTGCATGAGAATATAAGAGTTAAATCTGGTGCTTGGGATGAATCTGGTGTGTTTATTTACAGTACTACCAACCATATAAAATATGCTTTTACCAATGGAGATCATGGTATCATACGTACTTTGGATCTTCCAATTTATATTACTAGGGTACAAGGCAATCAAGTATTTTGTTTGGATAGAGAAAGCAAGCCAAGTGTTCTAACAATCGATTCCACTGAATATAAATTCAAACTTGCCTTGATCAGCGGTAAATATGAAGATGTAGTACATCTCGTTAAAAATGCAAAACTGGTTGGACAATCTATAATCTCCTACCTTCACCAAAAAGGATACCCTGAAATAGCATTACATTTCGTGAAAGACGAGAAAACCCGATTCAGTCTAGCTTTGGAGTGTGGTAACATCGAATTTGCACTTGAAGCAGCAAAGGTGTTAAACGACAAAACATGCTGGAACAATTTAGCAGATGCTGCTTTAGCATTTGGCAATCATCAGATAGTTGAAATGTGCTATCAAAGAACTAAAAACTTTAATAAACTAATGTTTCTATATGTCCTCACTGGAAATTTGGAAAAATTGAGAAAATTAATGAAAGTATCAGAAATTAGAGGGGATGTTTCTGCCCATTTTCATGAAGCATTATACCTTGGGGATATTTTAGAAAGAGTTAAAATTTTGAAAAAATGCAATCAAAACAATTTGGCTTACCTAACAGCAGCAACACATGGATACAATAAACAAGCCGAAGAGTTAAAAATGGAAATAGTAAATTCAGGTGAAATATTACCAGAAATTCCCAAAAATGGTAAATATTTAAAACCACCTTCTCCTATTGAAAAAGCTGAATCAAACTGGCCGTTACTTGTAGTCCAGAAAAATTATTTTGAAGATGCTTTGTCAAATCCTTTAAATATTGCTTCTGTAGCTGAACCTTTAATGGATGTTTCTGAAGGTTGGGAAGTAGATTTAGAAGATAAAAAAGAAAAACAAGAATGTGGAAATAATGAAAATACTGGTTGGGAGGTTGGAGATGAAGATTTAACTTTGCCTGACATACCGTCAACAGATGATTCACAGGGTAATTTTGTTCCACCAGTAAAAGGGCCGTCACAAACTGCCATCTGGTGTTTAAAGTCACAACTACCAGCAGATCACATCAGTGCTGGATCATTTGAATCAGCTTTCAGGCTACTTAACGAACAAGTCGGAGTTGTAAAATTCAAGCTGTATAAAACTTTGTTCATGCAAATTTTTACTAGATCACGTACATGTTATAAGCAGTTTACAATGGTGCCACCTTTATATAACTACCCTTCTCGTAATTGGAAAAATAACCCTAAAATTCAAGTTCCTACAATTACTGTAAACTTAACAGATTTGTCAGAATGTCTCCAAGTAAGTTACCAATTGACAACATCTGGCAAATTTGTAGAGGCTGTTGATAAATTTCGAGAGATATTACTAAATATTCCACTTCTAGTTGTTACCAATAAATTGGAACTAATTAAATTAAAGCAACTAATAAAAATTTGCCAAGAATATATTTTAGGACTAAAGATGGAAATTTACAGAAAATCTTTACCAAAATCTTTGGAAGAACAAAAAAGGCAATGTGAACTTGTAGCTTATTTCACACATTGTGCCCTTCAACCGATCCATCAAATATTAACACTACGAACAGCTTTAAACATGTTTTTTAAAATCAAGAACTATAAAACAACCGCATCTTTTGCCAAAAGATTGTTAGATTTGGGGCCTCGACCTGACGTTGCACAACAAGTTAGGAAAATGCTGCAGGCTTGTGAGATGAACCCTGTGGATGAATTAGATTTGGAATATAATGAACATAATCCATTTACTATTTGTGGAATATCTTATAAACCAATATACCATGGAAAAGAAAAAGAGAGTTGCCCACTTTGTTTCACTACTTATCTACCACAGTATAAAAATTTTGTTTGTCAAATTTGCGAGGTGGCAGAAATTGGAAAAAATGTTACGGGCTTACACATCTTTAACCTTAAATAGATTTAGTAGAAAAATTATATTGTTTCTACAGCTCTAAATAAATATATGTATATGAACTAGAAGATCATTATAAAATGCTTTGTGTTAAAATCAGTAGGATGTGTTTAAATTTTTATTTTTGTGTATTGTGATTGAATATAAATAGCAATTAATATGGACTTTCTTGTTCAGTAAATGAAAGTTCATCGGACTTAATAAAACATTTGGGGACTTCGCTTCTTATTAATTATGAAGGTAAAGTACAATTTTTTAATGAACTTTGTTCAATGATATATAAACAAAAAACAATCAACTTATTTATATATGTCTTTCTCACTCATGCTTGCAATTATGTGTTAGATAGAAATATATAAACAAGTTGGTTGTTGTTTCGTTCATTTATAATTGAACAGACTTCTTTAAAAAACTTAATTGTAATTTTAAACATTTTTTTTTTTTTCAAAAATTAAAATAACATTGATCCAGCAAATTTTAAATAAATATAAGTATTATCTGTCTCATTTTGTAACACGAAACTATGAGGGAAATTTCATTTTTTATGTTGTATATTTAAAATATCATCTTAGGGTGGTAATTCTGAAGTGGTACCTTTCAAAATATTTTACCTGTCTATCACAATTTTGACATGTTAATCGCAATTTTGACATGTCAATTTGTTATCTGACATACATAGTTTTTGAGTGAATATAAAATCAATATAATAAAACTTAACCAAATATTTAAAATCCAGCTTTACAAGTTCACATGTTTCCATAAAAGTCTATTTACGCCACAACAGTCACCAGAGTAACCAGATCTAGTTTCGCATTACAAAATGAGACAGATTATATATGTTGTCGACCTCAGAAGTATGAATATGCAGTTTATTAGATTCCGGGATAATAGGTTAGTTAATATTGTTAAAATAAATATATTGTTACCACTAAATTTAGAAATACAATAAAATGTAAGTATTTATTTACTAATAGCTAAGGTACCCGTGTTTAGAGTTTCGTAGCTATAATCAAGAAATTCTTAAACTGTCACTCATGTGTTTGTCTGTATGGCAGAAATTGTGACCAAACAGCTGGACCTAGACAGTTGAAATTTGGCACGTAAGTGATGACTTAAAAAAAAGGTCTTAACTTGTAAAATTACTTTTTCTCCACGCAATTCTGGGGGGGGGAGCAACTGGGGGCCAGTGCATATTTTGGGGGACCCGTCTCCCCCGGACCCCCCTCTAGCGCCGCCACTGGAACAAACCTAGTATCACGAATTTGACACCGCTGTGATTAATTGCATTAATTGAGTGGTTGTTTTGTTTGCAGGTTCCAGCATCATCTGGTAGCTCACAAGCTCAGGACGAGAAGCCCCAGTACGTCTACCAATATCAATAAATTATTTAATATAATCACCTGTTAACATACACATTTAAATTAAATTTAAGTAATCGAATTGTCATATTATGTATTAGATGTATAAGTTTCGTACACAAAAATTGTATTTTGTAAATATTATATTTTATTTGTAAGAAAATAATTAAATAAAATTAAAATTATTATCTATATTTATATTTTCATATCAATATTATATGGTATTTTTAGAAATATAGAGATGTTACTGCTTAAATCCGAAATCAGTTAAAAGCTCGAATTTAGCTAGTCGGAACATGTTTCAACTTATGTTTTTATATTGACTATACTAGTTTTAACTAAAACCAGTGGATTATATTCAGTTAAAACTTGTTTAATACTAGTTTACGAGCTTGAACGGTAACGATACAAAGCCAGTGGGCTATTACAGGAGGTAAATATAACTAAGGTGGTTGGGATAAATACACATAATGAGTAAAGAAAGCTAGATCAAAAAAATTCAGAAAAGCAGGCAAAAAAAAAAAAAATCAGCTGTTGCCACACAGGACCGACCGCCATCATAAAGTACTTGTATAAAATACATTGTAGCAGCAGAGTGGAAATAACTTTGCCTAAACGTTACATATACATAAGTATGAAAAAATTGAGGCTAACTTTCGAAAAACATTTTTTTCGTTTGTTCAAAAAATGTCTCAAATAAAAGTTGTTAGTTATTGCTTTTATAGCAACTTTTGTTCAATACATTTTTTCGAAATATTTTTCTGTTGTGAAATATTCGCAAAAATCTTAAAATCGACACGAGAAACTCTCATTTTTAGTCAACCGATTTTTACCAAAAGTTGATCAACTCGTGCCATTGTTAGCAGAAGCTTAAATATGAAGTTTCATAAAAATCCTTTCAGCCGAATTTGCTCTGCACGTGTACACAGACAGACGGACAGACGGACAGACGGACAGACGGACAGACGGACAGACGGACAGACGGACAGACGGACAGACGGACGGACGGACCGACAGACATCATGTTAAAAATAGTCAAAACGTTATGTAGGGATCTCAATTCGTGGAGGTCCATCGAAATCTCGAAATGTCAAAATCGGTGTGATCACAATACCTCCCTAATATGTATATGTTGGCGGTCGAAAAAAAAACACGATATAAAGAAATATGGAAAAAAACGCCAGGAAATAATTAGCTCAACAAGCGGCAGGCGCGCGCACATGGGGGCTCGTCGGGTCTAGAACCTCCCCCCCCCCCCCCAAAGACCGAAGAAAACTTATACTTATTTAATAAAAATCTAATAACTAAGCAACTGAAAATTAAAATCACTTTATTTTATTAATGTCAAAATATAATTTTGATCAAAATTAACTTAATATATATGTCCCCCGTTTTGTATTATATTACATAATTTTCTCTAAATGGAACCCGATATATCATTTTATTATGTGCGCGCCTGACAAGCGGATAAATATCCGCTTTATGACGGTATAACTTCAAGTAAATAAACTAATAAACTTTTAAACTAATCAAGGTAGGATATGTGACCACAAATCCTCAATACAGATTCTGATTCTTCTGCTAATTGATCTAAATCATTAAACGCAAATTCTTTAACTTTGCTAATTTGCCAAAAATTACAGTAATAGGTAAACAGTTTTTATTTTTGTTGTTGCTCGATAATATCTAACTCTGGCGATGTTTTTCTTTTTGAATCACACATTATTATAGGTTTTGTACCTACGTAACTTCCCGGCTGGAGCGAAGGCTCTAGATTTTCCCGTGTTTATTACTTTTTTATATATATAATGCATCGCCATGTCTAATCATTGTCTACTACTCTTTTTATTGTTTATGGATTCCAATCTAATGCTCTTCTTGCAACGTTGTCTAGTTTAACCAGCCTAATTTGCGTCTTATTTCTGTGAGCTGCTACCAGTGACGTATTCAGGTCCCTTAAAGGCCAGTGAATTGAAAATTTATTACATTTTAAATAATCGTACCGTAAAATCACGGTGTTGTATAACATACAGAGCCGTAGTAACGGGTTGGGATCGGGGCACTTGCCAGGGGCGCGAGTTTTGACGAGGGGCGTGTGGCCTGATTAGGGGCGCCATTGTGTATATTTGGTTATTAAAAGCATTGGCAAGGTGAAAACCTTTTTTTTTGCTCATCATTTGGATTTGAAGAGTGAGGACCTTTTTTTTGCTCATCACTTTTTAAAATTATTGGTAAATCACTTGGTAAATTTTATCAATTTGCTAAAACATTGCTACGGCTCTGACAACATATGACTATCTTTTATTAAGAAATATTGAAATTAATGTAAAATGAATATACCTATGTTCTCTGTGATTTTTTGCTTTCGTAGGCTTTATAATGATATCCTCATACCGTCACTCATGAGTCTTTTGTCTGTTCAGTAGAAATTGTGGCCAAATTGCTGGATCTAGAGAATTGAAATTTGACATGTATATAACTCTTTGCCCCACATATACCAAAAATATTGAGAAAAAACATATTGCACAAAAAAGATAAACAAAAATGAGTTTATCAAAAAAAAAAAAAAAAACATGCATCTTTGTAAAATTTTATGGGTTATCAAATGAAAGCTGTTGATAAGTGGCTTAACAATAAAATCTTTTTTTTTATCAGTAAAGAATGAAATTATCCTCCTTTTTTTTGTTTTTGATATTTACATTAATATCCTACAGCAGGGGAATCAAATTCATTTGGGTCTAGGGTAGGGTAACCATTTTCTTAAGAAGGCAATGCGGGACGGAGCAAAAAACAAGTTACAATGCGAGACTTTTGCGGGACGCATCTTAATGCGGGACACCCAATCAAAATGCGAGACAGTCCCGCAATAAGCGGGACGAATGGTCACCCTAGTCTAGGGCCATTTTTCATACAAAAGAATAATATGCAGCGACGGAACTATAAATATCCAGAAGGGCCACCTGGTTTTTCTCTTCCTCAAAAACCACATTAAATACATTTTTTTTTTTTTGTAAACATACAAAAAATAAGTTACTTTGTGTAAGGAGGCATAGTAAACTACAAATTAAATCTACTATCACGTAGGCGGTTACTGAAAAAGCCAGCCGCGAAGACATAAATACGCAAAAAATGCTATTATTTAGCATTTTTTTAAATATTTCTTGCGGGGGAGAACCCCCGGGCCAGTTTCTTCCATAAAGTATGGAAGATATAGATGAAGAAGTATGTTGTTAGTTATGTTATGTGTTGAAACAGTTTTGACAGATTTTTTGGATAAGTTTGTCATAAAAATCAGCCAGTTTGTTATTGTTGTTTTCGTTTCGCCGTCATTTTCTAGTTTTCTATCACCCAGATATATCTTTATCTCTATATCTCCAGAAGCAAGCGGTAGGTTCCATTCCAACCGCCAGTTCGTGCAGTTTAGTATACATCATGGCTGAATGGGGTGTAAGACATCGTGTGTTTGTGTATGACGCGTTTGTCAAAAACGGTCAATCAGTAATAGCGGCGCAAAGAGCGTTTCGAATTGAGTTTAAAGTTGGGCGCCGTGGAAGCATCCTAAGCCGAAACACAATTCTCAAATGGGTTAACGATTTCGAACAAGCGGGAACATCATGAATAAAAATCGCCTGGACCCGCTCGTACGATACGGACCCCCGAAAATGTGGAGAGGGTGCACGAAAACATGCTCAAGCCTTAAGAGTAAGTCATTCCACAGTCCGTCGTATTGTTAAACAAGATCTGAAGTTTCATCCATACAAGTTGACTTTAGTCCAGGAGCTGAAACCAAACGACTATCCACAACGCGCGAGGGCGCCTAATTTCACGTTTTGGGGACCTGCCTTGGCCTCCGAGGTCACCAGATTTGACACCATGCGATTTCTTCCTCTGGGCTTATCTATAAGCTCGTGTTTACGAGAACAAACCCAGAACATTGGATGAACTAAAGGATGCCATTCGTGCAGAAGGGCGATTGACTAAGCTCTACTGCAGTGCTTCTTAAAGGGTGGGCCGCGGCCCCCTAGGGGGCCGTGTTGTTCCCACAAGGGGGCCGCAAAGAGTCGCAACTATAACACTTAATTATTTTATTACTTAAAAAGGATGAGTAGCTTTAACGTTAATGCTACATAAATATTATTCTTTATTACACATAGATTATTGAATGATCTGAGCGTAAAAAATTATATGTATGTATATATTTCAACTAATCTTGGTTCCAAAAACAAAAATTAGGGGGGCCGTGGGTTATTGATTTGAGTTGCAGGGGAGCCGCGACATCAAAAAGTTTAAGAAGGACTGCTACTGGACCGCGTTCACCAAGAATTTATGAACAGACTTGAAACATGTTATGAGCAGAATGGTCATCACATGACTGATATAATTTTTAAAAATTAAAATTAAAAATAAAAAGTTCATAAAAAAATTTTGTCTTGAGAAATCATTGGGTAATGTTCATTCAAAAATCGTCAGGTTCCCATGGCTAGGGTGACCATCCGTCCCGGTTTTAGGTCAATTGGCCCGGTGTCCCGAAAAATGTTCTCGGGACGCCCGATTGTCCCGGTTTTTGAGGTGAGGACCTTTTTTTTTGCTCTTCACTTAGTTTTGGGAAGTGAGGTCCTTTTTTTTTTTGCTCTTCACTTGGATCTGAGAGATGGGACCCTTTCTTTTTTCTCTGTGTCCCGGTTACGCTTCACTGAAATCTGGTCACCCTACCCATGGCCCACCCTGTATTATATATGAATGTATGTATATATGGACTCCCTCGATGGGGATCCGCCAAGAAACATTACACGAGATCCATGATGCCATGATGCCACGGGTCACAAAAAACAAAGTTGCGTGCTGCATGCAACCCGCGAGCCCCCTTTCTTACAGATAAACAACATAAGTGTCCCCCCAACCATGAGTCCTGTATACGCCACTGGCTGCTACAGATTTTTATAGGCTGTAGTATTTAGCCAAGGATTCCATTTTTCGGCCCAACAAAATAAGGTTTATTAAAGAAAGATTGGATTTTACGAACGACATGTTCCATAGATACGCTGTGAAATAATAATAATTATATAGTTTTTTAATTTCGTTGATTTAAATCATTTGCCCCGCACCGCTCTTGAATGCAGTATGATTTCCATTATGCAGGGTTCCATAAATAAATAAAATGCATCTTGTCTGAAAAAAAAAATATATTGATTTACTCGCCCATTTGAATGGTATTTTTTTTTTGCCACGCCCAGCCTCATTTAACTACTCTTTCACATTGGCTATTTATCTGAAATATTAATTATTTACTCAATTATTATATTATTAATTTGGTTGATAAACAAGTCGATGTATGTATGTATATCAGTGTGCAAGATTGTACAAGTTCGTTATCACATTTTTGAAACAAAATACTATTAATATATTATTCATTTACAAAGTTATTATCAGTCAACATTACATATTATATACTAACGATTAAAACTAAATTTTCATGTGCAATCTAAAAATACTAACTTTATTTTGTGCTAGATTGAAAATCGGGAAAGAGGAACAAAAAAGAACAATGCCACTGTGGCTGTACGGGAAGTATTTATGACGTCAGAGTACAAGTTCGTACAGGTCTGTTGATATTCTTTAAGGATCTCATGTATCCAGAGTTTTGATTTCAGTATTTCAGTATAATTCTTCAGACTAACATGGTGTCTATTCAAAATATTAGTTTACAACTTGTTACAATAATAGTTTTAAGCGTTGTTCTTTATATTTATTCTAATAAAGCCCTTTATGAAATAAATAAATTAAAAATAATGTGAGTATTAACGTAAAAATCACTATTATAGGCTATTCCAAACGTTTAAGCGTAACTAAATGGAATTATAATTTTTGTGAGGTGTCACGAGCTCACTTATTCATGATTAAAGAAGACTTTTGCTAAACAAAATGATAAAGCGCCTCATTTTACTAATAAAAATTACTAATTTTGAAATCTAGTTCCGCTTAAACCAAAGAAACAGCCTATAGGTATAATTGTATATGAGCTATTCCAAACTTTTAAGCGTAACTAAATGGAATTTTTATTTTTGTAAATTGTCACGAGTTTACAAAATGATCAGCCTCATTTAACCGATAAAAGTCACTAGATTTCAAAATCTAGTTCCGCTTAAATGAAATAAACAGGCTATAATATATTTATTTTCTTTTATTAAATTTAAGTTGTTGAAAATTGGGTAAAATCAGGAATGATATTAAAATATATTCATATTTTAATTGTATTTATTTCATATTTTAGATTAAAATTAATTATAAATAAGTTATATTTATTTTAAAATTAATAAACCCTCTATTTAATATTAAATTTGCGCTTTCTAATTTGATTGTCCATATAGTGCAGACACCTAGTGGCGCAGTTAGATATCTAAAGAATTTTTAAATAACTATCAGAATGGCGTACGTCAATGTCAAGGAATGGTCGCCGGACCAAGTTACTGAGTGGTTAAGAGGTAAACATAATTATTTTAAACTGAAATTAATACATATTGTGTAATTTTATGCATGCTTTCTGTGTATTTATTTGTTTTCAATAAAAAATGTCTTGGAAACTTATTTATTTTTTGGGTTATGCTTGTCATTTTGACGTTCACGCCCACATTTTTGTATTGTCAATAAATAAATGATACAGAATTGATGTTGTCAGTGTTATAACATGTTTAGTATCAATTGCGTATTATGTAATTTAATTGTACTAACACAATCTTCACCAAAATCAAAATCAATAATCATGAACCTTTGACATTTAATCTGATTGGAGGTTATGTGCTATGTTTACTATTTACTCTTTGTACAAGTAGGATAAAGCATGACCCCTTTTTACATTTCCTCTGTTCATAGAAATATATAGGTAAACATTATTTTTCAGGTCTAGACAATGTTATATTACCGTACATCAATTCTTTTTTAAATAATGAAGTTAAAGGACACCAGTTGCTTAATTTACGAAGTGATGATTTGGAACATTTGGGTGTTTATACATTAGGACATCAGGAATTAATTCTTGAAGCAGTTGAACATTTAAGAAATTTTGTAAGTATTAAACTTATGTTATAAAAAGTATTCTGTGAGTCATGTGAGTTTATTTTGCAAGGACATGTGTGAATCATGTTAATTGTTTTGTACAAATAATTATTATAGTGTTTTTTAATTTCTGAAAAATATCAAAAGCAGTGTTTTGTAAAAAGGTTTTACGTAACTGTTTAGTGAAATTTGAAGTCTGAAACAAAGGATATTTTTGCAGATGGTCAGTTTCAAGTTTTTTAATGAAGTGTTTCGTTTTGTGAATGCAATGTTCTTAGTCGAGTTAGTAATGTCGTAAATAGTGTGTTGATAACTTTTGTATATATTTGCAAAGTGATAAAAAGTGTAAAAATGTTGTATTTTGTTTTTAGGGTTTCATAGGTAAAACAGAAGAAACCCTTAAACCAGTGTTTCTCTACCTTTTGTAAATAAATGACCCTTCCACTTAAACGCATATTGCTATCGCCTTCCTTACGTATTTAATAAAAACTGAGTAACAGTATATTATGTTCCAAAGTAAATTGACGTGATAATAAATAAATAAATCAAAATCAAAAGTATAAGTTTTTCAAGTAAAAGAGATTGATAATAGGTGCTTTCCAGGTAGAAGTGAAATATTTTGAACTACTCCCAAAATATCTACACATATCTACTCTGAAAATTTTCCAACGCCCCCTCTGCTATAATAGTTTAACCCGATTAAACTCTTATTTTAATGTTTGGTTAAACGTTAACCAAATATTAAAATATGTTTCCACATTATCTATATTTTATCCATCTATCTATTAGGAATCAAAGTAAAAATTAAAAAGGCCAAATTAAGTAGATTAAAAATATTGAAAAAAGTTTATTTTAAAATTTAAGTTTATTGAAAATTTAAAACTTAACACATAAATCAATATGTTTGAGGCTGGTGGAGTTTCAATAATTTGTTAATGTCGGGTTCCAATTAAGATTTATTTGATAAAATGTTTATTTTGAAAACGGTATTTTAAAAGTATTTTATTATTAATTTCTTAAAAGGTACGCTGCCCCCTTGACTGCCTTAACGCACCTCATTTGTCTCTGGACTTACTACCGCCCCCATGAAAGGTTCCAGCGCCCACTGGGGGGTGGTCCCGCCCCCGTTGGGAACAATTGCGATAAATGGATTTTATTCAATATTAAAAAAATACAGTTATAAATGCGTGATAAATTTTTAACAAGTTTGAATAGCATCAGCTGTTTACCCGCACTATAAAGGAACTCCAAGTTCTAAAATATTGGTAGATACTTTAAGGTAATTCTGGAGTAGTTAAGAGTGTGAAGTACTTTTACTTGGAACAACTACTGAACTGTTGGGAGTAACTTGGAGGTACTCTTTTTGATATCCTGGAAAGCCTGGATTTAAAATCAATTATAAATATAAACAGAGATACTAAATATATATCTAATGTCATTATAACTGAAAAAGTAGATAATTTGTTAACAACTAATATGCTCTTTGGGGTTGGTGAAGATTTGATAACTTACTCATTTAATGCGTATTTAATAACCATTTTTCATACATGAAATTGGTTCCTTTGGTTGTTAATAATTGAATATTTGAGCTAAATAGTCTTATTTGTAATAGTTTTTGCATATACAGTGTGTAGGTTATTCCAAATGTTTAAGCGGAACTAGATTTTGAAATTTAATATCTTTTATCGATTGATTCAAGCTTTTGGCTGTTTTGTTTAAGCTTTGTAAATCATATGTACATTAAACATTTTTAGATTAAGGTGATTATCACTATAAATCGTAATTTATTATATTTTGATTTTTTGACTAATTCTTACTGTACTTGTCTCATTTCTTAAATTTTTTCTTCCACAAATTTAAATATGTATTATGTAATAAATTAAAAATGCAAATAAATTACCTATATAGTTCATTTCTTTATTTAAGCGGAACTAAACGGTTTTTTATTCTTTAAGTTGTCGCGAAAATAACTTGGCTAGGTTAGTTACCAGGGAATATTAAAGCAGGGAAACGGGAACGACATTTTGTACTCTGTACAAGAACAAAAATGAAATTAAAAATATTCAATACCGGTTTTATCCGGTTTCTTTCATGTTTTCCAGTTTAAAATTTGTTTAATACTTCTCATATTAACAGATACATACGATGCAGTAGAGATATTTGTTTTTACTCATATCCATTTTATATTTTTCTGTATACTTTGTTTCATATGATTAAGCGGAACTAAACTAAATTTTTATTTTCTCAAGTTGTAACGAGCTTCGTTATTATTTCATGTTGGCAACCAAAATCTAAATTTGAAATGGAAAAAGTCACATTATCAAAAATAAAGTATATAAAATACAATAAAAATGTATGAAAAGTAATATATTAGAAAAATTGTATTAAAAATAACACAAAAAGTCAAGATGAAATGAAAATGACTTATTTATAAAAACAGCTCACCCAAACCCAAGATATTTAATGTAAGTATAGTCTGTCTCTCTAGTTTCAGCGGAACTAGATATTGAAATATACTAACTCTTAACGATTGAATGAGGCTGTTTATCATTTTGTTTAACAAAAGCCCACTTCGATCGTTAAAAAGTGAACTTAAAACAATACAAAATACATTTAGTCCCGCTTAAACATTTGGAATAGACTTGACTATTTACGAGTAAAATGAGTCGGAGTTGAAGTCAGAGTTAGGAGTCGGAGTCGGTAATTTTTCTGCTGACTGCATATCCCTAATAATTAGTGCACAAGGGTTAAGAAACACAAGAAATTGTTATCATCACCTATTTTGAATTGATGTTTAATGGAAATTATGTGGGATGTAAATGTCCAAACAGTATTTTTGTTGGGATATATGTGTCCCAGTAGTACTTTTCAGTGATTCCTACTAAATTATTGTTTTTCAAAAAAAAATCAATATTTTTTTATGAAATAAAATATGCTTAAAAAATGTTTACTAGTATAGTTTGTTTCACGATAAGTTGAAGTGACTATCTACTTATGGTCCTAAACACAGTGGGTGGTAATTACAAATAACACTAATCCCTTGTTAGCACCCATAAACTAGCTAAAGATGTACCAGGTATAAATTACATTACACCATGTAATGACACAATTGTAACAAGAAATAAACATAAGATGTCATCAAAATAAACTTTATTTTTATTATAAATACAATTAATTTATAGAACTTATAATTAAATTTAAAACATTACAATTAGTATTTTAAACATTACAATAAAATAAATTTTAAATTAAATAATGTTTAAGATAAAAAAAAATCTTACAAGTCCAAATCATTCTCAGTCTCTAAATTAATGATTATAGTACGTTCTATTTGAATATAACTGTCCACAGTTTTAATAACATGATTTACACAATTTTTCCAACTATCTACAGGGATATTTTCCACTTCTTTTATTATAAGTTCTATCACAGTGCCGTTTAAAGTGGGAGAAACATTATTCCGTTTTATTCTCGCCTTTAACTGATTCCACATTTGTTCAATAGGATTGAATATACAATAATACGGAGGTAGTCGTAAAACTGTGTGTCCTTTGCATTGAGCAATATTATCGCAAACATATCCTTTAGAAAAACTATAACTTTTTAATAATTTAATTAAACAATTTTTTTTATAACTTTCTTCAAAGTAAATATCATTTTTATATAAAAAGTCTTGGATTTCCTTCTTACTGTTTGCACTATTCGGTACTTTATTTAGTTGCCGACTATGGTAACTTGCATTGTCCATAACAATAACACTGTTAGCCGGTATATTCGGGAGTAATTTATTTTCGAACTAGTTTTCGAACATTTCCGCCGTGGTATCGTCATGGTAGTCGAGTCTAGAATCTTTGATATTTTTCGCAGAAAGCAAGAGTGGATTCGGTATCCATCCAGTTTCAGAACCTGCATGAAGTATCGTAATACGTTTACCTTTATTAGACGGTGCTCTTGTTTGACATTTATTTGACGTAACCTTTTGAGTTTTAATGGTTTTTAAATAATTTTGTCTCAAAAGTTTTAATCGCTCTGACTCCATAAGGAACTGCTTGTTATTTAAAGTTTTAAATTGAAACCCTATACTTTTAAGGGCACGCCATAAGGTCACCTTTGAACAATTAATTTCACACTGGTCTTGGATTAATCTTTTGAGCAATATGTCCAATGTTGGCACATTTTGTTCGGTGTACATTTGGTAAATTTTTTGCCGTATTACATCTTTCTGGAAACTATCCAAACATTTTGATATGCCTGAATCCTTTCGTTTTCTTCTCCTATCAATGGATTTATTTACAATATTCCATACTGTTGTCATCGCTACTTTCGTTGCCTTGCTTGTCTCTTCTAATGCCGCTTGTTTGTTATTGCGGTTCCTTAAATATAAATACACATTAGCCACAATTTCTTTAGCTTCTACAGGTAAATATATACAAGTTTTTTCCCGTTTTTTTTAAATTGTATTTTGCACTATATCATCATCTTCTATCATGGTCACATAGTCATCTGCTTCATTTGCTTGCACAGAAGTTAATTGTTCGTTCCAAGGACGCCACATTTTTCTAACACGTACTGAACTATTTAACACAAATCACAAGTTATCTGATAGAAAATTCAAAGCGAAGTGAAAAGATATTTAAAACATCTGCAATTTATACCTGATACATCACTGACTAGTTTATGGGTGCAAACAAGGGATTAGTGTTATTTGTAATTACCACCCACTGTGTTTAGGACCATAAGTAGATAGTCACTTCATTTTATCGTGAAACAAACTATACAATATTGCTTACAAATAAAAATAAACTACATTATTTTATTTTCGATATAAAAGATTAGGAATGATAAGGTCTAAAACAATCGACATATAAAGGTAGTTGGCATATTTGGCGTAAAAGGTTTGTCCTTTTTTATGTTTTTTTCATTGCGTTGTTTTTTATCAAACAACGTTTTGAATACTACTGACTCGTATAATATATAATAACGAACTTGTTAAAACTTGTAAACTTGGTACAACATACCCTGGTGTTGAAATTACGGAAATGTACCCGGAATGTAACTACGAGACTGGTTAAACTAAACCACAAATGTCATTTCATAAGAAAATATCAACGAGCGAACCAGTTTTTTGTTTCGTTTATGTGGGGTTGCTAACGTAAGAGTTTTCTCTAACTCAAGTTAAAATCATTTGTTTTTATATGTTGCAACCAGGGAATAGAAGGGAGGGGACACGATACATTAATTTATGTCTCCCATTTTAACCAGCCGTTTCCGTCATCTTGGTACACTCAGAGCATTATTTCGTGATTTTAATTTTAATTGTGTTTTTCTTGTGATAATGTAAGTATAGTATATGTTAAAAGTGAATATAAGTTTTATCATGATATTATATTGCTATTTTACTTTAAAAAAATCAAATTTTGCAAATAATTCCATATATTCAATTTTTAAATAATAAGATATGTACCTACTACCTCGTGAACTGTACCATATAAATGAGTCTACCAATGCGGCGCGTGCATTACTTTCCCCTTGCCGTACCAGTAGACATTTACCTTACCATTATATTAGGCTTATGTCCCCTCCATATCACCTCCCTGGTTGCAACATACAAAAGCAAATGATTTTAACTTGAGTTAGGGAAAATTCTTACTTTAGCAAGCGGCCATTAGTGGTTCTTGAAATAGGTTGTGCAACTTTCATATTTTTATAGGACCACACAATTGTTTTTCCCGTATTTGAACAGAATTTTATTCTGAATTCAGCGATATTCAATTTAAGTTTATATTAATTTTATTGAAATCTCGTAACAATTGTTAATCGGCTTTTTGCAAATGTTTATATTTGAATGCTGCAGTATTATCGCAGAGTGTTAATTTCTGTTTTCGAAAATGATGCGGCCCTGGAACTTCTATGGCAGTGTACCATTCTCTGTACATATTTACTGCAGCAGGAATATTCTTACGACATGATATGTACCCTTCATATATTAAGGTTAATAAATATTATATATCATAATCATCTACCAATTGATTTCACCCACTACTGAACAGAGGTCTCCCCATTACTTCTCCATACCTCTATGTCTGGATAACAATAGTCAATTTCCACCAATTCTGTTAATATCATTCATCGATTTGGAAGTATATCTCTGCTTCGATTAGTCTCGTGGTATCCATTCGGAATTTTCTTGTTCACGTGCAATCTTGCTCGGCACTCAAGCCAAAGAATAAACTAAGGAAGAATGGTCATATCCATTGTAACCGACAGAATCGAGTTTCAGCGCCTCTAGTTTTGCAGACTGTAACTAAATTAACCGCCAACGTTTGAATGTACATAATTTTCAACGAGATTCTTCTAAAGCAGATTTTCAACTGTCAAATAAATGTATTCGAGTTGCAAAGTTTTGAAGACTTTACAACCTGAATACATTTATTTGACAGTTGAAAATATGTGCATATAATATACAATCTAATTAGGTAATAAGGTTATAAACAAATAATAAAACAAATAAACAGTTATCATTAGTTTATATAATTAAATTAAAACAAGTCATATACATAAAAAAAATAGTACAATATACTTACATAATTAATATTAACAAGATATGAAATTTAGAGGGACATATTGCCCTCTACATAATACCGTTGTATGTCATTGAGGGAAATGTGCTTCTGTTAACCCCAAATTCAAATTCCGTTCTTCTGCATTCTCCTGCTCAACTTCAACACCTGTTTCCATTCTGGGTTCTTCCCGATCTCCTTGTGGTAGATGTAAATTTGGTACAGCATTTCGATTAAGCCGCTGTCTTAAGTCAGTCTGGTAGCTGGACGTATCAAAGTGTGCATCACACACAACGTGCCTTTGAACTGCTACTGCTGACTTGTGAAAAAGTTCTTCATTACCAACAGCTTCCAGCCATGTTGCTCGTCTTTCAGCTTCACGGGGGAAGTAGTGTAACAGAACAGTGTCATCTGTATCTTTATCCCTCCCGCAACCAGGCACAGCACATTTTGTTTTAAAACTCATCTAGAAAAAGGAAATTAATTGATTATATTTTATATATACATATATATTTATTATATTTAACTAGTAATATTTAACAATTTCTAAAATTATAAATGAATCGTACATATATAATTAGCTACCGTATGTTAGTAATTCTGTAACACTGTGACGTCATTTTTTCTAAGGTTCTCGTGATTGGCTAACTGGGAAACAGGGTGTTTCCAGTTTGACTTGATTGACAGGTATTTTGCAGATATATTTTCTAAGAATCTACGAATATAATTACATATAGAAATTTGTAGGATTTCGTAGGCATAAACAAGAAACTCTAGATACTCCTATATCATTTGACTGATATCAACAATATTTTGAAGATTTATTCTCTAAGAAACTGCGAATAAAATAACATAGAAATGTCTAGGGTTTCGTAGGCATAAACAAGAAACTATATACAATGCTATATCCTTCGACCAATATGAATAATATTTTGCAGGTTTATTTTCTTAGAATCTACAAATATAATTATTTACAGAAATACCTAGGATTTCGTAGGCATAAACAAGAAACTCTGGACACTGCTACATCCTTTGACCAATATGAAAAATATTTTGCAGATATATTCTCTAAGAATCTACAAATATAATTACATACATAAATGTCTAGGGTTTCGTAGGCATAAACAAGAGACTCCTATATCCTTTGACCGATATGAATAATATTTTGCAGATTTATTCTCAAAGAATCTGCGGATAAAATGACATACAGAAATATCTAGGATTTCGTAGATATAAATAGAAACTCTAGACACTCCTATATTCTTTGATCGATATGAATAACATATTGCAAATTTAATCTCTAAAAATCTGCGGATAAAACATCGTATAGAAATATCTAGAGTTTCGTAGGCATAAATAAGAAACTGTAGACTTTTCTATAATCTTTGATCGATATGAAAAATATTTTGCTGATTTATTATTTAAAAATCTGCGGATAAAATAACCTATAGAAATGTATAGGGTTTCGTGGGCATAAACAAGAAACCCTAGGGTACTCCTATATCCTTTGACCGATATGAACAGTATTTTTCAGATTTATTTTCTAGACTCTACGAATATAATTATATGCATAAATATCTAGAGTTTCGTAGGCATAAACAAGAGACTCTAGGTACTCCTGTTTCTTTTGACTGATATAAACAATATTTTGCAGATTTATTCTCTAAGAATCTACGAAAATAATTACATACATAACTGCCTAGGGTTTCGTAGCCATAAACAAGAGACTCTAGATACTCCTGTTTCCTTTGACCGATATGAACAATATTTTGCACATTTATTCTATAAGAATCTACGAATATAATTACATAAATAAATATCTAGGGTTTCGTAGGCATAAACAAGAGACTGTAGATAATCCTGTTTTCTTTGACCGATATGAACAATATTTTGCAGATTTATTCTCTAAGAAACTGCGGATAAAATTTTATATATAAATGTTTTGGGTTTCGTAGGCATAAACGAGAAACTCTAGACAAGCCTATATCCTTTAATTGGTATGAACAATATTTTGCAGATTTATTCTCTAAGGGCCGAGAGTTCCAGTTGCTAATAAACTGTCCAATAAGTTTATTAGCAACATAATTTTTTTTCCGAGAGTTCCACCCCTAAATAGTTATTAGGTTGCTAATAAACAGGCTTATTTGTCTAATAACTTATAGGCAACATGAAGTGCTTAATAAAGTGACATATAACCAAAAACAAGTTCGCAAAATGTGTAATATTTCAATTTTAATTGAAAAACAGTATAATTTTAAAAGAATATACGAATGTGTAGTTTTTAAACATTTATATAATGGTGATTTTAGTGTTTTATATACATTTAAGTTGTATTTTGGCGAAATCGACGATCTGTTTGGGTGAATTTATAAATTATGGACAACCGTTTTTAGAATATTTTGGGCATTTATTGTAAATGTGATATATAAAGAACAATATATAAATATATATTTTTAAATAAACATTGTCTTTTATTTTTACATATGTATTTATTTCAATTACGATTACGACACACTACAAACAATACTTTAAGCATTACTATTTATATAAAAATGATAGAGAACAAGAAGGCAATTATTGGCAGAATAATAAAGATGTGTGGCTGAAAATTGCTGATAAGTTTAATTCATATTGTTTAAGGAATGTAAAATAAAGCAAAATATGGCTGTCTTCTTATTTTCAGTCACTTTTGTATTATAAAATGCTATTTTTATTAACTTGTCTTCTATCTATATTGTCCTCTTTTTCTGTGATAAAATTTGTTGAACGCCGTTTAATTGTCATTTTCACAGTAACACAAAAAATATACGTAATGTCATTGAATGTCAAGTCAAACTATTTATTGTCAAAATATTTAATGTCAAAATATTCAGTGTCAAAATTTCATCTCACTTTAGCTCTACTAATTTACGTATAGCTCTATCCCTCTTGCACCGTGTTACTATCTTCATAAGAAATACCAATGCAAAAACAAAAAATTATGTTGCTAATAAACTATTAGAAGGATTTTGTAACTTGGAAATCACCAATAAATTTATTAGCTTCATAAATATATTATGTGTCAAATAACTATTAGGGAGTTTATTAGGAACTGGAACTCTCGGCCCTAAGTATCTATGAATAAAATTACATATAGAAATGTCTACGGTTTCGTAGGCATAAATTAACATCTCAAATTATTTTCATTTTAACAATATAAATGTAATGTACTAAGTAAAAATGAATCGTTTTCTCATCTTAAAAAGTTAATGAATAAATAATCTAACTATATAATTAGCAAGTGTCTGTATGTAGTGTCGGTAACATTATGTCGTCAATTTTTCTAAAGTTCTCGTGATCGGCTAACTGGGGACACCCTGTTTCTTGATTGGCTGACAGGTGACGCCCTCTCCCGTGATTAGCTAACTGGTGATATCCTGTCCCATGATTCGCAGACTGGCGACGAAATTAGGATACGTTAAAAAATAAAACCAAATACACATTCAAACAATTGAAATTTTTATTTTTAAATCCGTCATTGTTGACGGGTAATAACCTAGTATGTTAATAAAATACAAAAAGTGTTTTGGAGGAAGATCAAAAAATTAAAACAATAAAAATTCTTTACGGATTATTAAAAACTTTTTAATTTGTTAAAATTTATATTGTGTTCATTGTATTTTTTTACTGATTAATTTTATTCATTTTTTTAATACTTTAAATTTAATTTTTTTTTTTTAATTAAACAAACACTTTTTAATTTATAATGTATAATTATCATTTATACTAAAAAAATAAATAAAATTTGTTTAAAGACCAATTAAAATAATTTTCATATTTAATTTTTATTACTCATTTCTTGTTTTATAATTACATTATATTTATATAGTACTATAAAGGACCCATCAGGGTCCGAAACGTAGATTAAATTTAACTTAATTATTAAATAATTTTTTGACCTAATCCTCCTGTTACACTTTTTGTGTTAACATTTTGCTTCAACAAATGAATAAGTTTTAATGTACACAAAAAACTACTTACTGTGTTTGAAGATTTTTCGTTTGAAGTTCTTCGATATATGCAATATTCTTTGAATCGAGACTCACTAATTTTTAGATGTTTACACTACAACGTCAATGGTAAATATGAAAATTTAACACACAGAACAACAACCAAATTGATTTTACCGGTTATTCCGTAATCCATGGTAAATCCATATTTAGGGTTTCTGGGAATTTATAACTGGCCCGTTGCCAATTAAACTGACTTATATAAGAACAGAACAACAACCAAATTTATTCTACCTGTTATTCCATAATCCATATTTAGGGTTTCTGGGAATTTATGACAGGTCCGTTGCCAACTTAACTGACTTATTTAAATAAAATTTTGCAAATACCAACTTTGTGTGACTAAATTACGCGATTGTGCTGCTCCTGATGTCAGCGACTCAAAACTTTCACGTCTCAAGGACACCCATATGCTTGTCAAACGCCTGACTCAAGCTCAAGCTTTACTGTGGTTCTCATCCAATGGGTTATGCCTTAAGTTGGAAAAAATAAAAACAGTCATTTTCAGTTTAAACAGGTACATAAATAATAACAAATTACACGCTGATGACTCTGTAAGGTTTCTTGGATTTCACTTGGATGCCCGATTAACATGGAAGGAACATAAATCAGGTGTCCAGTAAAGTGACTTCAAGTGATCAGAGTGATAAAAAGATTGACGAATATAATACAGTGCGATCATTATATCCTGACTGTTACATAATAGGTAAACAATGGGCTTTAAAATATCAAAACTGTATTCTAATTCACAGCTGAAAATCTCAATTTAACAAACAACCAATCAGATTACTTCGTTGGTCCGAATTCACTCGAGGAACAACGAAGCTGTGTTTCTAATTTAATATTTGTTATCAACTCATTGGCTTGTAGAGAAAAATATAGTTCATTTAATAATCAATTCGTATAAGGTAACGAAATTAGAATGTACGCCTATGTGTACATGTCCTTGGATATACATAAGTTTGATAACTAAATGTTTCTGTCAAGTATTGCATAACAGTCAAGGAATAATGATTGCACTGTATCTGCGGAGATTGGCCTTTTTTTCATATTTTCAGTCGGCAATAACCTACGGCCTTGAACTATAGGGTGCTTCTTGTGGCTTGCAGAGGGTTTTCATAATCCAAAAACGATTCATTAGAATAATGGCTGCTGTTAAACCGCGTCCGTCATGTGAGGCAATTTTTAAACAATTAAAAATTCTGACAGCCCCGTCTCTATATATATTGAGTATACTAATGTTTATCAAGGAAAACGGACACAGTATCCTAAAACACTGTCAAATACATAATCACAACACGAGAAGGAAGGATTTATTCTTTATACCGAGGTATAAATATAACTTGATAGGCAATATGCTCCTGATTAAGGGTATAGATGTTAATAATAATTTGCCTGTAGTGTTCAAAAATTTAAACAAATATCAATTTAGAAAAAAATTGAAAAACGTTTTAATGGAGGGAGCCTTTTATAGTACAATAGAGTAAAATGTTTATACAATTTTTATAAAAATTTTATAAAATGTAACAACTTAACTTAAGTTTCTATACTTTATTTATACAATTAACTTCAATAAAGAATTATTATTATTATTACTCAATTATTATGTCATAAACACCTATTTGTTTTCTGATCCATGAATTTGTTCTGTGATCTGAAAGATTAATACTTAACACTGCCCTCTCCATTGGATTATTTAAATTTTAATATTAAATATTAATTCACTTACAAACTTTCCATTTGAGAGTATATGTGAAAATGATAATTTTAATTAGATTTAAATATTTGTTATTTTTCTTTTAATTATTCTGTTTTCTTGTTTTAGCATTATGAGTTGGACAGAGAAAATTTACAACTTCTGGCATTACGATTATCCTGTGCAGCACATTCTTTATACAAAGAACTTATTGATGTCAAAGATGAAAGTAAAGTGGAAACACAGATCATGTCAGATGTGGCAAATATCATAACAAATATAAAACCACTAGTATGTTGGCTTGACAGGTAAATATAAATAAATGTTATATTATTATATTACATATATAAATTAGTTCGTGTGTGTGAGTGCGCACGTGCATGCGCATACGTTTGTGTGCGTGCTAGTGTGTGCTTAGGGGCGCGTGTGTGTGCGCGTGTTTGCGCGTGTGTGTGCGCGTGTTTGCGCGTGTGTGTGCGCGGGTTTTTCGCGTTTGTTTGCGCGTGTGTTTGCGCGTGTGTGTGCACGTGCATACGTATGTACGTACGTACGGACGGACAGATGGATGTTCCCTCAAAATTAATAACGGATGCACCGAAAAAAAAAAATATATATATATATATATATATATATATATATATATATGTTCTATTTAATGTTTTTAAAAGAATAGATGGCGCGGGGCGTTTTACACGATAACATGTTAAGATAATATTTTGCAGTAAATTAAAATTTAAAGTTTAAGTTTTAAAATTAATATTAAAAAAATATATATATATTAATAATTTAAAAGCGAAAAATTGCTATTATTGGCAATTTATAAATAAATATTCCAGTTAAACAAATCGTTAAAATGCGATGACATTGTATGAAAACACAAACTTCATTGGACTTGCACGAAAATAGTACGTTACGTAAGGGTACGAACATTTATTTTCAGATGACTTCATTTTCAAATTTTGATCTTAATATATAGTGCTTATCGTCAGAAGGTGACAGCCACATTTTTTATAAAATGAGATACATCAGTCACGTTCTGGAATAAAAGCTAGTCGCAAATATTTAAATGTATAATAATAAGACAATTTATAATACCCTGGTGCCATCTCATAGAGGGTGGGTAATCTTTTTCGTGTGTGGCTTATTACATTATTATACAATGTCAATACTGATGATGATACTGATACAATGCCTGATTGAGGTTAATACAATGAAAGATTTACGAATTCATTTTGATTCAAAATTCAAATTTGATTACCATGTAGCAACAGTAACTAAATCAGCGTTCAAACAACTTGGCTTTATCATGCGTTCATGTAAACATTTTTCGAAATCTAAGAGTATAATAACTATATACAAGTCATTAGTTTGTAGTAAGTTAGAGTATAATTGTTTAATTTGGAATCTGCAATACGCTATATACTCAAACAAAATTGAAAGCATTAAAAAACGATTTTTAAGGTATTTAGATTATAAATTTTATTGCAATACTCCATCTAATTACATTCGTCAACAAAAAAAAAACTTTTTGAAAGCATCTGAAATAAAAATACGTTTTTCTACATCAATTTTTTGCGCTGATTTCAAATCTACTTTCAGTTTTTTTCCAGCACGTATGGTTGTTGAGAAATTATGAACTCGTGTTTTTGTACATTCCATGTTTCTTATAATCCAGCTATAATGTATTGTTTGATATCTATGCTGAACTGATTTGTTATTTCAAACACCACTAACGTAGTTATGACCTTTTTAATCAATAGAAATCAATGCAAAGTTGTTATCACACGAATCAGTGAAAATCTCTGCGAGTATAACTTTCTTTTGTAGAATATTTCTGGCTCATTAAGATAAAGCATCCAACAGTAGTCAGCCATCATTGATAACGGGTTTCTATCACATGAATATCTTGGTGAAAGCGTTCACCTTGTTCATCGCTCACGGAGCCCAAGTTTTCAGGAAAAAAAGTTAGATGCGAATATAGAAAATGCATTTTCAATGACATACGACAGTCCATTTTCTGAAACGAATCGAGTAGCCGTTGAACGCGATTTTCATATTCGGGCGATTTGTGATTTCCGAAAAAGTTCTCACAAACCCGCACAAACGCTTTCCATGCCCCTTTTTCATCAGGATTAAACGATTCTTCAAAATGTTCGTCTTTCAAAACATCTCGAATCTGAGGCCTGACGAAGATGCCTTCTTTAAGTTTCGCTGCACTAATCTTAGGAAATTTTTCAACCAAGTATGAAACCCCGCCGAATCAGTTTTGCCCATCGCTTTCACAAAGTTTTTCATTAAATCAAGCTTGATGTGTAGCGGCGACAGGAAAATTTTACGTGGATCAACCAGCGGATTGTGGTGAACACTGCTTACACCGGGCTCGTATTCAGTTTTCAACATCCAATCACGTTTTATGTAGTGATCGTTCACTGCGCGACTATCCCACAAACAAAGGAAGTAGCAGAACTTTGTGAATTTGCGCTGAAAGTTTATCTTATAGCAAAAATTACACACCCACATCTCAAGATCCAGACGAGCTGTAGAAAAACTAAGTATATATTTGGCATCCGCGTGAAAAACTACATATAGTTCACATAAAATTAAAGCTGATGCTAATTCGTTGTTGACCAGTGTTATTATGTTCAACTAAACAGATATAACCTACATACCTTAAAAAACCGTAGAACTAAATTAGAGATGAATTTTGTCTATAAAATTGTAAATAGTATGATTGATTCTAAAGACATTTTGAGTTTGATAAACTTTAATGTACCAGCTACAAATCTAAGGCAAATATATACGTTTTACTCTGGAAACTATCATACAAATATTAGACAGAATTCACCTCTAAATAGAACTATATGCACATTTAACCATCATTTTAATACGTGCGATTAATTTTCTGCCTTTAAAAAACTAGTGGAATGTAAATTAAGAGCTTAACTCAACGATACATATGCACTTATATATAAAAAACTCATTTTGTTTTATTAATTGTTGTAATTTTTATGTTAATATTTTTCTTTTTTTTTTTAAATTGTATCATTGTATTTATAATTAGTATCTTATTGTAAATTTTCGTGGAGGTCTATAGGAACTATGTTCTGTTTGACCACTCAGACAATAAATAAATAAATAAATAAATAAATACTAATATATCTAATTTTATAAAAAATGTGGCTTGTCATTTTCTGACCATAAGCCCTTCATATACAGTCTGTATAATAAGATGTCCTTGTTGATTTTTGGCGAACTATAAGGCTATTACGCTACTACCGAATAATTAGTCCAATCTCCCATATTATCAATTATTGCTTGGCATCTTTTCGGTACACTTTCTACCATACTTTGGCAGTAATCTCCATATCTGCCGTATTTGATGAGTTAGCTGCTCCAAATTTTGAACGTTTTTTGTTCGAAGCTTATATTTCATGTACCCCATATGTAAAAACTAGATTCATGAGAGAAAACCACATCATTCATATCGCGGTCTAAATTTGCCTTGGCCCAATCGAGTCGTTTTTCGACATGTTTCACCGATAACAATTGTTTTTGTTTGGTGCTTCTGAACTTAATACCATATTCAATTAAACGACTTCTCACGGTCATTAGACTTAATTTAATGTTCTTTTTTAACAAAATTGCCTGATAGTTACGTAAAGATAACATAGGATTATTTTTAAAAACGTTAAAAATCACTTTATCTTGTTTTTTAGTCACTTTTTTTAATCCACGATTAGGTAAATCGTAATCATTTTTATTAATTTTATAACGTTTCACCCAATACTTTACAAAATCTACTGATTTGTGCATGTATTTTGCTGCACTTGAAAAGGACAGTTTTGGCGCTTTTGGGTGGGTACATAAATATACTGCTTCAAAACGTTTTGCATAAATAGCTCTCATTATTACACAACCGCAATACTGACAAAACACTAACTAAACAATTTTTATTATCGGGCGTATTAAATCTTGATTTTCTTATCATGTTTGAACCTTGATCTTGAGTCATAAGTATGTATGTCTTACTATACAGACTCTATATTCAAAATTAATTTAAAATCTATTTTATTCAATGGTTTTTATATTCTAGCATTATTTAAACATACAGGATGTTGAAATGACCAGGTACACATAGGGATTTAATATGTAACAACAGATAGATGCGATTTTCTGCTTCCTCGTTGGTTATACAAAGAATGTAAACATAAAAATTGTTTTATAAAAGTTTATTTTAAATTTAATAAATTCATAAAAACTTAATTTAATACTCATTTATAGTAAATATTTTAATTTAAACCTATTTTTTTCTGTAAAATTTTAATCGTGGTGTGCCATGACATTGGAGGTTTTGTTTATCAACTGTTACTATACTAGCGTCGGCGAATCAGCGCAGTTACGTCACACGACGTAACAAACAATTACATTGTTTCAAACAATACAGTCGTTTGTTACGTATTGTGACGTAACTGCGTTGATTCGCCGACGCTATTATATCAAAATTACTTTTAAAAATGGCATTTGAAAACTTGTGCTTGAATTCTACGTTGAATCTGATATTATTAAACAATAAAAAACAACTATAAACTATTTTAATTTATTTTATTAACAAAATTCCGGAAAAATTGCTCAAATAAACCATCATTTACAGCCAAATTCTAGTAAACAATGGCATCATGGTACACTATTTTTAATAATTTGTTAATTTCAGTAGAAAAAAAAAAACAAATAATTAAATATTTAATGTAAATGAGTACTAAATTTAGTTTTTAGTTTTTATAAATTTATTAAATTCAAAATAAAGTTCTGAGCAATTTTTGTATTTAAATTTTTTCTGTATAACCAACGAGGAAGCAGGAAATCGCATGTATCTGTTTCTACATGTTAAATCCCTATATGTATCTGATTAATTCAACACCCTGTATATTAAGCATTGCTTAACCGCGCTTAACGTCGACACTTAGTTCGCTTAGTTAGTTTACCGCGCTTAGTTACGTCACTGGTTGTCAGACTTGTGGCATTTTATGTAAATGTGATTTTTTTTTATAATTGTTCCTGGAAATTCTTTGAATCTACTGGAATTTAAAATTGTGAATTTAGTAGACTCCTTGTTATCGGTTTAATGTGTTGAACACTAATTTTACATAAAGTTTCTAATTACGTTAATTTGATTTATAGGTCACCGTTTAGTGGGCAGGCAGAATACACAGACAGAAAAACAAATTTATTACAGTTAAGTTTGGAAATGGCAACCTGTGCACAGAGAGACAGATTTGCAGAACATCCTATTGCAGAAATTAGAAATACCTGCAAAGATTTGGCGTTATTAGCAGATGACATTATACAGGTATTTAACAATTTTAATTTTTCTAAGGTTGAAATAATTCTTGTATTAATTTCGGAACACCAGACCATAATTAGTGAAAAGATTTCTGTCATGGTTTGTTATTTTAACTAATTTACACTTCATAATTTTAAATTATTATTTAGAAAATTTGGTGATGGAGAGCGTTGAAAATCTGTAGCTCTAATTATACCATATTATATTAATTAAATTTAGTATTTAAAAAACATACTTTACATTTTGCATAGCATTACAGGTAAAAATAATACAGTCTATTCCAAACGATTTGGCAGAACTAACCGGAATTTTCATTTTTGTAAGTTGTCATTAGCTATTTTTTTATATATTGAAGTTGGCTTTTCCTGAACAAAATGATCAAAAGCTTCAATCAATCGGTAAAAGTAACTAGAATTGAAAATCTAGTTCTGCCGAAATCAAAGGAACAGACTTTATATATTAGGTCTGTTAGTTTCGCTACTTGGCGTCTATGGTTTACGGCGGCGTCAAAATTTTCTGTTCGTTTGAATTGGCAGTTTACTGAAAAGTCACTAGATTCTATTCGTTTCGTTAAAACAACTGATGACAGTAAGACGCCGCGTCAAGAAATCTTCCAGCTACTTCTGAGCCAGTTGCATGGAAACAAATCGGCAATAAATTGAAAATAATTGAAAGTGTGTATTATATTTAAGATGCACACTGTACACAGAGCTGCAGTAAGGAAAACCTGCGCTAGAGGTAGAGCCGTAGCAATGTTTTTGGCGCCCTTGGTAAAAAAAGGTCCTCACCTCTCAAAATCCAAGTGATGAGCAAAAAAGCTCAACTTTAATGTAAACAGTTCCACTGAAAATTTTAACTACGATTGAGAACAGGCACGCACCCATAATATTTCTTTGTGGGGGGAGTGCTCAGATGCAAATATTTTTTTAGGGGGGTCAGAAGCCAAAATTGTTTTAGGGGGTCAGAAACCAAAATTTTTTTAGGGGTGATCAGAATCCAACATTTTTTTACGGGTGATAAGAAGCCAAAATTAATTAGGGGGGTCAGAGCAAAAATTTTTTAGGGGGACTCAGAAGCCAACATTTTTCTTGGGGAGTCACGTTCTATTACAAGCAAAATGTGTCTGAAAAAACTTTTTTTATGTTTGGGGAAGGGCGGGGGGGGGGGGGGGTGAGTCCCCTTAGGTGCGCGCTTGATTAAGAAATGATTCATGTTAAATTTTATAGGTTAATTATAGTCAAGTAGAGCCTTCAAGTAACAAATGCTCACGTCATGTATTTAACTGATACTAACATGAATTGAAGCTGCGTTTTTAGTAACTTAAATTCTTACAGCCGCGTTTTGCAGTAATAAATTAAACGCCGCGTTAAACACAGCTGCGTTTGCAGTAAAACGCCAGGTAGCAAAACGAACAAACCTATTATAACTACGAGGGTTGCTACTTAAGTTTTGTTGCTAACCAGGAAAACAACAAAATTTGTTTATTTAAATATTTTTATTGTTTTTCAAAATATTCACCTTTATGTTCAATGCATTTTTCCATCCTGTGAAACCAGTTCTGAAAGCATCGTTCAGGTGTCATATCTGAAACTAGATTTTCGTAGATTTCGATCTCCGCTTCAGAGCTGTTAAATTTTAATCCTCGCATTTTGTCGTTTATAAAAGGGAAGAGGAAGAAATCACAAGTCTAGACTACGACAATGTTCCAGTTTAAGAGTGGCAATATGACATGTACGTCCCAAGAATTAAGCAACCATTTACTTGCCGTTACTCCGTGTATGTTTCACTTTGACTGGTTGGTTTTCGTCTGAGAAGGTACACTGAGCCGACTGCCGTTTACTTTCTGGTTCGTATCAGAAACAATTTCGTCACCTATTACTGTCGTAGATAGTTTTAGACTGGCCTCTGTTAAATTTTATAAGCATTTTTCTGATCCACTCCAGACGCGCATTCTTTTGAACTTCACTTAATAGGTGTGGTACCAATCGAGCACAAAGCTTCCTTGACAGACAAATGTTCATTTATGATTGTATTGATTCGAGTCATGGATATGCAGAAGGATGCCTCAGTATACCTGTAAACATTACACCTCCAACATATTCCAAACAGCACTGAGAGTTTTCGGAGTGACTACACCAACAGGAAATAGCTTTTCTTTGAGAGAAATCCTACCACGCTGGAACTCGTTGAACCATAGTTCTACAAGGATGGTGTTCCATCTCCAAAAAATCTCTTTAATTTTACCCTCTCACGCACGAAGTATAATGTCGTACTTACGCTCACGTTTGCTCACAACCCGAAGTGTCATTTCTGTTCACATTCACGCGAGTCACGTCGTGATTCATATTCACCCGGTAAAAGTCATGGTCCGCGTCCATTTCAACTTTATGCACAGTTCCTCGATTGTACAAGAAACAAATGAATATGGATTTCTTTTTGAATTTGATCATCCTTGTTTGCGGCGGAGTAAATTATTAGTGTGCTGTTCTTCACACTGCCGGTTCGATTGAGGGTCATATTCAAAGATCCACGACTAATCAGTTATCACTTTATTAAAGGGGTCGTTTTTAACATGCTCCGACAAGTCCCTAGCACACTGCTTTCCGCTCCTCAATTTTTGTGACACACTACCAAAACGTAATCACGTTCAACTTGTTGCAGAACCGCAATTATAACGCGTTGAAACTTGCACTGAACATTTGGGAAGGTTGCACATTTTTAATGGCGTAATTTCGTCCCTCGATGTTAAAGGTTCTGGAGAAACTAAAACAGTCTAATTCCTTCTTTTACACACTTCGTTTGTTGTAATTTTGTAGTAGAATATATTGTAACGTTCTAAGAAATATTTTTCCATTTCTGTTTTATTTTCAGGGAATAACAGATCCTATGTTACTACAACCAGCTTCTCTAGATTTAGCAACGTTAAAGAAAAAAGAAAATGAACTAGGTTTTTCATTAATGCCCAGTTATCACGGCATCCATCAGATTGCAGATATTAAGTTTGCATCACCAGCTCACACTAGCAACAAACTAGAGGAAGGCGATGAGATTGTACAGGTAATAATTTAAATTTAATGTAAATGTATTTCATATAATTAATATTAATTTTGAACTTAATATTGGTTTTATTTAAAAGTATTATGTTATTTATAACTATTATGTTAATTATGTTTTGAGAAAGTTAATTAGTTCAAATAGAAATTTTTTCAATAAAACATAATTTTTAAAATTTTATTATGCAGTTGTGTAAATCTACTTCAGAAGTGAACATTAAAATTTATTCAGTTTTTATGACATATAGTTTTTATGTTTGCGGAAACGTGTGGTCTTAAAGTGTAAATACTTATTTTTAAGTTAAATATTTGATGTGTTTTTTTTATATTTTCTGAACATTTAAAATTTGTTTATCCTTATAAATATATATGAGTAGGTAACATTCATAACGTGATTTGTCACAAAAAAAATCAAAATTGAGATATTAGTATCAGTGTTTTCTTCTTTGTTCAATGTATAAATGATATCATTAAATTAATCTAAAACGTATTTGGTACCATCTAAAACGCGCAAACAAGAATAACAAAAACAAATAAAATAATAATAAATATATACATTATATACATTTAAAAAAGTGCGTTTCTTTATTTTTTCACTTTTCTGATAAATTTCTAAAATGATACAAAGAATTAAACTATGATCTTCCGTATGTAGATCTATGTATCTAAAGTCTGTTCCTTTGGATTAGGCGGAACTAGATTTTCAATTCTAGTTACTTTTACCGATTGATTGAAGCTTTTGATCATTTTGTTCAGGAAAAGCCAACTTCAATATATAAAAAATAGCTAATGACAACTTACAAAAATGAAAATTCCGGTTAGTTCCGCCTAATCGTTTGGAATAGACTAGATCTATGTAGATCTATGTATATAATTCTGCATTTACAAGTTTTGAGTGATTATTTGGAAAATTAAAGTTCTGGTTTGCATATTTAAAAAATGATAATTAATAAAAATATTTAAAGAAATAATACATAAAGTAATTTCAACCCTCATTTCAACACTCAATCAAATAAGATTTTATTTCTGATTTGTTAATTTAAACCATCATTTGTGCACTAAGTTCAGTTAAAATTTGATTTTTCCAACATAATATCCGTTGTTTTTTCTTATTACAATTTTAATGATGTATTTGAATTCAATGTTTGAGACCTTGAAAATAAGTGGGTCGAAAAATTGCAAACAGGATTTAAATGTGTATTGCTCTTATCTCAATATTGCATTACTGTGTCAATCACGGATTGAATGTTACCACCTCATATTCCTTATAATATATTTGCGATATTATAGTAGTCCTAAAAATAATATAATATTATTATTATTATTATTATTATTAGTAGTAGTAGCATCGGGCAGTTTACCATTGTCAATTGTTGTTTGCCTCATTTTTGGGGTGTTTTTAATTTTAAATAGACCATATTAGTAACTACGTCCCAAAATGGGCTTGCGTGCTGCCGCCTGGCGGTTGGTTTCCTTTTATTTGAATTAAGCATGTTGTTGTTTTTTTTTAATTGAATTTTGGTATAAGTTAAGTTTTCAAAGTAAGAAAATGCTTCACATCAAAACATCAAGTCAATATTTATTAATTAAAATTCTTATTTTGTACATTATAATTTAATGTCATTAATTTTGCAGAACAATATTATTTTTCAAGGTAATTTTGAAAAATTTACGTTAAAAATCGTTATTATGGCAAATAACATAGTAGTAAGTCTGTTTGCCATTCAATGGTTTGAAGGAACAATATGATGTTCTTATTTTATCCATTATTGTTTTTCATTTTCATCTGTCAAAAAACAAAAAAAACTAGCAATTAAGAATGTGGCTGTAATGGTTCCAATTTTGACAAAACAATACAGCAATATGCATTCTGAAACAAAATATTAATGATTACTTTAATTAAATAAATACAAACTAAAGATATTTCGCTTTTCATATTATTTAAAAATGTAACCTATAAATATACATTGAATTTCTTTTATCCTGCAATATAGGTATTATCGTTACTATGGTAATTGAAATCTGACCGCAATGTAAAATTGCGTTTCTTTTAATTTGCAACAGACTATACATTGCTGTCAAAATAATTTATCGTTACTAGGGAAACCATGCATAATAATAATTTCAGCGTTGCAGGATAAAAGAAATTCACTGTATCTTAGAGTCCTTATATGTTTATAAAAACATTATTTTATACTATAAGGTATCTGAACTGTATATATTCGTATATACTTATCAAATTATATATTTTTTGCTCCAAAATTGAAAATATTCATAAAATTAAGGTCACAAAAGTAATGACACATGTATTTTAAATCTGCCCAAAAATTCCAAAGAAAACTGTTGTCAGATGGCAGTACATATATTTTCTTGTTTTGTGTAGTAGTTTATTCTACATTACATTTAAAATATAATTGTTTCATAATTGTCATCAGTTAATACCACAACTAGCACAAAATGCTTTATAAAAATTGTAAAAATGTTTTTACAGCAATATTATGCAACTAAGAACTTTATTATTCAACAACAAGAATATTTACAGAGCAACAGAAAAACAGTTAAACTTCCAAAATAGGCGCAGGTTTATAAAACCTTTTGATTATATTAATATTGCAACGTTGTAAAAACCTAATGGCCCTCTTTGGAAAAGTTCTTAAAATAGTTATAAAATAAACAATAAAACGTTTATAAAACTTGTTGATTAGTTAAATAGCAGCAACTTGTTAACTGTTATAAATTAGATTTACTTTTTTGTAGCTGCATATTAAAACAATTTTTGTCCATAGCGGTTCTTTAAATAGGTTTGTTTATTTTATAATATGTGTATTCCAACTGTGATACGTATACATAGATGAAAAATCTTATTGAAGTATACGAGGTGTGTAAATTAAGTAACCGGACTGGCAATATAGCGTTTGATCTGGCAACATTTGGAACGCCGTACTTGGAGGGGCAGCAGGTGAACATATGATACGCCTTCAGTACGAGTTTGAACTCGCTAGAGTAATTTTGTTGTCCGTAGCGATTTTTTTTGTGAAACAGTTTTTTCCAGTGCGTTCTAAAAATGAGACATTCATTTCGACCAACGGTGTGCTATCAGGTTTTGCTTCAGACTTGGGCACAGTGCAAGGGAAACTTTTGCAAAACTTCAGCAGGCCTACGGAGGCAGTGTTTTGTCAAGGCCCCAGGTTTTTTGGTGGTTTAAGGCATTTTCAGGAGGAAGAGAGTTGATTGAAGATGAATCACGCAGCGGAAGGCCTTCATCTTCAAGAACCGGGTCGACAGAAGTAAATGTCGACAGAAGTAAATGTCGACAGAAGAAAATGTCGACAGAATCCGGGATCTTGTGCGTTCAGATCGTCAGTTGACAGTCAGAATGATCGGGGAAGGGTTGAATTTGACTTACACTACCGTACATCAGATTTTGACCAATGAATTGGGGATGAGAAAAATCTGCGCACACAGCAACTTCAACAAACGAGTTTTTGGCCAGTAAAAACATTCCTGTGGCTCCTCAGCCTCATTATTCACATGACTTGAGTCCTTGTGACTTTTTCTTCTTCCCAAGATTGAAAAATCACCTCAAGGGACGTCATTTCGGGACACAAACATTCAAATGTCCGTACCGACCAGCTGAAAGCTATTCCAGTATCTGAGTTCCAGCACTGCTATGAGGATTGGAAGAGCTATCTCCAGCGCTCTGTGGCTTCCCAAGGAAGTTATTTTGAGGGAGATAATATTGAATTGAAATTCTATTCGAATAAAAATATTTAAAATATCCGTCCGGTTACTTAATTTACACACCTCCTAAAATCACTGTGACATTGAAACATATATGCATTTTTATATTTATCCTGTTGCTACTTCTGAACTAAAATTTTCTTGCGAAGGCCAATTTCCTGTGAAAATTGAAACACTAAATGCCCATAGAAGGTTGAGATAACAATGGATTATATCCAGAAGACCTGTAACTTAGTCGGCTTTTCACGCAAATCATCGAGTTAAAAGACTGCAGTTCGCTCGCGCACCTTTACCTAACCTTTGAACTGACTACGTAGACTAGAACAGCATCTTGTGCACAAATGGGTTGCGATTGAGTTTAAATCTTCAGATGTCTGCAGAACATGTGTTATGCCCATCAGGAAATTTTTACAGATCTCGGGCTATTATGATAGCGGTCCCTAAGGAACTCTGTGCAGTTCAACGTGTCAAATTGCCGAAAAAAGTCCAAAAAGTTCTAAAAGTCCGAAACATGTAATCTACTAAAGCATGATTTTGTTAAATATTTCAGGTGAACTATCAAACAGTGGTTGGATGGCAGAGAAAGAAAGTATTAATTTTATTTCAAGAATCTCCACCTGACATTGTGTTAACTCTGAAAAAGAGGCCACGACACACAAAAGTATATGGACAGATTTATATGAAACCGTATAGATTACCAAGCAAAAAACGTGCCACACCATATTCAAGATGGAACGACAATTTACCGTCGCCGCGACCGGAATTGTTAACTATTCCAGATTTTGAGATGCCATTACCAAGGTAAAATAAATAAATATTTGGGTATAATATTGGGTCGAGTCATAAATAAGTCCCCTTTACCTATATTATTTTTATTAAATAAAAATACAATGGTACTTCATTCACCATCGTTTATAATAGTAATAGTATTGTGCCATTTATCAGGAAGTTCTTGGATTCCTTTTGAGTAGAAATTCACCGGTTTTGATGTGAATAAAACTCCATGAACTCTCGATCCTCATCTTAATTAGAGATATTTGTCCCCATTAAGAAGTTTGGCAGTGTTAAGTTGCTGAAAAGATGTTAATCAGTAGGTCAGGTGACTGCGGTGGATGAGATAGAACAAACAAGCTAATTTACAAAATATTTTTTCTACGACTATAATGAAATGTCATTTATAAACATTGCAGTGGTTAGTAAATCTAGTACATTGTATACGACTTTTTATTTTCTACTAATTGCTAACAGAGCTAGTACATAATATAACTATTCTAAAAGGCAATAATACAAACATTTGTACATTTTCAATTATAAAATAAATTAATTTCATAATTATTAACTTGTTGTGAAGTGCACGAATTGGTTTTTGCTGGAATTGGTTTAATATAATATCAGCATAAACTGAACTTCACTACTAGTGCCGCCGCTAGTTCTTTATACTTTTAGCCATATTTAGATTTTCACTTATTATTCTGTCACTATAATAGCAAACTAAACTAGCTAAACTAATGTAAATACTGTGAAATTATTCACATTCCAGTAATTGGCGTATACTCGGGTAAATGCAACACTTGTTGCGTAATAGTGTAGTTAATTTCTCTGCTTCGGGTAACGTCCCAATGTATTTTTACGGAGAATATAGTGCGGTAACTCATAGTGTCACACCCTCACGACTTAATCAGGGGTGTAGTTCTAAAAAAAGGGGTCTCCAAAAGAAAAAAAAAAAACCTGGGCACTTGGTTGGTATTTCAATTTGTTTTAAAAAAGGTCGCTAGGAGAAAGTGCCGAGGCGCCTCCCTGGCACCACTACACCCTTGTAGATAATAATCAAATTTACTTTACACAAGCAAAGCAAAATAAACAATATTGTAGGTTAGACATCAAAAACTAACTGTGCGAAACTGCACTCTATCCGTTCATTTGTAAAGTTCGTTTTTCGTGAACTAATCTGTGAATTGCTGCAAATATTTTAAATTTGACAGTTCGGTGCAACTTATCACAAGTTAGTACAAAAAACCGAACAAACCTAATGTTATCTTCTGGAGGAGTTATTATACACGCAAAACTATAACATGTTTTTGTGTTTATAACTAACAGAACAGAGATATTTTTATATTTCAATCATAAATTTCTGTCGCTGGTCTGAAACAATGCATAAGAATAATTTCATAGAGTGACATAGAATCATAGACAGTAATATTTTGCATTTTGGTGTCACCCCATGTGATGATGTCATTCTGCGCGGTCCGCATTCCCCTAAGTGACGCCACTGCTTAAGGCGTCCGTTACGGTGCGACGTAAGGGGAGTTATAAGTCTCCGGTCTAACTAAGAAAAACATTTTTTTTTTTTTTAGAAATTCGACTTTATTCATCAACATACTCTCCTTCAAGAGTGATACATTTATTCCAACACTCCTAAAATTAAAAAAAAATATAAAATTAATTAATTAATTTAAATTTAGCATACCAATCAGTAATAGTTGATTTGCAGAGTCTGTATAACGCTTATCAAGCCACTGTTTGGCTTCAACAGTATTTTTTCCCATCAAAAAACAATGTTTAATCAACACACGAAATTCTATTTTATCCATTATTTTGAAAATTACAAAACTGGAGTCACTAAAACCACTGTAACCTCTAAACTAATTGTCGGAATTTTCACACGTATCGTTTGAAGGTTGGTACTATCCAGAAATCATATGTCTGTCAACAGTGTTGCCATATATATGTCAGACCGGAGACTTATTGACTGCAGTATTATATATATAGGCAATGTCTGGGACAAAATAGTTGCATGCCCGAAAAGTGGGAGCGCTGTTGTCTGAAAAACGTCATATTGAATATGGTGTATAAAGAAAAACAATCTGTTTGATTAAAAGATTTAAATTAAAAATGAATTAAGAATCGTAACATCTTTATATCTTTGGAATTATACTAAATAGGTTATTATTATTATTATTATAAAAAAAAAAAACCAGTGGCGAAGGGAAACCTCCGCTAGACTTGCCCTCCCATAAAAAAATATTTAAAAAAAAATGTAAATTAAAAAAAAAAAAAAAAAATTAAATATTTAGATAAATTTTCAAAAATACATCAAATTATGTTCTATACAAATTTTTGTCCAAGGCTTGCTTTACTAGTTACGAATTAATTATCGTGACCATGGAAACGTTACATATAAGTATGAAAAAATTGGGACTTGGAAAAATTTTAAATAATTTTACAAAAAAAATTCGAAATTTTTCGTTTTATCATAAAACGTCTCAAATAATAGTTATTAGTTATTGCATTTATAGTAACTTTTGTTCAATAAATTTTTTCGAAATATTTTTCTTTTGCTAAATATTCGCAAAAATCTTAAAATCGACACGAGTAAACTCCCATTTCTAGTCAACCGATTTTCATAAAAAACAATAGGGTTCTTCCCATTTAATAGGAGAATTTTTTAGTATCAGAACGAACTCTTTAAGTTAAACCGTTTTTGAGTTATCGTGTACACACACATACACACACACACACACACACACACACACACACACACACACACACACACACACGGACGGACGGACGGACGGACGGCAATTCGAAAATAGGTTTTTTGGATTCCCTGGACCATGAAACGTGGTCATCCGACAAAATCTCGACATCGAAAATTTTCGCGATTACAATACTTGCCCCTTATATATTAAGGTCGGGCAAGTAAAAATAGGGGGTATTGCCAGTTTAACCTTACATAAAAGCCGCCCTTGTTCACAACTAAATTAATAATTGTGAAAATAATTTATTAATGAAAATACACAAATGTCAATTCATAATAATAAAAAAAAAAAACTATCTTCTCACAGTACACTTTTTTTTTTTAATTAATAGTCTCCGTAACATTTTCCCTTGATGAACTCCCAAAACATTGCGTGTCAAATGAGCTTTAAATCTCTCCATTTAATTAACTAAAAATGTAAAGTTTTATGCATTGTATCAGCTGTCACTGTTAAGCTTCATTTATAATAAATCCATAGTACAAGTGCATGGTATAAGTATAAAGATGTATGAATGGAGTATATTGTATGTTTATTATAAACAGATGTTCGTACTATTAGCAGAACAGTGATACACCATTGATTCGCCTTCCGCATATACGATGCGTTTATGTTATGACCTATTATATTCGAGGCTTAAACTGATGAACACTAAACAGACAAAAACTTGTCAGGTGTGATGAGCTGTTTGATTCACTAATGAGATGTTATAATTTATTCCCAAGAACGGAAGTTATTTATGACTTAACCGGATATTAACTTGCACTAACAGAAAATTTTTATGCAGTTTTATTTAGTACAAAATTTAGTTTACTTTTTATTTTATTTGTATGTTTAGGTTACCACCAATAACACAACCTACACCACTCGAATCAGAATCAAGTAGTGATAGTGAACCTCCAGATAGTCCGTTAGAATCTCAAGGTCGTGTATATCCTCTCAAACCTAGGCCAGTTCTGCAGAGAAGAAATACAATAACGGGAGCCAGTCCTACTAGTAAGAGACCTCACCATTCCATTGAGCAGGTATGTTGACATACTTCTTTTCTATGTAACTTTTTTCATTGTTGAACAAAAATACGAAGAAAAAAACATAAGTTATATTTTTAGTGGTAATTGAAAATTTTTATTTCATTGTATATACCTAATGTTTCTTTGTTTATTTTATTTTTTTCAAAATTATAAGTCAAGAAAGATAAGTTTTTATTCAATTATAAAATTTTTCTCCTTATTATCAATTTTTTATTAACGTTTCATTTTATATTCGTGCATAATGGATCACAAGCCGAACCATCACGAACGACACGTCGACATGAACACCGATCCGTATCACTTCGGTCACAGCGCACAATCTCGCAAGCGTCCAGCCAAATCCCTGAAACGATGCAGTGAGCAGTGAACCGGTTATTTTAAATTTGATGAGACGGCTCTCTTTGGTCAGCGTACTGATTCGACTCACTGCGCCGGTTCGTTCATGAACAACGCATCTCTATTATAGGTTTGCTCGTTTGTGTGATCTAGATTGCTTAAGTCGAGCAGTTAGATCATGATCATGTGACTGCAAGAGCAAGTTTGAGCTGTGCTGTCAGATCTTCACAACGAACGGCTATTTGCCAAACAAAACATATTGTCGTTTATTTTTATTAATGCGTTGTTCTCCACCTGAACATTTCCTACTGCAATTTCGTAGGTAATACTATCTAAAAAGAAGACCAGTATATTTTTTGTGTTTATTGATCATTTTTTTATTTGTTCTCTAATCAGATCCATCTAAAATGTAATAATTATTTAAAATATTGCGTAAAAAACTTTAATGACAAGTAATTTGTAGGGTTGTAATAACTCTTTATGAAAAAACTTCTTTATTTAGAGGTTATATTTCCTGCTCTACTCTACCTGCTCCACCTCTTGAGATCGCTTGTTTAGCTTGCTCGATATGATCTAGCACAGTGTTTCTCAACAAAAAATGCACTGCGGACCAGTATAATATATAATTGTCTAACGCGGTGTCTTATATTTAATGTACTACTAAATACATTTATTTTATTTGTAGAAAATCACAGAAAGTTTACAGAAAATAAACAAAATATAAATTATTTACATAAATAAAAAAAGTGCATAAAAAATTTTAAAAAAACAAAAACTTTTGCGGACCACTAAAATTTTTCTGGGGACCACTGGTGGTCCGCGGACCACCTGTTGAGAAACACTGATCTAGCGTAAGTTGCCCTAGATAAACGAATACTATTACAGCAACTATTCTTACACAAACGAACGCCTAAAATGTTGCTAAACTTGCTCTAAAGTGATCTAAGCAGATAAACGAACAAACCTTATAGACCAGGGATGAGCAACCCGCGGCCCGGCGTACTTTTTCGTGCGGCCCGTCAAAGCTTTTGTCTGTCAAATTTAAAAAATTGATGTGAAGTGTGAATTTTCACACATTTCTGGGTTTTGCAGGTATTTAGTAACTGAACGATGATTATTTGGGATGCCAAAACAAATTTTATGTCAAAATATTTTTTTATGAATTTTAATTCGAATGCCTAATACCATTATTTGAGTTTCTAAATATATGCAGTATTTTTTTTATATAGCAAAGTTCATTAAGATTTTGAAAATTGCACCTATGGCTTCCATTGGTTGCTTACATCATAAGTCCCGCCCTTTGATTTCGTCAAACATACAATTAAATTATAATTTCAACACTTTCCACTGGTTATTAAATTTACGCTTTTAAAAATTAAATGCACTATTTACCAAATATAACTAGAATTTTAACAAAATAATTTAAACAAAATAAAAATGCAAAAAAAAAAATAAAAAATAAAATCAACAGGATTCGAACCCTAGTTTGCAAGTTAACTTATATTATTAAGCGCATGACGAATCCAACCACGCCACGAGAGTTATTGTTGTGATATGTTACACAACGTATTAAATAGTTAACATATTTTAGTTAAAAACACAAAAAATGCGTTATTTTCCGAAAACATAATCTGATCAAAAATTCCTGTCGTACTATTCCGGTTCACACCAATGTACATTACTTAGAATTTTTTCAGATTTTTAGTTTAAACCATCTGGGCTACAGGGTGTGGGACAAAATTTTTTTTGCACAATTTTGGCAAAAATCGCATCAAAATAATTTATTTTGCAAAAATAAAATTTTGATCGTTAATCCACGTACTAAGGGCTTTCATTTGATACCCTACTCAGAATTTAAAAAAAATATTTTTTTTTTCGATGAGCACATATTTGTTTATATTTTTAGAGGGATATGTTTTTTAGATGTTTTAGTATTTTTCCTATGTGCGGGTCAACGAGTTGTATAAGCATGCCAAATTTCAACTCTCTAGGTTTAGCCGTTTGGCTACAATTTTGACCGAACAGACAGACAGACAGACAGACAGACAGACAGACTGACAGACAGACGACAAAATGACGGTATAAGGGTTTTTTGGTCATACCTACAAAACCCTAAAAAAGGCTATTAAATTACAAAAAATACATAGATATATTTTAAAGCATAAATAAGAGCAATATAGAGCAATTGGTTGCAAAGAAGCAATGCTAAACTTCTCATTAAAATTTGTTTATGATTTTTTCCCCATAATAATTATCTTTGGCTGTTTTTTTATACCTAGCATTTCTATTATATGTTTCATTTGTGTATTTTAAATAATTTTGTTATTTTGTTAATAAATAGATAATTTTCATATTTTAAATTTCGTATGCGGCCCGCAGGAAATTTTTAAATTTCTACTTGGCCCGTAGTAAAAAAAGGTTGCTCATCCCTGTTATAGACCATGTAGAATCAAGCAAATTTCTAATTTAATGTTATACATTATCTTACATAGAAAAAGTTGTGCATTGAGTAATATAACTGCAACAAGCCTGTATAATCTTGATTAAAAAATAAAAGAATAAATTCGTAGAAAGAAGTTTGAAAGATCGGAAACAGCGGTACGTGGGTGTTAAGAGGAAATGAAAAAGATATGACAAGAAGAATGTAAATCTGTTTTTAAAACTTGCGAACACTTGCGCGAATATAATGTTAATGGAGATTATTTTGAAAAAATTGATGTGAAGTGTGAATTTTCACATATATCAGGGTTTTTAAGGTATTTAATAAGTGTAAAGTACCATTCATTGATCGTGTTTTAATATATAGTACTTAATTCATATTGTTAATGCTAACGCGTAAGAATGTTTTTTTCTACACAAATGCGTAAGAAACTATTTAACGCATAATGTTAAAAGTTTGTAAACTTCATACTTTTAACATTAACATTAAAACACTGACAACTGTCAAAATGAAGGAATATAGTATACTTGAAATTCGAATAAGACTTGTGGTATCAGCTTGTGATATAATTATTAGTAAAAATGTTGAAACTAATATAGATGTGAAGTGAGAATTTTTATACATTTCTGGTTTTCGCAGATATACAGTGATAAATTTCAAAATAGACGAATATATTATACAGCAAATTGTAAAAAGACTTGTGGCTGCAGTTTATGATATACGAGGGATGTTTCCTAAATTCTGGGAATTGTGCTATAATTAAATTACGCAGAACTATAGGCAATGTTATTGGTGCCAGACAAGTCTTGACATGTTTATGCAACTATCTAGTGCAATATTGTTCAATCTGATTTAGGTGTTCGACTGATATAGACGCGTTTTCATAGCACTGTTTTTGTAACCATGGAAGACGCAGCAAAATCTCAAAGAGCAATAATTTTCTTTTTGTGGAAAGAAGGTGTGAAAACATCAGAAATTATTCAGCGTCTGCAAGGAATATTTGGTGAGTCTGTAGAATCCAAAAGTACTGTTTATCGGTGGATCGATCGTTTTAAAACCGGTAGAACATCACTAGAAGACGGTGGATTGAGGAGACACCGAAAAAGTTCTTTGAGGAGGGCTTAAAAAATAAGTTTATCGTTGGGATAAATGTATTCAATGGAGATTATGTTGAAAAACTACATTGTAATATTGACGAAAATTAACAAAATAATAAAAATTATAGCTAAATTCCCAGAACTTTGGAAACATCTCTCGTACTAATTAGTAAATATGTTGGAACTAATAAAAAATTGGTGTGAAGTGTGAATTTTGACATATTTCAGTGTTTCTCAGGTATCTAATACCCAAGTTAAAGCAGCATGTTATATGTGTGGAACATTCTTTTTTTTTGACCTAATCAAGTCTAAAGGTTTGTTCGTTTGTGTTGCACCAGACTTGTCCAGGACAAGAGCAGCTGACGTCACTATATAAGATAGCATTGGTGGGGGAAGCTGTGGTGTAGTTCAGTGTAGGTTGGGCAACACAAACGAACATACCTAAAATAAACAATATTTTGAAAATAATTTATCGTATGTATATATACTTTTTATAAGCTTTTAGTGGGACCAGCATACATTCATTGTTGCATTAACATTTTGCGTTGGATCCTACATAATTTGCTATATACTATCGGAAGGTGCCTCAATCGGAGTGGAAAAAGTTGGTTCAAAAGTGTATTGATCTTCATGGAGAATATTTTGAAAAACAATAAATCCACTTTTGTTGCTAAATAATTGTTTTTGATCTCAAATCCTGAAATATAAAAGGCAACCCTCGTATAATAAATAAGAGACTCTCAATCACCGATCCCTGCAGAACCCCTATGTTTATCGTTTTAAGATCTGAAATTGTCACCAAGCATTACTACTTGTTGCCTATCTCTCAAGTAACTCCGAATTAGCATTAGTGTGTTCCTCTAATATGCGAGCTTTTCGTCAAGTATTGTATGTGAAATAGAGTCAAATGTTTTAGATAGGTCGCAATAAGCTTTTACTTTAATTAAATTTGTTTTTATTTAAAATTATTATTTAACTGTAAAATAAAATGTAAATGACATGAAGATTGTCGGAAATAGTAGAGATATATTTTTCCTAAAACATCGGATGTGAATAAGCTTGTTATCTGCAATAATGGTTTGTATGTGATGTGATTATGTTAACAAAATTGAGTCTATAAATAGAATTAACAAGTGTTGTGTGTCTGGTGATTCATTTTCTAGCGAAGTACATTTTGGGAAGTCTCCCATCCTTTTAAATTAGATGATCTTTGGTAATAGCGTCACATGTCGTTCAAGGGGACATTAAATGAGGCGGCAAAGCTTACTTCTTTGTTTTCATTATGAATCAAACATGTGAATGAATGAACAGTGCGCAGAATCAATTGTTTATTTTGATGTTTTATATTATAATGTAACTTAACAGGTAAATAGATAGTTTCTAACAGTTAAGAAATACGTAAAAATTAAGATTTAATAATTTTAAATACCAGTACACATACCACTTTCTTAATTAACCCCCAGTTTAACCACCAGAAATTACAAGTTTCTTATAAAAAACTAACAGACTGAAATAAAATGGATAACAATCATGAATTAAATTTTGCACCGAATTTTTATTTATCTAAAACGATAATTTTAAAATATACTTGACAGAGGAGTTCGTGTATTTTCGGTGAAACATAGTTAATATAGAATTCATAAATAAATAAAACACTTGGTTATTTTCACAAATATAAGTTTAATATTACTCTATATAGTCCAGGGCGGATCTGTAAAAATACTACGTCATGTGGATGTTGAGAGGGGGCACGCTAATTTTTGCAGAAATTGCTTCGAAATAACTCACATAACAATAATTGAGTTATCCTCCCCGCCAAAAAGTTCGGGAACATTGTTTAAAAATTGAAAATGTTAAAAAATTAAGAAAAAAATCATTTTTTTTCTTCTTTTTGAGCCCATAGCTGTGAAATTATTCATTTCTGAGAAAAGTTATGAGGAAATAAAAGTTTCGTAATTAATTTTCCTACAAGATAGGATTATTTAGAAATTTCAAAAATTGTTAAACTTTCTGCAAAATAACAATAACTGCTGAAAAAAACACTAAAAAACATGTGTTTGCATTTTACTTTTTTTAATGACTTGTATTGTACTTAGGATCTCCAAATTTCACCCTGTAAAACTTTATGATATGATAAAACAACACTGTAAATTTCATTAGGATCGGTTCGATAGGTTTTGCAAAATAATTTTGCAATCCAGGATTTGCAAAAAAAAATTGCAATTTTGCAAAATATTGCAGGACGCAAAGTAAAGCAGATAGAAGGTTGAATTTTTTTTTACATATAGGAGAATACTTCACCTTTCATTTGCAATTTGCAGAATTGAAATCGGTTAATTAGGACGGCGTTGGGAATTTTTTAAAACAATGTTAAAAAATTTTCGTTATAAACAAATTGAATATCTTTGCAACTACACAACCAAAATTAACTTATAAAAGCTCATTGGAAAGGTCTTTGAAAGTCGCTTTAAAAAAAAAAAAAAAGTGAGGTTATATCAATTTGTTTCCGAGATACACGTCTTCAAAGTTGAGCGTCATTTGCAATAAAGTTATAAACAATAAAAAATAAACTAATTGAAATAAGCTCACTTTTTTTTAAAAGCGTCTTTCAAAGACCTTTCCAATGAGCTTTTATAAGTTAATTTTGGTTTTGTAGTTGCAAAGATATTCAATTTGTTTATAACAAAAAAATTTTAACATTCTTTTAAAAAATTCCCAACGCCGTCCTAATTAACCGATTTCAATTCTGCAAATTGCAAATGAAAGGTGAAGTGTTCTTCTATATGTAAAAAAATTTTCAACCTTCTATCTGCTTTACTTTGCGTCCTGCAATATTTTGCAAAATTGCAATTTTTTTTTGCAAATCCTGGATTGCAAAATTATTTTGCAAAACCTATCGAACCGATCCTAATGAAATTTACAGTGTTGTTTTATCATATCATAAAGTTTTACAGGGTGAAATTTGGAGATCCTAAGTACAATACAAGTCATTAAAAAAAGTAAAATGCAAACACATGTTTTTTAGTGTTTTTTTCAGCAGTTATTGCTATTTTGCAGAAAGTTTAACAATTTTTGAAATTTCTAAATAATCCTATCTTGTAGGAAATTTAATTACGAAACGTTTATTTCCTCATAACTTTTCTCAGAAATGAATAATTTCACAGCTATGGGCTCAAAAAGAAGAAAAAAAAAATGATTTTTTTCTTAATTTTTTAATATTTTCAATTTTTAAACAATGTTCCCGAACTTTTTGGCGGGGAGGATAACTCAATTATTGTTATGTGAGTTATTTCGAAGCAATTTCTGCAAAAATTAGCGTGCCCCCTCTCAACATCCATCTCAGAACAGATCCGCCCTGGACTAATACGCATTTCGGCAGTGACGCCATCGACAGGAGTTCAATTTACAAAGGATAATTTTGATTGTAGAAAAAATTGTTCTATAAATGTTATCTCACAATAACTTAATAATACCTGGTGATTAATATTGTTTGACCGCAAAATGCACAATTTTTATTTCATTATGTCTAAAATTTTATTCCCGAGACTGAATTTTGTGCGAAATATCACTTCTGCGCTTGAGCAAGTAACATGCGTTTCCATGACGACGTACCATCCATTTCTTTTATAACCTATTGTTTAACATCTGTATACTTTAATATCAATATTTAGTTTTCTGTATCTTTATTTATCAACAATTATGTTAAAAATTGTGCTCCCGAGTTCGTTATCAGGTGTGTATATTGAATAATCTTTTAAATAAAATGTCAAATTATACATACATATGTATGTATGTATTATAGGTCAGTCGGTCAGTCAACGCACTTCGTCATTTTGCGTCATAACTTCAATGACAAACTTAGCGGCATAAAAATAACGAAATCGATTTTTTTTTGCATTTGAATTATATACTAATATTGCCTTTCACTCTTTTATTTTACTAATACATGCCTATTGAAGTCATATTTAGTTTGCGTTCGACAGTCATTTTGAAGTTTTCCAAATTTTAAAAGTTTTTATTTAATATAGGGACATTTGTATTGGTATGGTTTGTCTCAGGCTTTAGTAGAATGACTTGACTCCAACACTGCGGGGGTTTTATTTTGTTATGTGAAAGATCCGGATTAAATCAAATTTTGTAGAAAGCTGTACTACCTAAGAAAATGTTTAATATAAAAAAAAAATAATAATAATAATAAGTATTACCCTGTTTTACTACCCTTATAATCCTCTTTAAATCCCACTCGCTATGAAGGTCAGATTAAGTCATCCTCTTGTAAGTTGAGACAAACTATATCGCTAAATTTTATTATGTTTACATTTGCGGACATTTTATAATACGTTCTGATCTGTTTTGATACTTGTGTTCACATATCTAACTTATAGTAATTTCTAAAAACCTTTTGTATTTAGTTTGTTGTTTATTTAGAAGTTTTGTGTTTAGCTAAAATAAAAACAAAAAATTAAAGTTTAAACCAATTATTCATTGGTTTTATAAAAACATTAACTACAGAAGATATTATTTTTATAAAAATTATGAAGATATTATCTATATTAAAATCAAAATTTATAAAAATAAAAAATTAATGAATAAAAGATAAATAAAATACATAAATACGATAAATAAAGTTACAAAAAATAACTTAAACGACTATGATAAATAACCTGAAATATTGCCTCACGGGTTAAGGAAAGAGATTGAAAAAATCGTCGGTGCTGTATAGGTAATTCTGTCAGGATCGATCTTACTTTTTTTAAATATATCAGGTTTTAGTTCCCTGACTGAAATAAGTAGATGATTGTAAAAGAGAGCATATACATACCGCCCCAAAAGACTAATTTTGGGGCGGCGGATATTTAACTTTTCTCTAGTGTCATATACGAGTATCTAAGTATCTGAATAGGTAGGGTATTTAGCAGGGTTCTCTTTCACAAACATAAGACCAGCATAAATAAACAAGCTGAACATGACTTTGTTATCAACAAATAACTGTCTACAAGGTGTTCTATGTGGAACATTATTAATATGTCTAAGAACACATTTTTGCAATCCATGGATTCTATTAAGGGTGCTGCTCACTTCCCATAGTAATTTGCCATATTCTAATTTTGCCTGCAAATTAGTGAAATAAAATAGTCTTAAGTGTCATGTGAGACAGATAATTTCAGGCGACAAAGAGCGACAACTTGTCAATATGGCAATGCTAGTTCAACTGACTCTATATAAAAACCCTAAAATTTTACCGAATCACCGTATTGGATGGATTGATGGGTGCATCGGTTTAAACTGAAAATTAGTTTTTGTGTTTTGCTTACATTTAACGTAAGCCTATTGGCAATGAACCATTATTCGGATTTGGCTAATGTATGTTCAGATATTTGTGGTTGCTCATCCACAGAAGAAGTATTGTTAAGCAAAGTCGTGGCATCAGCTTATAAGATGGTCTTGATGAGTTATCCGATTTTACAAAATCTGGTAGGTCATTGATGTAAAGAATGAATAACAGAGGTCAAAGTATCGTGCCCTGACCTATACCAAATTTTATGCAGCTCGTGGCAGAAGTAGCACCGTTGTGTGAAACAAATTGTTGTCTGTCAGACAGGACTTTAACAGACAGTGCCGCGAATTCTGTAGCGCTCGAGCTTATGAAAAAGAAGATCGTGTGTCACGCAATCAAATACTTTTGATAAATCGCAGAAAATGGCTTGAGTTGAAGTGAATTGTTCGAAGCCATTATGTGAATTGTCTAGGTCTAGCGCGCTTGCCCCGGCTCGGATAAGAAATAATTAAAAAAAAAACTTTGTTTAGACGGGATTTTAGTAAAATAAAAAAAATAAAAAATAAAAAAGTTGTAACTATCCCTAGGGTAGTAAATGAGAACTATTTTTATTTAGATTAACAGATGACAAGTAATTTACAAAATATTGTTCATTTTAAAAACAGCAAAAAATATTGTTTCAGAAATTCAGTATTCGTAGTTTCTGTTGTCCGCCATCACATAACAAAATACCTACGAAATCCTAAAATATGTGATAATTCACACGACAATTTTTTTTTAAAGTATCAGTATTATTTTTATAATGCTAAAATAAATTATGAAAGTAAAATAACAATTGTAATCGTGCTATATCATTGAGTTTTTTAGCGATTACTTATTTTTACTTCATTACTTTAAAAACACTTCAACAATGCATTATAATTTGTTGAAAGTTTATAGTTTTATTGTAACATATTCTTACTTGTAAAACATATGTATATTGAAATTCACAAGAGCAATAGAAAATGTAACCATTGTTTATTGTTTCAGTATTGGAATGAACTAAAACATCAAGCACATAAGCATTCCAGTTCAACATACATAGAAACTGAAAACTATAAGCATGATCCCGTTCATCTTCGTATTAGTGCATCGTGTGGGCATGGACTAGAGCTAACACCACGTCCAGAAACATATCCTAAAGAGTTTGACAAATCACTGCTTACGATCGGTACAACAAACACTAAAAATTCAACTGACAACAAGAAAAAAGTTAATTTTCAAGAGAAAAAAATTATTTTTGAAGAAAAAGTGAATGAAATCGTGCCTAAAAGTGTCACAGTTAACACAATTGAAATGAAAAGAGAGTTAAGTAGCATAAAAGAAATAAGTAGTTCTTCTAAAGATATTCAAATATCAACGCTATTAAAAAACTCTAATTTTGTTAGTAGTTCTTTAAATTTAAATAGTGAAGTACCTGGACAAATTTTAGAAAAAAGTATTAGTGTAAATAGTTTAACATTAGTTGGACAAAGTGAAGAACCAATTAAATTTATAGATGAAACTGTAGATGAAATGTACGATAGAAGTCACATGAACCCGGAGTGGAAGAATGAAATAATAGAAGAACTAATTGGCAGTTTAAAAAAGAGTTGTTTTACTTCTAACGAAACAGGAATAAACAACACCACCCCCTCAAATTCTCCAGACAAAAGCCTCCCAGACAAAACAATAGAAATGGCCCAAGCTATCAACACAAAAATCGATCTAAAAATTTCCAAACCAGCCGTTTTACCAAGAAATCAAATAGAAACAAAAGTCTTCAAAAAACCACCAGATGTCCCTGCTAAACCCGTCAAAGATGCATCCCGTAAACCAGCAGTACCACCCCGAAATTTCACCACAAAAATAACAAGAGGCCGCTTGGATAAAAGTCACAGTACACCTGCTTACGATACTTCACAGGAAACGGAAAAACCAGAACCAACTAGGACACCAGAAATATTAGTAACAGCACCAGAATCATACGATTACAACACAATAAGCGAATTTGAGGATAAAGTGGAACATTCATATACACAAATAGAGTACCATGTACTCCCACAAGGCTGTGAAACAACTCCAGTTGTTGAAACAATAAACTCAGCATTAGATATTAGAGGTTCTTTTAAATACGGTGAAAATATAGATCATTATTACCAACAGAAGAGCGATGAAACAAAACCACTAAAAAACAGTTACGATATTGAGGAGAGGAGAAAATCACATCAATCACCAAAGTTGGGGTCAAAGTTTACGAAAGATTCTCCACCAGAACCTCCTCCGAGAACTATTTATATGCAGAGTGAGAAGAAATCAAGTTTTGAACCTAAAAATGTATCGACACCTATTACTAAACCAGCTCCTATGGATTTTCCTAGTGTTGATAATCATAAAAGTACTCCGGAAGTTACAAAAGCTAATTCGGAAACAAAGATATCACCAACTAATTCTGTGGTTCGTGCAATGATATATTCGAATAAGAGTAAATCTGGAAAGAAGAAAAGTGCCCTGCTGGCAAGTAAGTATATACATTTTATATTATTTTGCTTGAAAATATTTGCTTGTTTCATTTTTAACTTACGTAATGGTATGAATTCAACGTGTCATTATTTAATAATGACACTGATGCTGTAACTTAATTTAATTAAGGAAACGTACATTTCAACCCTTTTTCCATTCAATACAGGGCGTTTTTTAAAGGATGTACTTTTATAATAGATACGTTCTCCTATGTGCCGCTTCAAAATATTCTGAACTGGGCACTTCCATATTAGCAGCCATTTTCTGTTATATTACATTTTTACATGTTACAGAGAAATTTTGTATTTGTGTTTGTATAGTCCGTCGAAGCAAACAAAGTCCCTGGGTAGGCGTGTCTTAGCGCTCTATGCGTTCTCAAGTACACTCAACGGCATATTAAACTCGCGCGAAATTCTATATATGTGTGAACTATTATATATAAATATTAATAATAGTTATAAATACAAATCAATTTTGATTTATAAATTCAAATCAACTTGAATTATATCAAACACAAATACTAAAGCACATATTATACAAATAAAGCGTAAAATCAGTACTTATCAGTTCTGTGTTATACACATTCCGGACTATACACATTCCTTAAGGTGGTTCCTAATTGGACAGACGGAAACCCGCCTAAAAATTTTCAAATTAGTTCACATATTATCCGGGGTTCTTGTTTGCTTCGTGGCACTATATTTTAATTTGTTTTTAATAAAACAGAACGGAATAATTGTTTATACTTTTTTTCAAGACCTAAATTCGTAGAGGCACAGTATTCAAAATATCTATCATATATTCTGTTATCCTTCCTCACTATTATTATTTTATTTTCATTTATCATGAATAATAAAACTTAGAATAAGATGAATAAAAAGAATTCTTGACCGTATTTTGTAGATAAATATATAACTGTTTTCTTGGGTTTCGGTCGATAATCGACCGAATATCGACCGAAACCCAAGAAAACACCTATATATTTAGAATAAGATGTTTGTTATTTGATTTTATTAAAATATGTTAGGTTATGTTAGTGTTATGATCTTTTTAAAACGCTTAAATTTTTTTACAAAAATCTACATCTAACATTTTTAAAATTTACGATTTTATTAAAAGATTTATTCTAATAAAATTATTAGTAATAAAAATAAATGAAAGTCTCTAATATAACATCTTTTCAACTGTGTCGAATATGTTTTCTTCGACATCCATTTTGGCTCTAATCGCTTTATAATGTACGCAATCAAGCTTCGAGATACCATAACTCCTCCTCCAGAAATCCATTTCTACAGCAGTGAATCTCGCTATATTACTTCAAAGATTACTTTACAAGTAAAAAAGTAGTTGATATCAGATTAGTAGGGCACATTAATTTATTTTAAAAATGTAAATTTCATTGCAGAAAGAAGAAAAGTATCTGTAAAAGATTTAAGTCCATGTGATATCCAGGGATATTTGTATCAAAGACTGAGGAATAAGCATACAACAAATGGACATTGGGAAAAACGATGGTTTGTCTTAACTGGAAGCTCTCTGTACGGTTTCAAACACAAAGATGTAAGTTAACAAATACCTAAGTTCTGTGTACATCATATCTAACTTAATGTTTTATTTATAGGCTTCGAAAGCAGAGTGCTTAATATTTTTAACAGGTTATACTGTTGCAGTAGCTCTTGAAGTAAGTATTTGATAAATTAAATGCGACACGAAGTTCTAACGATTTTCATAACAAACAGGTTTAAATCTGCGTTCAGAGCTATTAAATTAGTAGACTGTAGATAACAAGTTTGTCATATGGTCAGGCAAGCAACCGTTCAGACCTCTAAATTTAATACGTTGTACATTGCCGATTGTGGATGGTTTCCTAAACTTTGTAGTTAGTGAGTTGTTTTAATTTAACAGATATATAAACACATTGGCTATCTCAGTCTATATCGGGGAAAACGTTTACATTGTATGCCTTTACATAACCTAACAAAATGTTATCGTGCCGATTACAACAAATCTCGCCCAAAATTACAAAGACGAACAGTAAATATGATCAATTTATGTAATTAGGTTAGGTTTAGTTAGGCAGCAGAATCAGGAAAACGATAATAGATAATAAACATTTTACGAAGTCACCGTAGTTGGTTTAAAGACGCACAGATATCGTACTATTCGTAACTCACTAATTTCCTTAAGCTGTAAACACTGCCTGGAATGTTAAAACTATCTATTAAACATATCCACAGCCTACAATGCAATTATAGAAAATAAAAAACCCATGTTGCACAGAAATTAAATTTTTATAAATTTTAACAAAGTTGGTTTATTTTCACTAACAAGGAAGTAAAATTACAAAAGAAAGACAAAAATAAATAAAAAGTCATTCAAGTTTTTAGTTATAGGGTGGGACTTAAACAGCCCGTTTTTCTTTTTCTTTTTTTTTTTGTTTGGGATACAAATTTAGTCATCGTCAGTCAAACCTATACTGACAAATTTAATGTAGATCACTCAAACAAACCAGTGTGACATCTGTTGGTGAAAGTACTAACTAGTTTAAATAGGCGGGATTACTTTTAAACCTTTGTTCTGGTGGCACTTGTAATTTTTCGACGTGGTATAAATAATATCACACCATGCATATTTATCAAAAAGGTGGGACACTTTTAGCTCTGTCATGCATCAAAGAGTTAAATAGATTGATTTCAAATTAATAAATATTTTGGCCTATTCGAAAAGTAGTCAGTTTAGTAAATTTAATAGTAGAGTTCATTTATTTTCATGGTGCGGAACTAGATTGTATTTTTTATGTTATCTGTCTATATCTCAAATATTAAGTGATTTTTTAATGTTGGTTAACCTGCTTAAAATGAGCACCTGTTTACATAGGCATAGTAGGACCGGTTTAAATGTCCTCTGACCTCGTGGTTTTTATATCTATGGTCAGCAGTCTAGAAACGGATAACTTACCTTCTTTGCCCCCCTGCGCCTATCTACACTTTGGGAACCTATTATTATTTATTCTATTTATTTATTAACTTGTGCAAGATATATCAGTTTAAATTTGAAATGTCAAATCTGAATATGAATTGTCAGTCATTGTCAAGCTCTAATTAAACCGACATTTTAAACTGACAAGCGACTTAACTCAATAAAGAAAGTATCTACGAAAGTATGTATTTACGAAACTATGCATAATCGGACTACCGTACATTTCTTTTATAACCTATTGTTTAACATCTGTTTAGTTTAATATCAATATTTAGTTTTCTGCATCTTCATTTATTGAATAATATTTTAAAAAATCAGCTGCGGCCACCACAGGACCGACCGCCATCACAAAGTATTTGTTTAATTTATGCTGCTTTATCAAAAAATGTCTCAAATAAAAGTTGTTAGTTATTGCTTTTATATTAACTTTTGTTAAATAAATTTTTTCGAAATATTTCTCTGTTGTGAAATATTCGCAATAATCTTAAAACCGACACGAGTAAACTCCCATTTCTAGCTAACCGATTTTTACCAACAGTTGATCAACTCGTGCCAATGATGTCAAATGCTTAAATATGAAGTTTCATAAAAATCCTTTTATGGCTGGTTGCTAAAGTAAGAATTATCCCTAACTCAAGTTAAAATCATGTGTTTTTGTATGTTGTAGCATACAAAAACAAATGATTTTAACTTGAGTTAGAGAAAACTCATACGTTAGCAACCCGCCATTAGTCGAATTTGCTCTGCACGTGAACAAGGACCGATAGTCAGACCGACAGACAGACAGACGGACAGACCGACAGACATCATGCTAAAAATAGTCAAAACGTTATGTAGGGACCTCAATTCGTGGAGATCCATCGAAATGAAAAAATATTGCGATGAAGCGGCCAAGACAAACAATATTGATCACCCGATATTATAGTTTGTAGAGTTTAATTGCCTCTCTATAAAATTTTAAATTGCTTAATCGTTAGAACTTTGTGTTTTACTTTCTGCGTTTTATAATGTATATACTAATATAAATTATTTATTATTAGGTCAGATCTAGATCTCACGCATTTAAAGTATACTACGCAGGAACGGCGTTCTACTTCTCTGCAGAAAATGCAGAAACAATGACTACCTGGGTCGAATTAATAACATCAGCAACACACCTCTCCGATAACCTGAAACCACCAGACGTATTATTCTCAGAGACTGATGAATCAGATGCTGAAAAACCAAAATCAGAAGGAAAAGATAAAACAGAATCATCTAGAAAATTTGATTCTCTAAAAAAGAAACTAACTTCAAAGAAAAGTAGTGATAGTACAAATCACAGTGAAAGTACTAGTTTAGACAGAAAATATTTGCGATTTTTTAATAATTCCAGTTTAAAATCATCAAAAAATCAAGTACCACTTCCAACACCACAATTTAGATCATATAGAAAAGTAGTTCCACCAAATTTAGTTGTTAATCAAACCGTACCATCACCAATAGTAGTGCCAAACTCACCAAAAATAACACCAAAACCAGAAACACCAAAAGAAGCACAAAATGTAAGTGGGTCTAATTTACATTTAGACACTGAAGCTGATGCATCCAATGCAAATGCTGCTTCAAATGCAAACAAGTTAAAACCAAAGCCAATAAACTATATGCATGCTTCAAATCCGAGTTTATGTGACACCAATGATTATAGAATACAAAATTTTTATCACAGAACACGACAATTCACACAGAGAAGTGAAAATTTAGCGGGTTTTATTACTTTAGAACAGTTCATGTTGAATAGACAAGAGGAAGATAAGGTGCATAGTCAAATTTTGGGTAGAATTGATGATGTACAAATTAATCCAAACACTATTCAACCCGATGTTGTATACGGAGAGGTTCCTTACAATGATAATCGAAAGAAGGACCACCGAAAATACTCGGACTGTTCTGTTAAAAGTGATTGTAGAAAATACTCGCATTCCAGAACCAACTCAGATGTACAAACAGACATTCATTACGATGACAATAAATATAAACATAGAAAACATAGCAGTGATGAAACACATAAAGCAAATATACAGTCAAGAACATTACCGAAAACAGAAAAATTGTCCATTGATGTACAAAATAGATCACTGCCGAGACCAAATGACAAGAGGCATGATAATTATAGTCCGTGTGAAGAAAAATCAGAATTAGTTTCCGATGTTAAGGTTTCCGAACCATATGAATTACTGTATGCAGATAAAAAGTCTCTAAGAATGCAAAAGATGAGCGAATCAAAATATGAAGCTAGAAATTTTAAAGAACGCTCGTACGAGTTAATATATTGTCCACAGAAGGTGAATGATGTACAATTTGCTCAAAATCGTGCTTTGGATGGTCAGAAAAAATACGACAGTAGAAAAGCAAGTAAGTTGACCCGTCAACATAGTTTAAATTCGTCTGATAAAAAAGATAAAATATTTAATCGCGGCGAATCTCCGGAAAAATTTTGGTTGGATTCTTTAAGACGTAGTGATAAGGTTTCTGATAAAGGTAACGCGAAAGTTAAACTAAAATCTGTTACGCAATATACTCCTATGTGTTTGCCACTAACACCTGATCAAAAAGGGAAATTGAACCCTAAATTTGCTTTTGAATTAAATTTAGATGAAAAATCTAGCAAGAGTGGGAAATTGCTGAAAAGTTTCTTTGGTAAACAATCAGATGAAAAGAGAGAGAAAACATTGCTGGGATCTCCAAGGCTACATCGAGCGCTGTTCCGGAAGCACAACAATCAGGAGTTGGACTGGTCATCGGAGGCTCCACAAGTAAGTGATTTATTATCGTGAACTTAGATGTTTTTTGTGTCTTTTGTGAATGTTTATATTCTTCTGTGTTTGACCTTGTTAACTTGTGTGTCATTTTTACAGGTTGTTCCTTTTTCTACTAATTTAACACCTCCAAATTCCCATACAGGGCTTTCTAATTCTCCATCTAATAGTATTATAAATTCACCTCCTCCTGATTATCCTGGTCTTGAATATCCACCCGTTTTTGAACCAGAAACTTATTCACTAGCTAACCCATCTTGTAGTTTAACTTTGCTCAGAAAACAGCAAAAATAATTGCTTTTAGTATTAAATTCCTTCTTCTAGCTTCATGAAATAATTTGCTAAAAAAATAATGGTTCTTAAGGTCTTATTCCACAATTAATATTAGCTATTTTTATTAATAACTTTGTTATAAATCTTCATGTTGTTCTTTATTTTAACTATTCGGACTAATACATTTAAAACTTGTAGTAGAAATATCAGTGCGTTTCATTACGTGTTCATTTCTTCTACTGCAACTTGTACCCTTTTTAGTATAAAATCCAACTGTAAATACAGAAATACTCTTTTGATGTCTCTCTATATTGATACTTGTAATGTAATAGGTTGAGTCACAAGTGCTGTCAGTAAAATATGTTAAGACTGAATCGGAAATTAAGATTAATCAAAATATAGAGTGAATTGTTAAGTAAGACGTTGTTATTGACGTATATATTCTATAGTTGTATAAGTTTAATATTTTTGATTTACATTAAAAGCAATAAACGGAATATGTATAAGGGGTTAGTAGATTATATTTTTTATTATTCTCAGTGCGTAGTATACAGTAGCTCCTCGCAATAACGACTACTCGCTTAATGTTAATTCGTTTAACGGTGCTATTAAATTATGCGCCCTCGTTATTTTAGCAGATTTTCGGCAATATGCACTAAACATACCCGAGAAGTACGCCGGACGTCATATTCTCTTTTGAGCTTCACTCTGCTTATCTGTTTGCATCATTCGTGCAATTTGCGTTTAACTTCGTTGCAGTATTAATTTACGCATAAAAAATAAAAATGTAATGCACTTGCGGAGGTCCGATTCCTAACCTGCCGTTATTGCAAGATGCTACCGTACTTGTTATAACTTAGATTACAAAACGGAGGAATATTTCAATTTTTAAAAGAAGTTCGTTCAAGGCCATATGACTGATATTATAATTAATGTACTGATGTGTTTCTCTCTCAGTCCCTCTGGCAGTCCGTAAAACAATTACAAGTGCGCATTGTGTCTATCAGCTTTGTTCATTTTTTATGCGTAGTTACGACAAACGTGCATATTCATTGTTCGTGTTTTGTTAGAATTCACTGTGTGAGTTTGTCTTTCTAGCGTTACTCTAATGCCCAGTTGTATAACAGTCTTGAAACCAGATAAACTCGATATAAAACACAAAAGTAAATTGGGTTGTTAGGCAATTTTGTGTTTTATATCGAATTTTAGCTTACTTCTAGCTTAAGACTTTTACGCAGTCGGACATAAGTGAACTAATGGCGTGATACCTTTTAGGCGGGGCTAAACTTTAACAACAAATACTTTATAAATGACCTTGAGCGGACACTTTTAAAAATTGTTTAATTTAGATGGCCGTATGTTTTTTTTTTTAATTCACAGAACAGAAGGTCCATTAATAGATTTTAGCAGACCTGATTTTTTGAGCATGTTAAAGTACATTCGAGTGTTAATTTATAAGCAGTTTCCTTTCTTTGGAGACGTGACGTAAATGGAGACAAAAACCTAATGGTTTAAGTACCACAAACTTTAAAGAACATTCCAATGAATTATAATTATTTATATATTTTTCATATACCTAAAATTAGATGATATTTAAAACATATAATTTGCAGAAAGTAATTAATGTTTCGAACAGTGCGAGTAATCGGTTCCAAAAATATCATGCACTGTTAAAAATCGCACTATTTGAAGTATTATATTTATCGATTTTATTATAAATGGTGCAATAAAGTTTACTGAAAGCATGAAAAACTGGAATTTTATGTACTTACTCAGTTTTATTAAATTATGATGTCTGATAGAAAAGATTTAATCCATTTCTTTAATAGATGCAAGTCAATATAAAAACTATAAAATATAGTTGTTGGTTTCAACAACAAAACATAAAACTAAAGCTCACTTTGACAATACAGATCAAATGAACAAAATTTTAATTGTAACCTTTTTATTGTTACATTTAATAGACGATAATCAAAGTGACGTCAGCAACACTAGCGCCAGTGTGTTTTTGCTCAACTAATCTTGCAAATATTTCATTTTCATTTATGAATCAGTGCCGGAGTTATTCATTATAACGAATAACTTTATTTTAAACGAAGACGGCGTACCGGGTGCGAAATTAAAATATGTTAAAATAGATCATTCTATTCGAGAATTAAAAAGGTGATTAGATGTCGAGTATTACTAAAACTGAAAATAGGGTTTTAATAGAGAGGTTGGTTTAAAGGCACAGCAAATTTTCTATCTCTTCTACGGAAAATTCTTTGACAGTAACATCTTTATGTTCAGATATTTGTCCTTCAAGACATGGGAATCTTGAATATTCCAGTTTTGTTTTGTTTATGAATTTTTTTAAATAAACACCTACATGTTGTATTGCTGTGTGTTTGGGATTACATAGTTGTCCAGGTGTCTATTCAAAATATTAAGCGACTAAAGTTTGCAATTTTTTCCCAAAGTTAACGATTGAATCTTTGAGTGACATCTTTTTGTGTAGTCAAGAACTAACAGAGTAAAGATTTACATTATACTTTTCACAACACTTTCAAACTTCTGACATCATTCAAACTATTAAAATTTTAATTTTTGAATTTACGTTAATAATAGTTATTATGGCAAGTAACATAGTAATAAGTCTGTTTGCCATTTCTAAATAGTTTGAAGGAACAATATGATATTTTTATTTTATCCATTATTGTTTTTCATTTTCATCTGGCAAAAAACGGAAAAACTAGCAATTAAAAATGTGGCTGTAATGGTTCCAATTTGCAGCAAAACAATACATCAATATGGATTTTGAAACAAAATGTTAATGATTACTTAGTTTTCATTAAATAAATACTAAAGATATTTCGATTCTCATATTATTTAAAAACTTATAAATATATCTTCGAACATTATTCTATAATATAAGGTATCAGAACTGTATATATTAGTATATATTTTTTACTCCTAAATTGAAAATATTCATAAAATTAAGTAACAAAAGTAATGACACATGTATTTTAAATTGCTAAAAAATTCCTAAGGAAACCGTTGTCAGATGGCAGCACATGTATGTGACGTCACACTTATATCATCTATTGACACCCAGTTGTGACTTATCATAAAGAAATGGATTAAAAAGTATTGGACCTTCTGTGAGTTCTGTGGCTATCTAATAGAAATTTAAATGCAATACAATTTAATGTAAGGAAATATTACATGTATTACAATATTTATGTGCGATTTATATTTAAAAATACATTAATCCAGTATACACTATTAGTATACTGTATCATCTATATCAGTATCAGACGGGGGGGGGGGGAGTTAGATTTACGCTGATATAATTTATGCTAGAATTATTGCACTGAGATTTATCTATTTCAATCGTTAGGTATAAAAGTTAAAAACTTAAATGGACGTGCTGTTATATTGTTGATACTTTTTATGTAAAATATTTTGATATTATTTGTTGTTATTGACAGACTTTGACTCAACTGACTCAACGTCAGTACCTTATTAAGTAACAAAAAGTAATAAAGAATAACTATATAGCGTTAAAATTCCTACGAGAACCTTGCAATTTATTATAAATGGCTGTGCATTGATGCATATAATAAGGTGTGCAGTAAGTACAATTCCAAAATACAATATTGTACAATTAAAATTTCTTTGTCAAAATTTGAGTTTCTGAGCAGAAAAACAGGCCTTTAGAGACAGAAACTCATTTTTATATTTTTATGTGTAGCAAAATTGTAGCAATTTGTAGTTTCGTTAGTATAGCACTGGGATCCTCAATCCATGCCCGTATGCATCTTGGCGCCCACAGGCTTATTTAGGAGTGTGCCCATTTTGGTATAAATTTTAATATAATAATACTCTCTCCGTCCGGAAATATGATATACATTTACAATTTTAATTAATTAGAATGATTTTATTTATGAAATAGTTACAAATATCTAGTAAAACAAAGAATAATACAAAAAGCTTTAATTTAAGAAGGACGTGGCTGTCTCCACAGCTTGTATGAAACATAATGTTGTTTGTAATCGTCCCTTACGATGAAGTTTTGCCTTACTAATGTATGAAATCTTATAGGAATCCCCTCCTTTTGCAAACATAATAATAATAATAATAACATTTATTTAACCTGTTAAAGTACAGAAATCTTTAGATCATAAATGATACATTGGGTTAGGTTATATGGATTTACATAAGAATAAAAAAATATTACATGATCATTTTACAATAAACAAAATACAATATGTATATATATATATATATATATATATATATATATATATATATATATATATATATATATATATATATATATATATATATATATATATATATATACGAGTAGTAAGAAAAGATTTGAATCTCATAGTATGGAAATTGTATTACAATTAATTATTTAAATATACAGAGACTGAGTAAAAACATTGCTCAATCAAATAATTCTTAAATTTACGTTTAAAAATTTTACAATTAGATATGAGTTTCAAATCTTCAGGTACAGCATTATAAATTTTTGAGCACATATATTGAGGACTATGGCTATATAAATGAGAACTGAGTTTATCCAAGCATAAGTCAAGTTTATTTCTTGTGTTGTAGTTATGGTAGTTTCTATTTTGCAAGAAAAGATCGGGGTGGGCTTTTACAAACATTGAACACTCTAAGATATACAGTGATGGAAGAGTTAATATTTTTAACTCATGAAAAATATTTTTGCATAGGGTTCTAGCTGAATTAAAGGTCAGGATGCGGACAGCTTTTTTCTGTTGTATAAATAATTTATTAGCTTCAGAAGCATTTCCTCAAAACAGTATCCCGTAATTTATAATAGACTGAAATTTTGCAAAATAGACCGACTTTAACGCACTTATAGAAGTAAAATCTCTAAGTCTCTTTAACATATAACAAACTGTAGATAATTTAGGATTGATATAGTCAACGTGGGATGCTCATCGTAAGTTTTGATGAATAACTATACCTAAAAATTTGACAGTTGTTAATTGTGTTAATGACGGCGAGCCAGCTGTACGTATGCGGGAACTACTAGTTAATGGTGCTTGAGGATTGTGGAAATATATAAATGAGGTTTTTCCTTTATTTAAGAGAAGTTTATTATCTTCACACCAATTATTAAAAGTTAAGAAAGAATCATTTGCAGAATGATGTTAAAAAGTTAAGAAGAACATGTTTGCTTTTAGACAAGTTTGCAATGTTAGAAAAACATTATCAAGGGTTTGTTTAATGCATTTTGTGTGCATTCAATTAGTTCGTCGATTGTATTCTGTAAGGCTGTATGTTGTAAGGATTGTATAGTTGAAAAATTATTATTATTATTAAAATCTGCAATTCTTCTTCCTTGCAATTCAATACAATTTTGATCAAAATTCGCCATTTTGTTAGAACAGCGGGTGTCACTTTAATTTGTCTAAAATACGCGTTTTTTTTCCCTGTATATTTTATTCATTTATTATTGGCCATCGGCATAAGACGCCATATTAGCCATTCCCTGTATATTACTTTTGACATATGCAAAACTATTTGGGCGTCATTTGTTTATTAGTTGCCTAGCAACCACTTATTTAGAAATAAAAACAAAAAAAAAAAAGATCAAGATAATCTGACTTTCGTTAATCCCACATTTTTTAAAGTAATGTAAATCATATTTTCGGACGGAGGGAGTACATTTTTGGGCGACCATATCAAAAACAGTTCTTTTTTATCATCTAGTACTAGACGAAAAGTAAATATTTTTCTGTTTAGGCCGATTCACGTACTTTCAAAACCGCTAGATACTAACGTCATCTATGTGTCATTTCTTAAGTTAAATTGACTGTATAGTGTGAATCAGGTATGTTTTATTGCTGGCGGATTCCTTTCACTGCCACCAGTGGTAACACGATTTGCCGTTTTATTGCAAATATGTTTTCACCTCCTTCCCGCTTTTGCTGCGTACTCGTGAAGTCGCAGCGTTAGTAGGATGATACTTTTCGCACTAAAATATAGTTTAGGTTAACCTTTAAAGTTGCCAATTCGAAGATTTAAAAAAATTTCCCTCAGGCCCAGATCACCATGACTTATTACATTTATATATCCAGCGGATATATTTGTAAAACAAAGAAATATATTTTGTTTAAATCATAATGTGCATATCAATTCGCAGACTTCGTTCAACATAAGAAAAACAGGCGGATGTTAGCGGCTCCCATGTGCAGAAACCAAATTTCGTTTATTACGTCATCAACAGTTAGTTTAACACATTTCAGTGGCGTTACTTACTTTGATTAGTTTTTTACTACGTGTATTGTGCGATGTTGTTGTGTATTTCCGATATTATTATTTGTTTCTCGTACGTTGCAAGGTATACCGTGCACTAAAATGAGTAAAAATGTATTTGAAATATATGATTTTGTTTGTTTGGTATCCACAACAATTGTTAAACGTAATTTATGATACCCTGCGTTTTTGTTATGTTGAACGAAATCTACTAAACCAATAGTCGGACCCCTCAAAACACAAAATTTTCAGGAAGGTGAATAAATTTACTATATAAGTTTTATTACTTCATAGATTAATTTCATATTTCTTTAGGGTGAAAAATTCAGAAACTTAAATTGTTGCACCTTACGCGAACAAAGAAACGATTTTTGATTGTTTTTTTACATACTTTTTTCCAGTTAACCCATTTAAACCCAAACGGTCGCAAACGACCATAACAGCGAAAATGGTCATTTTCGCACCATGTCTAAAATCTAATAAAATAAATAAATTTTTATATTTTAAATACAGAAAATCTGTTTTGAATTTTATTTATTACACATATTGTGAAAAAATCTAAATTTTAAGAAAAAATAATTACGGGCATTAAAGAGTACCAAACCTTTAAAAATTGTGGGCTTAAATGGGTTAAACCTTCGCAACTTGGTTGAAAGCAATAAAACGTACCTATTGTTTAACATTTTATTGTTAAATATTTTACTGTTCAATTGAAGTGTTGAAAGTGCTGCAAGTGATATATTAACCTTTTGCACTCCAGCCTAATGACTCATGTAGTATACCAACAACTCCTTAACAACAACTTAATATAAACACGTTTAAGCCTACTTTAGATGATCATAATTTTGTTATTTGTTTTGTTTTTTATAATTTTTTTTTTATTATTATTTTGTTATTTTGAAGATAAACACACGCATCAGTTTATACAAAAGCGCTCAAATAAGCAAAACAAGCGTGTCGCCATAGCAGCGACAGTGGATTTAAAGTTCATATTTTAAAAGTCGCATTATCGGCGACAACGGAGTGCAAAAGGTTAATGAATACACCACCAAATAGTGACCAATATAATTAAATTTATGGCCTACAAAATCTGCAGAATTATATGAAAAACACTATGGTTTATTTATAAAATGGAGATTCAAACATTTATAAGTGTAATAACTATTCAATAACCATAAATTATGTAGCTAAGTATATAAATAAATTGCACTTTTTCAATTACTGTTGGTCGCCCAAAAAATATATGCACTTTTGCCTAAAAATTCTTTTTTGTCCTCATCTGTCTGATGACCGATGCCACTCAATTCAGATTCGGGCGAAAAAGATCCACTTTTAGGTCACGCTACACAAATAACCATTTAAATCAATTCAAAGTAAAAAAAAAAAAATACTGATGATATTGTAGACTCAAGCCAAATTAATTAAGTGCATTTAATTATGCATGCGGCGCATGACTTAATAAGCCTAGGTAAGGCTATATCATTTAAGTTTGTGTTAAGTACACGCTAACCAAAGTCAGCACCCTTTTTTATTTCGCGGGTTGCATTCAGTAACAAACTTTTTTGATGGACAATATTTCCTTTTGTAATTACTATTTTGTTGAATCCTATGTTTTGCTGAAGACTTTTTTACACGTATTTGTGTCAACGTAAATACTCCTTTTTTGTAAGAATTCTAAAGCGGCGTGAATGTGTTGGCTACACTAAAATTAAACTTTATATTTTCTTATTGGCGGGGCATGATATGATTTGGCGGGTCATCTGTTCTCTCTCTGACGTTTACCCAATGACGAAATCGCTTAAGTCCGAGCGCTTATTGAAGTAACAATGATAGTGACTTATAGTGATATAACAATGACCTGATAATGATTTAATGAAGATATGTCTTAGAAGTAATGTGATTTGAATACAGCGCTCACTGCTATGATAAAGTTCAATAATAAAGTCCATTTCCGATAATAATGAGATGACTTCACAGTTGAAAAACTTCCTATGTTGCCACTTCGCTAATTGTCAAAAAAGTTAGGTTACATCGAACTACTTGTAAAAAGAGATTGAAAACCTATATTTCCTATGGAGGAAAGGAATTAATGTGAATTATGATGCAGAGCAGATCTTTCCAACCAATTTGTCATAAAATTTATGATTTAAATTATATTAAACTGTAATATATAATATAACACATCTAAATAAAATTAAATGAAAATTAGAATCGTCAAAAATAATTGTCAGAAAGTTTCGTGTTCTTTCATCATTTTTGTACTATTTATTTTAATTTTTCGCGAGGTGTGTGACACAAAAAGATCGGAAAGCAGTGATTCGAAATTTTTGAATTTCAAATGTTCGATAAAATTTTACTTCGAATAATGAATATTCATTATTACTAGTTGTAATTGCAGTTCTTGGTAAATTTGTAATTCTATCGCAGTTTTAGTATGTCTCCGTTTATTTTTCGAGCGACTGACCACTTCACCTCTAGATAGCTGTGCAGCATTTTTATTAATTTTTGAATGCTGACGTCTAATACTGGAGCAACTCACTACAACATTAATAAATAATTATTTTTCGAAAAATCTTCAAGTGAAAAGATCACAGATATAAACAAAAATTAATACCTACATCTTTTACACATTTAAGATCTATTAAAAGCCCACCATTATCTCGCTCTTTTTGCGCGCGGCTACTAAGAGCTTTCAGCATATTTATTATAATAATATTTGGTAAAATTCAAAATAAAATGTAAGCATAACCTCACTCGTTCTAAAGTGAAACAAATACGACAAAACGCGGCTTGAAATGTGACAACGTTGGAAAGGAATACCACTCTATAAATCACAAATGTAACAGTAATGCTAAAAATTTGGGTATATTTCATTTTGACATTGGTAATTAAATTAACCAAGTGCGACATCATGTCATTGTTATCGTAAATGGAGTTTAATGATATCTTCGGACGAATAAGACGTCCGATTTAAAATGTTAAATGTATAATAATTAATATTCAGTGAAAATTATTAGTTAATATGGGGCGGGGGGGGGGGGGGGGGATTTTAAAACGGCATATCATAACACTAACATAACCTAACTTATTTCGTAAATATAAGTAGCGGTATTTAACGATAGCTCATATATTCTATAAAATCAAGACATTAAAATCACCTTGTATAGTTCCATATACTGAATAAATAATTTGTAGTATCTAAAAATAACTAGTGTGATTAAATAACTACAAAACTTATATGATTCAGGAACTTTTTTAGCAATATTTTTCTAAAATCGATCGGGCACTATTCGGTACTATTCTACTTTAGCAAACCCACCTTACTGCGCATGCGTGCAGTGTTGGCAATAGTAAAATGTAATAAATCAATTTTAATAATTTAAATTTAATATCAATTTATTAAATGAGTTTATTTATAAGAAATATAGAAATAAGTAATATTCCCTTAATTTCTACTGTGATTAGAGTTTTAATATATAAATGTAGTAAATTTAATTTAATATTATTTATTTTCACTTTTTTCTGTTGTAGTTATTTATTATGCATTGTATCGATATTAAAAAAAAAAGGTGGAAAAGGTAATTCAGGTGGACAATGAACTGGCCCTCTGCACCACCATGTTAAAAACGTATGCACAATGATACACAATTTTAATTAGGCTAATGTGGGGGGAACATTAAGTACTGTGCACCTAAAAACAAGGTAATTAGGTTAGGTTTAGTTAGTAAAAATCTAAGACAACATAAGCCGAAAAACACAAAGTAACCTTAGAGGAGTTCGTGTGAAAAAAAAAATATATAAAGAATGTATACACTTTACAAAATATAACAACAACAAGATAAAGGTATAACTACTGAATTACATCCTACACCGCACAAACGTTTTTTACACAAACTTTTTTAAGCTTACTTTGAGCTTTTCGGCTTCTGCTGTCCTAGACTTTTACTAACTAAACCTAACCTAATCACCCAGTTTTTAGATGCACTAAATTATGTTCCCCCTTTTTTAATCTTTAATCGGCTGTGAATGTAATATTATTATTTATTCTTATTATAAAATACCGGAATATTAATTTAATTAGATTTATTTAACTGAAAGTAAAGCATTATTATACAAATAATTTTAATTCTATTTTGATTTTAGTTTAAATTTACTTGTTTTAATTGTACTATAGTTGGCAACATTGTCTAGTGGGTTTGCTAAAGTAGAATAGTGCCCACTATTCTACTTTAGCAAACCCACTAGACAATGTTGCCAACTATAGTAAAATTAAAACACGTAAATTTAAACTAAAATTAAAATAGAATTAAAATTATTTGTATAATAATGCTTAACTTTCAGTTAAATAAATCTAATTAAATTAATATTCCGGTATTTTATAATAAGAATAAATAATAATATTACATTCACAGCCGATTAAAGATTAAAAAAGGGGGAACATAATTTAGTGCACCTAAAAACTGGGTGATTAGGTTAGGTTTAGTTAGTAAAAGTCTAGGACAGCAGAAGCCGAAAAGCTCAAAGTAAGCTTAAAAAAGTTTGTGTAAAAAACGTTTGTGCGGTGTAGGATGTAATTCAGTAGTTATACCTTTATCTTGTTGTTGTTATATTTTGTAAAGTGTATACATTCTTTATATATATATATATTTTTTTTTCACACGAACTCCTTTAAGGTTACTTTGTGTCTTTCGGCTTCTGTTGTCCTAGATTTTTATTAACTAAACCTAACCTAATTACCTTGTTGTTAGGTGCACAGTACTTAATTTTCCCCCCACATTAGCCTAATTAAAATTGTGTATCATTGTGCATACGTTTATAACATGGTGGTGCAGGGGGGCAATTCATTGTCCAGCTGAATTAAATTTTTTTTAAATATCGATACACTGTATAATAAATAACTACAACAGAAAAAAGTGAAAATAAATAATATTAAATTAAATTTAAACTACATTTATATATTAAAACTCTAATCACAGTAGAAATTAAGGGAATATTACTTATTTCTTATAAATAAACTCATTTAATAAATTGATATTAAATTTAAATTATTAAAATTGATATATTACATTTTACTATTGCCAACACTGCACGCATGCGTAGTAAGGTGGGTTTGCTAAAGTAGAATAGTACCATCGATCGTGGGTCATTTTTATTACTGTGTTCTGCACAAGTATAATCATATAAACATCTGTTTCCCAATTAAAGAAACAAAATTAAAATTAGAATTGTATTCGTCTCTAATAATGTTAGAAGGTAACGATGACACCTAAATGACACTGACAAAAATATTGTAGACATGATAAAACTTGTAACACAGATGTGACGATGGAAGTGTTTTGTAAGTTCAGTGAGCGCCGTATAATTTAGTTGTATTGGTCATAAATATATGACGCGTCATTTTTAAGTTACTTGTCATATCATCCATCATATCATATGAGGGGTCTAAATGAAAAACCGGCCATGTCCACTCTGAATGTCAGGAGAGACGAAAAATTGTTATAGAATATTGCAGACATATTTTTGCAAATAATTCTTTTTAATGGTCTTAGGCCCGGTCTTTCCACCTTCAGATAAAGTCCCAGGTAACTATTTGACAGATAAGGTTATTTTTAACTTCATCTGCTGAGTAAATGTCATCCCTTCTTTCTATAAAAATGTATCTATCGGATAGTTATCTAACGGATAATGAGACTGACGTATTTGGATTCACTGACTGGTATTGACATTTACTCAGCAGATGAAGTTATAAATAACCTTATCTGTCAGATAGTTACCTGGAACTTTATCTGAAGGTGGAAAGACCGGGCCTTAGTATTATTTTTATTTACCAATATACCCTCAGATCAAATATTGATGGCAGGATTACAAAAAAAAAGTTTAAAGTTTGAACTTGGCGGTTTTTGCAACAAAATGGTGCGTTCAACCCAGCAAAAGGAGGCTATTGTTGTTGCACTATCCTTTACGGCTTCATTCTGAAGTATTTTTAATTGATACACCAATATCATCCATTGTTACTCTTAATAATAAAACAATAATGAATATTCAACACTACTTTAACTGATTCAAACATCGGCGTAACCTCCAGACAGCAGACAGCATGTTCGATCGCTATTGGTCAATTTGAACATGGAGGATTTTGAAAGCAAATTTTTGTACACATGGCGGATTTTGCCCTCACAACCATGTTTTGGATAGCTATTTTATACTTTACTAATGGCGGGTTGCTAATGTAAGAGTTTTCTCTAACTCGAGTTAAAATCATTTGTTTTTGTATGCTACAACATACAAAAACAAATGATTTTAACTTGAGTTAGAGAAAACTCTTACTTTAGCAACCGGCCATAAGTACATTTTGCTACCGTATTCTTTCCACCATAGAGAGCAGAATGCCTTGCATAACTCTTTTTTTGTTTTCTTAAGAGGACAGCGGATTTTGCATTTAGACCCCTCATATGTAATATCAGTTTGATGAGCGTTCCACCTACGACGTATTTCCCAGAACATATCCTCGTCGTGAAGCAACGCATAATTTTATTTGAATGGTATTTTATTATAAAATATGTTTCTCTGGCCCTCTCAGTTAGATTCTTCGCGCACTATCACTTCATATAGAAGTGCACTTGGCGGCCGCTATCATTAATGTCGGGTTGCTAACGTAAGAATTTTCTCTAACTCAAGTTAAAATCATTTGTTTTTATATGTTACAACATACAAAAACAAATGATTTTAACTTGAGTTAGAGAAAACTCTTATTTTAGCAACTGGCCATAAGACAAATTGGTTAGTATTTGTACTTCTCATTATGCTTTAGCGCTACCATTTGCGATAGTGCGCGCATATCTTTTTAGCCAAATCAGCCAACTGAAAGACGCATTAAACTAATATATTTTCTGTTAGTGCCATAGTAGTACACAGATGAAAACTCGTATTAATAATTGTGACAGAGAAATTTTAATTGGAAATTGTTGGACGCGTACTAGTCACACACCAATTAGTTATCTTAAATTTGAATATAGATTTGACTTAATTTTATTGCAATTGTATAAAATATTTATTAATAGTTATTGATATAATTGATATTAGATAATAAATGGCTCATTTTGTTATACAGTGACGTGATTTTTGATAATAACTTGTTATATTGTTGATTATTAATATTATATATTATTAATAACTCACTTTAGAGTTTCTGCAGTCACATGAATATATACAGTCACTGAGGGCGCGAGTCGGGATTGGACAGGAAATATTGACAGCATTATAAGATGTAGCTTTGATTTATAAATTATTTTTCCAAAGCGGTTCGGAATACACGTTAAACTGTAGGTCCCATGCATATGTGTGTACACGCAAGACGGTCTAGACTAGTGTGTGCGGGGTAAATTATCACGTCGAGTATATGAGATTATTTTTCGAACAATAATATGGGCATTGTTTATAAAAATAACAAAGAACATTTTAGGCTAATGACTGAGTGCGGAAAATAAAGAAACGCTCTATACTTTTCAGGGTATCGTAGGGATGGCACGGCCAAGAGAGTTGAAATATGACATGACCCACACATCGGAAAAATACTAGAGACGTAACACATCGCGCGTAATATATAATAATATATGTAACAATAGAAAAAAAAATATATATGTAAATATTTTCTTATATTTTAACTGCGGTATCAAAAGAAAGCTTTTAAGGCGTTGATTAATAAACGAAATTTTATTTTTGCATAAAATGGTGTTCCGTATGATTCCACCACAAGCAGCTAGTTAGAGGGACAGCACAAGTTAGTTAGAATTAGATTTGGCCTGCGCGAAGCGGCACCTCTTCCTCTCAAAAGATTACATTTTCGATCCAACCTTATCTTTTACAAAATTTTTATTCAAAACTAAAATCTAAATAAGTATAGGTATTTGATAAGTATTCATTCTGAAATCTAAGTATTTATTTGATAAGTGTTTGTTAACATTTAGCTTGTATTAACGTATTTAATGAAAAACTTCAGTATTTATACGGTTAAATTCACATTTAAATGGTTTCAAGGCTCAAATTCGTACCAAAAACGTACCCACTAGAGCTCATAGTGAATGTATGTTATACACACAATGATACACAATTTTAATTGGGATATTGTGGGAGAAAAATAAAGGAATATGCACCTATAAACTAGGTAATTAGGTTAAGTTTCAGTAGTGGAAGGTTAAGACAGAAAAAGCCGAAACTTGATAGACATAAATAAACGGGTGCGCGTAAGGAATTTTTACCTGTTTTCAATGAGATTTATAGTATACATATTTTGAAAAACATTAACTTTATAAAAAGAAAGTCTTACAAAATATTAATTTCATGTTTGAAACGCGTCTTTCGCGGCCAATTAAAAATGAATGATTACTATTGGTTCCCATTTCATACGGTCACGCCTTCTCGTTTCTTACTGTTACACATATACTCTATTCTAAACATACAGTCTAGATCTTATTTAAACTGGTAGAATTATATGGAACATATTTTTAAAAATCATATCGATTTTTGCCTATTTAAGATATTATTTATTTGGCACTATTCTACTTCTGCAAACCCACCTTATTGCGAATGCGTACTGTCTATTTTAGGTGCAAATTTAGGTACATAAATTTACTTTTTGTAAAATTTTCGGTTAGCTTACCTTAGTAAATTATTTTTCTTAGTTTTATTTAGTCACAAATCATTTTATTTATTTATTTTTTTTAATTTTACTTGATTATATACTACATGAATATAGCTGGGTTTGCAGTTGTAGAATAGTACCATTTATTTTTTAAAATGTATTGTTGATTATTAAATGAACACTTACAACATAGGAACAAAATTTAATTTTGAATAAAACTTTTGATCAACGCTATTGATTATTAAAAGTGAACTAATTTGCTTTGTCTGACACCCTGTATCCTAGAAGGATTGATCAAAAATGTGAATAAATTTAAATAATGTACATTGAGGTGAACCGAATTGAAAGATGAATTTTTGATCAGATTATTTTCCCGAAAGATGTTCTTGTTTTTTTGAAAAAAATATTTTTATTATATTTCATATAGGGTGTTAAATAAAATCTCTTGGTACATAAATGTCTAGACGATAAATGATATATTCAAATATTGTTCATTTTCATGTGATTACGGTAAAAAATGAGGAGGACTGTAGCGCAGTTTGTTAGTGTGTGGTTAGCTGTGTATAAGGTACCTCGTTTAACTTCCGGCAAACATTTTTCAAATAATTTCCTAATCGTTCTTTCTCGGAAATCGGAGGAGTAGCTAGAGAGGTAAATTTGCGCACGAGAATTTCACCAAAAATAAACAAAAGTGGTTCATAATCCACGTTAAAATAGTAGGTCACACATATCTGATACATGCAACACGCACTACACAGGTGTATGTGGGGAAGCACCACGCTCAGTACTGAGTAGTAGGACTAGAGCAGCGATGGCGAGCCTTTTACCTTAGACGGGTCAAATTGAATTTGAAATTTTGTAGACTTAAATCGCGGGTCAAATATTTAATGCGTAAATAAAATTCTGCCACTTTAGGGTGTAAATATGTGTGTGGAATCCCTTGCTAAACTCGTTAACTCTACCTGAGCTAGCGGCCTTATACTTGAATATATAATACAGGTATATAACAGGCAACAACTGAATTCCATTTCGCCATTATTATCACATTTGTCGATTTCACTAACCTTTTTCATGTAAGTGCTCACTTAGTTATCTTAGAATCTCTCTTTAAGATTTTCAGAACTATAAAGAACTTTTGTACGAGTTATTTTGAAATCGTCATACGGGTCACTGTGTGACCCGCGGGTCATATGTTCGCCAACACTGGACTAGACATAATTCAGCATGCAGAGGGCCCTGTTGATCGCTATCTTTATTATACATACCTGCGAAACCCTGAAATGTGTAGAAATTTACACTCCACTTCTATTTTTTAGGGTTTTGTAGGTATGACCAAAAAACCTTATACCGTCATTTTGTCGTCTGTCTGTCTGTCTGTCTGTCTGTCTGTCTGTCTGTCTGTCTGTCTGTCTGTCTGTTCGGTAAAAATTGTAGCCAAACGGCTAAAGCTAGAGAGTTGAAATTTGGCATGCTTATACAACTCTTTTACCCGCACATAGGAAAAATACTAAAACATCTAAAAAACATATCCCCCTAAAAATATAAACAAATATGAGCTCATCGAAAAAAAAAATATTTTTTTAAAATTCTGAGTAGGGTATCAAATGAAAGCCCTTGGTACGTGGATTAACGATCAAATTTTTATTTTCGCAAAATAAATTATTTTGAAGCGATTTTTGCCAAAATAGTGCAAAAAAAATTTTGTCCCATACCCTGTAGCCCAGATGGTTTAAACTAAAAATCTGAAAAAATTCTATGTAATGTACATTGGTGTGAACCGGAATAGTACAACAGGAATTTTTGATCAGATTATGTTTTTGGAAAAAAAAAGCATTTTTTGTGTTTTTTGCTAATAATGTTGAAAACTTATAGTTATATAACACAGTAGAGTATAACGTGTGTCTTGGTGGAATGGTTACGGTACTAGCATTCTGACCGAGAAAATGAGTGTTCAAATCCCCAAGAAGGAAACAATATTATTTTTTATTTTTTTTTGCATTGTTATTTTGTTTAAATCATTTTTTCAAAATTCTAGTTATATTTTGGCAAATGTTGCATTTAATTTTTAAAAGCGTAAATTTAATAACCAGTGGAAATTGTTGAAATTATAATTTAATTCTGTTAGAATGTACACGAAATCAAAGGGAGGAGCTATGACTAGAAACAACCAATGAAACCATTTGGCGCAATTTGAAGCCATTTGGCGCAATTTTTAAAATCTTAATGAACTTTATATTTATATATAAAAAAATACTGCACATCTTTAGAAACTTAAATAATGGTAATAGGCATTCGAATTAAAATTCATAAAAAAATATTTTGACATAAAATTTGTTTTGGCAACCCAAATAATCATCATTCACTTACTAAATACCTGCAAAACCCTGAAATGTGTGAAAATTCACACTTCACATCAATTTTTAAAGTACATTTTTATATTTTTAATTTAAAATTTTTAAATTTAATAGAACGGCATCGAATTAGTTTTTTCTTCCTTTCGTCGCACTAATAATCGAATATATAACGACTATTTCTACAATAAGTAAGATAATGGTCAATTTTCCTTACGTGTTGCACACAATACTTTTTCTCCGATCGTTCAAAAAACTGGGAAAGACGAGGTAGAATAGCATTTTTTTGACATTTCATATAAATTTAATTTATGCTCATAATTTAGAAAATAATTGAGATTCTGACGTTTAAAATTAAATTTATATGAAATGTCAAAAACATTATTTTCACTCGTTTTTCGCAGTTTTTTGAAAAGCCGTATAGATATTATTGTATGCAGCAACAGGAAAAATGTGTCAGTATTAATTAGGACTAAGTTTTTGAATAAGTATTGTTACTATTTCGATTATTAATTTATTAAAAATAAAAATTAAATCTCATTTCCACACTAGAGCGGATATGGACTTCGTTTCTATACTGATAGTGCAAGCCTGTACAAATCTATAAGCTACAGACGAATGAATCTAAGGAGTTTTATGTGTTGTTATGGATAGTTTCATACAGATTTTGTCTGTAATCCTATAGGGAAATAAATTTGAGATCGTAGCGCCGTGGTGGTCAATTTTGAAACGTAGGTAGAGGATGTTCAATGTTATTACTACGCAGCTGTCAAACTAAAAATATAGGAATAAATATATTTTTCAATATTTTATGAACCTGTTTTACTATCTTATTAACAATTAACTGTTCTAAAATGTTTAGAAAGCCATTTGTTTGCAAGACATGTATTTAAAAAAATTAAAGACTATTTTTTTATCGTTGTACATTTTGGCCGTACAATTTTTTTATAGTAGATTATTTCATTATAGGCATGTAGTGAACGTTTAATGACTTACTTCAAAGTAGAAGTCGCTGGCATTAGTCATACTATTTAAGTTTGTTTAAGTCGATTTGTTTTTGCGAAGTCCGTAAATATGGATAGATCTTATTGTTGTGTACTTATGTGCAAGTCAACGAAAAAGAGACACCCTAAATTATCATTCCACAGATTTCCACCTACTTCAGACAATGTTAAATTAATAACAAAACTTGGAATCGAGGAATTTTTATTTCTATCTATATACTTGAAATAATCCACTACAAAAAAAAAATTATCACCAAAACCTACATAACAAAATATAGTTTTTAATTTTTTTCGAGGTGTGTCAGTCAATAAATGGTTTTGTAATTTTTTTTATATATTTACTTGTTGATAAAATAGTAAAAAAGGTTCACAAAATATTGTAAAATATATTTATTTCTACAATTTTAGTTTCACAGCTATGTAACAATAACATTGAATATTATTACTGGAGTTGGTTTATTTTACCGGGAATTTAGGTCATAAAATTAAAACATCAAATTATTGAAAATTCAAGACCGGTTTCGATAAATTTATTTATCTTCCTCAGTTGATCTAAGTGGAAAAACAAAAGAGAGAATAACAATATAACACAAACTATTACTTACTCAATTGTATGATTTTAAATGTAGTTCTATCGACATGCTGCCAATGTTAAAAAGTAGGTATATTAATCTAGTAATTAAAATATTAAGAGTCAATAACATATTAAAAATATTATAAAAAACACAATGTAGTATATCACAGATGAGAAATATCAAAAAATATCACTGTTAAATATCAAAAAATTATAACATAAAAATCACAGCACATGTAAGTATATGGCAAATCGCCGAATGACAAGTTCTAAGTAATATTTTAATTACTAGATTAATGTACCTACTTTTTAACATTGTCAACATGACGATAGAACTACATTTAAAATCATACAATTGAGTAAGTCTACTTTTCTATTATATTTTTGTAACTCATTAGTTTTTAATAGTTTGTATATTATATTGTTATTCTCTCTTTTGTTTTTCCACTTAGATCAACTAATGGCGGGTTGCTAAAGTAAGAGATTTCTCTAACTCGAGTTAAAATCATTTGTTTTTGTATGTTGTAGCATACAAAAACAAACGATTTTAACCCGAGTTATAGAAAACTCTTACGTTAGCAACCCGCCATAAGAAGATAAATAAATTTATCGAAAACGGTCTTGAATTTTCAATAATTTGATTTTTTAATTTTATGACCTAAAATCCCGGTAAAATAAACCAACTCCAGTTATCATCATCATCATCATCATTTCGTGTCCGCAATACCACGACATATACACTTCTCCCAAAATCTTGTTACCAAGAGCGCTTCGTCATTGGCATCATTGAGTTTCAACTCCAGTAATAATATATATATTCGAGGTCGTCAACGTATACATTAATAACATTTAACATCCTCTACCTACGTTTCAAAATTGATCACCACAGCGCTATAATCTTAAATTTATTTCCTTATAGGTTTGCGCAAAATTGCACTATTAAATGAAAGATAAATAGATTTGTTTCTTAGTGGCTGTATAAAAAATACTATGTGTAATGCTCTTCCTGTCACCAACTCCGTCTCGAACTATTCACATCTGTGTAATTCACGTGACTGAAAAATCTTCGTTTTTTGTATGCGGTTATATCATTTTACCTGTATTTTTGAAGTTCCATATTGTTCCCATCCCCATTGCGTACGAAATTTGGTTTTTGGTCTATTCTTTAATGCATGTTAAATGTTGATTTGAGGAAAAAATGGACTGAATATTTCCAGAATGATGTTGCATGAGCATGTTCAGCAATATTTTAATACCTAAACCAATCCTGTACCTTGTGAAATTCAGATGGTGGACCACCTCAAGGATATATTAAGTATCGGTTAACGTAAAACAGGGTTGATTTTTTAATTAAAAAAAAAAAGTATTTTTATTATTAAAATGAAATATTTTGTTATTAATTATGTAGATAGATTCTTGCCTATGTTAGTTTATATACTATTTTATAAGTTTATGAGACAAAATTGTACATTTTTTATGCAGTATCTATATAAAATATATGTAGTTTATTTAATAATATATATATTGATATAATATACATGACAAATATATCTTTACATAAAATAGTATTTTTCTTTTTTATTTATATTGTTTGGTATATGTAACTTTTCCTGTATCGATTACTGTGATTAAGAACACAAAATAAATTTATTTTCATTAATTTTAAATTTTTATTAACTGAACTAAGACGTAAGAACAAGATGACTTAATTTCATTTATATTATACAGTTTAACCAAAGTTTTGTTTCAGCTAAAAGTTTTGAAAGAAATAAGAATATTTTTTCATATTTCATACTCAAAGTGCCTGGAGCGACAGTCCTATTATTGGGTCTTGCCCAGGACTCTGATTTCTTAAATGTAATACCCAGTTTAATAAAAGTGAAAACTAGTTACAAGCTATAACTAGATATAAAACACTAATGCCCAGTTGCATAAAAGTATTAAAACAAGATGTAAGCTAAAACACTATGTAAAACACAAAAATACCTTGCAAAGTAATGCGTTGCTAGGCAATTTTGTAGGCCGTAGCATAGTGGTAACACATGTGCTCTGCATTGCTCGTATCCCGTTCAGGCATGGAATTAAAAATAATAATAATAATAATAAGACTTGTCCTGGCTAATTGCTGAAGAAACAAAGGCCATAAAAAAAAATACTTTCATGCAACCAGGTATAAAACACGTAGCAACGGAATGCGTTGCTAAACATATTTTTACCGTATAATTAGTTTTAAATTCTTTATGCAACCGGGTATTAATGTTACAAAACGTGACCATATTAATAAATCAATTAATGCCAAGTGATAAAATACAGTATAGCTTCGATAATCCGAACGATAATAATTCGGACGATAATAATTCGAAGCGTCAAAAAACCGGATGAATTTACGCGCCATACGAGAACAATACAACTCGCTACAGAAAAATATTAAAGAGTTTACATACACAGGTGATTTTAGTCCAAAACATATCTACTACTGGTGTTTATAATATATGCAAGTTTTCGTACGTTGTTTAGTATTAATGCAGACACTATTATTTAGGACGTTTGTCTTTGAGTACTAGGCTAGAATAGTACAATATATATTGAATATTAGTATGAATGAAGATATATACCAGGAACTAGGTGCGTAACCCAGTCCCATTGCCTTAATCAACGGACCAATGGCAACACACTTACCACGACATCCCATCCTTACAACACCCGGTATAAAAAATCTAAGTCAATGCAATCGTTTATCACTCTTGTGATCGCTGAAGATGGAAATAGCTTGTTGAGCAGATTGCGAAAGGTCCGAATTTTTATTTTATAAAGTATTATATCTCTTTGACTAATACTCAATACATCTAAATTTTATATTTTGTACAGTATTATATCTCCGATATTAATACATATTATAATAGATTATATTGTACTGTTCTAGCATAGTACTATCAGCAATAGCAAGCGTCCAAAATAATGGTGTCTGCATGATATTGTACTGATGATTACTTATTAATTTTAAAATTGTCATTTTTTTCTGAACAAATGAATTGTTTGAAATTTGTATCAGTTCTACATAGTATGTATTAAATATTTAATATTAATATTATTACAAATCAATTAAAAAAAGAACAGTCGCGCTTTTAGTGGCGGACTTTAATCACGAATCAGACGAATAATCTTGTCGCGTAGTATCCTAGAGGTTTTCGCCGAGTCTTTGTATTGATAAGTTTTGTCCGTTGTGCAAAGAGCAGTAATTCTTGAAACTTAATATTTGGTTGCAACGTAATTTTTGTCGTATTTTGTGCGCTGATATTCAAACGGCAGTGACGATATCCAAAGGATTTTATTTCGTCAAGACCCATTTTTATCTGATAAGGAGATAAAAGAAACAGCATAGCCTTTAATCATACAATAGTATGCTCTTCGCTATTAGCATGGTACAATTTTCATTTATTTGGACCCGTAAGCATTGGCGACGAAAAATAGATTACGTATGATAATTCAGTCAGAAAAAAGACTATGTATTTGCACCATAAGACTGACCCACCTGTTCCTAGGCCCAGTATCCACGAACAAAAGAGAATGCTCAGCGTCTGGTCGGATAGAAATGGACTTAAAAATTATGAGTTTCTGCCACCTGGTCAAATTTCTACTGTGAGCACGTTGTCACGATTAGATACGGAGAACAAGAAAAAGCAACCAGTTTTAGCAAACAAAAAAAACTTTTTTGGAACGAAGCGTTCTGTTTTTTAATGTAGGTTAGATAAGTAAAAGGATTGTGTTAGGTGTTAATAGCAATAGATGCGTCATCATTATCATCATCATCATCACCACCATCATTGGCGCGACATCCTTGGCGCAGAGCTGAGCCTTGGCGTCCTGTTTCCAGGTGTCATGACTATATTTTAAATCTGTACATTCTGGTGTAACATGGTCAGTATTACTTACACACAGAAAGGTGCCTACGGTTTATTGCCGGTTGCGAACGGCTAAGCAGGGCCCGTCATTTGTATGGATATTTTTTACACAAATTAACTGATATAGTCACAATTTGAACTCACGTCCAAATAAACACTTCAGGGCTAGCGGTCACAGGCTTGCTTCCAGAAACAGATGTGTACCAATTTTTTTAAGTAACTAACGTTTTGCGACCCGAATTGATTACCTGCCCGTTAAATGGAAACAAGTTGTAGACAATGAAGGCCAATATGTTATTAAGTAAATAAATTATTTTTCAAAAATATATCGATTTCAACTTAATCAAAAAATATGACAGAAATTATGCAACAACCTAATAATTTTATTTATAAATGAACTGTCTAATATAAATAGAAAATATTTGTCTGACATACTGAAACTGAAAACAGTATATCTATCGGTGTCATCGTTGCCTGTTTGCCAAAATATATTTTTTAAACCAATCTGCACATAAGTACTTACACAAGTTATTAAGAGGTCTGATCAAGGTCATTTACAAAGTGTATGGTGAGCCGCACCTACCAGGATTTACGCCATTGGGTCACTTTGAGTAACGCTAGAATCTAAGACAAACTCACAAAGAATTTTCACGAATATACACATTTGACGTAGCTACGCTTGTACAACGAACAAAGCAGATTGACAATCTGCGCACTTGTAATTCTTTTACAAGCTGCCAGAGTGATTGGATATAGAAACATATCAGTGTGCTAATATGTCATATGGCCTTGATCAGACTTCTGTTAAAAACTAAAGAATGTTTGTATATTTATTAAGTACTCTTCAAATAAACAAATCAGCTAATTAACAAAAGAGTTCATTATTTAACTTAATTATATACTACATAACTTGTTTGTAAACAATAGCCAGTAATCTAAAAACAGAAAAGTTACTTATACTAAACTGTAATCAATACACACGAGTTCTTCTCATCATTGGCACATTATAAAAGACATTTAGAAAGGAATTTCCGATGAGTCCCAGAGTGGTCTGAATTCTCTCCCATCTAGTGTTCATTTCCTCAAACAGAGGAAATGGAGATCTCGGTAAGTTAAACGGATTTACATCCCCCCATTCTTCTTTGTTTGTTTCTCTGGTTTTATTTATGAATGTGTACATGTAACATGCTGGAATGTTACTTATTGTATGGACTTTGTGAAATTTTCCAGGTTTAACAGATACACTTGAACCTTTGGATAATTTTACACCTTTTGATTGATGTGTTCTTCGATTTTCTAGCTCGTAAAATACTTCTCCTTCTAATACTGTTAAAGTTATGTTATACATGTCTGGTGTTATGTAATTTTCCAGGTATAAGCCTAAAATACACAAAATAATACATTTTAAACTATATAATAGATGAAACAATAGTAGTGTGTGCACCTAGACGGAGAAGTTGATATTTCCGGGGCGAAGAAGATGGACAGCTGAGGCTGCGGTTTTCAGTGCAAGCGTGTTCGACCGAACAGTAAATTGCGCGTACTCGTCCGTATTCGGTGGACTGAATAAAGCATGTAGAAGCAAACAGGGGTGGTTACAGTAAAGCGAATTAGTATCGCTAGAAGTTCAAACGGGTTTGTTTTCTTCGCGCGACGTACACATTCTCCTTTCAACTTTAATTTATTTTTGTGAATTTGTGAATGAAAAATGAATATATAAAAATTAATATTCTTAGATTTGGACAGAAAAACACTAAAATCAAAGATGCCAATGAGATAGCGAAAAAAAGTTGAAAATATTAAATCCAATACTTTTTGTTTTTTGCTCAAATATAAACGACTGCAGTAATTATGTTCCATTAACGGTAGGTATAACACCCACCGACCACAAGTTTCTCATACAAAAGTAATAATCTGAAATAAAATTAGTAACAATATATATATATCAAAATTTGCAGCAAATGTTTGTCCATCTAATAGGATATTTTTTATAGTAGGAGAAATTGTAAAAATGATATAGCCCAATAAATTATAAGATTTCAGACAACAATGTTCTATAATTTTTTAAATATATTTATAGGTTTCAAATAATTTTTACATTTATATAATTTTGTATAAATATATTCAAATATGTCACCATATTTTGCATGCAGATAATTGCACATGTTTATAGTTTACAAACTTCGTAGAAAAATACTACAATTGATAATAATAAAATGCCACTTGGTACGAAAATTAAAACATTTTTACCCGTAGAACCTATATTAAAATCCGCGGCAGTTTTAAGATGGCGACAAAACTATACCACTAAGTACAATAACTATATGTCATTTTCACAATATAGAACAAAATAACTAGAAACATATCAGTAGAATGAAGCTTGGGCTAAAATTTGCCGCATCGTACGCAAATATGTGTCGATTGGTTTACAAGGTGGCGTTTATAATTAGTTTATTTACATTTACATATTTTTTGTAATTGTAATTTGTTGCAAAATTTGATCTACAGATCGTTTGTAATTTTATTCCAGATTGTTATATTTGTATAAGAAACTTGTAAGAACTATATTATTGTGCAATCCTTCTACCCACCAACTTCACTTAAAGAGAAAATCGCGCGAAATTGCCAGAACCAGACACCGTCTACCTACTCGCCCGAATACGAGCAATACGTGCGAAGTGCATTTCTCGCTAATACTCTTACACTGTAACTGCAGCCTTAAGCGTAACCGAAGCTGCTCACTTCTTGAGGTTCGGAAAATCGTTTTTCCACCGTGGTTCATACAATATTTTTTAACATATGTGACAGCAAAAATAGAACATAATTATGAAATAATTTGAGAACAGTAGTACAAAACGTACAATTTGTATTTAATAATTATTAATGAAACAAACAATTTGCTATCGATAACTATGGGACAGCATAATTCATTTTAAAAAGTTAGAGTTGTTTTATGTTGTATTTATTGTATTTAAAAATAACAATGACAGTTAGGTTTAAAACAGTGATGGGCGCGCAAGTTACATGATGTAAGTTACCTCATTGTTGACGCGTAAACAATTGATGTAAAGTAAACACAAAAACTCTTGTAAGCAATGTAAACAATGATTTAGACATGCGCACTTGTTTTGAATTACAGAACCTCATTTTCAAAACATTTTTATAAATAATAAAATTTTAATGAAATGATTTTAAATGCAAAAGTAAGTATATAAAATATGGCAAGCTAATATACATATTAATAAAAATCGAATTTGCATCATTATACAGGTGTTACATACAAATTATTAAATATGAATAAGAAAAATAAAAAACTTTTTTCTTTAAAAAAATTCAGTCTAATTTTTTTAATAACAAAATACATTAAATTTCACCTTTAAGAAAATCAACCTATATTTTTTAATAACGAAAAGATTCATTGCAAATTTTGCATAATGCCCTATATTTTCTTTCATTTTCTTTAATTAAAACAAAACCTAGTTCTTCAGAACTATTCCTTCGGTTACTTCCCACCATTTTTTTAATAAATTTATTGTTTTGAACTGAATATACTTGTTCATTAATTCTCTATTATTCGTATTAAATAACTACAACTAACCTCATTATTTGACAGTTTACATTGTTTACATTGTTGACAAGTTTACCAATTGTTTACATAGGTTTACACGTAAACGTAAACAATTAAAGTTTACGTGTAAACGCCCATCACTGGTTTAAAATTAAAATAATAAATTTTAAAATCCGTTCAAGATAACTATGAAATGGCGTCACAGTTGTTGTTTGTTGACAAATGTCAAAGAAGTTAGGTTATATTCAACCGCTTCTAAAAATAGATTGAAAACCTAAATTTCATAAGGAGTAAACGGGCTAATGTGAATTATGATATAGAGCTGGGTTTTCCAACTGGTGTGTAGCGCTCAGTAGTAAAGATGTCGCGAAATTTATGATTTAAATTAAAGTATGTATATAATATAATGCTTAAATCGTACAAATCTAAATAAAATAAAATCAAAATTTCAGTGCAGAAGATATATTAAAAATAATTAGTAAGAGACAAAACAATCATTTGAGTGCAGCTTTTATTATAATTATATTTGACACAATTCAAAATAAAATGCTTAACCTCATTCGGCCACCTGTTGAACACAAATACGACCGGAAATGCTATTGAAACAGAAATTAAACATAAGTTAAATTGAAGTATGACTGGAAAAGATGATGTGGTAACGTAGGAAAGGGCTACTAACCTTGCAAGCAAAATGTAACAACTGAGTAATGCTTGCATATTACTAGACACTAATGGGTGTACCCGTGCTACGCTACGGCATTTCACTACCTTAATTCCAAGAAAGTGGAACATATCGCTTATAAAGTTAAATATATAAAACAGTAGGTATAATATTTTTAACTACCGTTAGGCAGTGGAGAATTGTAACCACCTAGTACCATCACCTCTTAACAAATTCCACAACTCTCAACATCTGCATTGCGGAGTTCGGTTTACCCTGTGATAACTTATATATAAAAATTACATTCTAACATTGGCAAGTAAAGTAACCAGTTGTAACATTATTTTATAGTTATCTTGAACATACTTTATTAAGTAGATTTGTGTGAAGAAGAACATAAAAAAAAAAAATGTGTCCTAACCGAAGATGCCCAGCTAGAGGTACTTTTATGGCAATTTATTTTGTTTTATAAATAAAACAAATAAGGCTATCGAAAAATAGCACATGTGATAAATTCTGTTTTAATAAGAATCGTTTTATCTAAAAGTTTAAATCTAAAATCGCTGACGGGCGTAGCGTAGTGGTAACACGCGTGTCCTGCGTTGCCAAGATCTCGCGTTCGAATCCCGTTCAGGCCTGGATATTTTAGGATAATAAACTAGAATTGCCCCGGCTAATTGCCTTAGTAGCAAAGGCCATTAAAGTGGGGAAAAAATCTAAAATCGCTTCAACTTTTTAAGAAACTATTTCCGGGCATATGTTTATCAGAACTTTTTTCATTGTTTTGTTCCGTAGAATACGCCACTCAAGTTTGGCGAAGCATTTCAGTTACACGTCTGATTGACTTTCCATGTTACGCCTCCTGATAGCTTTTCGAGGGAGAGTTAAAATGCCAATCTGTGAATAATAAAATTTATAAGACATACCTGGGAAGTCTGCAACAAACAATACATCCGAGTAATTACTCCATGAATAAACATCCTTTTGAATTTCGTTTAATGTAGTCCTGAAGTTGTTGTATTGTGTAAATAAAGGTATTAGCCATTCGACTTCTTTAAATGGTGACCAATTTGCTTTTAATAGATCATAGTTTGGATTAAACATTCTTTGTTGAAATCTTTTGTTCAGTGAACACCAAACATCAATATAAATAGAGATATCATCAGATGTTATGTATTGTAAATCTAATTCTTGTGTTTCTCTTTGTTGAGCAATCTCTCCTGAAATAGAGGTATTTGTTGTAATTAGAAGCAAATTAATTTGTTTCGGGAAATGTCCCAGATTCGGGGATTAGATATGTTGCCTTCATGCTTATATTATGAATTAGGATTTTGTATTTTGCATCTTCTCCGCAAAGATGTAAACTAGCAGTTCTCGACCGTGAACTCTCCCTTGCTCAACAACTATTCGGGAATTAACTTAAAATCATGGCAAGTCTACTAAAAAGTAAATTATATAAAAATAGGGTTCACTACATTCATGATAGCTGACAGCATATCATTGTTGCCATACAACTGAGAGTAGAAACTCTGAAAGCGATATTAGACGTTTACGAAAATTATACAAGTCGCAGCGACTACATTCGAAAATAAGTTTGGCGAACGTGTCTCGGATTTATTATTATATTGACGTAGCATCAACCAGGTAGACGATTTGTAAATCGGCTCAAGATGTTGGTAAATGCGGTTTAGCAAACGATTATGGCACGTTATTCAAAAGATTATGAATTAGAATTAACTAGATATGTTTACCTGTACATCACCTGATATGGTACACATCTACCGACATAGTTTTCGTAAACGCCCATTATAAGCAATTTTGCAAATTCTTGTGAAGAAATTGCAAATAATGTAGATTTTTTTAGATTAGTTAAATCCGATGTTCTGCTTTAGAACTTGAATAATTTGGTGACTTTACTAATGACAAAAATATACATTTTTTGTTCTACTATGGTAAATTAAAGGTATTTTCAGAGGATCTTAAGAAGAAATTGCGCTAATGTTGCTGCGCTGTTAAATCTAGGCAATTCTTTTTCACGCCACCCTTTTAAACTCTAAGGGCTGGTTTCGGAAAGCTTAGTTAACTATAATCAAATGGTTAGAAAATGGTTGCTATGGTTACTTATGGGATTGTTATCTTGTAACCGACTTTAACCAAAAGATTAAACTCGGCTAAGCTTTCAGAAACCGGCCATATATTTTAATATAATAACTATTTGAGATATTTTTAAAAAATATTAAAATTTTATGTATGAACTTACTCTCTAAATCTAGCATAAGGTTATCTTTTAAGCATTGTGCGTATTGTATGCACATATCTGCGTGCCTTGTCCAGCGATCATTTTGTGCCCAGGCTCCTGGTTCCAGGAAATGTTCTTTTCCAGTCTTGTTATCTATCACTTTGACTACAACTAATACTGAATCCCAGTTGTGCACCATCATATCCCATGAGTAACCGTACAGACCTTTGGTCCAGTTATTATATCCCTAAAAAATAAATTATAGATTAGATTAGAACAAATAATTCAAGAATTATGTCTCGTACTCGTACTATAAATTGTATTAAGTCGTCAAGGATGAAATTTGTAGAAAAAAAGGCAAAGTTAGTTGATAACTTACAAATATAAGGTATTATTTTATGCATCAAAGTATGCACCCATATTGTCTATACACTTTTGCCATTTAAGCGACAGGTTGTTCAGGCCGGTGGTATAAAATCCTGGCGGACGAGAGTCAATGAATTCCTGTAAGGCCAGTTTTACAGCATTGTCGGTACAGTATTTTCCTATTAAAAAGTTGTCCAAATTGCGGAAGAAGTGGTAGTCAGTAGGGGCTAGGTCTGGTGAGTATTGAGGATGATGAAGAAGTTCCAACTCCAATTCCTGTAGTTTTGCCACAGTCATTTGTGCAGTGTGTGGTCTAGCGTTATCATGTAATAAGATAGGAGTCGATCTATTGACCAATCTAGGTTGTTTTTGTTTAAGTTTTTGCATCATTTCGTCAAGTTGGTTGCAGTATATTTCTGCTGTGATCGCTGAGACAAGTTTTTTTTTTTTTTTTTTGTTTTTAAATTTTCTGTACGAAATTTGGCGAACTGATTTGATATCGTCTGCTGCGTAGTAACATTAGAGCCAAATACACTATTAATGTTTCGCGCAGTCTGCGATGCCGTAGTCCACGTAAGAACTCATACTTCATAATAGTGCGAATTTCCGATCGTTCCATTTTCAACAAAATTAATTTTTAAAAAAAGTTTTTGATATTTATTAGTGCTTATAATGATTTCTTTAAACAGACGAGATGTGTAACTTTCAAACAAAAAATCTAAAATATTAAGTCAATGTCAAATAATAAGCTGTTAAAGTTGGCAATATTATTAACTACAAATTTCACCCTTGACGACCTGATACTTCCGGAGGTTACGAAATATTTTACAACATATATAATGGATGAAAAAAGTCTATAATATACAGTTACTATTTATCTAATTAAAAGTATTAAGAATTTTTTCTTGTTATATAGCTCTAACAACATATTCCATTTCTCGAACTTTTTTGAATTGTTCCGATGAGAGTTCCGAAAAAACCACTGAGCATACAAAAGTATCTCGACATCAACTCAAATATCACACGTAAAGTTACACCGTCTTTTAATGTGTACAACAGGGAAGCAACTGGGCATATGGTCGGTGAATGAAATAATTTATAACGATTAGAATAGGTAAAAGCAATATATTTTAAAACCAATTAAAAACTACAGACAATATCTTAACTGGTGAAACAAAACAATTCGTTAACCAAATTAAATAAACTTACTTTTGTTATAAAATGTGAGTAAGGCAAAAATATTTGCAGTCCACAATGAGTCAGCAGTAAACAAACAACCAGTTTATGTTTCCAGTTCGCTTCAGTTGGAAAACTTGGTTCAATATTTGAGTTGCTCTCAACTTTTTCTGTTTTATCACATCTTTTATCCGGTATTTTAGTATAAATACAAACATCACTCATGTCAGCACCTTTAATTTCTCTTCTTAAAATAAATTGGATACATTTTCTAGGCCAGTTAACTTCACAATATAAAGGCATCGTAGCTAAACATACATATGGAAACATCCCTGAAAATAAGATATGTTTGTGAAACAAGTTGTCAGTAAATATAACATTACCCGGAATATATTTTATTTGAACAATATTTTTATAACTCTTTTTATTAAGGAAATAGTCAAGATGAAAATAAGTGTTGCCTCGCTCTGTATAATCAAAATTTACATTATTTGCAAAATCGTTAATATAAATAAGAAATAATATCGGTACTAAACAACTTCCCTGTGCAACACCCCAATTGTTACGTAATCTTGGTGAATAATTATTGCCTGTTTATTTAAACACAAATAATTTTGTAATATATAAATTGCATTTTATAAAATATTGAACACAAATAAATAAATAATGAACAGAAATAATTTTTATACTGAACAAATATGAAATAATACTGTTAATTTGTTTTTTACTGACCATTTATTATTTATACTAAACAACAACAATTGAAATACCGAACAAAACAGTTTAAAATTCTCAACGGAAAAATATGTGCCTTTAAAAATTGGTCTAAGAACAATAACACCTCCTGGGTGTTGGGTATATTTTTTATTAGTAAGATGGAAGTTGAAGTCTGCGAGGATTTCCAAAATAAAATTTTTTCTTTGTCTGGCATTGAGCCGTAAATGTCACTTGCCTTAAATACAAATAAAATCTCACAAAAGAAAATTATTGGTAAAACAAACTAAATACATTTTAATATACAGGTGTCCTAGCCAAGTGGCTCACCATTGCTATCTTTTTTAATATTATAGATAGAGATTCGGTTAAATGGACAAAGTTCGAGTATTTTACATAAACATTTTTTAAATGGAATACCCTGTGTATTGTTAGGCCACTGGAACAACGATTTTTTTTTGTCTTTATAAAAAACTAAACATGTTTATAATGAAATTTTAGTAACGGAGATATCAACGTTACAAACTTATAAAAATACTACGATTAAAAACTTACATATAATAAAAACAAAAGTAAAAATTACCAAGTATTTTGGTTACAAATATTGTTCGAAAAAATATCCATTATTGTTTAAACACAATGTTATTCTTTATTTTATGTTTCGCATTACATTGCGTAACATATTTTTAGAAATTTTACTGCAAGCAAGAGATATTTCACGAGAAAATACACATGTTTGGAATCCTACGAAATAGGGCCGTATTTCTATGAAGGAAATTTGACTACTGTAAAGTATTTAGATTTTTTGGAAAATACTTTTCAAGATTTATCTGATGATGTGCCCATAGCTAACAGAATTAATTTCTATTAGAAGTATTTTCAACATGATGGTGCACCTGCACATAATGCCTATTTTGTAAATAATTACTTACAAAATAAATATTACGACAAGTGGATTGGTACTAATGGACCAGTTAACTGGCCTCCTAGATTTCCTGATTTAACATCTTTAGATTTTTTGCTTGGGGATATCTGAAAAATTCAGTCTATAGAGATCCAATTAATAATTTAGACGAACTAAAAAATAAAATATCTCTTGCTTGCAGCAAAATTTCTAAAAATATGTTACGCAATTTAATGCGAAACATAAAATAAAGATTAAGATTGTGTTTAAACAGTAATGGATATTTATTCGAACAATATTTGTAACCAAAATACTTGGTGATTTTTACTTTTGTTTTTATTATATGTAAGTTTTTAATCGTACTATTTTTATAAGTTTGTAACGTTGATATCTCCGATATTAAAAAAAATTCATTATAAACATGTTTAGTTTTTTATAAAGACAAAAAAAAAAAAAATCATTGTTCCAGTGGCCTAACAATATACAGGGTATTCTATTTTCAAAATATCTGGTCAACGAAACATACAAAAATATTTTTGAGTCTGTCATAATATTTCCTACAAAAAATAATCGAACTTTGTCCATTTAAGCGAATCTCTATCTATATTATTAACAAAGATAGCAATAGTGAGCCACTTGGCCGGAACACCCTGTATATGTTACGGCCGAAGCCTGAAGTTCGGCCAGTTCTCCAATTGGCCAGCCATTTCGCACTTTGGCCGAGGCGTGTGACCAATGTCTGATGTACTGTGTATATGCTACTCTGGCCGTATACTTCGCGAAGTGCCGGGAAAATCCTGGCCAATATTCGATGTGCTGATGCAAGACTGTCCGGTAGTGATACTAGCTGATCACATTGGAATCCGTGGGCACAGAAGAAAAATCACTACGAACCGTCGCGTCTTCACAATCACTGACCGACGATCAAGGCTACACTAGATGCAATTGCACTACCAAGTACACAACAAATAATTTATTATAATAAACTAATTTGAGTGATTTTGATAATTTAATATAATTAATAATCAATATAATGTGATTATGAAACACCCAAAATCAAGAAAAGATCGGACATTGGCCGATCAATGTGTGCCGATATTGGCCAGTTCCCGAATTGACCGACCACTTCCTACTTTGGCCGATTTCGGGCATCTATTTTCTAAAAAATCGATTCTGCAATGCACGATTTTTGAATGCCGCTTTTGCATTTATGTGCTTTATTTCATTATTGTTGCATTATTGTTTGAAACAATAATTCTGATATTTCTAATCCTTTCATTTCTTTTTTCAGAGTAAAAATAAATTTTGTCAATGTTCAAGCAAGCAATTTTTCAAAAAGAAATTAAATGAATTTGTAAAAATGTTCGTTATCATGTCCAAGTTTTCAAAGAATTCGAAGGAGAAAAATTTTAAACCTGACTAATATATCTCAGATATGCATAAATGTACTAACATACTTGTATTCTCTTTTTCTAGAGAGGCATACATGTCAAACGAGATTTTGAGAATATGACTTATGTTTTCTTGTAGTAGCATGTAATTTGTAATATTACGATTTACAGTAAAATCAGGGCATGAAACAAAATTTCAGTCATAAATCATTACAGTAATTACCGGCGAAATGCAGTAGCGTACGCAGGAATTGGATAGGGGTCGACTTTCACGTGTGTGAGGTAAAACAAGTACAACGGCCGCATTCAGCAGACTCATCGGTGAGGTACCGGTAGTAATTTCTTTCCTGTATGCGTTGATCTACCGATGAGTTACCATACTTGCTCACCGGTCGCCATTTTATTAACCGGATTTATTTTACGGCTAGTTGTTCACCGGTGGATATATTGACAGTATATCTGTGGTAAGAAGGAAAAGGGTGTTAAGTCACTTTGCTTAGTTACTGAGGAGACTCATTTAAAGAACAATTTAATCTTTAAATTACTGTAAAGGCTTACATTTAAATCTATTTAATAATTGTTTCAATAGATATTCAAATATTACACAATTACTTCAAAATAATTTTCCCTTCTTGCTACTTCATTTCGTTTTAATAAAGATATATTTGGATGCGATAGTTGTTCTGCTAAATTCAGCACTATATGTAAATCAATTCCGCCTTCATCAAACAACATACTTATGTTTAATTTTTTATAAAAACAAACAACTTTGAAACATTTTTTTCCAAAAGACAATGTTCATCTGTTTATTTCTGTCATTATCATTGGTCATTGTTTAAATTTTGTAGTTTTCATATATACCGTTTGACAGCGCTATCAAAAAATTTGTATTCAGTAAAATTCACCGCTAAGTTTGTACCGGTAAGTCACCGATGAGTCTGCTGAATGCGGCCAATGGGTTCATAAATTACAAGATAGGTGATTGAATTTCCCGCTCATTAGATTAATTTTAAAGGTAGTTACAAGAAAAAATTACAAAGGCAAATTAATGAATCATTGACAAAGCAGTTTATTAATAATATACATTTGCTATTGTTTATGTGGCTATTTTTTGCTTACCAATGAGGTAATGTACAAAATTGGTAAAAAAGCCATTTTTGATAATAAATACACTGGATATTGTCAATGTCATATAATATCCGAAAATTACTAATACGGCAACGCGCTGGATTCAAACGCCTATCAATCATTATTGAACGCTCTATATTACCTACATGAAATAATTAATGCAAATAAGATAAAAATCCAGGTTAACAATAAATTTTTAATTCTATCAAGTTAATTCTATCATCGGGAAGTTTACACATATCCGTGATATTATTAAATTAATCTAAAATGTTTGTTGATCTCATGGACTTCAAACTGATTTAGCTCAAAGTTTTTTCTGATAAATTACTTTTGGTTGGTTTTGACTTTTTAAAATTGTCTTGTGTTGTAAAATCCTAATGTTGAATGATCTTCCTGTTTATCCTATGTAGGAAGAACTGCGAGAAGAGTAATCTAATTTTTATACTCCACTTCTATCCAACCTATTTGTTATCTTTATTGTTAATAAATAGTCTTTTAAGGATGTTGATAGTACTGATAGTACTATTGATTATAATATATGACATTTATTTGGTTTAAACGGAACTAAATTGGGGTTTCATATTTTTGTGTTGTCGCGAGCACAGAACTTGGCTAGGTTATTTTTCATGTATGTTTCATGTTGGCAATTATTATTAATTGACATTTATTACAAAAAATATAATAAATAATACGTTTTAAAATTTTTGGGGAGACGTAAAAATTTAGGAAATTAGACATTGTATTGAAAATGACATTTTATAATATATTTACTTTAACCTAAAAATGTTTATTGTAAGTATGATTTACAAAGCTTAACCAAAACGACCAAAAGCTAGAAGCAATATGTAAAAGTTTTGGAATAGCTTATATCTCATTTGGTAATACGTAATTAAGAGGGAAACTTAATTTTTTATGTTGTATATTTATAATCACCTCTTAGGGTGGGAATTCTAAAAAGGCACCTTTCAAATAATTTGACAATTAACCGACATTAATGTTTATGATTCATAATTTTGATATGCTAATTTGGAATTTTACAATCTGATATTTATAATTTTTGAATGAAAATAAGCTTAATGATACTTAACCAAAAATTAGAAATCCAGATTTACAAGTTCACATAGTTCCATAAAAGTCCATTTACAACACAACAGTCAGTAAGTCACGAAAGGTAGAAACATATAGGCTATTCCAAACGTTTAAGCGAAACTAACTGGAATTTTCATTTTTCTAAGTTGTCATGAGCTCTCTTTTTAAGGTTTGAAGCTTTTGCCAAACAAAATGATCAAAATCCTCACTTAATCTGTAAAAGTGACTAGAATTGAAAATATAGTTCCGTTTAAACCAAATATATATATATAAGATGTTTAATTTTATAATAAGTTACTAGATCTGATGATTTTGGTGACTTTTGTGGTGTAAACGAACTTCAAAACGTCAAAAATCTAGTTCCTCTTAAACCAAATAAACAAGGCTATTCTATGATAATATTATAAATGTGTTGTAAATATACAACATAAAAATTGAAGTTTCCCTGTTAATTTAATATTATAAAATGAAACATAATAATACCGTAATTATTTTCAAAATATTATTAAAAAGTACAAAGAAGGAGTTCCAATAACCCGCATATTTCCTGCGTACGCCTGTGATTTCCATACTCACTACAACACTCGAAAATACCAAACACAGTGGTGCGCAACTTTTTTAGGTAGGAAAAATTCTCTCTTTCTCTCTCTCTCTCTCTCTCTTTCTCTCTCCCCCCTTACCTCCCTCCCCCTCTTACTCTTTCTTTATTTATCTTTCCCTTTCCCTTCTTTTTCCCCTCCTTTCTTCCCCTTCTCTGTCCACACTCCATTCCGATCTGTTCTACCATTCTACGTTTTTCAGGCCACTTCTTTCCATTCCTCCACTTTATCCTTCCACGATCTTTAGGGTCTTCCTTTTTTCTTCTTCCTATGAAACTCCACATATGGCGGTGTGAAGGTGTTTGGATGGCCGCACTTCTTTTCTTCTATGCATTCTAAGACTTGATACTTCCATTTTTCTCGTGTTGCTACAGTGATACTCGAAAACATTGTGTACGTCTTTTGAACAAATATTTATACTGTTTCAAAGTTGTGTCCTGTTGGATACATCTGTACGGATTTCATGCCCTGGGTCATGTTAGATGTATTTATTAACTTTTTAGACGTAATATAATATTTATTTGATATGTAATAATATTTTTTGCAATAATCGTTAGTTGTTGCATGAAACTATTGTTTAACCTACGACTTAAAATGGGAATAACCATAACAAAACAAGACGCTTGATAAGAAGACTGATAGTTACGAATAAGATTATTTTATAAATAGAATAATACAAGTATATATTTGAAAAATAATGCATTTAGATATATATTGTTGATGATATTATATTTATTCATATAAATAATGACATGACATTTAAAGACTTTATGATGTATATATGTACACAATGTCTCAGTCCATTTTTTTGAAAACAGTTATTTCGATATTGATACAAAGTATATTTCAAGTAATTTTCAGTTTTCTATTTAATGTTTAACATTAGTTGCATCAAATAATAAAGTTGAATATGAATAATAAAGCTGTTTTACATTATACTTTTCACTACACTTTCAAACTTCTTTCTGAAGTAAAAAGCGACAGAAAAGGACATTCAACACTTTTTGTCTATTACTATTTTTCACTCCCAACTTAACAATTAGTAGTTACAGATAAAATTTTGGTTATAACAACCAGTTTATAAATATCATTGTGCTAGATTTATTTAATTATAGTAACCCTTAGTCAATATAATTTTTTATTTACCAGACCAGAACTCAATCAAGATTATTAAAATTGTCGGAAAAATTAAAAAGTACATCATAAAAATAAACGTTTAATTGCTACGCCTGAAAAAATTGCCATACTTCAAACAAAATCTGACTGAAGATAGTTTTAAAAGTTGTGTTCAGGGGTTGTCCAGTGGGTCCGGACCATTCCTAAGATTCAAGGAGAATGTTTGTAATTATACCATAATAAGTAAAAAAGTTCAAAATATAGTGGATATATAAACATACGAAATTTATTTTTATGGATGGTCATAACATCGGTATCTATTATTTAAGAAATTTCTACTGCATTTATCAAAATGTAGTAGTAAAATGTTTTAACATTTAATTAAAGGGGATCTTAAAAATGTTTATAAATAACTAAAAATTGTTGATGCCCTTTATACTTTTTGCTTTTCACCAAACAAGTAGGTGTTTTACCAGTACAGTTTACGGACCAGCCCTAAAAAAAATCTATGTGCGCCCCTGGTTGTGGATGTCGGATAGCAAATAAAGTTTGAAGGAAGTATTGTGTTTACTATTATAAATACTTTTCACGTCAACACTACGCAAAGAATCCGTTGTGCTACTGAGAAAGTATAATGTAGAAAAGACTTTAGAGAACTCAAAAAATGGACCTTTAACATTCGTCTACACATTTGTAGGGATGAAACGATGCTATCGATACTAGTAAGGTATCGATCCTTTTCTTTTCGATATTTTACTGGCAGTGGCGTAACTATAAGATCGGGCCCCCGCCCACAATAATCTTTGTGGGGTAGTGGATAAAACTAATATATGGACTAAGGGGCGTGGTGGAGCCCATTCTAGACCGGGGCCCACACGCGCCGCTTGTCTTGCATTCTTTACGCCATTGTTTACTGGTATTGATACTTTTTTACTGGTACCGATACTTTTTTATCGGTATCTGTTTACTATTATTAGTAGCAATGTTTGTATAGTAATGTCAGTCAGCGATTCTAGCGGTAAATCACGATATTTGACATTAAGTAATATTGTAATAATTCTAATTTTAACCGGAAACTCTAAGCCTAAAATCATCTACTACAGATTGGTTACTACAGTGGGTGCGTTCGAGTTGTACAGAGTAGAGCGAGCGCTGAGCGAACAGTTGATGGTGACGTCATGAAGCACTAACGGAGCGAGCGTTCTTGTGACGTAATGTTTATAAAATCTAACCCTACAATTTTAGGCGGCGTTTTTACTGTCAGATTAGTTCACGTCAGTCATGAATCAAAATTATATACCTCGGTTTTTCCTTGATTTTTTTTTTCAATGAAGAAGAAATAAAATTAATTAAAATATAAAAAAAAAAAATTAATAATTAATGAATTAATTTAATGAATTTTTTCCATTTTAATTTTGTGCACGGTGTATTTTAATAACTTTTTTGCTGTTTACAGAACGTCACAAATACATAAAATGGCCGTACTCTGTAGCCATAGACAAATAACAATATTATTTGTCTATTGTTATTTGTCTAAGGCTATTATTTTTATTTTATTTATAATTTAATTTTAAACTTTCATTTCTTTCCCGCCGTTCCCCCACTTTTTTACGTCATACTCCATATGCTCGGTCTTAAAACCCCGAATACATAGAGCGCACTCTAAATGCTCGCTCGATCGCAAAACGAATGCAATTGAGTGTACTCCGAGCGTCAACTCGAACACGTTTGAGTGTACAGAACGTGCTCGGAACGCTCGGAGCGTCAAATCGAATGTACCCAGTACCAAATGGAACGTCTCACGCGTGAATTTAAATGTTTAGGCGCCAATTTTAAATCTGTAAATTATTATTTTAGTTATTTACTGGAACTCATAACATTACGTAATACTCAGATTTGAATTATGATATAGTAACCAATATATTAATTTGACAAGTCCTGGTATAAGTTGCTATTTTCGTGAAAAATATCCAAAGAGATATGTTGTTCTTTCTCTGTCCAAATATATTTATATTTGCTATTTACCTTGATAATAAAGAATTTTTTATACCCATTTTCTTTAATTGATATTGATTGATACCTCGAAATATTGATGTTTTTTTCCGAAACCGATATTACGAAATAATACTAATATAAATACAAAGTATCGTCACCCACATCCAGACTGCCCAATACTCTTTTTATTAGGAAAGTAATCGATACCGCGTATTATCGATACTTTTCATCTGCGAACGCAGCTAATACTATATCAACATGTGTACGATTATATGGCGGAGTTTGCCAAGGTACTACATTATCACCACAGACCAAATCTTTTTACTCATGGATCAGAAAACATCTTTAAGAATTTAAACTGGTCTAAAGTGTATCAATATCAATGGCAAGAATTAACGTATTAGTTAGTTCATTATCATATTATATCGCGTTAGCAAGAGGGTTCGGGGAGAGGGGGTGGTCCGCCGTAAAAATTGATATGGCCCGCCACCGATATGCTTGGATTTTTTTTTAAATGTTAGATAAAACTTGGTGCCCGGTTCATTTTTTTGGAATATTTTGAATTGTTAAAGATGGAAGTGGCTCAAAGAGCCCGCTTTCATCTTTTCGAAATTCAAAACCATCATATTTTCATCAATATTTATAATGATACTACCCCCCTCAAATATTTCCTGCCCTCCCTAGTTTATTAAAACAATTGGCGCTCAGCATCGATGGCTATTTGCGCTTCACACGGCTCATCTTTATAACTAGAATATTATATATTAAGTTAAAATAAATAAAACGATAAATAATACTGTTTTAAACATGGTTGTACGTTACAATCAGCTGTTGGTTCGGTAGCCATCTTGGTAAACTTCATCCTCGCGCAATATAGCCTCCATTATATGCTTGTTAAATAAAATACTATAATATTCCAGGAAAAACAAAAAAATAATATTATTAATATTAAAAACAATTTTTTTTTTTGTTTCGGCCAAACTAAGACAATTACTTGCAGTAGAAAATTAACATATCAATATCGAAATATCATTGACTTGTGGAGACTATTTTGATATTTAGAAATGTATTAGTTAATGACCAACAAAAGGGGTCCTAATAATCAAATAACAATTTATAATTAGATTAGTATTTATTATAATATCACAGCTTGTTTATGTGAACAATAATTGAATATAACGACATGTATGCTTCTTATATCTGTGTCTATGTCGCTCTTTTTGATGTACGTAACTCTGTCACTTACCTATACTAAATAATCGTGAATTCATAATGTGAAACGATGCGCAAAATAGCATTGCGTATGGTCTTGTTAAATCGTACAATAACCAAAACCCCACAGTCAGATCAAATATAAATCCAAACCAATGTATTATCAAATAGTCTATTTGTTCTGTTGTCAAAATAATCCTGTAAATTAAATTATAATAAAATCTAAATGTTTCCAAATTGTTATAATTACTTACTTGAATGGATCGAATACCCAATGTCCTCCTAGTTTTGCCATTGAATATCCTTCTAACCATTCTATATCGAATTTCTTTAATCCTGCTAAGAAGTATAGAAGGAAGAATTGGTATTTTAGAATGAAGTAGTTCCAGAGTGGTACATGTTTATCTCGTAATTTTGGATTTAGTAGACCATCGATGGAGCTGTAACAAGATTGGATGAAGATGGTATGTATAATTTTCTATATTAAAAATTTATGTGAAGTGTAAATTTTCACACATTTCAGAGATTGGCAGGTATCTAGTAAGTGACGGCGGAACTTTTATTTAACACCCTACAACAAAATCGGGTTAGGTTGTGGTTCTCCTGCTGTGCTGATATCAGTGTCGGGCCCCGGAACGCTATGGTACACCCAAAAGTATCCCTTGAATCGTTTTTCAAACTAATACATACATAAGAGTATGTGCAGTATTTAAAAAAAAAAAAATGATGTGAAGTGTGAATTGTCACACATTTTAGGGTTTTGCAGGTATTTAGTAACTGAATGTTTATTTGGGATGCCAAAACAAATTTTATGTCAAAATATTTTTTTATGAATTTTAATTCAAATGCCTAATACTATTATTTAAATTTCTAAATATGTGCAGTATTTTTTTTTATATAGCAAGGTTAGGTTAGGTTAGATTTTGAAAACTGCGCCTACCGCTTCTGATTTCGTAAAGATTCAAACATAGGATTAAATTATAATTTCAACACTTCCTACTGGTTATTAAATTTACGCTTTTAAAAATTAAATGCAAGATTTACCAAAATATAACTAGAATTTTGACAAAATAATTTAAATAAAATAAAAATGCAAAAAAAAAAACAAAAATTAAAATTGACAGGATTCGAACTCTAGTTTGCAAATTACTACTACAAACCAAAGACGAAACCAACTACGCTATCTGCGCTTATTAATCTACTTTGTTACATAGCGAATTAAATATTTACCATATTTTAGTTAAAAACACAAAAAATGCGTTATTTTCCGAAAACATAATCTGATCAAAAATTCCTGTTGTACCATTCCGGTTCACACCAATGTACATTACTTAGTTAATCGTTAATCCACGTACTAAGGGCTTTCATTTAATACCCTACTCAGAATTTTAAAAAAATTTTTTTTTTTTCGATGAGCACATATTTGTTTATATTTTTAGGGGGGTATGTTTTAGTATTTTTCCTATGTGCGGGTCAAAGAGTTGTATAAGCATGCCAAATTTCAACTTTCTAGGTTTAGCCGTTTGTCTACTATTTTTACCGTACAGACAGACGACAAAATGACGGTATAAGGGTTTTTTGGTCATACCTACAAAACCCTAATAAATTATGGAGGGCAGTAGGAAAGTTTTTTTTAAACTTTATTTTTTACAGTTAGACATTTGTAGAAACTATTTATCAACATTTGTTTCCCACATTTTCATCGTTACTGAATGGAAATGTGGCTCAACTAATAGCTAGTGTTCATTAGCAAAACGACGCCCTCTTAGTTAATTTTTGACAAAAACTGTAGTCCTGAATTTTCCAAAACATCTTGTGTTACATGAGCTCGTTGTTGCTTTTATTCGACTTTATTAAACAAAATCACAAAAAAGATTGAAGATAGAACAATTAAATCATGTCTGTGTTTATACCAGGTGATCAATATTGATTGACTGTAAAATGCACCATTTTTATTTCATTATGCATAAAATTTTATTCCAGGAAATGAATTTTGTGCGATATGTCACTTCTGCGTATGTGCAATGTTACTTGTTTCCAGGGCCGGCGCGAGGCATGTGCAGCCGCACATGGCCCCGCGGTCAACAGCAGGCCCCGCGGTTCAACAACAGGCCCGCGCATGGAGATGAGACTTTTTTTTTTGCTCCTCACTTGGATCTGAACAGCAGGCCCCGCGGTTCAACAGCAGGCCCCGTGGTTCAACAGCAGGCGCCGCGGTTCAACAGCAGGCCCGGCGGTTCAACAATAGGCCCCGCGCATGGAGATGAGGACCTTTTTTTTTGCTCCTCACTTGGATCTGAACAGCAGGCCCCGCGGCTCTTCTCGCACATGGCCTCGCAAATCCTAACGCCGGCCCTGCTTGTTTCCAGTGTTTCCATGAGCGATGTATCGTCCACTTCTTTTATAACCTATTGTTTAACATCTGTTTAGTTTAATATCTATCTCGATTCGAGGTAACATCCCGTGGGAGGCGCGCTGGCCTGATCAAACACCCTTTGATTTTTTTTTTATGGGTATACCTCAAGGCTTTATGGATGGGTATACCACAAATCTGATCCAGCTTAATGTTATTCGGCAGGAAATAGTCCGATTTCCGGTGGACATGTTGGAAGGTGTAGACAGAAACTTCAGTAATCAAATATATTGTTTAGAACAGCATGGTTTGAAATTTGAAATTATGCTAGTTCATTATCAAAACATAAATTTTGTTTATCAGCACCAACTTTCATTCGCCTTAAAAAAAAAGGAAATATTTGCGCCCAACCCTGTATGTACAACACACGTCTATGGGTTTAGTCTAGTTCACCATAGTTGATAAGCAGTCGAAAAATTATTGCGATGGAGCGGTCAATATTGATCACCCCGTATGAAAGATATCTTTAAATTTAAGCTCGATATCTCTGTTTATTACGTATAATACATACACTTCGTAATATTTTGCAATGAAGATTTCGTAAATTTTTTCTTTAATTCAGGATTATTAGCGTCAGACCCTCAAAAGTCCAGATCCGCCACTGGTCTTATGTAAGCCCTGCACCTTTCTGCATTTGTATGTGGCACATTTTTAGTTCTCAGGATCCGATCTATTTGATTTTGATTATTGGATCGATTTTTGCTTAGCTTTTCGGTGAGTATATGCCGGAAGTGTGAATTTTTTGAAATGTTTTAACTGCGATTTAATGTTTAACAATTCATAAAACGACAGATCTCGACGTTAGCTTTCGTTTGATTACTAATTTCTACGTAATAGTACGTAATAAAGTTTACGCTAATGAATTTTTACTCATAGTCGTTGTGAAGAGTGTTTAATTGGTATCGAGTATTCTGTATTTATGTGTAGTTTGTAAACATTTTTTGTGATCGCCTACAAATTCAAAAAGTGGTTTGAAAGAACGCTTATATGCTTAAGTGTCGGGGAAATTTTAGACCTGTACGGACTATACACTTAATACTTTTTCATGATAAAATAAATCCTTTAAAGACTGGTGTGCCTTGTTGTTTCCATGAAGCGGCGCAATAAGGGGGGATGTGCTTCCATCCCAAGCGACTTTAATCCGTAGAATTAAATAATATAAAACTGCAACTTTCCACCAGATATTATACAACATGAATTTAAATACGAGTATATTCCTAAATATTTTTGAAATTTTGGGAACTTATAATCTAATTTTATTCGCATTGTTAATGAGTGAAGTGTGGGGAAACACCTCCAAAACTAATTTAACAAAGTGCAAGAGCTCCAAAATAAAATCCTAAGAATTAGTGTAAATTCCCCTTGGTTTATCAGAAACGAACAATTGCATAACATTGGTAACGAAGGACTACATAAAAGACTGAAGCGACGCTTACCCCAAGATCTCTGCTCAGATTTTTCTGACATAGAACATTAGCTCTAAATCTAATTTTAATATTATATTTAAATCTAAATTATATTTAATCTAAATCTAATATTATATTATTATATTTTATAACCTATTTTTAAACTAGGGAAGTTATGTAATCCCCACCTAAGGAATAAGAACTATTGCTAACACCTATAACCCTGCTGTGAATAACATATGTATTTGTTGAACCGGCAATAAACGATTATATATATATAAAAAAAAATGAGTATAATTCTCATAAACTTGGCTTGAGTTTCCTCACGAATTTGATTATTGGTTACAGGAGGGATGGTGTTAGATTTTATAAGGCATTATTAAGTTAGTATTTTTATATTTTTAATATATAAACGAAAATAAAAGACACTTACCAATAATGATGCGCCGAAGAACCCAACAGCAATATAGAAACTATTCCAAATAAATAGCTATGATTATTCCAATAGGATTTATCCAGAAGAAATAGATAAATGTATGGTATTGTAAAGGCAACTACGCTTGCTCTAAATTTATATCCTAAAGTTACTCCTAAGGCTCCTAAAAATAAATCAGAAAAAAAAACAATCAATATTTTGTTCAATAATTTATTTTTTGAATTTTTACTAATTAAGCTTAAGTTCTACGTATCAACATTGTTATTATTTTAATTTAAAATAAAGAAGGCCAACTTAGGAATTTTATTTGTATATGTGTATTTATTTTAATTAGTTTACAACTTACCTAACCACATAAGGCCGTACATTAATCCCATATAAGGTAAAGGCAGGGGGCTTAAAAAATTAAATAATGGGAAATGACAGTCACGAGGTTCTCCCCATTTTAAATCTAATTCAGATCCACCTCTCTCTTCAGGGATATCATTCAACATTAACAGACCTATAACAAAAAATAATACAAATAGTATACAGGAAAACAGTAGGTGCGGTGGCATGGAGCAATGGAGCGATCGCTCCAGACGCCTAAGCCAAGAGGGCGCCTTTCAGATATTTCAGATTTGTTTATTTTTATAATATTTTCATAATTTTATTATTTGCTTGTTGCATCTTTATAAATTAGGTTTTTATTTATCTTTGTCTATAAATATTACATTTTATGTGGTCGGCGTACAACTGAGCGATGGCTTTGTCGATATAAATGAAAGAATGTACAGGTAATCGTAAACTTAAAATGTATCTAACAGTGCTATCGCCGCCTCTACAAGACTCCGTCTACGCCGCTCTAGCTAAAACCATCGCGATAACCAAACCGAGGAGGATTCTTACGCCGAGTGCAAGAAATGCGATAAAGGCGTTTGATAATTATCACAAATGTTTGATATTTATTAGAATTTGTTTGGAATTATTAGGATTTATTTTTTAGATATTTATTAGGTTTTTTTATGATTTATTAGGTTTTTTAATGTCGGATTATCGATCCATCTTTAATATCGGTACCTAAAATCATCCCAGAAACCTATTTATTGTCCCGCATGTCCCGCATTCAGAAACAGCTCGGCAGCGAGGTGTATCATACAGCGTAAGTCATTTATAAAATAAATATAAGCACCTGTTCCAGAAAGCAATTTTATTCGTGCGGGAGTCGACCTTTGACTAGATCTCCGCTCCCCACTCTCACATAAGTAGAGCCCTGCAAATCCGCGGATTATCCGCGGATATCCGCAACTTTTCTGCGGATGCGGATAAATTATCATTTAAACCATGCGGATCGGATGCGGATTAAATGTCATATCCGCTTATCCGCAATATCCGCGTGAACATTAAATCTTCGGTTACTTTCGGAGAAACAAGCAATTGTGTTCTGACTACGCAGTCTCGGTTATTTTCGGTTGTCTGTATATACATGATATTTTGTAGCATTCAATCTCACTTTATGTTATTTTTATTAAGACAATTGTCCATGATCAAGACTGAGTTGAGACAATCAACTTAACTTTCTTTTTATTATTGAATATATTATAGAAAATAATATTTTGGACAAAAGTTTCCTGGTACACTTTTGACGTAATTCTTCCTACCTCTGCTCTAATTCTGGCTTTTAAATCTGATAAAGGTTTTTTTTTACATAAAACTGATTAGTAAGTTTTATTTAAATACCAAAATTTACCTACATAATTTTTTCTCGAAAATTTTATTATGTAACCTGCCAATTTTTTTATACTACCCGAAGTAAAGAGTCTTGCAGATCCCAAAAATTTGAAAAATGACACATGTTGCTATTTGAAAAAGTTGCAACGCCTAACTAATGCGCGAAATGGAATGGAGAGAATTACTTGATCCTAAAAATATGAAGCACCTTCTATCAAGTAACTTTTCTGATTTTTTTTAAAATTCAATATTAAAAAAAGCAGCACGCCACTTACTCCCTACGAAAAAGAACGCTTAGGCCCCCCAAAATTGTTATCTCTCTCTAGATTTAAATAAGTTATTAGCGCATCTAGGCCTTAAAACTTTTGGGGTCCCTTAGGTTAGGTTAGTAATAAATAAGCTGGTAAATCCAAAAATTTTCAGCAGCGTTTTAGAGCAGAGATTACCTAAACAGGCGAAATATGTTAGTTCTTTCCAAACTGACAGCAAAACCTGTAGTGCGGATAGTGCGGATATTTTTGCGGATGCGGATCGGATGCGGATTTGTTATTTACAAAAGCTGCGGATGCGGATCATGGATGTGCGGATGCGGATCGGATGCGGATACAGAAAAGCTTATCCGCGCCGGGCTCTACACATAAGTAACAATGCAATTCGATAAATAACGAGAAGACTGTTAGGCGAACCGGTATAAATTGAATAAAACCGGCAAATTATTATCAAAGCTTTGCGGCATGTAATCAAACGTTTTTATTGCACCTAACAATGTGTCCCCATCTAGCCATAGATAATAGACGATCACGTTTAGTGAGTGCATATTTTTCAGTATTCTGAGTTTAGTCAGTTGCAAGATGTCTTTTGCAGTTAGTTTTAGTGTACGAGTTTAATAATAATATTATTAGGGTACTAATATCTGTTTACTTTTGTTAGTGTTAATTATTGGTGTTCAAAACTATGACTGACTTGCACTAATATTTATTTATTAATTTCGTTACCCTTTTTACCGACCACTAACATATATAAGGGAGGTATTGTGATCATACCGATTTTGACATTTCGAGATTTCGAGGGATCTCCTCGAATTGAGGTCCCTACAGTACTCGTAGTAAGTTGTTGGCCTTAATAATTTGTCACCTCTGTATAACGGCACCTTGTAAGAATGTCTGTTCCTGGCGCCAAAATATCACCGCACGGCCCTGGGTATAGTCGCTAGGCGCAAACAACCGAGACCTTGCCCCGGGCCCCGCTCTTCAGAAAAACTTGCACTTTTGTAAAGATTTAAGATAAATAAATAACAAAAATTCCAATAAAATAAAAATATTAATTGCTAAATTAATGCAAACTTCATTATTTATAATTTTAGTCCCCTGGAAAAACAAACATTTACAATGCACACACAGGTGAGTGTGTGCATTGTCGACTAGTTACATAAAGTAAGTGCTATGGTGACAGCGTTGTCTCACTGATTAAAATAGTGTATAAAAATCCAAACTACAAAACTATTTAGGTATTGTGATTTGTGGAGTAAAACGTGTTTTTACCGACCGCCAACATATATAAGGGAGGTATTGTGAACATACCGATTTTGACATTTCGAGATTTCGATGGATTTCCACGAATTGAGGTCCCTACATAACGTTTTGACTATTTTTAGCATGATGTCTGTCGGTCTGTCTGTCCGTCCGTCCGTCTGTCTGTCTGTCTGTGAACATGTGCAGAGCAAATTCGGGTAAAAGGATTTCTATGAAACTGTATATTTAAGCTTTTGACATCAATGGCACGAGTTGATCAACTTTTGGTAAAAATCGGTTGACTAGAAATGGCAGTTTACTCGTGACGATTTTAAGATTTTAATAAGTGGCTATAAAAGTAATAACTAATAACTTACTAATAACTTTTATTTGATATAATTTTTGATAAAACGAAAAAAAAATTTGAAAAATGTTTCGAAATTTTTCTGATTATCTATTTTTTCATACTTATATGTAACGTTTCCATGGTCATGATAAATAATATCTGTGTTAGAAAATATTAGGCCAAGTTATTTCTAATCTGCTGCTAGAATGTATTTTATACAAGTACTTTGTGATGGCGGTCGGCCCTGTGGTGGCCACAGCTGATTTTTTAAATTTTGTACAGTGCGAAATGCAAAAGGTGATATCTGATGAGAGAGACCTGCAAATCTCCAGGATTTCAGAATATGAAAAATAAAAAATGAGCGTAGATAGAGTCTTTTGCACTATACGCTGGTTAAAAATAAGTTTCTTGTTTCCTTTTGTAGCATAAATTTGATATTTTATACAAGTGCCATCAAGATATACAGCTGAAAAATATAAAAGACAAAAAAATAAATTGTTTAATAAAATTAAAATATAATTAAATTTTAAGAATCAAATACACAAATTTTACTATACATATTAACGTTTGTACAAGGTGTTTCATTTTAGAAATAATTGCAGTGGTGTAGCGAGAAGAGTGTTGGCATGGACGCAGATGTCTTAGGAGGGTGTCGCGAAAGACATGTGTAAAATAGTATATTTATACACAAGTTTCATTAGACATGATTTTGCCGCACGCGTCAGTTAGAAAACGAGTCGCAAAGCGACGAGTTTTGTATACTATTTTTTCTATTTTGCTTCAGCATTCCCGATTAAGAATTTTGGTATGTGAATGTGAATTTTGTTGGTCGGACTGATTTGTCAGATTTATATTTTTCAAGGTAGCTATCAGTTATGTTTTGTGAAATTTGCGTATTAAAAAAGGTTATTGTACCAATTTTACGAAATAAAATGTTAAGTGTCATAATCAAACTCATTATAAAACTCAATTCAGTTTCATAATAACTCTCTTGTGACTGCAAAATAGAAAAATATAATTGGGACATGGTTTTCCTTTTTAGTTTTTAGTAAGTACGATAAAAAAACAAAAAACCCTTCTACCATAACTCATTTGTCAATTAATGAGCCTTTTACAAAAACATTAGGAAAAAAATGTGCATATACATTATTAGTAGTGATGTGCCGGATCACATAAAAGCCAGTTCCAAGGATACGGATTATTTGCGTCCTGATTCGCGGTTACGGATACGGATCTTGCATTCAAGGAGAAAAACAAACGACCGTGAAGCGATAGTTCGATGTGTCGTCCAGTTCCTACTAGAGATGGGTCGTTCATGAACGAACCGGCTCAGTACACTGACCGAAGTGACACGGTTCACCAAATTGAAATGAGCCGGCTCACGGCTCACTGTATAGTTTCAAGGATACGATTGGTCGGGCGATTGTGAACAGTGACCGGAGTGATCCGGATCTGGATCGATGTCATGTTGAACTTCGCGAGAACTTGGCTTGTAATGTATTATCATAAAGTGTATTTTGTCATCAATTTGTAGGGCAGTTTATTTGAAACTAATAGGGTTAGTCTGTATTTTCTTACAACCATACTATATAAAAATATTAAAAATATTGCCCAAATCCCAGATGTCCGATTTATAAGGGCAATAAACATCGCCATAAACTTAACACATCTGGTTTAAAATACAGTAGCTACATAAAGTGAATTGCTTGTTTCAAAAATGTTAGATAAGAGTCGGGGCTAAGCGACGTTCTACCTACGACCGGACGACCGGCAACTGACTGACCTGTGTCTCGGGATCATGTTTAAAAGAACCGGCTCTAAGCAAGAGTCGGCTCTAAGCGACGTTCTACCTCTAAGCTCTAAGCGACGTTCTACCGAACGACCGACCGACCTGTGTCTCGGGATCATGTTTACAAGAACCGGCTCTGAGCAAGAGTCGGTTCTAAGCGACGTTCTACCTACGACCGAACGACCGACCGACCTGCGTCTCGGGATCATGTTTACAGTTCATATATTGCAAGAATCGGCTCTAAGCAAGAGTCGGCTGTAAACGACGTTCTACCTACGACCGAACAACCGACCGACCTGTGTCTCGGGATCATATTTACAGTTTATATATTGCAACAACCGGCTCTAAGCGACTTTCTACCTACGAACTAACGACCGTCCTGTGTTTCGGAGACATGTTCAACAAACCGGCTCAACAAACTGAACGACCTCCACTGATCCGGTTCCGCAAACTGAGCCAAAATTCCCATCTCTAGTTCCTACAAATAAAAACGTGCCAACTAATACACAATTTAATTGAGTTCAAAATCACTCACTTATTGTATTTGATAAAATTATTTTAGTCTAATATTTAATGTATACTAGACCAGTGGTATCGAAGATTTTCCCTTAGTGGACCCATATTTAATTCGAGATATATTTCACGGGTCGGATTGACTTGGACCGGACGGATGAAGGAGAGATATTGCGAAAATTACTTGAGAACGTAGGTTAGTAATTACATGCGGGCTGTTTGAAACTTATTGCCGGGTCGGATCTGGCCCGTAAGTCATAGGTCAGACCCCCAATGATCTAGACCAGCGTTTCCCAAAGTGTGGGTCGCGACCCGGCACCAGGTCGCAGAAAAATTTTGCCGGGTCGCGAAACAAATTGTAAAAACAAAAAAGATTTTTAGTACATATTATTTTTTTTTACGTCAGTTAATCACTAGAATAGTGTGTATTTGTGCTCTTTATTACTATACTATATTCTTTATTACTATACTGTACTCTTTATTACTATAAAGCTACTGCTTTAAAATAAAATTTGTTTTGTAAATAAATGTTTTTTTTCATAAGGTGGGTCGCGAAAAATTTTAAAACCTCGTACCGGGTCGCGGTCAAAAAAGTTTGGGAACCGCTGATCTAGACCATTCGTAAACCATGGGCAAGTGATGTGCTGCTCGACTTAACATCAATTTAAACGCCAGAGTAAAATTGGACATTTTAATCGCACGTACATACGAAAACTAACTAGATTTTATCTATATGATATCCGTTTAAGATCCGCCTTGGACAACTAGATACGGACGCGGATACGGATTTTTATTTTTAGCGGATCATCCGCGTATACTGATACAAAGCTTCCGGCACATCAAATTATTAGCATATGTAATAAACTTGGAATTGTAACAATATTGATTATTTTTCTATGAAAGGTTATGATATTGTTTACAATGAAAGCACTGTAAACAAAGCAGACGGGGTTATTATGTATATTAAAAATAATTTGAAATATAAATATGACATAATTGCAATCGATCAAGTAAAATTTATTAGAACAATAATCACTATTAATGCAAAAAGCATTGCAGTAACAGCAGTCTATAGATCTCATGATATTAATGTGCATGAATTTTTGCATAGTTTAAGGACTTATTATAATATTTATTGTAAAAATGAATTTGAAGTATTCTGTGGTGACACAAATATTGATATTTTAACTGACAAAACTGACAGTAACGATTATTTCAATTTATTTTCAGAATTCGGTTTCAGATCATGCATAAATGGCTTTACTAGAGTGCAGGAAGGTTCACGTTCTTGCATAGATCATTTTCTAATCAGGGATAAAATTCTAAATGAAAATATTATTCCGATTATTTTGCATAGTAAAATATCCGATCATTTCCCGGTTATATTAAAAATACAACTTCCATTTTCTTCGGTGACTAATCATACAAAAAAAATATGTGGTAAAAATATCAATAAAATTATTAATTATAATAAACTTGAAAGTTTAACACGGGAAGAAAATTATAGCTATATCATGGAGGATGACAATTTAGATCTTGTGCTTGAAAAATTTATTCATACAATTAATAAAAATATTCATTTAAGTACTTCTAATAAAAAAATAACAAAAAAAAGAAAAAGTTGGATAACTGTTGGTATTATCAATTCTATTAAATCACGTGATTTATTATATAAACAATTTAAATTGAACCCTGATAATATTGAATTAAAAACTAACTTTAACCGATACAGAAATAAACTAAATAATGTGATCAAACAGGCAAAATCAGATTTTTACAAAAACAAACTGATCGCGGCCGGCAATGATAGTAGAAAAATCTGGTATATTTCTAAAGAGGCTGTTAACTTACATAAAAAACATCAAGAAATTAATCATATTTTAGATTCAAATAATAAAATTTTAACTGATAAATGTAGTATTGCCAATCACTTTAATACATATTTTTTGGATATTGCCAAACAAATGGAAGCTAATATACCACGCACTACTTTTCAAAATAAAATAGACCCAATTGATAATTGTTTCTTTTTCCCACCAATAATTGACAGTGATGTTATAGCAGCAATAGACATGCTAAAGAATAGTTGCACTAACGGATATGATGGCATTCCAAGTAAAATATTAAAACAGGTGAAAACAATAATAAGTAACCCCCTAACTAAAATATTTAATAGATGTATTACTGAAGGCTATTTTCCAAAATTATTTAAAATAGCACTAATTAAAGTATTACATAAATCAGGTCCAAATAATATTATGAGTAATTATAGACCTATATCTCTGGTTTCAAATATCTCAAAAATATTTGAAAAAATTATTAAATCTCGCATGTATACATTTTTAGAAAAAAATAACATTCTCTCTAAGCAACAATATGGTTTCCGCACGAATGTCTCGACTGAAAATGCAATTACCACCTTGTCGTCCGCAATTTACAAAAATTTAGATGAATCTAAACTTTCAGCAGCAGTTTTTCTAGACCTTGCAAAAGCTTTCGACACTGTGAATCATCGTCGTTTACTCCAAAAGCTTGAGACATATGGCTTTCGCGGTATTATACTTCAGTTATTGAAAAGCTATTTGTGCGACAGATTACAGTTTACTGCAATAGATGGTAATTTAAGTTCTCCGGGAACAGTCACCTGTGGAATTCCGCAAGGTACTGTCCTCGGCCCTTTATTATTTATCATCTATATTAATGATCTCTTATATCTAGGGGTTGAAGGGACATTAATATCATATGCAGATGATACTATTTATTATGCTCAAGGTAATACTTGGGACGATATCTTTAATAACTTGTCTAAGAACCTATCTTTAATAAAACAGTGGCTAGATTTAAACTTACTTTCTTTAAATACTAAAAAAACAGTCATAGTGCCTTTCACTTGTCGAAAAGACAAATTACCGCCGGATAAAGATTTTTTATTACACCGTAACCACTGTCAATCTAACTATTGTAACTGCTGTGATAAAATTTTAATTCAATATTCAGTGAAATATTTAGGTGTTATATTTGACAGTAACATGTCCTGGAAATTACACACTCACTATTTAAATAATCGTCTACGAAAATTTATATTCTTATTTAAAAATCTTAGATATTGCCTAAACAAAAAAACACTACAAATTATATATTACGGATTAGTTCAATCATTGTTAAGTTATGGAATTTTGGCATGGGGTGGTGCAACCAAAACAGTAATACACAATTTAAAAATAACTCAAAAATTAATCTTAAAGATATACTTAAAAAAACCACACAGATATCCAACAGAACAACTATATACTGATGCTAATGTTTTTGATATACCGAGGTTATATTTTCTTGCTGTAGCTGAATGCTTGCATAGAGAAAAAAAATACTTTGAACACCACATACAATTACCCTCACATAATTATGAAACCAGAAATAAATCTAATAAACTATCCAACTTAAATAAATTTAATAAAACCATAGGGACTCAAAATTTTACTGCTATTCTACCAAAATTGTATAATAAATTACCAGTAGATTTAAAAAATCATTTATTTCAATTCAGTACCAAACTTTTCATTAAAAAAATTAAAATTTGGTTAACTAATGTATCTAATGCTTCTTTGTGCAATATACTGAACAGTTGTTAGTAATCTATTAATTATAATAATCTATTTGCATTTTTTCCTTTTTTTTTTTTTTTTTTTGTAACAATACTACAATATATATAAAAAATTCTCTTTCTTCTTTTAAAACATGTGTGTACATATGATAAATGCAAATTTTAAATATATTTTTGTCACCACAGGATACCTTGTATCTTTTGTGACTTTATGCCATATATTTGTATATATTATACTTTTGTTGTATAAGTAAATTAAATAAATTAAATAAAATAAAAATAAAAAATAAAATATTTTTATGTTTTAGTGCATATTAATTATCTTTTCCAGTTAATTATATTCACATATAATCAAGGTTTTTAATACATTTTTACAACTCTCTAATAATAATCAATCATTTTTGAAATACAAGAAAATTAATTCGTGATTTAGCCAATAGTCATTGACAATAGCTGTTCGTTTTGTGTCGATAACCTTGTCATATATAAAGGAAATATTAGGCATTGTATTCACAAACTGGTGTATATTTTTGAAAGGGTCCTGCATTTCCTTGCTTCAGGCCCGGCGATTTCTAGCGGAACCCTGCATTCTTTTCGATCAGTAAGTGGTGGTAAAGCATCCCTGCCTAGAATGTAATATTCTAAGTGAAGGCACCAACATTACACAAAGCATCATGATCATCATCCTCATCATCATTATTAAGTCCAGCCATCATCGGGTGATGGTCACTACTCTAAGCTGCGAAAAATCATGATTTTAATTTCTAAAATGCAATAAAAAAATAACACAAATATGTAATTATGTAGAAATCTTTATTTTGCATATGAAAATTGTCTTCTTTCCCTCTGACACTGTTTCATCTTTCAGAATCCGGAAATTTGACTTTTTCTTCTTTCAAAAACCATAAATTTGACATTATCATCTTTCGAAATCCAAAGATTTGATTTTTTCATATTTCACAATCCGGGGACGCCCTTTTTTTGCTCTTTAAGAGCTATTTAAAAGCTATTACTGGTATTTAATAAAACTGAGAAAAACCGGAGATGCAGAATGAAAACCGGAGATTTAGACGTACAGAAGTCTAACTTATGCAATAAACTGTCATATAAAAAGGCATTTTTTTCTGATTACAGTTGTTAACTCCTAAAAACAACTAAAATGCAGTTGCCACGGCGAACAACAATTTCTATCAATACTAGTTACATTTTAGCAACTAAAAGCTATGTGAAACTCATCATGTTAACAACTAAAAAGTTGCTAACTCTAATAACTTGGCTGAGAGAATTCGAGCGGTTACTTGGTAGTACGAGTACCCTACTTCTCATGCTAAAGGTCCTGGATTCATCCCAGTCAGGGCATGGCTATTTGTATTTTTCCTTATCACATATCATACTCTTTAAATTAAAAAATGCATTATAACATAAATTTATCACCGCTCCCAGCCCCGATTAGGTCATCCGAATTGGGAGTTGTAGACCTAAAAATCTACCCTTCGGAGTGGAATGCCCGTGCCCAATATAAAGCGGCATACGGTAGTGATAACTACGGCTCGGTAAGACTAATGTGGTCCGTTTCTGAGCTGAATAAGAAGAAGAATAATTTTAAAAAATTATATTTATGCAAATAAAATTACAGTATGTCCTCATTGCCGTATCGTATTTCTTTATGTAGCCAAGCGCGCATAGAAATTTGGTGGTCCGTTTCGAAAAAATATTCGTACAAATTTATTATTGATCTCTTACGGAGAGGGGTGGGCTTATATATTGATTTGATCATATATATGAAAAATGTGATTTTTATTTTCAATTGCTTGGTTTTTATTAAATAAGTATAGCATTTTTACGTTCCTGGGGGGTGTCCAAACCCAACGACCCCCCTTTCCCTAGAAACTATGCGATTGACTCCTACAATTTATACATGACCTTTAAGCGACATCTATCTCTTATAAGAAGATAGATGCAAGCGTTTTTTTTTCTTTCTCTATTTGTGAAAATCTTACCGAAAAGTATCCTTGTAATGCCTAGACTAGAAGGATCTGTTGGTCTGTACATCAGTCTAGCAAATTTATCCCATGATTTTAAGTCTTCTAATTGAAAACCACACAGCCTTTGGAATTTTTCTGAAAAAGTTTCTTCTATTTGAGATAATTTTTCTTCTTTTTCGTCAGTTTTACAATGTTCTTCTGTTTTAGTCATTTTATCTGCAAAAAAACAAACTTTTAATTACTTTCGACTTTACGTAATAAAATATGTGTACGAACGATCGGATTTTTTATAAAAATAATGATGTCACAAGTAATTGCCTAATATGTTTACAAAGTAAATATGAAATGTACTTAGTTGAAGTAAATTAAAATACAATATAAATAGTGAACTAGTACAGGGGTGTAAAAACTTTATCGGAAGCGGGCCACATCAAAATTTCTTAAATAAATGGCGAGCCAGACAACTTGAATTAAGCTGGGTTCTTGATGCTCGATTTTAAAGATAAGCTTAATAATCATGGTAATATTATTAATAAAAATAATAATTCTAAGAATCGGATATTATTTAGTTATAGTTATGTGTTTTTTGCGATTTTCTGATTATAATTATTTTAAATTATTGCTTTTATGTAAGTAAACTTTTTAAAAATGGCCACCGGCCGAATATCTAATTACGGGCCAGATTTGTCCAGCGGGTCGTAGTTTGGAGACCCTTGAACTAGCAAGTGTTGGAAACAGGAAACGCCCAGACAAATTATTTACCTATGACAAACTTTCAAAAACCACCCGTCACGAATTTCTTTGAATCTCACCGGTCTGCAATCGTTTTTTAGGGATTTTAAAGGGTACTTTGAAGTCAACATTTGTGAGAATTCAGATAATAAAATAAGATTAGAAACCTTACGTTTCAGCACGTAACCTTAGAAATATATTTCTTATGGTTCAATGTTCAAGGAGACATTTGTTCAGAGTTATTGCTAATAAATTTGAACACTAGCATCTCCCTGAACAACGCTTAAACCCTTTTTCCTAGGAACGCTAGTAGCCCTCTTATATAAACACCCATCTCTCTGAAGAATGGATTCGGTCCAGTTAGCGTTAACATATAAGTTATTGAATTCTTAGAGGCCCTGTGTCGGCATTCTGGTGGTCTATCCGATTCTATTTGTTTTAATATTTTCATTATTTTAATACCTATATTTTAATATTTAAAACTCACTTTTGTAAATAGTGTATTATAATAAATCAAATTCATTAATTTTAAACAATCATACTTAACGTGTGTAAACCTTCACCAAGAACTTAAGTGAACAGTTAAGGTCCAGATAATTATAAGATGCCGATCAGTCGTTTGGTAAATACGAATACATGTCATTTAATTCACATATCGTAATGGTGAACCCTGGAGAGCACTCACGCCTATTACCCGAACTCCTTTAGTCAAGAATCTCATTTTAGTTTGAGATCAGACTTTATAATAATATCACAGGCTCGCTACCTAGTTGATAATAAATGGTACGATATCAAGTAACGTATCAATGGTTTCAGGGCTGGAGCGAGGGTCTCTGGCGCCCGTATGCAAGATTTAATGGAGCGCCCCCAGACAGGGAGTGAAGAAAAAAAAAGGTCTTCACTTTTAAATTTCAAGTGAAGACCTAAACAAAAAAGGTCCTCACTTTAACCTTGGTGCACCCTTTGGCATCAAGCGCCCTAATGCCTTGCATGCCCCGCAGAATGCATTCCTCCGGCCCTGAATGGTTTGCTACAAAAATATAATGCACTGTTTTCGTATTCAGCTCATATACAGCCAATTCCAGGAACAATTCTGATTAACCTACATATAATACCTACAATATATTGTAACACAATAGAGCAATGAATTTTCTTGTATGTAACTATAAAATTAGTATGATTTACTTGAAGTTCAAAATTCGCGTGACGGAAGAGAATGTTCCTTACCAAATCTTAAACAGATATTGCCAACATTGGTAATAAAATTTTATTTGTGTGACTAAACAACTAGAAATTGAATAAATAAAAAAAATGCTATTTTCTTCTTACAGTCTATCTCAGAAAGACTGATAGTAATAAAATTTATTATTTGTAAAAAGTTATTGTTTTTTCACACAGAAGTGTTTTTCCACAAAATATGAATAGTTCGAAACGAAATATTGTTAAAAACAACCGAGTGTGCCGCACATTTTATATGGGAATACGAACTAGGGTTAAACACAATAGGTCATAAAAATTTTACCATCAAATTTTGAGGAAAAATATGGTGACAGGCGTGCGTTTAATGATATGATAAATATGGTCACAGGCGTGCGTTTAATAAAATGATAAATAGTAATATAGAAATACACAAAACCAATTTAAACGTGTTTAAAATGTGCACGCTACTGGTAACTGCCTGACAAAAAGATTTATTACTATCAGTCTTTCTAAGATAGACTATAGGTGTTCTGTATTTATATAAAGATAGGTAGTTATGTGAAGATTTTGCCCGTTCAGGGCAAATCGTTACTCCTGCTAACAACATATCTGAAAATTATTTCAGAAGTTCTTACTGGTTTTTGCTAATAACCAGTGGCGCAGCCAGGATTTTGTCTTGGGGAGGGCCGAATCAAATTTCGAGAGCACGCGGGCCGCATACGGCCCTCAACCTCATTTTTTGTGGCCCTTGAAGCTTATTTAGGGGAAAAAATAAAAATCCTCACCTTACAAATTCAAGTGAGGACCAAAAAAAAAAAGGTCCTCACTTCCCAAATTCAAGTGAAGAGAAAAAAAAGGTCCTCATCGCCCAAATTCAAGTGAAGAGCAAAAAAAAGGTCCTCACTTTTATTAAAATACAAGTGATGGTCTGGCGCCCCGGGACGGTCGCCTGGCCGCGCCCCCCCTTAAAGCCGCTGCTGCCCGTCGCTCCCCCCCCCCTTAGCTGCGCCACTGGTAATAACTATAATGCAAGATGTGTTACCTTAATACGGAATTTGGTGTCTGTACAGTTTTCATGTTGTTTGCATCTTCCTGAAGATCATTTTCCGTAGCTAATAATAGTAAATAATTTTTATCGATATAAAGGTAATTAGAAATTAATTCTGTCCTCAAAGGGTTGAACTATCTTAAATAGCCGAGAACCGTTTCTTTTAAAATATTTCTACATTGCGATTTACTATTTTTAACATTAAGTACAAAATGTGCTAATGTAAACATATTTAGTGAGATTCTGAAAGCTGGCGTTGAGTTGGGTGGACGCTCACTATAGTTACGATCGAATGTTAAATCAGTATTCTCAAATCCCAGAGTGACCTATCCACTGTTAATTTACGCCTACATGAATACGTTCATATCTATGTACTTGTTTTACATTTTTTTTTTTTTTTATACTTATATTGTTTTATTGGGCATTAGTCTATACAACCATATTAGTTAGCTAATAAATTCATACAATATATACAATAAAAATATAAAAATAATATAGGGGAAACTTTTTAAGATCGCAGCGCCGTATGCGGCAAAGCTGGAACACTCGAAAGCCACATTAAACTGTTACTCGTGTATTTGTTTACATGGTGAAAATGAACACGAGTTGTATTTTTCCTGTTTTCCGAGCTTTTTTTTAATTTAAAGGTAATCTACGATTTACAAGATATGTAATAATATACTATTCTAAAGAAATTTCAAGGATATATTTAGTTTTTCATTGTATTTTTAATTCTTTTTGACTGTCTGTCAATATAATAACAACTAAAATATGGTAAATATATTAGTAAAAAATAATATCTCTGCCTGAAAAAGTAGAAGGGCCTTTTAATATATCAACTGATGATTTAGGCAAATTTTGGGTGCGATAAATGCCTTTTTTCAGTCTTTTTTTGGACGTAAAAAATCACTTTCCATAAAATGCAACGGGCAAACATGCATGCATGGGCTTGGATTTTTGCCCATTTTTAGTTTTTGAGTCCATAAAAACCTACGATCCACTTTCTCTCTGCCTCCAAACGTCGTTTCAATTGATATTTTTTTCGATTTAGGTTAGGTTAGGTAAATTATGGAATGTTTAAGAAGGATTCTTCATTATTCACGATTTACATTGCGGCACACAACAAAATTGATTGTTTTTTTTCCATGATACACAAAAATAAAACACAAACAGCAAAAAAACACGTATTTCTCCATTGAACAAAACAAAACAATGTGGCTTTCGTATCTTTCACAAATTGCCACCAGATGTCAGGGCGCTTAGGAAGTTTCCCCTATACGAGGGTTGCCTCTTATATTTCGGAGTTGCGCACAACTAGTGCTGCCATCTGGCAACTGACGTTTCTATAGTAAAGTTTGACATTTTTGACGGTATACGTACTCAAAACGTTTTGACGCACGAGCGCTATTTGTGTTGTTTACAGTAACTTAAAAAAATTTATCTCGGCTAAAAATGGAATTAAATCATGAAAATTTTCGGACCAGCATACATTCAATATTTCATGAATATTTGGTCGTCAAAAAGATTTGTTCGCGTTGGATCCCACATAATTTGACAATCGGAGTGCAAAATGCCTCAATCGGAGTAGAAAAAGTGCTTCGAAAATTGGTTCGAACGCATGCAAAGTGTATTGGTCTTCATGGAGAATATTTTGAAAAGCAATAAAGCCACTTTTGTTGATAAATAAATGTTTTTGATCTCAAATCCCGAAATGTAAAAGGCAACCCTCGTATAACTTGTAGACGAAATATATCTTATACGCGCGACGCGTGACGGTTTTTAAATTTTGAAAATTTTCGTTATTTTTTACAACTTTCGACGTGAATTAACCCAACAACAGTGCATCGATGAACTTAATTCGACTTTTGGCGATGAATCACCATTAAGGACTACTTTTTATCGATGGTTTGCATACATTCAATATTTCATGAATATATGGCCGCCAAAAAGATTTGTTCGCGTTGGATCCCACATAATTTGACAATCTGAGTGCAAAATGTCTCAATCAGAGTGGAAAAAGTGCTTCGAAAATTGGTTCAAACGAAGGCATAGTGTGTTGGTTTTCATGGAGAACATTTTGAAAAGCACTAATGCCACTTTTGTTGATAAATAAATGTGTTTGATCTCAAATCCCGAAATGTAAAAGGCAACCCTCGTATAACTTGTAGACGAAATATATCTTACACGCGCGACGCGTGACGGTTTTTAATTAAAAATTGAGAGAGAGAGACAGAAACAGAGAGTCACTCAGCTACTCTTAGGGCAGTCACCAATAATACTATATAATAACAGGACCAACTATTTTTGAAGCAAAAGAGGTACATTAGGAACACCAGGAGTACTTTGGAGGAGTGTATTCCAGGATACCTATCGCCGAGATTTGTTTTCTTTTTTGTTAAAAAAACAACGAAACAGTGACATTTTTAGTATTAATAGACAATAAAAATATAAATGCAAAACAAACTTAGAAACATACAACCTTTGTAAAATCAAAAATAAGAATTTCGGAAAAACTAGAAATACCCGAACAGTAATATTCTTGCGTCTGGAATATCATAGAAGAAGAAGTAAAGCAACAGGTTAGGATTAGAGACCACCAACGTCCGCTTGAATAATATAATGTGATTTTGTAATCATTTCATTCAAGACAAATTATGAATTGTTCTAAGACCGAAAAGGAGTGTAAGTAGGAAAGTAAAAAACTTTTAAGTGGACTACAGTAAAGGAGAACAAAACTTCCAAAAGAACCACGGTTGATCATCTTATAGAAAATACAGTAGAGTCGTGGTTATCCGAGTCGCGATTTTCCGAGGTCCGGATTATCCGAGACCAGAATCATTTGACAATTATTCCGTATTATACCTGGTTGTACCAAAAGATATCCGTATTATCCGACCGGATAATTTCCTATTTCTATCAAAACAGTTCCTGACTGCTGTTCTTGCACTTCTAGACCTGTATTCGGTTCTAGAACGTACATTCTGAATCATAATTTGTTACACCATGACACAAAACACGTGAGAAAGTGTTGTTATATCTACTGAAGAGAATTGGTAATAAGCGAATATATGACGGAGGGAAATACACACTGCTGCATCCCAGACCCGGGAGATGTGCGGCAGCAGCTAGATCACTACGCCGTGCGTCTTTAAAGTGCGCCGAAAACCAAGCAAATATTCTTTTCACACTGTGCAGACCAAAGAGTTGGAAACTGGTCTGCAGGTAATAATGACATCAAATTCCTTATTGAAGAATGCCTTCGTTCCGCTTAGAAGAGATGCGGGTGAAACGATCATATTCGCAGCAAAACATTATAAATATACCGGAACAAAAAATCAGGTTCTCCGAGTTTTTAGTTATCCGAGATGGGTACCGCCCACGTTAACTTGGATAACCACGATTCTACTGTACCTTATATATGTATAATTGATAGGAAGTGGAAAAATATCTCATTCTTTATCACTCAAACCTCTTCATCCCACTTCAAGTTACCAGCCTATTCCAGGAAAGATTTGACGGAAAAAGTACGAGTTGCAGCGGAGGAAGAAGTCGAGATGACATTCTCTTTCGTCTCTTTCCCTTTCTACGCTCGAATGCACCAAATTGTCATTTTAGTCCCTTCAGAGTAGATACGTGTGCGGATGTGCTTCAGCGTTGTAAATGTCATCAACCAACCATAATCACCAACCCGATTCGTTCCTTCAAAGCAGCTCCGTGAGTGGACGGCTTTAGTGTGCGTAGAGGAAACAATAATTATATTAACCTGTAGGTGTATCATCCTTGTTATTTATATCTCAATGTGGGTAGATGTTGACAGTTTCCGCAAATAATTATAATATACCCTTGTTTTCTTGCCAAATTTAATACATTTTCATCAAAATCTATAAATAAGGAATATATACATTTATTTCAATTCATACAAATTTTTGTAGAATTATTCTCCACTCTATAACCCAAAAAGGTTACTCTTAAAATTTGAAGAAAAAAAAAAAAGATAATAGAATAATACAAAATAGTACAGCCGAAGTTTTTTGTCAGATTATTGTTTCGGAAAACCTTTTGGTTTTAGATCGCTGAAAAAAAATATATTTAAAATGTATTTTAGCGTATCAAATGAAAGCACTTCAATCGCAGAATAAGGAATAACAAGATTTATTTTTATCCTTTGTCCTATTACCCAGAGGATTTATTTTAAAAATTTGAAAAAATCGGAGTAAACCTGTTGACAGCTGATTGGTCGTCGAGAATATTAGTTTGGTGGAGACGATTTCTTACAGTATCGCGACTAACGGTTAAGTTATGCGCTCGCTGTAACTCCCTTACCAATTCGGGTGCTGTAATAGTAAGTTGTTTTCTAGCATTTAAGACAAAAAATCTGTCCAGACCTGCTGTTGTACAGCGACCTCGTCGCGGATGTTGTTCGGCCGGACTCCCTGTTTCTCTGTAATGCTTCCATAAGCGACTGATGACACTTTGAGAAACTCCTATCCGCTCGCCTACATCAGCTTGCCTGAAACCAGCTTGGAGAAGTCCCACCGCACGATTCATCTCGTGGATAGTTAAATACTGTCGCTCAATTATTAAAAAAGAATGCCACTACTTAAAAACACTGTAATTATTAATATAAACGTTTTAAATCTAATTAAAATGAAACATGTGACCAACCTACGGATCATGTACTGAATAAAATTTGTCAAATTTGTATTTATCTTGTTGGTTATTGTTTTTATTTGTTTTCCATAGCCAACTACTCATAATTGCCTATTTTAATTGAAATACAACATTAAATGTAGCCGACCGGCGTAGCGTAGTGGTAACACATGTGCTCTGCGTTTCGAAGGTCTCGGGTTCGAATCCCGTTCAGGCATGGAAATTTTCTCATATAAAACTGTCCTGGCTAATTGCCACAGAAGCAATTTTATCCATTAGATAAAAAAAAAACATTAATGTACAATAAGTGTTAAGTGGGGAACAGAATGCAATGAGTTCTACGGCGCGTTGACGGCGTTTGGACGGCGCTATCTGTCAGAGAAAAGTTAAAACCAAGCTGTCATACGCAAGTGCACAGAATGTGTAACGTCCCAGCGGCGTTCGAACGCCGTTGATACTGAATGTTCGTCAACTTCCAACTTTTGACGCCGTTGAACGTTGACGCAGAACACCTAATCTCAGTTTTTACTGAATGGTAAAGTGTTTGTATGTAGAAATAACTTGCATACAACATAAATAACATCACACACAAGTCTTCATCATCCATTATAATTTTAATAAAAGAAAGCGCACGTATAAACACAGATATCGGTTGTCACGTGACACTTTGACGGCGTTAAAAATGATTGCATTGTGTGCAGGCGAAAATTCAACGGCGTTCTCAACGGCGCTAACGTAACGACGTCGCAAATGACGGCGCGCTGACGGCGTAGCGCGCTGTGCATTCTGTTCCAGGCTTTAGTCTTAGTTTAGCATCGTTTAATAGCAGTCTTACTATCTCTGAATTATGTTTAGTAAAGTTATAGTCTATCTCAGACAGAGCGATAGTAAATAAATTTATTATTTGTAAAAAGTTATTGTTTTTTTCACACAGAAGCGGCACACAAAATATTAATAGTTCGAAACGAAATATTGTTAAGAAACAACCGAGTGTGCCGCACATCTTATATGGGAATACGAACTATGGTTAAACACAATAGATCATAAAAATTTACCCTATAATTTTGAAGAAAAATATGGTCACAGGCGTGCGTTTGAGGTTTTACTCAATTTTTGTTGGAATACTATTAAAATTTCAAAACAATAATCATGTTTGTATGAAAAATGTTATTTTATTAAATTAATATCAAATTAAATTATTACCAAATTGCCATTATCAAATTACAAATTACATTATTATCTATATGTTCACAATTTATTATATTTTACCTAACCTAACCTAACCTAACCTAGGCCTCGTCGTCATCGAATTCGGAAGAGGAGTCATTTTTTCCTACAGATATAATAACAGGTTCTATGACATCATCCATTATTTCAGCAAGTTCCCACATTCGTCTTTCTTCTTTAATAACGTGTTCAACGCATTTTCGCCAATTTTCTGCACTAACATTTTTAATGGCCTGCATCAAAAGTTTCCGAACATCGTTTAACTTAAAAGTTGTGTTGTTACGTGCTACTTCACCTTTCACTTGGGCTCACACTAGCTCTATCGGATTTAGTTCGCAATGGTACAGTGGTAATCTAAGCAGAGTAATCCCACGCGAGGCACATAATTCATCAACAATGTATCTAACGAATTTTTGTTTATGTAGATTCGCTATGGCTAATAGTTCTTCTTTAACCATTGTTTCGTCAAATTGTATATGCTTCGATGTTAGCCAGTTAGCATTGTCTCCTTTTCTCCATGCTGTTGTAGGCAAGTTCTCCACTCTTCTAGAATATAATAACTAGCATTATCCATAACTATTACAGCACCTTGAGTTATAAAGGATAACATTTGTTCGAAGTACTCTTCAAATACATTCGCATTCATATCTTCGTGATAATCCCCTGTATGCTTCGATTCAAATACTAGTAAACCATTTTCTACAAAACCATTGACACTACCTATGTGAGTGATGATTAATCGACGACCTTTGCCTGATGGTGGAATAATTCCAGTGGACCAACCTTTAAAAAAGGCTTGACGATGACTAGTTACATTTTTATCTTGCCACATTTTTGTTACAGTGTGTCCTTCGTTTAACCACGTTTCATCGAAGTAAAATATTTTCTTTTCCTTCTGAACGCAACTTTTTTATTTCACGAAGATATTTGCGCCTCCAGAGAATAATATCTGGCTGCTCATTAAGAATTGACTTTCTGTTGCATTTCTCCTAAGAAAAGTTGAGTTCGTGTAGAGTTCTGTGAAGATGAGCTCGACTAAATTTAGGTGCGTCCACGTCTTGTTTCACTGCTGATAATATTTTGTCAAGAGTAGGAATTTCTCTATTAAAATAAAAACAATGACTTTTTCGTCTCGGGTAGGTTTTCTTGTCTTCATTAAATTATTGCTTCTTTCTTCCTGATGCACAAGCTGGGTCTTTAATACCACAATCATTTTGTTCTTTTAGTATTCTATATATTGTTGCTTTTCCTACGCCCGTCATAGTTGAGCACATTTCCACTACACTATCCACACTCCAAGTAGGGTTCTGATGTCTTAGACCATTATGTACATTCAAAATTATAATTTTTTCATTAGCAGACAACGTGCTAACTTTCAGTCGTTTTGCCGGAGTAAAACTCGAAGTTGCTATTTTCGTAACTGATTTCTATAATAGTTAGAAAATAACTGAAATAAATACTAGTATTTTAACTTACCCTTTTAACTTGCCCCCCCCCCTTGCTATGGCTACCACGCTTCCAAACGACCAATCAGAAAGCATTAAGTTGTGGCGTAGCTTAATATTAGTAATTAAGTAAGTAGCTTAGAATTCCCATCAAGTCCCTTACCTGAAGCTAGGGAGTTGATGAATAATGCGATTATATTAGATTAACAAGTAGAAAATTACTAAATTAACCAGAAAATGATAAATAGTAATATAGAAATACACAAAACCAATTTAAACGTGTTTAAAATGTGCACGCCACTGGTAATTGCCTGACAAAAAGATTTATTACTATCGCTCTTTCTGAGATAGACTATAGTTAATAACATCCAAGTTTTTCATTTATTTAATTCACCTTCCACCAATCTTTAACAATAAATAATATATTTTCATATTTTTTTCAATATCCCTAGACTTTTCCTATGTGTGTATATGATACGTACCCACCATCGCTTTTCTTCATATCGCAGTAAGTCTAAATATGTGTCTAAAAGAACTAGACATCTCCTTCTATTTGATGACATATTAAATGAAATTGAATAACCGTTTACTTCAAATACTGCTAGAAACTTTTAAGTTAGAAACAACCGTTGTGAGAGTCGAGAACGCGCACTTATCACGCCTGTAACGCCACTATGAAATTCTAACTTTCAAATATAATAACACGTCTCTCGCGCCTGTAATTGCACCATGAAAATGATACATTAAACAGTGGTTCTCTTTAGCAACTACAGAGCTCTTCAAAACAGTGTTTGATAATGTTTTAATTGCCTAATGGAAAGTCAACATCCATAACGGACAGTCATGAAAAGAAGAAGAAATTACAACCAAATATTTGTTCAATGACGTCACGAATAACAGCAAAAGTTATACACAGGTAAATACCATGATTAACCAAATGAAGCCACTCTAAATCAACTAATCCGCTACAAACAAGAACAAAACATGTTCACCATTGTAGTTGATGAATTTGTGGTTGTGTGGGAAGAAATGAGGAAGGAGTGAAGGGAGGTTTGTTGCACATTGTTTTTCATTACTGTTTCCAGTCTACTGGGATGAACTCTAATTCTGCTCGTATCACTGGTGTAGTTTATTGTGTACTAAAACTTGATTGCACTGGATTAGGTCACAGACAATTCAACTTTGTATCAGAAAATTTTCTAGCAGGATAAATGAGCTTCCGGCGACAAATAAATAAAATGAAATGTCACTAGTGTATACAGTGGCTGATTTGTGATTTTGTCGCCTGTAGGCTATGATTTTTTGCCGCCCTATATATTTTTATGTATAAACAGTGACGAATTGGAACACAACCGAACACTTCGCGCACTGATTGTTCTGCGCTATCAATTAAAAATATGTTGGGCTGTTCTGTGTTGTATGGATCAGTGCAGAGCTGCGCATTAAGATTGAACTCAGCATTAGCATGTTAATGACTTGAATAAGGCGCGTAAAGAAAAAATTGATGTGAAGTGTGAATTTTCACACATTTCAGGGTTTCGCAGTTATTTAGTAAGTGAATGACGAATATTTGGGATGACAAAACAAATTTTATGTCAAAATATTTTTTATTAATTTTAATTCGAATGCCTAATACCATTATTTAAGTTTCTAAATATGTGCAACATTTTTTTTATTTTGCAAGGTTCATTAAAATTTTGAAAATTGCGCCTCCTGCTTTCATTGGTTACTTAAATCATAAGCTCCGCCCCTCTGATTTCGTATAAATTCAAACTTAGAATTAAATTATAATTTCAACACTTCTCACAGGTTATTAAATTTACGCTTTTAAAAATTAAATGCAACGTTTACCAAAATATAACTAGAATTTCGACAAAATAATTTGAACAAAATAAAAATGCAAAAAAAAACTAAAAAATTAAAATTGACAGGAATCGAACTCTATGCTTACTTATCTACTGTGTTACATATCGAATTAAATATTTAACATATTTTAGTTAAAAACACAAAAAATGCGTTATTTTCCGAAAACATAATCTGATCAAAAATTCTTGTTGTACTATTCCAGTTCACACCAATATACATTACTTAGAATTTTTTCAGATTTTTAGTTTAAGGCGGCACATAACCCTATAGATTTTTAGTTTCCTATACAAGACTAACATACCTGAAATAAAATTAGTACTAATTATACATCAAATTTTGCAGCAATTTTTTCTCTATCTAATAGGATATTTTTAATTTCAAACAAATTTGTAATAAAAATTTTATCGCTCAATAACTTAATTATAAGCATGAGGTAACAAGTTTCTGTAATTTTTTAAATATATTAGTGAGCTTCAAATAACTCTTAAATTTAGATGTCTAGATGGAGAAATGTTTAAACAATACGTCAATATTTTTTTCGATATGATTGTTTATTTTATATTCGAATAATGTATATGAAACTCATAGTTTATATCTTACCAATGTTATTTTTTAGTTCGAGTTTATACCACAGATGGTGCTGCGACCGATATTTAGTGAAGTCAGAATTTTTTGTACGTAGTAATATATAGTAAACGCCCACTAGTTTACTATCCTTTTCTAATTCATTGATGTAACCCTCTCTACATTTTTTCTTACAGTTCCAAACATCGGTAAGCATATTGAAAATGAAATACTGATTTTCTGACATTTTATTTAGTTTTATTCATAATTAGTTTCTTTAAATTTATTCTACAATTTTAAATGAAATTAGTTAGATGTATATTAATTAATTATTTATTATTATTTTTTTTATTATTAATAAGATAAATCTTGGTTTAGTACTAAAATATTATACCAATATTATAAAAGCATTCAATTATAATTATAATACACGAATAATAAAATAAAAAATACTACAGCAGCACAGAATTATTTATTTTTTAAGGTAATTTATAATAAGTTACTTTAGTATAAGAGAAATAGGTAGGCCAAGACAATTTAAATTTAAATTAAAAAAACTATTATTTAGAAAAATTATAAAGGGGAAAATTATACGGGAAAAATAATAAAAATTAATTTTTTACTATTTTATATTTATTTGGACGTTGTAACTGCATCTTTTAGAATAAGATTGATCATATCATTTGTTCAGAATTATTTTTAAATATTTTATATGAAATCTATACCTAATGGATTTACATTGTATTATTTATTCTGTTTATTTAGCAAATTCTAAATAAAGTTTAATCTAATCTAATATATTTTCAGAATTTTTATTAATTGTAATGAATTTCAATGATTGTTATGCACAATATTTGAATCTTTTCTTCATTCTAAACTTTTTTATATAAATATACCTACATTTTTGTTGTTAGCTATATAAATTATAAGTGAGATATTATAAGATGTACGTAGCGACACCACGCCCCCAAAAATTCATCTTATTACAAAAATCTTTGAATTGAAAATAAGCGTTTTTTAATTTTATACATCTTTTATTAAAAAATGATGACATTTTTACATCAAATATATTGCCAGTGTTGTCGAATGAATAATTCTTCTAGAATGTCACATGAATTATATTTTACACGGATTCAAAGGGTTTGTGGCACATTTCTTGTAGTAACATTAATATCTTATCACAACCGTAAAGTTCTCAAGAGTTTCTTCTAGAAAACATCATTTTCGTGAAGAACACATGTACAAAGGGGCATTACATTCTTAACAAATATAATAGTTTTCAACGAAAGTTCTAAACTAGGAATAATCAGTCGAAAGAAGTATTGACGTAGATATAATTTGAATATACGGGTTTACAAAAAATTAAATAAAAAAAAAATAATGAATATTTCTACAAAAAAAATATTTGAATTTAAAAATTACAGAACATTAATCTCTGGTATCTTATTATTAAAAAATTATTAATATTTATCACTACCGTTAAATTAAAAAAAAAAACCTTTGTTGTTTATAATTAGTTATAAGCCTATTCGCCATTTTCCGAAGCTGCACTTTTTGTACTGTATGTACCATGAATTCAAAAAGAAATTATATAATGGTTGGCTATGGAAAAATAAAATAATATCTACTGCAAGCTTTATAAAACAATATAAACTTATGACAACAACAACAGTGATGACAGTTAATTAATTCTAAAGTTTGCTGTTGACATTACTTTTATTTTCCATAGCCAACCCTTATGTAATTTCTTTTTGAACTCATGGTATATTCGGCACTTAGTAATTTTTATCAAATATCCGGGACAAAATGACAAACTGGCCGGGACGCCGGGACCATACCTTCAAACCGGGACAGTCCCGGTCAAACCGGGCCTGGGTATAATATCTGAAGAAAAGATATAAAATATAGGGACTTTGTTTGAATTTCTCGGCGCTTGGTCCTCGTAAACGATATGTGAGTAAAAAAGACCTAATTTAATAAAAATTGGGAACTATAACTTTTTTACCAGTTTACAAACAATAATAAGTTGTCTATTTATTATGATTGTGAAAGATGATATTTTTATAAGTAACTAAATATAAATAAACAGTTACCTTATGCATAGAAAAATATTTATATTTGAAAACTTCAACAGCCGTAATTACTTCTGTCAACAATTGCTTTTTATTATGAGCATCGAGATAAGAGAATTCCAAATACATTGTTTATTTTTAATACATTGTTTGCCTTCAGTTGTAAAGTAAAATACCTGTAGAATTTTTCCGTTTCATATCAGTGTGCATTACGTGAAATAATGCAAAAATATTTGACATAATCCCGACAAAATGGCGTTTTTTTTTTCAATAATATCTAGGTACCTATATTCTTTTCGCGTAATTTTAGAATTTTCAGTATTTTTCTTACTTAGGAATCATAGAATGAAATTAAATATAAATGTATACAAATAAAAATAATATATAAATGTATATGTACTAAATTAAGTAAAATGTAGGAAATTCATTTAATTTAAAATATTTATTATATTATATTCTATCGATCTTGACTTTGAGCAATCATTGTAACGTTCCAGATAAAAGAAGTAAAGGTTTATAATCATCTTTTTCATTTGTTTTACCAGATACAATTAACTACTCAGTAGCATTCAGCTTAGATGCAAGCAATATAGATATAGAGTTGCCATCTTTTCAAAACAAACAAATATCACAACAGATATTTTAAAATATTCTATTGTGACGTAATATTCCTCTTATTGGTTGATGTACTTATGAATGAAATATAGACACTCCCATTTGACTTCGATACTAACTACATCTCTCGGACTAGAAACAGATGTGTCACCCAATTGCCTGACCTTAAACCATCTAGGCTACAGGGTGTGGGACAATTTTTTTTGCACAATTTTGGCAAAAATCGCGTCAAAATAACTTATTTTGCAAAAATAAAATTTTGATCGTTAATCCACGTACTAAGGGCTTTCATTTGATACCCTATTCAGAATTTTACAAAAAAAAATTTTTTATCGATGGCCACATATTTGTTTATATTTTTAGGGGAATATATTTTGTAGATGTTTTACTATTTTTCCTATGTGTGGGTCAAATAGTTGTATAAGCATGCCAAATTTCAACTCTCTAGGTTTAGCCGTTTGGCTACAATTTTTACCGAACAGACAGACAGACAGACGACAAAATGACGGTATAAGGGTTTTTTGGTCACCTACAAAACCCTAAAAATAAAATAATTTTCCTAGAATGTTTAATTTATTATTTATTAATTATCCTATATTCCTAAAAATTTGCCGCCCCGAAAATCTGACACCTGGGTAAGGTGCACGTCCTACTTGGGGTACATTCGAGTTGTACAGGGTAGAGCGAGCGCTGAGCGAAGAGTTGAGGGTGACGTCATGAAAAGAACACTGACGGGGCAACAACTCGAACACGGAGGATTTTGGATCGTGACGTAATGTTTATAAATTTAACCCTACAATTTTAGGCGGTCTTTTTACTATTAGATTAGTTCACGCCAGTCATGAATCAGAATTATGTACTTCTGTTGGCCGTTGAATTATTTTTCAATGATGAATCTGAAGTAATTTTAGAAAAAGTGTGGAGGTTTGCAGAAAATACGGTGCCAAATTTTACAAACCTCAATTTAAATTGCATTTTCAAGTATCTCCTATAGTTTTCGAATATTCTTGGAAAACTGCAAGCAGTGCCAGACGAACTCGTCTGAGATCACGGGAAAATCCCGAAACAAAACTCGAGAAACAACTTATGATAGCATTATGGTACCTTGCCAACATTGAGAGCTCCTATAAATTTATTAATAGAACATAAACCTGTTCCTTCCATGTTAATTTTAAGCACGATGTATTTAATTATCCTTATGTTGTGTTTACAATCACAATACAGCTTTCGAAGTTAATAAAAAGTCACTAATACAAAGATTGATGTGAAGTGTGAATTTTCACACATTACAGGGTTTTGCAGGTATTTAGTAGGGATTGTAAACCGGTTTACCGGTTAACCGGTAAATTGACAAAAAAACGTTCGGTAAATTTACCGGTAAATTACAAAAATTTACCGGTAGTAAAAAAAGGTAAGTGTAAGTAACAATATACCTAATTATTATTTTTATGGGAGATATTTTTTGTTTAATTTTGAATTAAACTATTTTGGGTTTGAGAGCCGCTGTAAATCGTACAGAAACCGCCAGTTAGCATATGTATGTGATTTTTGCTGCCGTTTTTGTTATTTTTAAAAGTTTAAAATCGTTACAATCAACCTTTTTCTTAAAGAGTAAGTAAATGTCTTCTTTTTTAACATTTAAAAATAATAATATGTAAATATTTCACGTATTTTTTAAATTAATAGCAATTTTGAATACACCACATTATGACAGGACACTAAACTAATGCAATATTATTGTAAAATAATATTACATTTTTTTGAACCTTAAATAAATCTTTTACTTCTAACAACTGTTTAAAAAACAGAATGTCAAGAAGTGTCAGTTCCACAAGCAAAAAACACGAAAGATTGGAAACAAATAGTAAAAAAGAATTTGAGTACTTCCGCCAAGAAAAAGTACGGGGGAAGTATATTCAAATAGTATTTGATTATTTAATGACCATTCGTCCAACAAGTGTTGAATCAGAAAGGATATTCTCGGGATCTGGACTATTTTGTACAAAAATTAGATCAAAATTAGGAGATAAGACTTAATAACTTAAGTTTCTTGACAAGTTATTTTTAAAAAAATGGTAATGAATAAAATGGTATTAGATAAGGTACTATTCATTATTTTTGTTGTATTTTTATTTTTCTGTATTATTTTAATTCTGTTTCTAAAAGTTATTATAGTTTGTTTAGCTTTAGAATAGCACTTTAGTTTTATATTTTTTATATTTTATATCTTTGAAATAAAAAATATGAAATAGAAATCAAAATGACTTATATTTTTATCACCTTAATTTTATTTTTCAGGAAAAAAAAACCCGGTAAATTACCGGTTTACCGGTAATTTAATTTTTATTTACCGAATTACCGGTAAATGAAAAAGTCGGTAAATTTACAATCCCTAGTATTTAGTAAGTGAATGATGATTATTTGGGATGCGAAAACAAATTTTATATTAAAATATTTTTTTTGTTAATTTTAATTCGAACGCCTAATACCATTTTTTAGATTTCTAAATTTGTGCAGTATTTCTTTTTTTTATGTAGCAAGGTTCATTAAGAATTTTAAAAATTGCGCCTATGGCTTCCATTGGTTGTAATAAGCTCCGTCGCTCTGATTTCGTGTACATTGAAACAGAATTAAATTATAATTTAAACAATTTCCACTGGTTATTAAATTCACGCTTTTAAAAATTAAATGCAACATTTGCCAAAATATAACTAGAATTTTGAAAAACAAATTTAAACAATATAAAAATTAAAAAAAAAAAAAAAAAATAATAATATTGTCTCTTCTCGCAGGGTTCGATCCCCCTTTCGATCGAGTTAGTTGGGTGACAAGCGAGCGTTCTAACCACTACACCACGATATACCTTTTAGTGTAACGTGTTACAAAGCTATAATTTGTGTACATTATTAGCCAAAAAACACAAAAAATGCGTTTTTTTTTTTCCAAAAACATAATCTGATCAAAAATTCCTGTTGTTCTATTCCGGTTCACACCAATGTACATTACTTAGAATTTTTTCAGATTTTTAGTTTAAACCATCTGGGCTACAGAGTGAGGGACAAAAATTTTTTTGCACAATTTTGGCAAAAATCGCTTCAAAATAATATATTTTGCAAAAATAAAAATATGATCGTTAAATCACGTACCAAGGGCTTTCGTTTGATACCCTACTCAGAATTATAAAAAAATATGTTTTTTTTTTTCGATGAGCACATATTTGTGTATATTTTTAGGGGGATATGTTTTTTAGATGTTTTAGTATTTTCCTATGTGCGGGTAAAAGAGTTGTAGGTATAAGCATGCCAAATTTCAACTCTCTAGGTTTAGCCGTTTGGCTACAATTTTTACCGAACAGACAGACAGACAGACAGACGACAAAATGACGGTATAAGGGTTTTTTGGTCATACCTACAAAACTCTAAAAATTTTAGTACTTTTCCCGCCTTTTTCCGTCATACCCCATATGCCCGGTCTTAAATCCCCGGGCACATAGAGCACACTCTGAATACACCCTCGACCACAAAACGAATGTAATTGGGTGTACTCCGAGCGTCAAATCGAACAAGTTTGAGTGTACAGAACGTGCTCGGAGCATTCGGAGCGTCAAATCGAATGTACCCTTGGTAGTTTATTTTGGCCAACATCTTGAATCTACCGCAGTAATATAAGTTCTGTGGATAAAAATTATTTTACGTAAAGAATACGTGTACCAAGTGGCATTCCATTATCAAGTATAATATTTTTCGTTGATGGTCCTAAACCAGGGGTCGACAACCTTTTTTACGTCCCCGCTGCATTCTTTAAATTTATTTTTCATTTTTACGTCGATAGACGCATTCAGTAACAAATTTTTTTAGCGAGCTATTCTTCTTTTTTAATTTCCATTTTTTACGATCTTAAGTTCTTATTTACGCCTATTTATACGCAATTATAGCATTTATATATAGTGTGTAAAGCTGGGACTAGATAAGCGAGCCGATCCTATAATGTATCGCGTAATGCAACACATTACGTTTGACATGAAGTTTACATGACCTAGATCTAGTAGATAGTATATGTTAATTAATAAATTACTTTAATAATTTTTCGACATGTTTCGCCATCAGTGTAGCTTCTTCAAGATTTTTTGTGTGTGGTATCAGTGTTTCCCAACCGCCGGTCCGCGAGATTTTTTTTTTACTATCAACTATTCGCCGAATAAGTTATAACCCACTTAATTTTGAGATGAAAATCTCGGTCCTTAATCTGTTAATTGCCTAAGTAATAATTTGTTTCTTTTTTCACTAATTATATGTGATTTTTTATTTGTTGTTTTTTTGTGTAAGTTATCAGTGCAATAAAAAATATAAAACTTTTGCGACACACATTACTTTCTAAACTTGCGGGCCACGATTTTTTTCTAGGTTGCTTGCCGGTGCGCCATGGAAAAAGGTTGGGAAACGCTGGTATACATTATACATGTAAAGTTTTAACAAGAATTTAATAAAACTACAATGTAAAGTTTATCCTAACTTAACATATCTTAACCCAGTAATGCCGGAGCATTTTTTTCTACGAAACTATATAAAATGAGTTACACTGTGTTTTTACAATACCCTCTATTTGAAATTTTGACTGAAATGTTCGTATCATGATTAGAAATGGCAATAAAAATTAATTCACCGATTAATTGATCACTTGATTAATTGAAATGTTATAATCTATTTTCGATTAAATTGGTAGAAAATAATCGATTAATTGATTATGAAATAAAAAAAAAACATATACACTCGTCGACAAAAAATGCTGTATTTTAAAGCCTGATAAAAAATATTTAACCGTTTAACTATAATTATTTAACTATAAGTAATGGGAGGTAATACAATTTCTGCGTAAACAAATATTTGTTGTTGCTAATTGGACCACTAAATAATGCCAGTTTCAACGAATATCGCGTAGTAAGTACGTAAGATTTAATGCAAATAACTCATTGTTAAAATAAAATTTTGCCATTAGTTACCCATCTTAGAGATTTTTAAACTCCTACAATTTTTTTTAAATTTTTTTTGTGCAATATAATTAAAATGTGGCCGGAAGACGTTGTACGAGCTGCGCCATTATATGAAGATGGTCGCAGTATTGCAATATCGCTGGTGTTTTGGATGTAGCTAAAAAACTCTATTAATTACACTATAAAGCTTCATCAGCGAACAGCATCCACGATCCACAAGCGCTCGAAACGACTGATTTCTTATCCTAATTGTTCTATGCCAGAGTTTCCCAAACTGTGCTACGCGAACGTCTACTAGTGCTCCGCGATCTACTAGTGTTGCTATATATATAGCAATGATAGATCTCTGCGACGATTTCTTCTCATGAAAAGTGCTCCGCGGCTCATAAAGTTTGGGAAACTCTGTTCTATGCGATCGTGACTGGTCCATTTCGAAGAAGATTGAAATTTGACAATTTCATCAAGAACTATCGAAAAACGATTGAGGAAACAAGAGCTTGTATCCAGAAGACCTGTAACTGGACAGGCTTTTCTCGCAAATTATCTAGTTGGATGATTGCATTTCGCTCGTGAGCATTTGAACCAGCGTTAGCAGATTATTATTTTACAAAATCGGGATTTTTACCAAATAAATTTAAAAAAATCGGGATTAAGGCGCAAAAAGCGGGACAACCTAATAACATGTACAGTTAAATATTTCAAAATGTGTATTTATCTTAAAGCAATCAAAATGGGACATCTTAATCTAAATACTGCTAAACAATATTTTTCTCAGAAACTCGTCTATTTGTATTTGGCTGACGATATTACTTTAGAAACAGTTTCTTTCTGGTTCTTCATATATTAATAAAATTCAGCACGTGAATATTGCATGTTGAATTGAACAAGTAATTCCGATTTTATCAACTCAATAGAACATCTGATTCTTGCTTCTAACCATTTTAAATTCATCTGAGAAAATACTCGTTCGGGATAGCAATTAGATATTGGTATGCTTATAATAAATTAAATTAACTTGTAAATATTTAGATTGTTTTTTTTTTCTGTCCCGCTGTCCCGCGCGGGACCATTTATTATGGTTCATAAAGCGGGACGTCTGGCAACGCTGATTTGAACTGACTGGACTTAAACTATTGTGCAGAAATGAGTAATGAGAAATAGCGGTTGAGTTTAATTCTCCAGATGGGCGAGAACGAGTGTTCGGAAGGACTAGTAATCTAGGGTCTTTATTGAAAAGAAGAGACCGAAGTCATCTACTGACCAGTGTTTCAACAATACAACTAATTAATTTCTTGAAAATAAAATAAAGTTATCGATTAATAACATATTAATCGATTGATTATTAATCAATCGAAACCAAAATATCAAATGATTAATCGATTAACTGAAACAAAATAATCGAATATTTCAATCATTCGATTAATCAGCCATCTCTAATCATGATCACTCTCGGACTGTTTACAAGAAGTATCTTCGCGACAAGTAGATTTCAAGCGACCATTACGTTACGCGGTACATTACAGAATCGGTTTGCTAATCTGGACACAGCTTTAGAAGCCTAAATCATGTGTTGGCTACACTAAATAAGAAAAGTAAATATTATATTTTCTTATTGGTGGACTGCAAAAAAATGTTTGGCGGGCCGCATTTGTCCCACAGGCCGCAGGTTGCCGACCTCTGTTCTAAACTATAAACAATTACTGTACTAATATCTGGACGGAATTACTTAATAGATCTGAACCTATTGATGTTATCTACCTTGATTTCAAAGGAGCATTTGATAAAGTCGAGATTAGATTTCTATTGAAAAAAATAGAACACTATGGTATACGAGGTAAAATCTTAAAATGGATTGAAGCTTTTCTCACTGACTTAGTTTTCCACGTCAGGATTGGTAACTCGTTTTCCAATCGTAGGCCAGTTCTTAGCGGGGTGCCACAGGGTTCGGTGTTGGGACCTTTATTATTCTTGGTATTTGTAGTAGACCTTTTGCAGTATATTCAGTCCTGGAGTTGTATGTTTGCGGATGACACCAAATTCTTCGGAAATCCGCTAAAGAATTATCTCATAATTTAGAGTGATATCAACGCCGTATTTGAATGGACAAAAACTTGGCTCCTTCCTCTCAACTTCGATAAAACAACCGTACTGCACATCGGCTACAATAACCCGAAACGTCAATATAATATGAACGGTGCAGCGATAAAGAAAGTTGCTGAACAAACTGACTTAGGAGTAGTAGTCACATCCAAACTGCAGTAGTCCTGTCAAGTGGCTAAAGCAGTTAAGACTGCAAATTTTATAATATTTTTAATATCGAAGTCCTTCTGCGATCCGTCACCGAATTTACTTCGTAAGCTGTACGTCACCTATGTTCGGCCGCACTTGGAGTTCGCTATTTCCGTGTGGTCTCCTTGTCTACGCAGAGATATTAACCTTAGGGAAAATGTTCAACGCCGTGCTACCAAACTCTGTCGTAAATTAAGAACATGCCGTACGAAATAAGACTCTCTGTGCTTAAACTCACAACACTGGAACAGCGACGGCTGCGTGGTGATTTAATAACAATTTTTCGGCTAGTGCGCGGTGATTTTAAGTGCAATGTATCAAGTTTACTCAACTTTTACAGTGACTCTTGCTTACGCGGACATGGACTTAAACTCAAACACGAAGCTGTTAACAAAAATGTGCGGGCTAATTTCCTAACTAACAGAACTGTTAATTTATGGAACAAGTTACCCTCAAGTGTGGTGTTCTCCGAGACTCTGAATAGTTTTAAGAATAACTTAGATAAGTTTTTTAGTGACAAATAATGTTAATTGTTACTAGTCTAATTGTTACTTAAGATTATGTAAGATACTAGTGTTTGTAATTTTTGTGTACTTATAACTTGTTATTGTATTTTTCTTTATTTTTATTTTATCGTTGTATTTTTGTATTTGAGCAATATAAGCCTTAGGCTTCCGATCTTAGGCTCGCTTAATAATAATAATAATAATTATTATTTAAAAAAGTACAGAACATTGTTGTCTAATATCTATTATTAAGTTATTGTACGATAACAATAACACACAAAAAAACAAAAATATCCGACTAGACAAATAAAAATTCTTTACAAATTTTAGTGTTTAGATTATTACTAAATTTATTCCAATCTATGTGAGTTATTTGTACCGTTTAATGCGATTTACAATATCAATTAAAATCAGATTCTGATTGTTCATTAACTGCGATTACTAACAATACAAAAAATGTAAAAAAAAAACATTTTATTTAAAGTAAAAACGCAAACAAAACTACAAATCTATCTTATTGTTTGAGATAAGAATGCTATTTATTTACTTCTAACAATAATAGCTCACATCAAATTAAAATTGTTATCATCTTTGTTTACTACATGTAACTATAAATAATGGTTTCAAAATGTCTATTTCAAATTGAACAATAAATAACATTCACTAAACGAATTTGTTTGTTATACAAATTGTACTCATTCCAAATTCAAATAAGTTTAATATAAGTAATTGTATTTACCGGTTAAAACAAGCGCTGTAATTCTCGTATCCTTCTTCAATGATGTCTGAATCACAACTAAAAGAGAACAGCTGATTTTGTATGCGAATATGAAGGCGTAAACATGAAACAAACACCCTTGCGTACGCACGTTGGACGCCAAAAACTGGAGATGTTCATCGCTAGGCAACCATTGAATCAATATCTCTCGAGCTGTGTTCCAAATGTCTCTACTCGGTCTTTTTAAACGGAAGCATTCTACTAGGCAGGTCAATAGGTTACTTAGACGATATTAATTTAATTTGACGGCTTTGAATACCACTGTCTCTGTTAGTAGAGTGATAAATGCAGTACCGGATTAAGGAACGGTTGAGCAGGGCCCAGGCTAGGGGCGCTATTATCCAATGGGCACCGAGACATTAGAATATTAACACAAGATTTATGCTTAACACCTTAGAAAGCGCAAGGCGAGCACGGGCACTCGCCTGGGCGCAAAGAGGACAAGGGCGCTGAACCCGGCTTTCAATTTGTTGAAAAATTTATGGCGTAGTTTTCCATTTGAGGAGTACACTATAGTCCGTTCAAGCGTTAGAATGCAGTACAGGCCAAATTGAGTAGTTTTCTATTATATTCTGTAATAGGTTTTCCCAGTAACATTATCCATTTCTTTCTTGGCAACGTTGCAAGCGGAGGCATTAGTGGAGGCGCGGTGTTTTCCAAATGGTTACTCATTTTTGTCCAGATATTCATTTAATTTCGATGAATTAACAACAAAAGAACATAAAATTCTAAGTAATATTTTGGGTTCATTTACACTTTTGATACGTTTACAACATTTGTCAACACCGCTTCCATCTCCCATAAGAGTAATACTGCATTCTTGCGTTGAATGGACTATAGAACGTAATCAGTTTTATTTTTATTTTTGTCGGGATTCAAGTCTTTAGGTTTTGACTTATCCCATGGTATTTGAATATTAATTAAGACTTAGAAATTCTTTGTTTGTACATCGTGATATAATGACAGTTGACAGTTTTTCTTTGAAAAGTTTATTTGTGAGGTTATTTTATAGTCGGATGTTAAAATGTTTAATTATGAATGGGAAAGAAATTGTAACTTTTTCGGCGTTAATAATATTATTATTAGCAACTAAGAAAACAATAAAATGTAGGAAAAAAAGAAAATATAGAACTGGATCATGGTTGAAAAGTAGAGATAAATGGGGCTGCTGTAATAATTTATTAAAAGAATTAAAATTGGAAGATCCAAATAGCTACTTCTGTAATCTTCTACTTCCAAATAGCCATTTCTTCGAATGAGTAGAAATATACTTGAACTTCTATATAGAAAAAGCGGCAAAGCCGGATTGAGGGTGAGGCGAGTGACGCACTTGCCTCAGGTGATCAGTGGAAAAGGGCGCCAAATTAATGTAAAAATAATAATCAATAAGAAGAAAAAATAAAGGAAAAATTAACATTACTAATTAATAACTTATCGAATGTAATTTTATAGTGAGGACTTTTTTTCTTTGTTAGGTTATTACTTGTATTTTAGAAGTGAGGACTTTTTTTTTGTCATCACTTGTATTTTAGAAGTGAAGATCTTTTTTTATGTCATTTCTTGTATTTTAAAAGTAAGGACTTTTTTTGTAATTTTTATTATAAAATCTTGCCCAGACCCCAAAAAATGCTAGTTACGGCCCTGCCTAGGAGCGCTGATTTAAGTCTTGCCTCGGGGCGCTAACGACCCTTACGCCGGTACTGAGAAGCGGATTCTATAATTGCGTCATCAATTTCGTTTTTTTTTTTTCACTAAATTGATTATGTAACGAATCGGCTGGTCCGCCCGCACATATTATTTACCTCTGACAAACTTTCACAAACCACCCTTTACGAGATTTTTTTTGAAAGGGCATTTTTTTTAAGTTATTTTAAAGGGTACATTATAGTCAATATTTGTGAGAATTCAGACAATTGAAAATTAGAAACTACGTTTACAACCAGTAACTTAAAAATATTTTTTTAAAGTTTATTGTTCAAGGAGACGTTTGTTCAAAGTTATTATCTAATAACTTTGACAATTCGTTGAACAATCTTTTTACTCTTCTGCCCAGAAATTCCTAGAAATGCCTTATAAATACACCCGTTTGTCTGAAGAAACGGCAGAAAGTTTCCAGTTAGCGTAAACATCTAAGTTGTTGAATTTTCAGAGGCACTGTGTTGGCACTCTGGTAGTCTATCCGATTCTATTTGTTTTAAACTTTTCATTATTTTAATACCTATATTTTTAACTTTCAAGCTTACTCTTGTAAATAATATAGTATAATAAATTAAATTCATTAATTTTAAACCGTCTTACTTAACGTGTGTAAATCTTGACCTTTAAGAACTTAAGTGAACAGCTAAGATCCAAGTTAATTACAAGATGCCTGATCAGTCGGTTGGTAAGTACTAATACGTATCATTTAATGCACATATCGTCATGATTAATCTTGGATAACTCACGCCTAGTACCCGAACTTCTTTAGTCAGGAATCTCATTTCAGTTTGAGATCAGACTTCATATTATATCATAGGCTCGCTTCCTGGTTGATAATAACTGTTACGTTGTAAAGTAACATAAACAGGGCCCTCTACAATTAGTTCTTCTTCCCAAATCACATATTTTTTAAATATAATATTCGAAAATAACAACAAACTAACCTCAATGTAAACTAAAGATAAGGACGCATCGCGTTTTGTAAAACCTGGATAGAAAGTCAGAGGAATTGAATTATTAAGGTTCCATTTGAAAAATAATAATAATAATAATAATTTTTCACTAAATAGATATTAGTTTATATTTATCTCGTGATCTGTTTTTCTGAGCTCTCAGAATTTTTCCTCTATGTGAGTCAAAGAGTTGTATAAGCATGCCAAATTGCAACTTTTTATGTTCAGCAGTTTGGCTGCAATTTCTACCACACAGACAGACAGAGAGACACACAGACACACATACACATGAATGACGTTATAAGGGTTTTTTGGTGGTCATACCTATAAAACCATAAAAAAAAAACCAAACCAAACCTAATATATCGTTAAAAGGTGCGCTGGAAAAATATCGTGTTCAGCGCGTTAAAATACTTCGGTTCAGCCCTGGACAAAATTAAGGGGTGACATAAAGTTAAAGAGGCATGTGATTTTTGTTTATAACGACAATTATGATAATTACATTGTTAGTATTCATGGGATGTTAATAAATTTGTTCAGAAATTATTCAATTATTACTTATAAATATAATTTGGTCTGAAAATAACGTGATAAGTACCATAGGCGCTAAGAGAAAATTTTTAACTAAGTAAAGCCACATTAACAGCTTCAAACACTGTATGCTGTGAATTGTGGTTAAATTTAATGGACTGTTTTAACGCTTAATAATAGCGTTCACAGCAAAGAAAATTAATTCGTAACGAATGTTGTGATATCTATGTTTTTTCAAACCAACTACGAACGAGTAAATGCTTTTATGAGCATTTTCAGGGAAACATGCATGCGAAACTCTAAAAACCGAATTGTGTTCAGCAGTAATAAAGGGGTAGACAGTCAAAATTTCGGAAAACTAATAACAGGGTCGTTAAATTAAACGTAACCAAATAAAATGGTTTTTATTGTCCCATTTTCCAACTCTTCTGGGAAATAAAGTGCGGGCCAAAAGTTTTTAGACACATTTTGGGCAAAAATATGTTTTTTTTTTGCAAAAAAAAAATTTTGTTTGTTAATCTACGTGTCAATAGCTTTCATTTGATATCCCACTCATATTTTTATATAATATACCAGGGGTTAAGAAACAAGCATAAGACCTTTTTTAGATGACGGCACTCTAATGTGATAAAATATGATAACTGCAAAGCTCCCACCCTTACTTCTCTGTATGACATCCGTATTAATTCTAAGGAGTTCGCCTTTCATATACCCACTGCAGGGTGCGGCACCACCCTGGTTGAAAACCACTAGTACAGGCAGATAGACACACGCAACTCTGAAAACCGGATTGTGTTTATCAGTAAAAAACAGCCTAACCACAGAAAAAAACAATTTTGTAATTTTGAGCTATCATTTTGGGTACCGATTTCGGAGTAGATAATCAAAATTTTAGAAAATTTATAGCAGGGTCGTTTTTAGGAGTCTCGAACACACCCAGATATTGAATTTCAACGCAAACGAACAAACTTCATTTTTGTCCCATTAAGATAGCATGGGAACTTTTTTGTGTCGCAGGCTCGCCTCCTTTTCGAATTTTCTAGGTTTAAGATTTTTCTCATCTTGAGGAGTTTCCCAAAGAACTACATGCTTAAAATTCAATATTCTAGGTCACCTGGAAGTATGCAAAAAACCTCTGGAAGGACATCTGACAGACACCTCAGCGATTATATATATTACGCGAACCGTTTCTTAAATTTTTATATATATATATATATATATATATATATATATATATATATATATATATATATATATATATATATATATATATAAAAATTAATGAACGGTTCGCGCGAACCGTTTCTTAAATTTATTGAGACCTTATGGAACCGGTTGTTAGAATTATTAAAAATAAATGAATTAATCTGACTTTAGTGTTGAATCGTTTGCCGTGTCCTGCAGTATTGCAAATGTAATATTTATTTTATAGGTTATTTAATAAATGGAAATAATTGATTTTTTTTCACTCTTAAAAATACAGAATAGGTTCCTAGATATCACATGACTTTATAGAACCACTTCCTGAAAATTTAGGATGCCATCACTGCATCTGACAGACAACTGAGCGATTTTATATATATGATATACGCTTTCTAGCGTATGTAATAATATCAATTAAAACACACAAATCCAAGCACACATAAGCATTTATTACTACGTCTATTTACAATCTGTCACATATATGTCATTATGTTATGGTTGCTAACGTAACATATTACAAAGGACGTCCAAGAACTAGCCGTGATGCTAACACGGCCGCCCGGATCTTGCAGCGTCCTCGCGGCATATTCTAACTTTAACTGCAAAATAAAACAACTTATTATCCTAACACGGCCATCCTGCTCCTACCACGTCCTCACGGCATCTTCAGATTTTAATAATATCTAGAGTGCCACCAAACTCTCTGACTATACAGAGTTCTACCAAGCTCGTTCCACCGAACTCCTGGATGTCTTCACCTAATTCATAAACTGTGAATAGAGCAATTTAGGCGCAAAATTGATCTTTCGCAAAATCAACTATGAACCAGTACCAATTAATAAAAATATTTATTTTTTAAATAGAACCTTCTAGAAAAAATGTAAAAATCGTGATCTGAAAGCTTAGAGACTCTGTTTGTTATTATTCCTTTTCTCCACCGAGATGTCAGTGACTAGATCAACAAGCTCAGACACTCAGTAACTATTTATCAGTTTCCTTCATTACGGATTGTCTACAGTACCCAACTAGCTCAGTGACTGTCGTTGCTTTACACCAGTGCCTTATCATCCTACACTCACAGTGCCTCATCATCAGCATTGCACAGTGTGTCTTGTGGTACACAACAAGCTATCAATTCTCAACTCAACTATCAGTTTATTTCGCCGTTCCGATCTCAGTGATCTGTCGTTTATTTTTCCCAATAAACGCTCAGATTCAAAACTTAAATCTCGAAACTCAGATCTTAGTTATCAGATCTCAAATATAAAAACTAGAATTTACCATTTTAGGACTCAAGTCTTAAAACACAAATATTAGATCTCAAATATGAAATGATATATCTTAAGTCATTAAACTAAATTATTCGATGTCAAATATCAAATCTCAAACTATCCAAAGTTACGCCGGACTCCTTGAGGTCCTTGACCATCTGAAGTTGCACGGAACTCCTTGAGGTCCTTTACCATCCAGAGTGAAACAACTCGTTATGATTAACACCTGCGATATCATTTAGTCAAAGTAATAAAATGTCTCTTACAATTTAGTCCTCCTTAATTTAATCAGTTACCTTCTTACTATTTATCTGTCAACAAACAAACGCTCGTCCATTCTGAAATTTTTTTAAATTTTATTTCTTTTTAGATTTTTACATTTGCCATTTCAGGTAAACTGCAGCTTGGTTTGTTCTCAATAAATTTGGTAAAACAAGTTAAATTAAGCAGAACCCTACGGTTCCTACTGCTTAGTCCTTGTTAGAGTTCCCCAAGAAACAAAGAACACATTAAATGAATTCATCCTGGCACTAAAATATGTTCTAAACTTATGTGATATCACATGACTTTATAGAACCACTTCCTGAAAATTTAGGATGCCATCACTGCATCTGACAGACAACTGAGCGATTTTATATATATGATATACGCTTTCTAGCGTATGTAATAATATCAATTAAAACACACAAATCCAAGCACACATAAGCATTTATTACTACGTCTATTTACAATCTGTCACATATATGTCATTATGTTATGGTTGCTAACGTAACATATTACAAAGGACGTCCAAGAACTAGCCGTGATGCTAACACGGCCGCCCGGATCTTGCAGCGTCCTCGCGGCATATTCTAACTTTAACTGCAAAATAAAACAACTTATTATCCTAACACGGCCATCCTGCTCCTACCACGTCCTCACGGCATCTTCAGATTTTAATAATATCTAGAGTGCCACCAAACTCTCTGACTATACAGAGTTCTACCAAGCTCGTTCCACCGAACTCCTGGATGTCTTCACCTAATTCATAAACTGTGAATAGAGCAATTTAGGCGCAAAATTGATCTTTCGCAAAATCAACTATGAACCAGTACCAATTAATAAAAATATTTATTTTTTAAATAGAACCTTCTAGAAAAAATGTAAAAATCGTGATCTGAAAGCTTAGAGACTCTGTTTGTTATTATTCCTTTTCTCCACCGAGATGTCAGTGACTAGATCAACAAGCTCAGACACTCAGTAACTATTTATCAGTTTCCTTCATTACGGATTGTCTACAGTACCCAACTAGCTCAGTGACTGTCGTTGCTTTACACCAGTGCCTTATCATCCTACACTCACAGTGCCTCATCATCAGCATTGCACAGTGTGTCTTGTGGTACACAACAAGCTATCAATTCTCAACTCAACTATCAGTTTATTTCGCCGTTCCGATCTCAGTGATCTGTCGTTTATTTTTCCCAATAAACGCTCAGATTCAAAACTTAAATCTCGAAACTCAGATCTTAGTTATCAGATCTCAAATATAAAAACTAGAATTTACCATTTTAGGACTCAAGTCTTAAAACACAAATATTAGATCTCAAATATGAAATGATATATCTTAAGTCATTAAACTAAATTATTCGATGTCAAATATCAAATCTCAAACTATCCAAAGTTACGCCGGACTCCTTGAGGTCCTTGACCATCTGAAGTTGCACGGAACTCCTTGAGGTCCTTTACCATCCAGAGTGAAACAACTCGTTATGATTAACACCTGCGATATCATTTAGTCAAAGTAATAAAATGTCTCTTACAATTTAGTCCTCCTTAATTTAATCAGTTACCTTCTTACTATTTATCTGTCAACAAACAAACGCTCGTCCATTCTGAAATTTTTTTAAATTTTATTTCTTTTTAGATTTTTACATTTGCCATTTCAGGTAAACTGCAGCTTGGTTTGTTCTCAATAAATTTGGTAAAACAAGTTAAATTAAGCAGAACCCTACGGTTCCTACTGCTTAGTCCTTGTTAGAGTTCCCCAAGAAACAAAGAACACATTAAATGAATTCATCCTGGCACTAAAATATGTTCTAAACTTGCAACAGTTGTAACAACAGATCTGCGCAAGCAATACGCACAGTATTACACAGCATGTGCATCAATCTTAAATTTTGCTATTTATATGGGTACTCTCGTTAAATATGTACCATCATTCCAAACCTAACGGCAAGACATCTTTGACATCTTTACGTTCATTTTGATTTAAAACAATTGTTTTTAATTTGCAACTCTGTAAAAGCTAGTTCTCTGAAATTTCAAAATCTTTTCTTTTTAACATACTCACAATAATAATAAAACTCTTTGAATTACCTTGTTAAGTCTTTATTCAAAATTTATAAATTACCAAGAACAAATAAGAAATACCATACCGCATTATTCTCTTATTATTTGGTGTCAAATTTGCATACCTCTTTAGCTTATTCTTTATTTAACCTTTGCAATGTTATCGGAAAAATTGTTTGCATCTTGTAGTGTTTTCCAGCCCTTGCTATTAGTTTTAACGTACTTTATCCAAATTCATTGTAGAACATTTCAACTTCTATGCATCACGGTGGCTCACCATAATATGGGTACGCAACGTTTTGGGATTAATTATTTTTTACAGTTTAATTATAATATAGCACTTGTGTTTTCCATTTTAAAAACTCTTATGAGCCAATTTTGACATTTCAACTTATTTTTGCAACTGACAATCTTTCTGTCATTTGCACTTTTTTCAATAATTTTCAAAATATTTTATGTATGGGACAACAAAAACTGGCCAAAAGTAGTTGTAGGTGCAGAGATCCCACTTCTGATGATATACGCTTTCTAGCGTATGTAATAATATCAATTAAAACACACAAATCCCAAATCACAAATAAGCATTTATTACTACGTCTATTTACAATCTGCCACATATGTCATTATGTTATGGTTGCTAAGGTACCATATTATATTACAAAGGACGCGTCCAAGAACTAGCCCTGATGCTAACATATATATAGATTATTCGTTGTGATTCAACTTATTGTTTGAATTACTTAAGATTTTTGATTTTAAGGTATGAAAGAGGAATAAATCATTTATAGTGTTGAAATTCTTATGAATCAAATAACACACTGTTAATAGTGAGAAATCCGTTTCTGAAATAGAAAAAATTAATCCATTTATCAATATATTTCTTATCTAATGAAGAATTGAATACGAAGCAAATGCAGGAAAAAAAAAAATAACGCTGATATTTTTGGCAAATTATTTAAATTTTGTTTTAAATGGAAGGTCTTAGTACTCAAATAACGAATAAAAATGATTATTAAAAATTTATTGATTTTGATGTAATTATAGAACAAATATTCCTAGACATCCAGTATTATATTGGCTTCTTACACTTATTAAATGCCAGAAAACCCTGAAATGTGTGAAAATTCACACTTCACATCAATTTTATGAACTAAAATTTATGGTTGTATGATCTGTTAGTAGACAAGTTGATCAGTTGTACAGTTTAGAAAGCCAAATTGTTCTGGAAATAATTTAGCATCTTGCGCGTGATATTTCTTTTAACAAAAACTCTTAGCTAAAGCCGAATTCAGAGCTTCTTAAATGAGTACACTATAGACCAGCGTTTCTCAACCGGGGGGCCGTGAAAGCTTCGTCGGGGGGGCGCGAAGTCATATAAAATCGAATCATGAAATTATAATAGAAAAACGCTCAATTTTGCAAGATATATTCATAAATATATGACATTTATATTCATTAAAATATACCTTTTAAACTTAAATAAAATAAATTATACTTATTTTGTCAACTAATGTAAACTAATTAAAACGGTTCGCGTTGGAGGTACTTGCAATATTTTTAGTTATGCTCCGAGCTACTGTTAGCTAAAGAGTAAGGATGCGAAAGTGTTCAAAATGGAAAGCAACTTGGAACAATGGAACACTTGTAAATAAAAATACTTGCAAGGCATTATAGGTAATCGTAACAGATATTAAAAACATGTTTATGTAAAAGTTGTTTTTTTTTCAAAAGTTTTATCCAATTATACCCAACACGCCTATGTTCCTATATAAAAAATCGAAGTTGTCCTTGATATCCTGTACTTCCGGTTTATTCCGAATCTACAGGACCGGCGGTTGGGAAACACTGCTCCAGGTAACTATCTGACAGATAAGGTTACATGATACTTTCTGTACTGAATAAATGTCATCCCGTCTTTCAATACAAATGTATCTATCGGATAGTTATCTAACGGATAATAAGACTGATGTATTGAATTCACTGCTTGGTATGACATTTATTCAGAAGATAAAGTTCCAGATAACATTATCTGTCGGATAGTTACCTAGTGGTTTAAATGAAGGTGGAAAGACCGGGCTTTAAGGTCATAATACCCGGGGGGGGACACCTTAGCCCTCCAAATGAACCCCTAAATAAAAAAATTAACCTGTATAAAATTCTCGAGAGATAACTCCATTATACTTCCAATAGTAATTTTCATCCCTTTCTGAGATCTCAGAATTATCATTGATAGCCCAAAAGTCATCCTATTATCACCTCTATCCTCCCATTTTACCGTATAGGCCGTGTCTCCAACGCTATAGCTCTGAAATTTTAATAAATCCTCAATCAAAATGTATAACTACTTATATAAAGATACAAAGTAACAAAATATAAACTAATTTAGATCATTTAGTACCAAGTAACTTCCAAATTTAACGTTATACCTCATCTTCAATAATAAAAAAATTGTGTATTGGGCCCGGTAGTTCAATTTCAACCACCTGTATAATATTGATAAAATATTAATATATGTGTTTATTCTCATAAAGAATTATTTTAAGCAATTCGGTTCCTTATTTATTAATTGTTAATGACTAAATTCCTTAATGAGCTTTATCAAGATTAACCATCTTGATATGTAGTGATACGTTATTTTTGCAAGTGGCGTCTTCATTTCTTTCTGACGTTTTTAGTTATTTTTAAGTGATAAAAGTGCAGAAAATACTTGAAATAGTGTGTTATAGTGTGGACTTTAGTGTTTGGACTCCATGCAGACCAAAATTGGAGCGACTGGAAAGGTATTTGTAGAAATTTTTGTTAATTTTATAATGTAAATCATTGTTATGTAGAATGTGCTTCTATGGACAATATAGACACATACATGCATACACTATCGGCTATAACTAGAGAAACAAAACTATTTTTTAAATCATTTTCATAAATCCCGATTATTAACTTAATGAATATTGAATTATATTGGTATAGCAACAACAATTTATAAGTTAGAACCTGCTCTTAAAAATATTTGTTGTACTGGTACAATAAATAAAATAATTAACTTTCTGCTGCAGCAGACCATCTGCATATTTCTTTTGTAAAATTTAATAATAAAACAATTTTTTGTGGTTAAATTTTTTCCTTTGCCCTAGCTCCCGTTCTTTCCCGGTTTAGAGTTTCATAATTAGGGTAAGCCCATATATATACAGTATTGGCCATGAAGATTGCAACTTTTAACATCTTTCAATTTTTCAAATTTTAATAATAATATTGGAAAATAAATACTCTTAATTCTATAATTTAATCATATTTTGTTTGTTACATCAATCAATAATCAAATAATCTGACTTACAGATTAATAATAAATTATTTCTTCATTTTTGCTTGGACAAAAATATTGCAACTACTTGAATTTTCTTGTTATATGCAGATTTTATCCATAAATAATATGTTGTGCACATGTATTATTTCAGTTTATATTTGTCAATCATGGGTCGTAGTAAAACTGTTTCAAGTGAAATTAGAAACTTCATAATTTCTGGTTTTAAATACGGGCTGCTGCAAAATGTGATTTCACAAAATTTAAATGTTCATAAATCTACTGTGTGGCGAATTATAAAACGATTTTGAGAAGAAGGTACGTTTGAAGTTTCAAAAATTCCAGGACGGCCACGAAAAACTACAAAACGAACTGATAAAAAAATTATTTATTTATCTACCAATAACCCCTTTCTGTCATCGGAGAAAATTTTGGGCCTTTTGCCACAAATGGATCAAGAAAACATCTCAACAAGAACTATTCGCAGAAGATTAGTAATTAAGGATCTTTTTAGTCGCCTTCCTGCTAAAAAACCACTTCTATCCAAAAAGAATGTGAAGGCCCGATTAAAATTTGCTAAAAATCATATTGACTGGACTGTGGATCAATGGAAAAAAGTTATTTTTAGTGATGAATCTAAGTTCAATTTGTTTAAAAGTGATGGTGTAAGTTACGTTAGGAGGCCTGCTAATAAAAGATTTGTTCAAAAATACACCTTGCCAACAGTTAAACATGGCGTAGGCGGTGTGATGGTATGGGGCTGTTTCTCGGGATATGGTATGGGTCCTCTATACCACATTGAAGGAATAATGGATCGATTTAAATATATAGACATCCTTCAAAATGTTATGGAAGCTTATTCTGATGAGTTCATGCCTTTAAAATATATTTTTCAGCATGATAATGACAGAAAACATTCTTCGAAGTTGGTAAAAAAATGGTTCGAGGATTCAAAAATTAACGTAATGACTTGGCCGTCACAGTCACCCGATTTAAATCCAATAAAAAACCTTTGGGAGATTGTCAACAGAAAGATTAGAAACAAAACACATTCAAATATTGAAGAATTGTTTAAAGCTTTGCAGGGTGCCTGGTCTAATATTGATAATGAAATTATCACGAAATTATTAGAATCAATGGCGAAAAGATGTCGGGAAGTTATAAATACTGGTGGTTACTATACAAAATATTAAAAATGATCTGTTAATACTAATTCATTTTCTTAATTAATAAAAAAAAAAAGATTTTTTTAAGAGTAGTTGCTATCTTTATGTCCAGGTAAAAATAATAAATACTATAAAAAAAAATAGAATTTACTATTAAAATTTAATTTTTTACTATAATATATGTAGAGGATTGTTAAAGGTAAGAATTACATTTTTTTTATTTTAAAAATATTGACTAGAATAAAAATAAAATAGGATTATCAAAAGTTGCTATATTTATGGCCAATACTGTATATATATATATGATAGAACGCTTTATAGCGTTCATGATAATATCAATTAAAACACACAAATCCAAGCACATATAAGCGTTTATTACTACGTCTATTTACAATCTATCACATATATGTCATTATGTTATGGTTACTAACGCAACATATTACAAAGGAGGTCCAAGAACTAGTTTTGACCCTAACACGGCCGTCCTGATCTTGCCGCGTCCTCGCGGCATAATCTAAATTTAACTGAAAAATAAAACAACTTATTATCCTAACACGGCCGTCCTGCTCCTGCCACGTCCTCGCGGCATTTTCAGAATTTAATAACTGCAAAATAAAACAGAGTAAACGAAAACATAATGTTAGTTTTGCCCGTCTCCTTGAGGTTCCTGACCATCCAGAGTTTCACTGAACTCCTTGAGGTCCTTGAACATTCAGCGTCGAACAAAACAAACACATCTCCTAGAGGTCCCTGACCATCCAGAGTTCCTCTGAACTCCTTGAGCTCCCTGACCATCCAGAGTCAACAAGACAAACACGACCATTTTAGGTCCAACAACTCCTTGAGGTCCCTGACCATCCAGAGTTCCTCTGAACTCCTTGAGGTCCCTGACCATCCAGAGTGAAACAAAACAAACACAACTCTTTGAGGTCCATGACCATCCAGAGTTCCCCTGAACTCCTTGAGGTCCCTGACCATCCAGAGCCAACAAAACAAAAACGACCAGTGTATCTTGCGGTACTCAACAAGCTATCAATTCTCAAATCAACTATCAATCAGTTTATTTCATTACAGGTTGTCTACAGTACCCAACAAGCTCAGTGACTGTCGCTGCTTCCTACTCAGTACCTTATTATCCCACACGCAGCGTGCCTTCTCATTTAATCAAAGCAATAATATGTCTCTTACCACTTTAACCATCGTCACTTTTAATCATCATCATCTAACTAGTTACTTTCGTACTATTTGTCTGACAGACAAACGCTCGTCCATTCTGACTTTTTATCTTATTTCTCTTCAGTTAATTTTCTTTCTATTACTTTTTATTATTATTTCTCTTTAGATCATTACATTTGCCATTTCAGGTAAACTACTCCTTGATTTGTTATCAATCGCACTGGTAAAATAAGTAAAATTAAGCAGAACCCTACGGTTCCCACTGTTTTAGTCCTTGTTGAAGATCTCCAAAGGACAAAGAATACATTAAATGAATTTATCTCCCGGATCTAAAATATGTTCTAAACCTGCAATAGCTGTAACAAAAGATCTGCGCAAGCAATGTGCACAGTATTACATCGTTCACATTTAGTATTACATAGTACATAGCATGTGCATCAATTGTAAAATCTGTCATTTATATTAGCACTTTCGTCCAATATGTACCATTAGTACAGACCAAAGAGCAAGACATCTTTGACACCTTACAAAACAACTTTGACACCTTTCGGCTGTCAATTTTTGTCTGTGTTTCCACAATTACCACATCAGTTAAAAACTTAACTTAGTACTTTTGTATTATTGAACTTGGGAGAACTAAAATTTTTACGTTAATTTTGATTTATTTTTTTTAATTTATGCATTTCTGTAAAACTAGTTTTCGGAAATTACAAAATCTTTTCTTTTTATCATACTAATAATAATAATAAAACTGTTCGATTTGCGTATTTAAAATGTCACTACCCGTGATATTTCGCATACGCGCAGGTTTCAATATATTTCGTAAGATATAACACACTTTTATTGAGACCTTAATTCTGTAATTCATTAATGCAAAATTTAGAAAAATTACACAAAAAACTTGGTAAAACTGTTTGACAAAATAAAAATAACAACTATTATCTGTCATTTGTCATCTGTCATCTGACATTTGTCATCTGTCATCTGCCAATGCAAAATATAATCTTATCTAATATGATTCCATATAAGGATTATAATTAGTCTCCAACAAAAACTCTTTGAATTACCTTGTAAGTCTTTATCCAAAATTTCTAAATTATCAAGAACAAATTATAAATACCACACCTCATTATTCTCTTATTATTTGGCGTTAAATTTGCATACCTCTTAGCTTACCTCTTAGCTTATTCTTTATTTAACCTTTGCAATGTTATCGGAAAATTTATTTGCATCTTGTAGTGTTTTACAGCCCTTACTATTAGTTTTAACGTACTTTGTCCAAATTCATTCCAGAACATTTCAACTTCTACGCATCACTTTGCCTCACCATAATATAGGTACGCAACGTTTTGGGGTTAAATATTTTTTTTACAGTTTAATTATAATATAGCACTTGTGTTTTCCATTTTAAAAACTCTTGTCACCCAATTTTTGACATTTCAATTTTATTTTTGCAACTGTCAATCTTTCTGTCATTTTTTTGTTTTTTTCATTTTAATCATTTTCAAAATATTTTATGTATGGAGCAACAAAAACTGGCCAAAATTAGTTGTAGGTGTAGGCATCCCACTTCTTATGATAGAACGCTTTATAGCGTTCATGATAATATCAATTAAAACACACAAATCCAAGCACATATAAGCGTTTATTACTACGTCTATTTACAATCTATCACATATATGTCATTATGTTATGGTTACTAACGCAACATATTACAAAGGAGGTCCAAGAACTAGTTTTGACCCTAACATATATATATATATATATATATATGTTTCATATTTACTGTCCGTCTTTGTAATTTTGAACAAGATTTGTTTATGATGTCATTTTGTTAGGTTATGTAAAGGCATACAATATCTACGGTGTCTCCGATAGACAGATAGCCAATGTTATATGTCTGTCTCATTAAAACAATTCACTAGCTATAAGTTTAGAAAATTATCCACAATCGACGAGGAACAACGTATTAAATTTAGAGGTCTGAACGGTTGCACGTCTTACTATAAGACAAACTTGTAGGGACAATCGACAGAGTACAAGATACAGTCTATGTCTATAGGCGATTGATTTGAGAGCTCTGAATGCGGCTTAAGACTAGATAACAAACTAATTGGTCGGTAATTTTTGGGATTTGGTGAATCGTTACCCAGTTTTAGTTTAATTTTTTTCTTCCAAATAGTGCGGATCTTCACAAACGGATCGGATACGTAAGAGACAAATTATTAACACTTCAAGATCATCAATTTCTTCCAAATAGAGCTTAATTTAACGTATTTTTCAGACAAAACAATATTTTTGAATGACTGCCGCTCTACACCAAAAGCGGATCGGATGTCTCTATTCCCGGCTAACGTGAACCGCATACGCTTACCGTGATTTACGAATCGTCGTACGCGTTAACTGTTTAACAATCGCTGATTTAAACTAACTTTATAAGTAATTGGAAAATATTATCTGATCACTAACACGAACAACTTTTACATTTTAACTTTTAAAAGTTTAATGTTAGTGGTTCTTTTTTTTATAAAAATAAATTTTATATAAAATTATTTAAGTAATCTGAACCACATTGTTAAGTAACAAACTAACCTTTAAACATTATTTGATGAAAATCATAAATTAAACAAGTAAATAATATTTAGTTGTTCTGAATGAAGCAAATTTTCAAAATGAAAATGATTTATCTTATATTACTTATAAATATATTTATACTAACCGTTTCAAAAGGTCTTACTTTAGAAAATGAGAATAATGTTTCTTTTTGTTATACTAAAATAATACCCAGTATTACAGACAAAAATATTCTGCTAATAATAAACCAAAAAATGAATTACATTTCTTTGGAGAACACCGAAAATTTTAGCTACATTATCTACAATATAAATGATGTCAAAAGAATGGAATATCAAAAATATAGTACAACTATTGTAGAAGTGATCAATGAAGAAGAATTCGAAGTTGTTTTAAATATTTTGTCTTCAAAAAATGCCACGTGGAGCTCACGATCAAAATTTGTTGTGACATATTTGGGAACAAACATAAAAGAAATTTTTGAAATAAGCTGGAAATATCATGTTTTAAATATAGATATTGTAACAAGTAATAAAAATATATTCACTTATTATCCTTATAAAAATGGCAGCTGTGGAACAAATTTGGAACCTGCAATTTTAACATTATGCGATGATATACCTATTCTTTTTCCTGATAAAGTTCCATTTGATATGGGAGGATGTAATGTAAGAATAATGCCGTATCCAATGATACCATATATTTTGAACATAAGTGAAAACAGGGAGGAGCCTAGTAAAGCTGGTTTGGAGGTAACAGTCTTCAATACTTTGGCGAAGAAAATGAATTTTAAAGAAAATTATCTTCCTTGTCGTCATGCTTTCTGGGGATTCATGAATACGAGTGGAAAATACACGTACATGTTTGAATCTTTGTTTAATAATGAAATGGATATTATTACAGGTATTTTGGTTTCTTGTATAGGTAAATTAGAAGTAGTGATGTGCCGGATCACATAAAAGCCAGATCCGCGAATACGGATACGGATTATGTGAGTCCTGATTCGCGGATACGGGTACGGATACGGATCTTATACACTATTTAAAAAAATAAAATATATAAAAGTAATAAAAATTTAAAAAAAGTATATTTCGAAAAGTACATATTAAACTTATTTTTCTACATAATCGCCTTGTTTTACAATACATTTTTGGTACCGTGGTAAAAGTTTTTTCAATCCAGTGTCATACCCATCTGCCATACTGGTTAGCCATCTTTCAACTTCTTGTTTCAAATTATCCTCGTTTGTGAAGCGTCTTCCCCCAAGATGTTGCTTCAGATGCGGGAACAGGTGGAAGCAGAGCCGCAGTAAGGGGGGGGGGGGCGGAGGGGGCGATGGCCCTTAGCGCACTAAGGAAAAGGGCGCTGACGAGGGCACCATTACGAAGATGAGGACCTTTTTTTTTGCTCGTCACTTGGATTTTAGGAGGTAAGGACCTTTTTTGTTTTGCTCATCACTTAAATTTTGAGAGGTAAGAACCTTGTTTTTATTTACCAAGGGCGCCAAAACACGGCTCTGCCCCTAGCGCATGTTTTCCTTACTGCGGCTCTGGGTGGAAGTCACTTGGTGCAAGGTCAGCGGCGGCGCTAGACCAATCGTGGCCGTCGGCGAATTTAACTTTGCGAGGACATTTTCATTTCTCAGTAAAAAAAAAACGATAGTACAAACAAACCTTGATTTGGCCTAGTCTTCTGGCTTGACTTTTTAGCTACTAAACACTATATTTTATATAAAGTTATAAACACAACTCATAACTGTTATTATTAATTTTAAACACATATTTATATACACTTAATTTTAATATAAGTATTTACACTTATTTGTTCTTAACACTTAAATATTAATTTTCATGTTTATTAAATTAAATTAATGATTTTAAAGTTTTAGGTCAAATAAACGTTAAATTAAATAAACTGAATTATACTTAAATTTATGAGTACCATATGAGTTTTATTGTTAATTATGAATTAATAACGAAAATTACACGAACAAACACAAATTAAAAAATCAGCTGTGGCCACCACAGGACCGACCGCCATCGTAAAGTACTTATATATTTATCATGACCATGGAAACGTTACTTATAAGTATGAAAAAATTGAGAAAAATTTTACAGAAATTATTCGAAAATTTTCGTTTTATCAAAAAACGTCTCAAATAAAAGTTATTAGTTATTACTTTTATAGCAACTTTTGTTCAATAATTTTTTTCTAAATATTTTTCTGTTGTGAAATATTTACAAAAATCTTAAAATCGACACGAGTAAACTCCCATTTTTAGTCCACCGATTTTTACCAAAAGTTGATCAACTTGTGCCATTGACGGCAGAAGCTTAAATATAAAGTTTCATAAAAATCCTTTCAGCCGAATTTGCTCTACACGTGTACACAGACGGACAGACGGACAGACAGACAGACAGACAGACAGACAGACAGACAGACAGACAGACAGACAGACGGACAGACAGACAGACGGACAGACAGACCGACAGACATCATGCTAAAAATAGTCAAAATGTTATGTAGGGACCTCAATTCGTGGAGATCCATCGAAATCTCGAAATGTCAAAATCGGTATGATCACAATACCTCCCTTATATATGTTGACGGTCGGTAAAAAGGCGAAATTATCTGCTTTTAGCCTCACTGAATCTTTTCAAAATTGTGTCATAACTAACACCAGCCGCTATTTCAGCTTAAATTGACCAAACTTATAACACAGATAGTCTTTCTTGGCTCATCGTGCTTCTTAACTAGGTCTTAATCAGTTTTAACTTTAAGAAGCTTCTCTCAGCAGAAGCTGTACTTATTGGAATTGTGAGCATGATTCTGATTGTTATGTAAAGATTTGGATATACTTCTTCAAAATTATTTTCTAAAATCAATTGGATAAGTTGTTTTGCATCATTTATATTTTCTAGTGAAGTAGATTTTAAAATTTGCAGTTCTTCATAAAGTTCGAAATGATCTATGTCGCTGTTTTCACCTTCCCGAAGTATTGTACCTAAATCATTACAATGCTTGAGAAGGTCCTGTTTCGGCAAAAATATTCAAATAATTGATGTCATAAATAAAATTAAATCAAAATAAGATTAAAACTTAGAAAACGATATTTATTTAAAATCGAAGTAATAGAATCCAATGATAATTAATATATAATATTTTAACTTTCACTAACTTGTAAAAATTTTGCAAGACCCCCTCAAGCGCGAGACCTTCGGCAGTCGCCGGCGCCTAACGCCGCCACTGGTCAGGAGAGTAAGGCGGATGCCCGGAAACATCCCATCGAAACTACTCAAGCAGGTCTTGAGTCTGACTTTGTTCATCGTATAATGTTGTTCTCCCTTCAATGAATGATCGGTGCCAACGAGAAACCATTGGCCTGGACATAACGTCTTCACCATAAATACTACACAACTCGCGATGAATTTCAGTAGCATTTTTCTTTTTTGCCGTCAAAAAACGAAATAACACCACGAACTTCGCAATCGGCGGTAGGAGCAAGTGGAGTCTCCATAGTGGCTGGAGCCTGACTTCCGGATCGATCGACACACGCGCATAGAAATTTTACAGTGCTGCCACTACACCCAGACTTAAATTCCCTGAGACTCCTAGACTTTACCCACCAACCACATGGATTAAAAAAATAGTGTAACTTACTTTTGAGACGACCCTCGTAGTAGAAAAACGAACGATCTTGAGGCGATAGTTAGATGTTTTGTGCTGTTCGTACAAACCAAAGCATGCAAACTGACAGTACGAACACGTAGACTGTTACCGGCGCCTATAAGCGCTTGCTAACTTGCGCCGACCAGCGAGATTAAATATTGCTTTACTTTCATTTATACCCGGGGACGTAGAACGCTTGTTGGTGCTTGAAACATACGCCGATGAGTAACAGGAATCTTTGAAACATTATTTATCAGCTTAAAAGAAGCTGACAATCAGTTTTCTGATATTTTGTTGATTTTTATGATAGTTATTAATAAAATTTCTTTGTTGTTGCGAATTACCGACATTTACACTTACTTATTGGCAGAATAAATTTTATTATTTTGTTATGAATTTGCTTTCCAACGTATAGTCTGCATAAGTGGCATATTTTAGTAGATATATTACTCCTCCAAGCAATATTTATTATAAACCAGGCCACTTTTCGATGAAGAAATTTTGGTAAACAGGCACTGGTAATAATGTTTATACGTATCCACTAAATGGTGTCAACAAGCACCGACAACAGCATACCTAATTAAACGCCTGTTTATAAGCACTGGAATAGTATATTCTGTAACAAGGTTGGAATGAGAAAATTCGATGCGAGTGGAACCACGAGCATTGTTGACTTTATTCATTCGCAGAGAACTACGTTTAATCGACATTTACGTTTACGAGGACTACCTTTTAAGTTTTTATAAAAACTAAGAAAGAAACATTTTTTATTGAACAATTACTAACTGAACAATTATTGAACTGTTTTATGTCTTTTTAAAATATTCGCTTTTAAGATTTATACACTTTTGCATGCGTTCAGAACAATTCTCGAAACATTTTTTCTACTCTAAAGTTGGTATCTCAAAAACATGGCTTTCGAAGGCTTCAACAGATTCTTGAGATGATGAAAATCACTGTCCACGCATTTTTTGTTTGACATTGGGCAACAAAAAAAAGTCATTAGGGGATAAACCAGGTGAATATGAGCAATGAGTCATTAATTCGATGTTTTTCTCCTTCAAAAAATCAATTGTATGACGTGCTGTGTGGAAGCTTGCATTGCCATGATGAAAAATGATGTAAGCGACGTTTCTGGTTGTTTTTCATGATTTTGTCGATGACTTCTGGCAAACAAATTGTTGTATACCATTCAGCATTAACTGTTCTCCGATCCTCTAAAGGAATACTTGCGACATGCCCAATACAATCAAAGAAATAAGTGATCATTTTCTTGGAAGTGCTTCGTGAACGAACTACTTTTGTGATATTCAGTTCATCTTGTAAGACCCAAACAGTGGATTGTTGCTTAGTTTTCGGTTCATATGAATAAATTCAAGTTTCGTCACCTGTACCGATGTTGTATACGGATTTTGCAGTGTCTAGGATAATTTTTTTTTAGCATTCCCTTACACCAATCAACACGAGCCTTTTTTGAGCTTGGGTCATATTTGCGGATTCCATCGGAAACAGATCTTTTTCACAACTAAATGTTCATGCAAAATCAAATGTATTGCAGTCTGCGATATGCCAAAGGTGGCCTCTATCTCACGGTAAGTCACATGCTTATCTTCTTCAATCATTTTGCGCACAGCATCGATGTTTTTTGAATCACAACCGATTTTGGTCGACTTTCACGAGATTCATCACTGACGGACGCACGACCACGACGAAATGCTACAACCAATTGTAAACAGTCTTTTGTGATGGTGCTTCATTACCAAAAGTTGAACGAAGCGAATCCATGCATTGCTGTTGATTTAGGCCTTTACTAAAATCGTAAAAAATCATCCAACTAAAACCTTTACGAGTAATCAATTTTTTCACAAACTTTTTTTTAGCATTTCACGAGCTGTTTTTTTAAACGCTCACTGTCAAAAAACTACTCGGTCAATTTATAAGCTACCACTGATTTCACAATGACAAATGTCAAATTTTACGAATATAGTAATGACACATTATAATATTGCCATCTATTGGTCGTTTGTAAAAACATAGAAGGTAACCCTCGTACCTATACATGTTTTTTTCGAATTTTGTTATTGAACGAATTTTGAAATTGAGATATTTGCAAAAAAGAACATTATTTTGCACGTTTTTCGAGGTTTTTTTCGAAGTTCCGGCAAGAACTTTTACTCGCAAAATGTGAGCCCGAGAACAGCACGTCAAAGTCTATTAATCTCATCAATTTCCAAAACTCTCGTAAAGCTTTCTTTCGACTACACTTTCCTGGACTATAAGACATTTTTACCGACCGCCAACATATATAAGAGAGGTATTGTGATCATACCGATTTTGACATTTCGAGATTTCGATGGATCTCCACGAATTGAGGTCCCTACATAACGTTTTGACTATTTTTAGCATTATGTCTGTCGGTCTGTCTGTCCGTCCGGCTGTCTGTCTGTCCGTCTGTCCGTCTGTCTGTCCGTCTGTCTGTGTACACGTGCAGAACAATTCGGCTAAAAGGATTTTTATGAAACTGTATATTTAAGCTTTTGACATCAATGATACGAGTTGATCAACTTTTGGTAAAAATCGGTTGACTAGAAATGGGAGTTTACTCGTGTCGATTTTAAGATTTTTGAGAATATTTAGCAGAAAAATATTTCGAAAAAATGTATTGAACAAAAGTTGCTATAAACGCAATAATAATAACTTTTATTAGAGACATTTTTTGATAAAACGAAAAATTTCGAAAATTTTTGTAAATTTTTTAAAAATTTTCTTAATTTTTTCATACTTATATGTAACGTTTACATGGTCATGATAAATAATGTCTCTATTAGAAAATATTAGGCCAAGTTATTTCTACTCTGCTGCTAGAATGTATTTTATACAAGTCTTTATGATGGCGGTCGGTCTTGTGGTGGCCACAGCTGATTTTTTAAATAAGAATCGTTCTGGTTTAAAAATAAACACAACTAACGGCATTACAAAATTTTTATTTCTACAATAACCAATATCCTTTCGCTATTTTTCGACGTAATCCCCGTTCCGCTCGAGGCATTTTTTGGAACGAGCGATACGTTTGACGATTCCCTCATCGAAGAAGTCGACCGCCAGTCCATTTAACCAATCGTTGATAGTGTTTTTAACGTCATCATCAGTTTGCATGCGTTTTCCGCATAAAAATCCTTTCAATTTTGTAAAGAGGTGATATTCGGAAAGAGCCAGGTCTGGGCTATAAGGCTGGTCGAGATATTCCCATTTAAGCTTCTCTAGCAACGTTTGCGTTGTGGCAGCAGTTGAGCTGCCAGAATGGTCATCATCATGGATGTTTGTTCATCCACCATTAAATAAATGACACTACTTTCGCACATTATCTTCATTCATCACATCTTCCCCATACAGTTCAACGGGTTACCGATAGATTTCGGCAGGACGAGTGTTTTTTGCATTTAAAAACTGATTAGCAGCGTAAATGGCAATCGTGGGATTAGTAATGGACATAACTGATATTAAATTGCCACACAATATCGTTTACCTCCACTAGCCACTTCAGACTGACTTAAAATGTTGGCAAATGATCAGAAAAGGTATTAGTCGCTAGAACGACTGCAAAGAACGCTATGCGCGGATAGGATGCGTAAACGGTTCTTATTTAAAAAGTAATCCTTGTAGCACCATTTTTAATTTATTTATATACTACAAAATGTCAATAGAAACATTACACAGAAAAAAAAAAATAACTGCATAAAACGAACACTACTTTTTATTTTCTGAATGAAATATTTGCCTTTTGAAGCCAAAACTTTATTCAACATCCAAGAGTAGTCTGCCATCATTTTCACGTCCCATCTACGATGATATATCCTTTTACATTTATTCAATCTGTGTTTCACATACTGCTCAGAGGTAAATTCAGGATATACATTTTTACGCTTACTTTATAATCTAGCTATTTAAAATTTTCAGGCATGTTGTCGACTATATCTGCATTATTAAAATTTTTGTAATTATTTTTGTTAATAACACCTTTCAAGCCTTCTTTTTAAATATCTTCCATTCTTAAATCAAGTCTTACATCATTCAGCAGCTTTTCAAATTTGCAAACCAATCATAATACGGAAGGACTTGTTTTTTGTAGGTATGTCGTATGGAAATGCTTCGCACATAATAGATTTCGATGGAAGTTATATTTACTTCATGGAAACAACAGTATGGTGGGTTCCAACTGCACTACCGATTGCACAATGGAAAAATATATCAGCAATATTTGAAAAGAAGCTCTGGTTGGCCATATTTTTAGTTTTGTTGCTAAATGGTTTTACGTGGTGGTTTTTTGGAAGACACAGAGAAACATCAGATGAATTCAATGAATTGATCTTATGTTTAATGTATTCATTTTATTCGTTGTTGCAAGGATCTGTTACAAATCCGAGGAAATGGAATTTGAGGATTATTTTTGGTATTTGGTTGCTTAGTTCTCTACTACTCTTCACTGCACATCAGTCATCTCTGGTAAGAATTTAGATCTATTTTGTGGAATTTAAATCCACGAAAAGTGGATAACAAGCCATTATCCCTACTCAATGGAAATCGTCGCGTTACCATGACAAATCGAGCTGCCAGTGCTTACAGCTTGCAGTACATTTTACATCATAACTTGTAGACGAAACAGAGCTTTTCTAGGTTATTTCATGTTTTATATTGGCCTTTATTATTAAGTGATATTTATTATAAAAATATATAGGCATAATACATTTTAAAAATTATGGAATATATTATTTAATATATTCCATATAAAGAATTAATAATTTAACAAATGAGACATTTGTATTAAGAATAATACAAAAAATCTAAATTTAATGAAAATAACATTTTATAATGTCTCAATAAGTCTCAGGTCTAACTAAGAAATTTTTTTTTTTTAGGTATTCGACTTTATTCACCAACTGATCCTTTAACTTTTCGATGCCTTCTTTGTAGAACGATTTGTCTTTGCCCTCAAAATAGGCCTCGGTTTCAGCATCCACTTCTCCATTCGAGTCAAATTTGCTTCCCTGGAGCATCTTTTTGAGGTCTACAAAAAGCCAGTAGTCGCTGGGGGCCAGATCTGGAGAGTACGGTGGGTGAGGAAGCAATTCGAAGCGTAATTCATTCAATTTAACCATCGTTTTCATCGACTCGGGACGTTGTCTTGGTGAAAGAACACTGTTTTCTTTTGCATGTGAAGCCGTTTTTTCTTGATTACTACACTCAATCGATCCAATAATGCCATGTAGTATTCGCTATTGATAGTTTTACCTTACTCAAGATAGTCGATAAACAAAATACCATGCGCGTCCCAAAATAGGGATGCCATAACCTTGCCAGCTGACTTTTGAGTTTTTGGTCGCTCTGGACGACTGCTGTCCACTCAGCTGACTTTTTGATTCAGGTGTATAGTAGTGGATCCATGTTTCATCCATTGTCACATACCGATGCAAGAAATCCTTTTTATCTCGCTTGAACAGCTCCAAACAGCGCCCTGAATCGTCGACGCGTTGTTGTTTTTAGTCCGGTGTAAGCGAACGCGGCACCCACTTCGAAAGCAATTTACGCATGCTCAAATTTTCGTGTAAAATTGTAAAAACACTACCTTCTGATTTCTTTAAGGTGACAGCTATCTCACGCAACTTCACTTTACGGTCTTTCAAAACTATTTTGTGGACTTTTTTTTATGTTTTCCGGAACAACTGTCGATTTTGGCTGACCAGAGCGTTCAGCATCATCGGTGTTTGTACGACCGCGTTTAAATTCAGCATACCAATCAATAATAGTTGATTTGCCTGGTGCAGAGTCTCTATAACGCTTATCAAGCCACTGTTTGGCTTCAACGGTATTTTTTCCCATAAAAAACATTGTTTAATCAACACACGAAATTCTTTATTATCCAGTTTTTTGAAAATTACAAAACTGGAGTCACTAAAACCACTGTCAACTCTAAACTAATTGTCAGAATGTCATGAAATTTTCACACGTATTGTTTGAAGGTTGGTACTATCCAGAAATCATATGGGTCTGCCAACAGTGCTGTCATATATATGTCAGACCGCAGACTTATTGAGTGAGTGTATGCTGTGAAGTTAAGTCTGATTTACAAAATTAAAACAAAATTGCCAAAAGCTCGATTCACTGGATAAAAGATAAAATATTTCAAAATCTAGTTCTGCTTAAACGTTTGGAATAGTCTATAACTAAATAATTTTATTTATTAAAATTTCGGATTAAAATGTGAAAAAATATAATAAATTATTTATTTCAGGTAAGCATTCTTACAACACCTCTTTACGACCACGATATATCAACAGTTGAAGAAATTGTAAAATATATATCTTATGGATTCTATATTGGAGCACTTACCGCTTTTGAAGACAATGAAACTATCTCAAAAACAATTCACAGGAATTTCTATCAATGCCCTTTGAATCAATACTGTATGAACAGAACAGCATTTGACAGAAACTTCGCAACTTTTAAAAATCGAAGAAATACTAAATATTTCATCCCTCGTTATTATACTCTTCCAAATGGAAGACCAATGATTCGCCACTTGCACGAGAAAGGAGTGGGAGTAGCAGTTAGATTTCATGCAGTGAAAGGATTTCCATTCTTGGAGAGAATGGATAAATTGTTGATGTTGTTGCAAGCAAGTGGTCTCCTCGATAAATGGGATAGGGATACTAGTTTCAAAATTATTAAAATTGAAAGTTCAGATCTTGAAGCTTTGTCCATAAAACATCTACAGGTGGCATTTTTTATTATTCTTTTTGGCTGGGGAATTTCTTTTTTTGTGTTATTTTGTGAAATTCTGTACGCAAGAAAATTGTTCAACATAAAATAAAGTAAACAAAATGTTTATAATAAAAACTGTTAATCAAAAAAATTGTGGGGGACTCTGATATGAAAATATGAAATGTCACGGTTGGCTGATAATTTATTTCATTTGTACTTACTCTGTACATCCCTCACATTATGGGTTCCAAGACTTGCGAGCGGATCAAGTCTGAACCCCCCCCCCTATTAGTCCGCTAGCTGGTTGCTATGATTCTTGAAAGGATTAAGGGTTGTTTCAATTAAATTCAACATTTTAGCTAACCTACTTTAATTACGATTACGGTTTAAATATTTACATGATTACACTAGACTTACAATTACGTCGATACAGCTAAATCCAAAAGAGACACACATTCGCACACACTAGACACACTTTACACCAAACACTAATTTAACCACTACATGTTTCTAAATATTGTCTCTCCACTTTTTTAGCTGGTCACCACACTAATGTTCATACGGAATTACATTGTTACTTATTTCGACTCGCCCAAACACTCTAAATGTCTCTAACCCATGTCTCTTAAAAAACCAACTCCAAAACATGGTCTTAACCATACGAAGGCTTAAGCTGAACTCCTTAAAACGCGGCCACCCTGGAAATGTTTACATCGCCCAACTGTTAAATGTCATTTCACACCTCTTGACTGTCTGTCTTGTACTATCTTAAAATTCATAATTTATTGGTGATAACTCAGATAAATATCCCATTAGAAAATATCCCAATCATCATATTTATATCTCAGACAAAATTTAATTATTATTTATGTGCTTCTGGTTGACGTATATTTTTTTAACACAATAATTTACGATTCACTTTTCATGTTACATTGACAAAAGTGTCAAGTTGCAATAATAAACAATCTCCCGTTATCTTAAATGCCCTTTCTAAGAAATAGATTATTTTTGTATCGTTTAACAGATTAAATATTTTACTCTAATTAAATGATTATAATGAATTTATTTATGGAATTTTATTTATGAAATAATACCAAAATTACCTCCCTTACAAACTGTTGATTTTGATGTGATTATAAACCAAATATTCCTAGACATCCAGAAGTATATTGGCTTCTTATACTGCTTTAATACCTGCAAAACCCTGATATGTGTGAAAATTCACACTTCATATCAATTTTTTTATTTTCCCATCGTTTAACTTTGGAAAATTTTCTTTCAAGAAAGTGAAATAATCACTATTTTTGTTTAAAACCTTTACAAACCACTTCATGCTCTCACCACGCGGGGGGGAGCTCACCACGCTATCCCTAACAAGTATTGCGCTTGAGTATTTTTGTGCCATGATCATGACCCATCGTGAGCCACTAAAATTCACGGCCTGCATATATTTCTGCTTTTAACTACGCATTAACGATTGCCAAAATTCAAATAATTGGTTTCATGAATATTTAAAAAAATATATGACGTTACAGAAAATTTTAGTGTTCAAATTTGGAATCACGGCATCAAAGTTAACTATGAAACTTAATTTTCATGCATGATAGTAAAATATTATTGACAAGTGTTATTGGACGTCAGATTTCATTTAACAGACTGTAGCAACATCAACTGATTCAATGATGTTGAAAATTATGTAGAATTAATTTGCATTATGTTAAAATTACACTTACATATTAATTGAGTGTTTAAAGATGTTAATGGAATCAGAAGTATCAATCTTTAAATACCAGCAAAATGTAAATAAATTGATAAGAATATGCGAAAAAGTTGAATTTGTTGTAACAGTTGTACTTTGGGCCCTAGGTGTAATATTATTTCTTGTAGTTGAACTACATTAAAAAAACTGACATCATGCTTTTCTTAAGCTTTATTTCTTATACATTTCTCATTTCAGTACAGATTTTTATTAATTTTTATCCACTAAATGAATAACACAAGAATACAATTTATTAAATATATATCACAGTTACAATGTTTTACTGTTGCCAATGTAATTGTATGAATCTCTTCATGAAGTTGGGGAAATCCTCGTTCCACCCCGTGTTGGCCAGGATCGGCTTGGACCTATCTCGCCGTCGGTGTCTCGGTTGTCACCGTGTGGACTGGTATATGTAGAGGAGTTGACTAGGTTCCTCTGCCTCGATACCGTGCAACGTCCATGTATTTGTACTGATGATTGACCTAGTTCCAATATTCATTCGTCATGACAAATATTTCCTTATTACGAAAATGCGGCGTATGCATTTCGTAATCAGGTAACATGTATTAGACGCAGACAAATAGTTTTTTAATCAAACAGCTGAGCGTCACAATGTCTAGATGTCGTAATCCTGACCTAGGATTACCTTTGTAGCAATATTAGTTTCGACATTTTAGAAAGTCACCCGACTACCACCCCAAAGCATACGTTTTTTACCGTAGTTTAAAATTCTAAACATGCAAATTTTAACAAATTTCTTTATAAAAACTGTACAAATAGTTTTAAGATACATCATATTATCAAAACAAAACATGTAGATTATAACACCTTCTTTTACTGTCAAAGGTCTCTAAAAGTTAGATCAGGTGCAAACAAAAAACACATACAGTTTACATGTCCATCAAAACGGGCTTGAACCATATAAAGCATGCTAGTTGCTCTTCCCCGTTCACGTTTAGAAACAAAAACTACCGATCTAGTGTTTTCTAAACATAAAATATAGACTGACTAGCATTACTCAGAGACTCTCATTACCCCGTCTCCCCTACTCCTCGTACGTTACACCTAACACACCTGTCTCTTGCAACAGTCCAATCTCAAAGACTGCAATACAATCGCAAGATCATCACAATCAGCGTTTGATGTACTACGTTATGTTGTAAACTATTCTGTATTTCACTAGGATACCACCTGAAAATGTTAGATATCTACTGACGAAACATTGTGTTTTTCAATTAAACAAATTTTTTCCAAAAAAGCTAACTAAATTTTTATTCACTCTACATATACCACCTTGGGGTGTCCCGTCAAATACGCTCCGACAAAAACGCCTCGATAAATGCGCTCCCCAACAAATGCGCTCCCCGACATATGCGCCCCAACAATAAAATATAAACGATTTATAAATAGAATGGTAAAAACAACTACTTCAAGGTAGAATACTTTAAATAATTAAAGAAATAAAACACCTAATAAAGCATCCAAAAAGAAATATGTACAACTCAACTGACGCATAAAAATATTAGTGCAAAATTATAACAGAAATGAAATTATAAATTATTTGCGTGGATTGTCGATAATTTTGAATTATAATATAGTTATTTGTTGACCGTTAGTTATAATTATAATTAAGTACTATAATAGTTTGTTGAGAATTGGTCAAAATGATAACAAATATATTATCAATTCACTAATATATTATAAAAAACTAAGAGGAAAGTCAATAATACAGACAAATTAAATAATTAAAATTTATGCAATTTTTAATCAATAAATTACTTAATAAAATATGTTTTATTCTTTAGTTTGTATAACCTTTGCCAAATTAAGTTATTATATAATTAATTAAATAGAATATAAACTACAGTTTATATTACTTTTAGGGTAAACCTAAAAAATAATTTATTTAACACATCTAAATTTTAAATAGCAGAGGGTATACGCTATTCATTCAAAACGAAGCAGAAGGTATATGCCATATATCGCCTTATGCTGCCTCATATCATCAACTACAGCTCTGAAATTACTAACACAATGTCATTTGTGACATTGAGTTGAAAACTTATGCATATACTTAATAATTCATTTTTCATCATTTCATAATTTTTCCTGCATCTTTTCGCATATACCTCAGCGTTGCCAGACGTCCCGTTTAAAGGGGCGTCTTGCTTTATTAACAAGAATAGATTGTCCTGCGCGGAACAGCTAAATTCACGAATTATTCAAAAAGAAATAAAATGTTGAGGTAAGGTCAAAACAATGCGATGGATGCGTGTGTACGTAATGCCGGCGTGCCGTACGGGAATTTGCACGGAACTTTGCGCATTGGTACTTGATGAAGTAGATATGGACCTGATTTATGAAGAATTCAACTTGCTAAAACCATCTATTGACGTGGTTGCGAAAAAATCGAAAGACTTAGCTGCACAAAAATGGCATCAGTTACTTATTATTAATTAATTCGCGGAAAAAACACTAAAAATATTTACAAATTAATTTCATTTATTATAAGCATACCAACATCTAATTGCTATCCCGAACGAGTATTTTTTCAAATAAGTTTAAAATGGTCAGAAGCAAGAAACAGGTGTTCTATTGAGTTGATAAAATCGGAATTACTTGTTCAATTCAACATGAAATACTCATGTGCTGAATTTTATCAATATATTAAGAACCAGAAAGAAACTCTTTCTAAAGTAAAATCGTCAGTCAAATACAAATAGGCGAGTTCCTGAAAAAAATATTGTTCAGTATCAGTATTTAGATTAAAATGTACCATTTTGATTGCTTTAAGATAAATAAACATTTAGAAATATTTAACTGTACATTTTATTAGCTTGTCCCGTTTTTTGCGACTTAATCCCGATTTTTTTAAATTTATTAGGTAAAAATCCCGATTTGGTAAAATAATAATTTGGCAACGCTGATATACCTCAATTTTTTCCTGTGCCATTCTGTTATTCCAAGGTTAAATAAAGGCCGAAGGGTTTCTTAAATATTTTATTAAAAAATAATATACAAACTTAAAAAATTATTTAAAATATAATAATTCATTTACTAGTACGCTTTAGTAGTAAGATTAGCAACACAATCCTTCATATCGTCTATAATTTTCATGGATTCCGTTGTTGCATTAGTGACCTGATCCATAGCGCACTGTCGTACTCTTACCTCAAACCCAGTAACAAACTCCAAAGCATCCCTAATTTCTTTATCAATCTCAACCGGAGCAGTTGCTTCGAGTTTTAACATGTCAGCAATAACACCAGCAACACACTTGATTGCAGGCAAAGGATCCTTCAAACAGTCCTGCAATCTACCGGGAAATTTAGTTACTTGTTCATAAATGTTGGTAACAGTGTGAATTGTGTTATTAACAATTTTTGTCGCCTGTTGTGCTTCTTTAGTGACACAACTAATTTCATCTATTATAAGTTTTTCTGGTAAATGTTGAAGTTTATTTACTAAATCTAGACAGGATTTTACGTCCAATCCTGTTTCCTCGGCCTTCTTTATTATGCCACTAACGGTGTCTAAAGCTTTGTTTATTATGTTCTGTATTTGTTTTATGCCTTGTGATATTGCATCTTTTGCTGCTGCAGTTATGCGGTCTTCTAGATCTTTGAGTATGTTAAGGGCACTATTTACCATGCCTCCTATGACGTCTTGTAATTTTTGTATTAGTGCTTTAGCTGTTTTTACTAACTCTCCCAATATGGATTTATCTTCTATGTCTCTACATTTTGTAATCTGTAAAAGAAGGAAATATTATGTAATCAAGAAAGCTCTGCTGTTTTTGTGGGAATTAATATCGACGAATTACAAACAATGATTGAAACAAATCGAATTTAACGTTTCAACAGCTTGTTTATTACCATATACGAGTATACCGGCGTATAGATCTGTGCTCCGCAACCGGTGTGCCACGACACACTAGTGTGCCTTGATCCGATACAGGTGTGACGCGGTCAAATAAGACAATATCCTAACTAAATAATTTTTCAACCTCCTTAGAAACACAATAACGAGAAAACGTGCAATGAAATATTCGCGTTATCTGCGCTCAGTTAATGTACACTGATACACAAAATTGTTCGAACAAAAATTTTGCAATGTTTCTAACTTAAAAATACCATTAAAATAATAACAGTTATTTGATTATAACATAAAATACTGAAAACAAGGTATCTAATGAGTATGTTGACAAAAAAAAAAAAAAAAATCAAAAAAGTCATGTTGTTTCGTTGAAATTTGAACAAGTAAATAAATGCGCAGTATTTTATTGCACAAAATTGATCGAACAAAAATTTTAAATTGCCGTTTACGGCTTCTGGGAACTGTTGACTTGCATTTTTTAAAGCACACACGTTTTGATTGCTGGATAGCCAAACTTGCATACATGATTGATATATTCGAGCATCTGAATGAACTTAATAAAAAAAAAATGAAAGGTCGGAATGAGAATATATAGACGTGCTACGACAAATTACAGGGGTTCAAAAAAAAACTCGAACTTTGGCAGGAAGAGTTGCAAAAAGGATGTTTAGAAATTTACCAAAGAACCAACCATAGTACGATTGAAAACAAGTAAATAATTGTGGATCTGGCCCAACAACATTTAAGTATGCTTCAGCAGAAATTTGATCACTATTTTTATTCTATTAATACGGAACAATACGATTGGATTCTAAATCCTTTTGCAACCAATGTAATAAATTCTATGGAAGCACTGTCTCTGCAAATTCGAGAGGAATTTAAAGAATTAAGTAAAGACGGGACGTTAAAACTTCACTTCGCTGAAGTTCCATCTGGATTTCCGTTAAGAAAGAATATCCTCGTATTTCCGACAAAGCCATCATAACACTACTTACATTTTCGACGACATATTGATGTGAGTAAAGTTTTTCAACTCTTGTATTAATTAAAAATAATAAGTGGTCATGCTTAAAAGGTCTTGACCAAGAACTTGAGGATGCGCTGTCAAATATCGAGCCGAATATAAAACTTTTGTGTTCATTGAAACAAGCGCAGGTATCACATTAATTAGGCATTATTTTATAATAATTATTAAGATTGCATAAAAGTAAATACAGTATAATTTTTATGTATGTATACTTATCAAATAAAAAATGAAAATTTATTGTAAAATTTGTGTATCAAATTAATATTTATATATTTTAGCTTTTGATGTGCCGCGAAATTCTAGGAAGAACTTTGGTGTGTCGTAGGTGAGAAAAGGTTGCGGAGCACTGGTATAGATGACCCTTGAAAATCTTAAGATACATCTAAAAATCGGGGTCGTCTTATACGCCAGAAACTAAAGAGGGACCTTGGTTTCACGGACGAATATTTGTTTACACACCTATTCCTTATACAGTAAAATTCCAGTCTATTTACAAAATAGATGAACACATGAAACGTAACTTGAAAATTGGGCCTCGTTTTATACACAGGTCGTCTTAAACGACGGTATTTATGGTAGTTCAAATTAAGTGATGAGACAGGTAGGACTCAAGTGCATATTTTTTTTCTGGATATGTAAACATGTTTACATAAATTAACTGTATAGTTAAATAAATATATTATTATTATATAAGACTGAGATAGATATAGATTAAATGGGTACCGCAAGCCTTAACTCTCGAAACCCAACTACAGCACCAAAATGTTAAAAAACAGGCTGCGGTTACATTGGCTGCGGAAATGTGCGATTTTCTGAACGCACGAGAACTGACAACAAAACAAACTCACAAAGTTAAATGAGCATGGTTACAGTCCATGCGTACTTGCGTGCGGTAACTTGCGTTGCCGCACAAACATGTTTGTTTTTTTGGTGCGTCCAGTAGACTATAAATATAAGTTTTCATCCAAATACTGATTTTTATTTACAAAATTAGCACAAGATAAGAATTGTTAATATAATGCTGCATAACAATTAGATTTTTATTTATTTATTTATTTCGTTATTTATTTGTTTCTTTATTTATTTTGTTTTCTTCATTTCTTTGAAGCCCTACATAGGTTTTAAATAAAACAAAAATCCTATACGTCTATCAGTTCTACTATAAAAGTTATGAGGATAAAAAAAATCTTCAATTAAGTCATTATCAAGTCATATCTACATAATTTCGACGCGCGAGAACTAACGATAAAACAAACACACGAAGTTAAACGAGCGTGGTTACAGTACATACTTGCTCTTGCGTGCGGTAACTTACAACTCCGGACAGAAACAAACCTGTTTGTTTCTATACGGCGCCCGGCGATACGGTTTGGTCTACGTTTTGGCTACTGGGGAGTATGAAGAATGTCAGTATGGATTACAAATACTAGTAACCTGTGTTCAACAAGTTTGTAAAATACGGATTTAGGGGGGAACACCAAACCAAAATTAACGTGCTTTTTTCATAAAATTCAGTTCTGAAGAAATCTTGAGTGGAAACTTTTCCCTGGGTCCACCCAAACAAGGTGGGCCACCTTGTTTATTAATTTAATTATAATAATTATTAATTAAATATCTGTATAAATAAAATTTGATCTGTATCTGTTTTTTTTTCTCCCTCATATCATATGGAGACTAAACCTAATATTTGGTTTCTAAATCAATGAGGTTACTATGATACGAAATCAAAAAAAAAAAAAATCTGTCTGTCTGTTTTTCCGAGATTTCATGCAAAAACTGATTTTTATGATTTCACATAATTGGTATGATAAGGTAAGGTTTGGTAAGTAAAACCGGATTTACGTCAAGAATATTTATTTTCTTATTCTAAACTATTTTTGTCGTTTATATTATATTTTAACGTTTTTGCTGTCAACAGTAAAGGAGATATTTCAAAATCTTAGTTTTAGGGTGTTCCCCCGTAACTCTCAAATTATTTATCCAACTGAAAAAAAATCATAGAACAGAAAAAATATGTTTCCTTATTGTAAACATAAAACACGTTCACTTATAATAAGTTTTTGCTGTTTTGATGACTAATAATTATTAATTTTTAAATTATTATATTTAATAATTTACATATATAATTTATTTGCTAGTAAGTACTTGCATTTGGATTTTCCACAACACACTATAAACGCTATTTTTATCTGTTGTGCATATCCGATGATCTATATACGAAAGACCATAACACACCACGTGCTATACTTAACCATAAATCCTACGCTTGTGCGCAGATGTCCGTACTTTCTGAGGTAGCTCTACTCCTGTACTCCTGTTACTGTTCTCTGTGCTCTGATCCACATTACTGTATTAGTTTTACTCATAACCAGGGCCGCCCCTAGGCGGGGGCAAGTGGGGCACCTGCCCCAGGCCCCGCGCCTTTAAGGGCCCCGCGCTTCGACCGTCAGGTAATAAAATAATAAAATGCTTTAAAAATATTATTCCAAGTTATATAAATAGTTGAAAAAAATTTATATTTTCATTGAATATAAGTATGTGTACTTTATTAAAAGTTGATAATTAAAGAAAAAAAAAAATATATATATATATATATATATATATATATATATATATATATATATATATATATATATATATATATATATATAAATAAAACACTATCTTGTATATTCGTCAATTTTTTAAAACAGTAATTAAAACATTACAGATACGTTTCGTGCATATAGTTGCACATCTTCAGTCATGTAAAAAACACAGAAAAATAATTATTGCAAGCATGGCAGGGCCACGTCACATCACAATCACGAAAACAATATATAGACAATTTTATTTATAATATTTAAATTCGTCGAGAAACTCCAACATACCTTATATATATATATATATATATATATATATATATATATAATGAATAATGAAATTATTTAGAATTATGTATAATTGAAGTCACGACTTGTCCACTGATATCAAAATGCAATTCTCATGCCTCCATGGCCCTGTGGCAGGGACTGAGACGCGTAATCTCTAGGATGCGGGTTCGATTCCCGGGGAGGTTGTATTTTTGATATCAAATTTCATTATATATATATATATAGATGGGGCCCCGCAAATCCAGTTTTGGGGCCCCGCAATTCTAGTTATGCCCCAGGCCCCGCAAATGCTAGGGGCGGCCCTGCTCATAACTTCCCAAATATTAATCTAATTGAAAAAAGGCATAGAACAAGAAAGATTTGTTTTATTATTATAAATAATGTTGCTTTATATGTTCTGGCTGTTATGTTAATAATAACTAAGATATTTAAAAAGGTAGTTTAATTTTATTCAGACCGCACGCAAGTCGCACGTTTGTAATGAAACCAGCCATCCCCAGATCAGGACCAGGACGTTCAGGGTAAACGCTCGTTGCCGCACACACGGATACAGTGTAACCGTAGACTTAGCATTTGTACATAGCGATATGTGATACTGAGAAAGTATCGATATTTGGGTATCGATAATATCGTATAAAAAGTATTGATCCGGTATCGTATCAAAACAAAATATCAATATTTTCAAGTATCGAAAGGAAAAATTAATATATTTTCTATAAAACGTAAAAAACATTTTATTCTTATAATAACAATTTAATTGTTTTCCAATGATAAACACATTAAAGTATAAAGGCTATTCCAAACGTTTAGGCGGAACTAAATGGGAATTTCGTTCTTTTAGGTTGTCACGAGTAACGAGAACGGACCTTGCTTGGGTTATTTCATTTTTCAGGTTGGTACGTGAAAATTTAAAATTCCAGCAGTGAAACTGTTCTGTGAGTGAAACCATGGAAACGAACGACATTTATTAAAAATTTTAATACTTTTTTTACATATTTTGAAAACAAAACAAATAAATAAATGGCAAATTTTTATTAAGTATGACAAAAAAATAAAATGCAATGAAAAGGACATTTTATAATGACAATCAATTTAATCTAGAATTTGCAATGTGAGTATGATTTACAAAGCTTAAACAAAATGACCAAATGTCCGAATTAATAGATAAAAATTACTAAATTTCAAAATATAGTTCCGCCTAAGCGTTTGGAATAGTCTATATATGCTGTTCACTTTTGTAAAAACAAACTAAGAGATCAAACAAATTTTGATTTCAGTAGTTTGCACCTTTGAAATTGTATGTCAGGTTGGTATTAAAAAATGGTTAAAAAGTGGTAAGGCAATGGCGCCTATAGGTCTGAGTGATTGTTTAAAATATAATTAAACATTCCACTCTTCTTCATTGCAAGCACCGAGAAAAACAGTTTAGTAACCATTTTGCCCAGAAGCCTATTTCTGTCTCTGCATACAGTGGCTCCTGCTTTCGAAAATAAGCGCTGTCTTCATATCGTCTCAAACCAGTAGCGGATGGGATTTCAGAGGTGAAACTGGATTTTTGCAAATACAGTGATAGTTCATGTTCAGTTTTGTTAGAACCACTTTGGCCTGTGCCTGATTTTAGTTTCCTCTTCCTATGTGGAATGTCAGTATGTACCAGCAACCGAACGGTTGCTGAAAAAAAAAAAACGATTCGATACGATACTGAGTCAAATGTACTGATATAAGTAAAGTATCGGAAGATTAGTATCGATATTAAAATCGCGATATCGGATGAAAAATATCGATACTGGTATCAGTAGTATCGGAACATCCCTATTTGTACATCTCTTATTTCACGGCTAAAATCGCCAAACTGTTTGTCCAAATTTTAACCTGTGACAAAATGTTGATTCTTTATTCCAACTATAATTTTGTCAAACCTTACACCGAACATTTACAACAAATGCAAGGATTGCATATTGCATTACCATGAGAATTATCATCGCTAGCAAATTGGCAGAGTGTTTTGTATTTGTAAGACAACGCTTAGCCACATGTTTCAGTAATGATGAGAGAAAAAATAATGGAATTTGGATGGGAAATTCTCCATAATTCTCCGTATTCACAAGATACATTACCATCAGGTGTCCATTTATTTTTGCTTCTAACCATATGTGTAATAAAAATGCAATTATGACCCAGAATTAGAAGCGGAATTTTTTTCACAATAAAAATTCTAAATTTTATAAAAATAGTTATAAATTGTCTTCCTGTTGGGAAAGGACAGTTCAATGTGAATGTAGATATTTTAATAAATAAAGTTATTTTAAATAAAACATACAAGTGTTTTAAACTGATCTCAAAAAGTAATAGAATTTTCCTGGTTATCTGATACTAAAGTCACTAGATTATACAAAGTAGCGCAACGGCGGCCATGCTGGGGCTAAAAATGTCGCCAACACAAATGATGTTGATAATGTGATTCCAACATTAGAAAAATAAGAAACTAGTTTTTATTTTAAACATTGTAATCACGATTTTTTTAATCAAAGATGTACTATAACAAAATTGTGGTACAATTTCAATTATTATTTTATTTTTTATTAAATAAAATGGATATACAGTCTGTTCCAAACGGTTAAGCGGAACTAGATTTTGCAATCTAGTTACTTTCATCGTTTAAGTCGTGCCTTTCGGCCGTTTTGTTTAAGCTTTGTAAATCATACTTACAATAAACATTTTTTGGTTAAGGTTAATATCATTTTAAAATGTCATTTTCTTTATATTTTGATTTTTTGTGTCATTCTTAATACAAATTTCCCATTTATTTATTTTTTTGTCATTAAAATATGTAAAAAAAATTATTTAATTTTGACATATGTTTTTCGTTTCCATGGTTTCATTGTTACAATTTTAAATTTTGACATTCCAACGTGAAAAATTAAATAACCCAAGCAAGGTCGCTTTTCGTGACCTAAAAGAACGAAATTCCCATTTAGTTCCGCCTAACCGTTTGGAACAGACTGTAATATATAAATTTAAATGAAACTTAACATTAAATATTCAAACCGCTGACAAAGAAGGTTATTAAATGCGAGCGAGAGAGGGAGATGTGACAGCGCAGACGTAAACTTAAGAACGTAAAAATTGCTGCTTTAGTTTGCTTAATAGGGGAAGCAATATTGCCAATCAAACCCTGGGGCCTGTCGGCTTCTTCAAAGGCTTGCGCTACTTTGTATAATCCAGTGACTTTACTTGATACTATCTAATCTATATTAATAAAATTGGATGCTATACGAATTTTTTTATCCTCTTATTTGGTTCCTGCACGTTCCATGTGATTATGAGTTGATATTTACAAAAAAAAAAAAAATCTGTCTATCTGTTCGAGATTCACACAAAAACGGCTGAATATATTTTAACGAAACTTGATATGATTGAACGAAAATGATACGAAAGTTCTTCGTTTCTAGACCGCCGGCCATAGATATGACGTGACATAGATACCATGTGGTCAGGGTGACATTTCGACCGGTCCTATTATCAGTGTATAATTACTCATTTTAAGTAGTTAATATTCGAGGCTGAGTCGACTCTTAAGTTCACTGCACAATATCGGATAAAAATGTGAAAAAGGTGGGGGGGATACGCATCCCTGTGTTCCGTAAGCAACCGTCTACTACGGAGCCACGGCAACAAAGGAACATATCTTTTTTGTCCTAAGTATTTTTTCAACTGGATTAATTTGAGAGTTACGCGGGATACCCCGAAACTAAACTTTCCTTGATTTCCTTAACATCAAAAATACCTATAAGCTATTCCAAATCTTTAAGCGGAACTATATTTTGAAATATAGTTTCTTTTAGCGATTGTTTCGGGCTTTTGGCCAGTCTGTTTAAGCTCTGTAAATCATACTTCCATTGAATATTTATAGGTTGAGGTGAATGTCATTATAAAATGTCATTTTCGTTACATTTTGATTTTTTTGTCATTCGTATAAATGCATTATACATTTTATTTTTATAATAAATGTCAGTTAATAATAAATGATAACATGAACATGAAATAACCTATCTAAGCTCTCTTTTCATGGCTACTTAAAAAAATTGATGTGAAGTGTGAATATTCACACATTTCAGGGTTTCGCAGGTATATAATAAGTGAAGGCGGTATGCTGAGTGTGTAGGACAAATTTTACTTTGTAGTAATCACGGCAAAATGAACGATATTTTTAAAATAATTTATCGTCTGTTAATCATATAATAAGACTGGTTATTAAATTTACGCTCATAAAAATTAAATACAACATTTGTCAAAATATAACTAGAATTTTGACAAAATAATTTCAACATAATAAAAATGCAAAAAAAAAAAACAGAAAAAATAAAATTTACTCCGTACTCGAACTCGAAACCCTTCGTTTTCCAGCCAGTTTAAGAGCGCTCTAACGCATGTAGCCATCGAACGCTATGCATGTGAGTGTCTTACATTGGTATAACTTTTGTACTTTGTGAACCAAAAACCACAAAAAATGCGTTATTTTCCAAAAACATAATCTGATCAAAAATTCCTGTTGTACTATTTCGGTTCACACCAATATACATTACTTAGAATTTTTTTAGATTTTTAGTTTAAACCATCTAGGCTACAGGGTGTGGGACAAAATTTTTTTTGCACATTTTTGGCAAAAATCGCATCAAAATAATTTATTTTGCAAAAATAAAAATTTGATCGTTAATCCACGTACTAAGGGCTTTCATTTGATACCCTACTCAGAATTTAAAAAAAATATTTTTGTTTTCGATGAGCACATATTTGTTTATATTTTTAGGGGGGTATGTTTTTTAGATGTTTTAGTATTTTTCCTATGTGCGGGTCAAAGAGTTGTATAAGCATGCCAAATTTCAACTCTCTAGGTTTAGCCGTTTGGCTAAAATTTTTACCGAACAGACAGACAGACAGACAGACAGACAGACAGACAGACAGACAGACAGACGACAAAATGACGGTATAAGGGTTTTTTGGTCATACCTACAAAACCCTAAAAACGGAACTCCCGTATAGTTCAGTTTGAACAGAAGAAATGAAATATAAATTCTATTCCAAATGTTTAAGCGGAGTTAAAATGGCATTTTAATTTTTAAGTTGTCACGAACTTACTTTTTAACGATTGAAGTGGGCTTTTGATAAACAAAATGATCTAAGGCATCATTCAATAAAAGTAACTAAATTTTAAAATCTAGTTCCACTTAAACCAAAGATACAGACTATATATAATAGACCGGGAGCTCATGACATTTTTGGTCTCCGATTTCATACAGCATGCCTTTTGGAGGAGAGAATATTTACCCTGTGACAACAAAAAAGGGATGGTACTAAACCCCTGCACGCTTTCCGGTCATAGGGAGAATTGCATTTCAGCTTGCACAAAATTTTTGTGTTTTTCTCTGATTTAATATTGCTTGCCCTTTTGTCAAAAGAAAGTTATAACAAATTTAAAGTCTTTTAATTATAGGCATTCTGTAAGAAAACGCGGAAAATAATATTTTTTTATTACAAGATCACATGACCGTTTGAGCCCTTTGGGACCCTCCGAATCGCATGCATATATTTAAAAGACTTTAAATTTGTTATAACTTTCTTTTGGCAAAAGGGCAAGCAATATTAAATCAGAGAAAAGCACAAAAATTTTGTGTTTAAGTGGAAATTTTCCCTATGACCGGAAAGCGTGCAGGGGTTTAGTACCATCCCTTTTTTGTTGTCACAGGGTAAATATTCTCTCCTCCAAAAGGCATGCTGTTTGAAATCTGAGACCAAAAACAGTCATGAGCTCCCGGTCTATAAGAAAAGTTGATAAGGATGAAGAAACGATTCTTTTCTGTTTAGTGAAGTTTTTAGTAAAATGAATATTTAGGGGGCTATGAGTACATATAAACTTGAAATACCCTACTTATTATTTACTAAACAGTAAGTTATTTGGATAGAATGAAAAAATTCTTCTTTTTTATTCAAGACAATTTTTAATAGGATAAATATTTGTAGGTGGAATAACTGGAAATATCTCACTTATGTTTATCAATTAAAAAATTGATGTGAAGTGTGAATTTTCACACATTTCAGGGTTTTGCAGGTATTTAATCATCATTCAGTTAGAATGATGATTATTTTGTATGCCAAAACAAATTTTATGTCAAAATATTTTTTTATGAATTTTAATTCGAATGCCTAATACCATTATTTAAGTTTCTAAATATGTGCAGTATTTTTTTTACATAGCAAGGTTCATTTAGATTTTGAAAATTGCGCCTATGGCTTCTATTGGTTGCTTAAATCATTAGCCCCGCCCTCTGATTTCGTATACATCAAACAGAATTAAATTATAATTTCAACACTTCCCACTGGTTATTAAATTTACGCTTTTAAAAATTAAATGCAACATTTACCAAAATATAACTAGAATTTTGACAAAATAATTTAAACAAATGAAAACTGCAAAAAAAAAACAAAAAAAAATAAAATTGACAGGATTCGAACTCTAGTTTGCAAGTTACCTGTTTACAAATTAGAAAACCAATGACTAAACGCACATCGCCATTAGCGCTGACGTATCAACTTGGTTACATAGAGATTTAAATATTTAACATATTTTGGTTAAAAACACAAAAAATGCATTATTTTCCGAAAACATAATCAGATCAAAAATTCCTGTTGTACTATTCCGGTTCACACCAATATACATTACTTAGAATTTTTCCAGATTTTTAGTTTAAACCATCTGGCCTACAGGGTGTGGGACAAAAATTTTTTTGCACAATTTTGACAAAAATCGCGTCAAAAAAATATATTTTGCAAAAAAAAATTTTTGATCGTTAATCCACGTACTAAGGGCTTTCATTTGATACCCTACTCAGAATTTAAAAAAAATATTTTTTTTCTCGTTGAGCACATATTTGTTTATATTTTTAGGGGCATATGTTTTTTAGATGTTTTAGTATTTTTCCTATGTGCGGGTCAAAAAGTTGTACAAGCATGCCAAATTTCAACTCTCTAGGTTTAGCCGTTTGGCTACAATTTTTACCGAACAGACAGACAGACAGACGACAAAATGACGGTATAAAGGTTTTTTGGTCATACCTACAAAACCCTAAAAACAAAGGTCACACTCCAAAAATACAAGTGATGAGCAAAAAACAGAGGCCCTCACTCAAAAATACTAGTGACGAGCAAAAAAATAGGTCTTCACTCCCAAAATAGAAGTAATGAGCAAAAAAAAGTGTTTTTTTAGTAAGTAAGAGTATAGAATATATTACTCAAAAAAGAGTATAATACTCTAAAAAAGAGTACGTCTGGTCACCCTAATTATACCACACAAACAAAATAATACCGTAAAAAAAATTATAACGTAATCCAGAAGCAGAATCAATTATACCAAATAAACAATAATACCAAATAAAATACCAAAAGTAATGCCAAAAAGATCAATTAAGGAATAACATAAAACTATTTGCACGAAACAAAGTTGTGATGTGATTACAGCCAACAGTAGAATGCATATGTTAACAAATTTTTGTGTGCTTGTATCACGTGAGCGCTTTATTCCTATACAGCGTTGTCAATTAAACGGTTTTCGATTTTTAGTTATTCATTGTATTAAAAACAAAAAAATTTATAACTATTTATGTACATATAATATTTATTATATATCTATAAATTAATTCTAAAAAAAATACATATTTAAAAATTTTCGTGTTAATTGTTAATAAAAATAACAAAAAGATTATTAAGACTTGGCAACATGGCTCCTGCAGCGCTACTATGTAATGCGCCAAGTTATCACACTAAACTAATTTATTACTAAAAACGGAATCCCAGTTACCAGCCAATAAATATTTATTTATTATAAATGCCCTAAATATAACAAAACAATGTATTTTTTCCATTGCATGAATATTTAGAAAGTTAAGGAAGTCCTTATTATTGAATTAACATAAAACATGTGCATAACAGAACATAAAGGAATAAACATTTGTATTTAATACATTTTTAGTTTTATAAAATTCATATTTGTGAGCTATGAGCGATCGCCCAAGGTAAATTCGACTAAATCTCGGAGGAAGTACCGGAACCTCTGCTAGTACAAACTATGCGCCATAAATTCCTCTTAGATAGATATATAATCTAAAAATATTAAGTGAAGGCGGAATGCTGAGTGTGTAGGACATATTTTGCTTTGTAGTATTCACTGTAAAATGAACAATATTTTAAAAATAATTTATCATCTCTTAATCTAAGAGCTTTAAAAACAAATTTTATGTTAAAATATTTTTATGTTACTTTTAATTCGAGTGCCTAATACCATTATTTAGGTTTCTTAATATGTGCAGTATTTTTTTTATATAGCAAGGTTCATTAAGATTTTGAAAATTGCGCCAAATGGCTTCAAATTGCGCCAAATGGTTTCATTGGTTGTTTCTAGTCATAGCTCCTCCCTTTGATTTCGTGTACATTCAAACAGAATTAAATTATAATTTCAACAATTTCCACTGGTTATTAAATTTACGCTTTTAAAAATTAAATGCAACATTTGCCAAAATATAACTAGAATTTGGAAAAAATAATTTAAACAAAATAAAAATGCAAAAATAAAAAATAATCTTGTCTTTTCTCGGGGATTTGAACACTCATTTTCTCGGTCAGAATGCTAGTACCGTAACCATTGCACCAAGACACAAGTTACACTTTAGTGTGTTATATAACTATAAGTTTTCAACATTATTAGCAAAAAAACACAAAAAATGCTTTTTTTTCCAAAAACATAATCTGATCAAAAATTCCTGTTGTACTATTCCGGTTCACACCAATGTACATTACTTAGAATTTTTTCAGATTTTTAGTTTAAACCATCTGGGCTACAGGGTGTGGGACAAAATTTTTTTTGCACAATTTTGGCAAAAATCGCTTCAAAATAATTTATTTTGCGAAAATAAAAATTTGATCGTTAATCCACGTACCAAGGGCTTTCATTTGATACCCTACTCAGAATTTTAAAAAAATATTTTTTTTTTCGATGAGCACATATTTGTTTATATTTTTAGGGGGATGTGTTTTTTAGATGTTTTAGTATTTTTCCTATGTGCGGGTCAAAGAGTTGTATAAGCATGCCAAATTTCAACTCTCTAGCTTTAGCCGTTTGGCTACAATTTTTACCGAACAGACAGACAGACAGACAGACAGACAGACAGACAGACGACAAAATGACGGTATAAGGGTTTTTTGGTCATACCTACAAAACCCTAAAAATTACAGTTACAATTATAGATTTTATCAATTACTTATACATTCAGCTGAACATTCGATAGTTTAAAATTATCACCAAAATCACAAGAAACATATTTTTATTTACTTTACAACAACAATGTATATAACAAAAACCGTATGAAGAATTCGAACTACAAAATGCTTAAAAAACGAAGTATGAAGTCAACAAAATATAATGACAGAAAAGGCTCAAATTTTATTTATATGGATATACATATTTATGAAAGATTTCTTACCTCAAATGATGTGAGACAAAAGAATAATAATAGTATAATCTTAGAAGCCATCTTGCAGATTATTGTTAACAATTATTTGGTTGCCTTGTTTATATACATGTTTATCAATTAAAAAATTATACTTACAATTATAGATTTTATCAACTACTTATACATTCAGCTGAACATTCGATAAATTTAAATTATCACTAAAATCACAAGAAACATATTTTTATTTTTGTTATCTATGGCATTAAATTAAAAATGCCAAATATTTCAGATAAAGATTTTTGAGCAGAAAATTTTACTTTTTATAAAACCATACATATTTTGTCCATCTATCGGAGCCATACATAAGTATGTTGCTATGCATACTTTAATTTGGTAGAGACTAGTGCCTAGTTCCATGAACGAATGCAAAATTTTAGTAGAAGTGTTTAATTTTAGCAATGTTAAAATACTGTCTTTTGTTCCATTAAGCCCCAGTGAAATAAAACCTAAATCTGCTATTTTAACAGAGGAGTGAACTTATGACAAATATTTAATATTGCTTTGTTACCATAATTTTACTAATATTTTTATCAAATATTTAAATTTAATAACTAAATATAAAAGGTAAGCGATAATAAATATTAACATACAAAATTTTATACATTGGAAGACGTGAGTATAAATTTTATTAATATTTAATAATATCATAGAATATAACATCTTTAAATTATTTTTCTTATCCGGCAAAATGTTATCCCACTCATCAGATGAATTTTTAGACTTTACCGTGCACTTGATTACTCATCCGTGTATATCTAACAACTCTCCTTTAATTTGTTGGGCGATTACGGGTATCCTTTTAGTTGTTTATTAACTCCTTTACTTAATCCACACACTATCCCTGAGCGGAACAACAACGCAGCAGACATATTAACAAAAAATTCCATAGAAAGACCGTTCCTAGTTTTAGAAAAACGATTTTCATGTTTGTCTATGGGATTCGTATTAAAAGTCGTGCAGTAAAATTGTTGTGTTTTACATAATATGGCAATTTAATGATGAAATTCCACATATTGAAGAAGAAATTCAAACAGTTGGAAACACTTCTGATGCAGTTTCTCTTGGACCAAATAGAAAATTACAAAACAATACTGCTGCAAAAAATGCGGTATTAACACCGTTTTTATTTAAACAATTTATAAGAGAAAAATAAATTTGTTTTTTATTGTATTGAACATAAAGAAATAAAACATGTTTTAAATTATTTTCCTTATAAGATCACTAGTTACATATTTTTCCTACATTGGAAAAGTTACGAAATACAGGTGTCTCACAAGAAATTTTATATTTATTTAGCTTACTGCGTGAACGCAACTTATCCGAGGGGCGCGGGAGTTATGTCAATCGGTAGCCTGGCTCTTGGGAATTCAGTCGCTATGGAGCGTTTCTCGGGAGCAGACCGCGCGTTATGCGTGCGAGAGTTTTACAAAAACGGTGATTCGGCGACTGTAGCGCGTAGAAAATTCTGCAGTATTCGAGGTTTTCGCCACTTAGATGATGCGCCAAGCATTCCTCTCATTCGACATTGGGTTAAAAAGTTTGAAGAGACTGGTACAACGCTGGATAAATCAAAATCCGGGCGACCTAGGTCATCAAGAACGGTAGAAAAAGTGGAGAATGTTAATCAGTCTGTTCGTGACGACCCGAACCTTTCAATTCGGAAGCGCGCAAGTGCTTTAAATGTGCATAGATCATCATTACATCGCATTATGCACAAAGACTTAAAGCTGCACCCCTACAAAATTCAATTGGTGCAAGAATTAAAGCCCCAAGATGCCAGTCAGAGGCTTAATTTCGTAAATCAGGTGATTGAGCGATTTTCAACGTTTACCAACATTTTGTTTTCGGATGAAGCTCATTTTCATCTTAATGGCCACGTAAATAAGCAGAACTGTCGCTACTGGAGTGCAACGAATCCGAAACGCAAACATCAGAAACCCCATTCGCCTAAAGTGACCGTATGGGCTGCGATGTCGGCGCGAGGAATTATCTGCCCTTACTTTTTTGAAGACGAAAGGGGGCGTGCAGGTACAGTGAATTCAGAGCGTTATGTGGAGATGTTAGACAACTTCTTGGTACCTGAACTGCAAAACTTTCCTGGCTATAACCAAAGAACATGGTTCCAATGTCTCTGCCACGTGTTCGTGAAATTTTCTCGGGCAAATTGATCTCCCGGAGAGGTGACATAAATTGGCCTCCACGCAGTCCAGATTTAACCCCTATGGACTTTTTCCTATGGGGTTATTTTAAATCAAAAGTTTACACCAATAAACCGACTTCACTGGCGCATTTGAAAGAAAATATCCGTCACGAAATGGCAGCCATCCCTGAGTCCACCTGCCGAGACGTCATAAGTAATTTTACTGTTCGATTAAATGAGTGCCGATAACGCGAGGGTCTACATTTAGACGATATTATTTTTAAGAAATAAATCCCCAAAAAGTGTATTTTAATAATTAATAAACATTTTTTCTATATACGGCTTACTTTTTTTTTATCGATCCACTAAATATAAAATTTCTTTTGAGACACCTTATATAATAGAACTTTTTTATTGAAAAATAATAACATGGCAGTAAATAATTCGAAGGGTTATTTATGGTTGGTTTATATACAGAACAAGAATATGGAATGGGAAATAAGAATAGGAAACAAGAATAACAAATATGAAACCGTTTATATCGGACATAACATTTCGTCGCTACACCTGCGTACTTGCGTTGGCCTGTGTTTAACGGTTATCGTTTGACAGGTTGTTGTGTTTAATATAACCTTTAAAAAAAATCGTTTTCAGTAATATGGATTTAGAAGATTTTATAAATTTATTTGCTTGTGTTTCACACATTATATTGTTTTTTCCAACCTTCTGATCACAGCAGGAAAACATCTGTTGGATAAATTTTATTACGGCCGACATTTTGACCATTGTGCGCATGCTTATCGTCTCTTATTCTTGGAATAAGAATAAAATGTTAAATGTTACCAACTTTTCTTATGTTTAAGTTAAATTTCATTCCTACATAATCCGATATACGGCGCAGCCATGTTTTAACATCTTGTGTACTATTCTTATTTCTTATTCCTTATTCTTGTTCCGTATATAAACCAACCATTAGGTTATAATAAGCTTGTTTGACGTTTAAGATAACTGTGAAGTTGACATTCATACCAATCTTCTTTTTCTTCGGGCACTATCAGTCAGGTTGATGTTAGGCTTCACTCACGTAAATCCTCGTGGTGTTCCTAGACAGGAGTTTCGTTTTAAAGACGGGATTAAATGCAAAATACGATGCATTAGTTGCTTTAATTCTATTCGTAATTTCCTGCTGTATCAGATTCACCTAATTAATCATGGTGCCCAGGTATTTGAAAGCATGAACTCGCTCAAAAGTGTTGTTATTAATTTTCAAGTCAGTCATGTTCTCATGACTGCGTCTACTAACAATAAGATACTTGGTTTTTTCATTACTGATGATGAGTCCTACTTTACGAGCTTCGAGATCAATAAGTCTTTCTTATTTAAAATAATATCCAGGTCACCTGCATACTCTAAAATCTTGTGGTACCCATTGAGCTGTAAGACCATAGTGGTTTGTATTTTGGGCTTTTCGTAACACCATCTCCAGCACGAGGTTGCATTGTTTTTAGGTGAGGTGGCATTTCCTTGTTTGACTTAAAACAAAAATACCAATACCAATCTACCAAATAAAAACCCTAAACTGAATATAGCACTGAAATTGCTTAACACGAAATTAATACCGATGCGATTTCTTCATGAAACGCAGTTAAATTTTAACAACGTGCTATTTTAGCATCAATGTTAGCACAGGTGCTTCATTTTGAAAATAGGGCCTACCTTAAAGTAAGTCACACAGTGGCGCAGCCAGGATTTTGTCTTGGGAAGGGCCGAATCAAAAATATAAATAATCTAATATTTAGACATTTATTATTTATTATATTATAATAAATAATAAATATTTTCTATGCAAAAGTTTATCAAATAACTCATTTTCTATTTTTGGTCTCTTGGACTCTTTTCAGTCGGAATTAGGCACTGACATCATATCAAAATATGTTTATGTTTAATAAATCTCATATTCAATTCTGAGTTAACATATTCCAAGAATGTTATTCTTGGTTGGGTAGAATAGAATAGAATAGAATAGATTTATTGAAATATTAGATACAAAAATTTGAACATAATTCCAGTCAGTCAAAAAAAAATAACAATATATAATATTCGTACAGTATAATACATATTACAAAACAAGGTATAAATACAAACTATAATACATCATCTAAATTATGGTTCATATATTCTTGTAGACTATAGAACGCATTATTTATATAGGTTTATATTAGGTTTTTATTTGGATTCCCAGTTAACCTGGAAGATACACATAAATAATCTCGAAAATAAAATAAACACCGCCTTGTTTATGTTAAGAAAAGTGGTAAATCACATATCACTTAGAGCAGCTAAAACGGAATACTTCGCGCGCGTTCATAGCCTAATATCACATGGCATCATATTATGGGGTAATTCGGTAAATTGGAAAAGGATTTTTATTCTACAAAAAAAAAAGCCATTAGAATAATTACGAACAGTGCTTGAAGGGATTCGTGTAGACCATTATTTAGATCCAGCAAAATACTTACTCTCCCATGCCTGTACATACTAGAAGCGCTCACATTGGTCAGAGAAGGCATTGGCGAGATGGCCATATATGGCAATGGTCATGAATATAATACTAGAGGTCGCCATAATATACTTAAGCCCCGTCTTAAGTATAAAAAATCTTTATGTTTCTGTAAAAATGTAATATTTGATTTATAATTAAAAATGTTAATAATGATATTTTTTGCATTTTCATTAATAATTTTTAATTCATTGTCTGAATATATACGAATATTGCTAAGCACTGACTGAACATTTTTTACTTGTTGAATGGCCATACTTAAATCCTCATTTTCGGATTGCAAATATTTACATTATTAGCAATGTATAGCCAAATACTTTTTCTATTGATAATAATGAGATCAAGAAATTTGGTTTCTGTATCTGCTAAAGGAGATGTCGCATTTTCTCTTCAGGCAATTTCGTCCAGTGCATGAAAGACTGATTCTAATAGTTGTACCACAACGATGATCGAATAGTGCCTTTCTACCCATCGTGTTGGGCACAATTGATTGTTTCTGGTGTTTCGTTTCAGGAGCGAATTCATTAATTTTTTCGGACAATACTGTATTTCGTTTTGGTGTTTAAAAAAACACATACATTTTTTCAACTGTTCCAAAACAATTACTGACATTACGTATTGTCGAAGACTTAAATAGTGCTAGATTTAGGGAATGAGCTACACCGGTGGTTCCCAAACTTTTCGGTTCCCGGCGCCCTTAATGTATCAGAATTTTTCTGCGGCGCCCTAAGTCAAAACATTGGTCTAACTAACGCAATTAGAGGAATATTGGAATATTTCCACGGCGCACAGTTTGGGAATTGCTAATATAGATAAGTAGTAAGTATTAGTTTATAATGATAGTTAAAAAAAGGTGCAGGCTAACATTTCATCGGCTCTGATCCTTTGTGTGGATCGTTTTTTTTTTGCCGCAAATGTCAATATTGTAGACTTTAACTCAAAAGTGACCATAGATTTGTGATCTAAGCTAAAAATATATAAGCATACCAATTTACCAACAAAATTCAAACTTTTTTTTCTACTAAAATTTTGAAATTTTTGACTCCAACTTTGTAGCTATAGACCAGTGGTTCCCAACCAGTGTTCCGCGGAACACTGGTGTTCCGCAAGCATTTCAAAAGTGTTCCTCGATAATTATGTACTACTGAAGTTGGCTTACTTTATAATAAGGTGGCTTGCTCGAGGAAAGGTGTTTTCTCGTATACTACAACTAAAAAAGATTGCTTGTGTTCTGCGAATAGGAAAATATGTACTTCGCGCAAGACCTTAAGAATAATATGTGGTGCGTTAAATTGGGCTATTTAACAGATATTTTAATTATTTGAACACTGTCAATACGAGTATGCAGGGTACAAATTAACATCAACAGACAAACTATCAGCTTTCCACAAGAAGATCATTCTTTGGAAAACAAGAGTAGAAGAAAATAATCTTAGCATGTGTGTCCAGCAATATCAGCGATTGTGTTTCCTTGATATCACAACATTTATCAATACTGGACAGCAACATACGAAAATATTTTCCTTCTCTGGACACAGAGAAATACGACTGGGTTAGAAATCCTTTTTCAAAAGAATTACCTAATAATTTTGAATTTAACGTATCAGAGGGAGAAGAGCATATATCCTTGTCATGTGACCGCAATTTGAAAATTAAACACGCTGAAACGAGTCTTGACGAATTCTGAATATCTGTCCAATAAGAATACCCACAAATATCAAAAAAAGCCATAAAAATTTTACTGTGTTTTTCAACTTCATATTTATGTGAAGTAGGGTTTTTCACATTCACCAACATAAAAACTAAAAAAAGAGAAAGATTAACAAATTTAGGGGAAGAAATGAGGGTGGCATTCTCTTGATTATGTCCCAACATACAAGAAATATGTAAAAAATACCAATCACAAGTTCTACATTAAATGTTTTTTTTTTTTTTTTAATTATATATTATAATTATATGAATAGATTTTTTTAAATAAATATTAAGGTATAATTATAAATATTTGTTTGAAATTGTAATTTTCCAATTTTATAAAAACACAGCTTACAAACATTTAATTTTAATTTAAGGTAAGCGTTCCGTCAAAAAAAATTTCTTGCGTAAGTGTTCCGTACCTTAGATAAGGTTGGGAACCACTGCTATAGACGAATAACAATATTATTTGTCTGCTATTATTTTTATTTATAATTTAATTTTAAACTTTTATTTCTTTCCCGCCCTTCCCTCACTTTTTTCCGTCATACCCCATATGCTCGGTCTTAAAACCCCAAACACATAGAGCGCACTCTAAATACTCGCTCGGTCGCAAAACGAATATGAGCATGCCCCAATATTTTTGGGGCTCTCTTTTTCTTTAGGAAATAATCGAGGTGAACATAAGTGTTGCCTCACCCTGTATGTTCTAGTCATTGAACGGACTGCGCTAGGGACAAATAGCCATTGTTACTGTGCGCCAAAATTTTGATTAACTAACTGACTGTTTAATATTTTTTTGCTTTAGTAAAAAGGTACTGAATTTGTCTTAATATAAATTTGGAATTTGGTCAGTAATATATATAAAAAATGTATTTCCAAATGCATTTTTATAACTTGTCGCAATACAAACGTGTTGATTGGGTTACCTATAAGCAAGGGGTATAATAACCACCCATATGCTCACCCTGTATCTATTTTTAGTACAGTTAAGTACACTAACTACTTATTATTTATTATTACTTCTTTAAAATATGTTTATAAGATATGGTTATAAAAGGAAATAAGATTAGATAATGTTAAGTGCACCTGTTCAAAAGTGTTAAGTAATGTTTTTATACTAATAGTGCAAAGTAATGACGCAAGTACTACGCAAAAATGTATACGACCAGGTATACTTTGGACTACTTGTATTTGTTATTTTAAAATAAAAAAATATATATTTTTTAAACTAGTGGATCTACGTAGATTAGTGACCGAGCAAATATTTATCATTGTGGGTATGGCATAATATATTAAAAATTATTATCTCCAAAGCAAAAAAGTTAGTTAAAAATTTTGCAACTATAGTTATTTGCGCCTCGAAAACTAGCAATCACAAAATATTATGAAGCAAAAATAAATAAATAATTAAAAATCTTATTCCATAAGAACGTTATTAATTATTAAATATTAAATAGTTCCAAACGCCGTAGTCACAGGAAGTGTCTTAGAATAATGCGCGTCATGACGTCAATAATGGCCATTATTTTTTTATTTTCGTTAACTTTTTAAAACAGATGGTCAAAATGTAAACTGATATAAACAACAAACTTTATGTTTGGCAATATTAGAAAGAAGTAACATGATTACATGAATGTGCATGTTCTCGAAAGTAAGATGATTAATGTACGTCGAATACTAATAAACAGAACATCCACTGGCGGGAGCTTCGTCAGACTGATGCAAATTTTAAAATGCATAAGGTTTTTATATATTTTTTTCCCCAAATTCATAACGAAATTTATAAAATTAATTATGATGAAATAAAACTCTTCCGGCTTTTTTGACAATGTATCTATTACAGGAACGCAAAGTTTCGCTGAATAATATTTAGCTTCATCAGATGCTGAAATAGCATTACAATAGTTAACATTATGTCAATAAAGCTCCAAATACATATCAAATACATATCAAATAAGCTCCAAATACATCATTTACTCAGACTCCCTTAGTGTTCTAACCACTAAAGGAAAAATATATATTAACAATAGAATCATCCAAGAAATACATGAAAAAATACACAGCCTACAAGAGCAAAACACAATAATCAGCTTGTTTTGGGTACCTTCACATATAGGCATAAACGGTAACGAAAAGGCAGATGCTGCAGCTATAGAAACCACCAGAAAGGATCCAACGAATAACTCGACCGTACAAGACTATAACATGAAAAATGAAATAAAACTTAAAATCCGAGAACAATTAGAAAACATATGGCAAAATATACCACTTAACCGCTTAAGGACTACGCCCGAGTATGCTCGGGCGGCTATTATGTGCGAAAATTACTACACCCGAGATAACTCGGGCAAGCTTTACCTGCAGAAAAAATCACTCCCGAATGTACTCGGGCGAAAATAAATACGATTCATGGTATGTGGAAGCGAGACAAAAGACAGCTACGACGATTCAAACGAGGAATAAAAAAAAATATTTTTTTATGAATTTCTTTTATTTCTCGACCCACACTATGCACCATAATATCAACTTTCAATGGCCCGAAATGGCTTTTATGAAGGATATATATGTTCAGTAAATAAAATTCATTCATAAAAAAAAAAATGTTTTTTTTCCATTTTTTTATTTTTTAATGATTACTGAAGGGGTTAATAAACTAAGAACAATAAAATCCGACACGAAGAAATAGCAATTATCGGGAGCAAGAAGAGAGCAAACTTCCACTACCAGACTACGAATTCCACACAAGAATTACACACAACTACAAAATGAAGAATGAAAATCCCCCATTGTGTGGGATGACTACAACGCAATTATTACAGTACAACACCTTATTACAGAATTCACCAAATATGACACAATAAGACAGACGCACTATACAATAACAAAACAATCCTACATAAATTTCTAACAGACTCAAAACTATACAGACAAATATAGACTACCACCAACATACATAATACCTACATAATATAATCTAATTAACAATACGAGCCCTGTCCACTTTCAGTTGGCCCAGCTATGAAATTTTCAGTTTCTTTAGAAATTATTAAATAATAAGTAAAAGTAAATGCTGAATTGTACATTTTTTGACAATATAATCATATTAGGAGCAAAGGGGTCAAAATTTATTCAAATATTTAATTTGTGATTATAAAAATAATATTCGTATTTTTTGAGTTCATGTATTCTTGTGCTGTATATAAAATAACTGGGTTTTTGCGGTAGCTATGCGTAGTAGGCGTTGGAAAACAAAGTTTGTTTATTGACTGTGATGTATTAAAAGTGTTAAGTCTAAATAATTTTAAAACATGGGCAGAGGCAAAGCTATTGATGAAAAAATTCGGTTAATCATTGTGAACTTAGCAAAAACAGGAAAAACCAATTATGAAATCGGAAAATTATTAGGTTTGTCAAGATACAGTATTAGAAATATTGTAAAATTGTACAAAACAAGTGATTCAGTTGCCCCAAAGCTCCAGTACGTGAAGAAAACTACACTGACGGACAATGACAAACGTGCATTGAAAAGAATTATTAAGGATAACAGACGTGCTAACTACAGTCAATTGAGTGTACTGTGGAGCGATGTTGTTGGAAGACGTGCTTTAAGGTCTACATGTCATAAGGAAGCTAAAAAATTAGGATTTGTAACCTATACCGTAATATTTTTTTAATCGGACTCTTAAATGTATATTTACAGAAATTTATAAAACTTTCTTAGGCCAAGGAAAAACCATTGTTGACGTCTAAGCAAAAGAAAAACAGGTTGAAATGGGCAAGAGAACATAAAATATGGAATTGTGAAAAGTGGAACAGCGTGCAATGATGCGTTGAGTCTAGGTTTGAAGTCTGTGTAGGGGACAACCGGAGCAGAGTTGTTCGTCAGAAACATGAAGCATATCATCCCGATTGCTTGAAAAGGAAGGTGAAATTTCCAGCATCTGTCATGGTGTGGGGTTCAAAAAAACTTTTAGAGTGGGTTTCAAGTAGCCCAGACTTATCCCCCATCGAGACACTTTCGCACGAAATGAAAAAACGATTGCGTATAACACCGGCTAGAACAATTCCAGAATTAAGACTAAAGATTCAAGAAATATGGGATAATTTTACTCCTCGACAATGCCAAGACCTTGTAGATACTATGCCTGGAAGAATTAATGCCGTTATAAAAATGAAAGGTGACGTTACCCAGTGGTAACTTCTGAAATAGGTTTCCAAGTTAATGGCTTTCCAATGGAAATATTATTTTTTTCTTATTAATTTACTTTAATAGTTGTAAATATTAATCGTAAATCTCTAAAATGTTTAATTGAAAATAAAATATTACCTAGATTTCATAAGCTATTCGCATTCTGTTAATTGAACACCAATAGTAAAAATTTCGTAGCTGGGCCAACTGATAGTGGACAGGGCTCGTATCTTATAAAATACAATACCGGGTACTAATAACCCAAGATGTTGATGTACCTTGAATTACCTAAAAATAAAAAAAAGTATATAAATATTTAACTATTCTGTTATAATATAATATGAGTGGAAACATTTGATGTGTAGCATCAAAATGTCACGGGAATCGTAAGTAGCAAATATTTAGATGTTTATGACCATTGGCAGGTATAGAGCTAAGAAGCTGTACATCGACATGTGATCCATGTAAAGCTGGTTAGGTAAATGATATTACAGATAGTGGAAAGATGGAATCTACGTAGATTAGGGTTTGTAGTAACGTATGTAGAGAACAAATTGCTAGGCTAGTTTATTTAGAAATTAAGCTACGGACAGTTTTTTTGTACGACGATAACATTCAATCCGACCCAAGAAATAAAGCATGGTATCATAAAATAACTGCCTGAGAAACACTTTCGACATACGATATCTAATAAAATCACAACTCAGCTAGACTAATGAAGTTTATATAAATTTAGAAAAAGTTGGAGTATAGCCAAATTAAAATTTTGAAATGAAAAGTATATTAACTGAAACCTGTGATAAAACAATTATATGATGGTATTTACTTATGTCGCTACATCTTCTACATCCAATTATCATAAATATCTGAACATTTACTAGTTATGCCCACGGTGGTTCGAGTAGATAGGGAAAATTGGAAAGACGGACAAGAGAGACAGATATACCAAAAACAGTCTGTCTCACAAGATAGCCTGCGAAGCGCAGTTGTCGTATTTTGGTTCATTAGCTCGTCCGATTAAGTTACGCTCTACGACACAGCGCCGTCTCATACTCCCTTCTTCTGCCAATACATAAGCCAGACAGAGTGAGAAACGATTTATTTTTATCGTAGCTTCGTTATTATTAGTAAGCTGTTGGTATTAGTTAGTTTTATTTGTTGTGTGGTTTATAACCTAAGTTTTCACATGACATTTTGTCATAATATCTGTCATTTCGTGAAGTTAGGGGGTTTAAGTTAGCGTAATTTAATTATGTGATATAAAATAAAAGATTATTTATATGTCATCATATTTCAGACTGAAAGTATAAAAATTATATTTATTCTCAAATAAATATATTTTCCTATAATATTTTATTTGAAATTGCCGCCCGCTTGGTTAAACGCCGATTAATACCATCAGAGTCTACGGACGGCGAGACCGCTCGTGTTTCCAAAATTTAACATTGAACACCTCTGTTTTATTTGCTCTGTGGTTATACCCTTTTTACACTAGATGTTTAGGTTCGGATGTTAAAGTGAAGGTGAGTTTAAGTGTTGGTGTGAAAAGGTGTGGCCTCGGTTTAACTCAAGCAAACTTTAACACGCAGATCTCCGTATATCTGCGTGTTAAACTTAGTCCGCATTGCCAACATAATTTCTATTATAAAAAAAATACTGTTTGAATTTGTGCTGTCAACATTTTATGGTACTATTCTACAACTGCAAACCCAGCAATATTCATGTCAGTATATAATCAAGTAAAATTTAAAAAAATAAATAAATAAAATGATTTGTGACTAAATAAAACTAAGAAAAATAATTTACTAAAGTAACCTAACCGAAAATTTTACAAAAAGTAAATTTATTTACCTAAATTTTATATTATCATAAACAAGAATACTGTATTATATCGAAGTTATAAAAAGTTTATACTTATTGTTATAATTAAATTAGTTATTTTAATAATGTATTTAATACAGTACAGAGCTAAAATAATTAAGGTAAAATGTATCGACTTATATGTTAAAACAGGTGTAATATATTCTTTATTGTAGCATATTTATTGTTGAATGGAATAACATATCAATATGTGTTTAATCTAAATATGCGTTTGCGCAGAGAGTACAAAACTAGTAATTTCCTGACGGTAACTTAAGAATAAAATAACCGTATCAGATGGCAGCACCGGAGATTTAAACATCTAGTATGAAAGCAAACCGATGTTTAACATCGGTGAACTTAAGACCGGCGTAGCGTAGTAACACATGTAACACATGTGCTCTGCGCTGCTAAGGTCTCGGGTTCAAATCCCGTTCAGGCATGGGAATTTTCAAAAAATAAGAATTATCCTGGCTAATTGCCAAAGCAGCAAATAAAAAATAAATAAAAAACTTTAAGTTTACTAGTCGCCGGTTGCTAAAGTAAGAAGTATCCCCTAACTCAAGTTAAAATCATTTGTTTTTGTATGTTGTAGCATACAAAAACAAATGATTTTAACTTGAGTTAGAGAAAACTCTTACGTTAGCAACCCGCCATTAAAGTTCTAGTGCGAAAAGGGGAAAAAATATATTATTTTTTTAATATTTTTAATTCCAAAAAAATACATGCACTATCTTAGATATAAATACAAGAAAACCATAACATTATTAGCCATAATTTGAATGAATTAAAAAAATAATTAATTTTGTCAAAACCCAAAAACTTCCATATTTTTTAAAAACACAATCTGATCAAAAATTCCTCTCGTACGTTTTTGGACCAGATCAATATACATTACCTATAATTTTTTCAGATTATTAATTTAACCCTTTTTGGTAAAAGGGTGCGGGACAAGAACTGTTGCACATTTTTTTACTAAATCCGTGTTAAAAAAAACGACTTTCAAAAAATTATCTATCGTTCCGTAATATACGTCTTGAGAGCTTTCTTTTGATACCACACAATAAATTTTTAAAAAATATATTTTTTTATCGACACAAAAAATCGACATTTTTCTAAAAATTTATCTGATCAAAAATTGCTGTTGAATTATTCCGGTTCCCATCAATGTTCATTACGGAGATTTTTTTTCAGAATTTTAGATCAATCCCTTTGGAAAATAGGGTGGGGGACAAAAGTTTTTTGACACATTTTTGGAAAAAATCCAATAAATTTTTTTGTTCAGCCACGCATTAAGATGTCTCATTTGGTATCACACTCAAAATTTTAAAAAATATTTATTTTTCCGTTAAATACATATTTGTTTATAATTATCCCGCTCTGTATTTTTTTGATCTCTCTATAGTTTTCCTATATGTGGGTCAAAAAGTTGTACAAGTATGCCAAATTTAAATTTTCTATGTTCAGTCGTTTGGTTACAATTTCTACCGTACAGGCGGAAGGACAGACAGACAGACACATAAGTGGCGTTATAAGGGTTTTTGTCACCTACCAGAACAAATAAGTATTCTCTCTGCAGAAGCCTTCAGCATTAAAAAAGCATTGGAAATAATCAAAGAAGAGGGAAATATTATATCCGACTATATAATATGTACCGATTCACTCACTTTCCTGGAAAACCTACAAGATCCTTTTAATAAAAACATGCAGATAAAAGAAATACAAGAAATGCTACACCATATCAAACAAGAGATGGGAAAAAGAATAAAATTTATCTGGATACCGTCTCATTCAGGAATAGAAGGAAATGAAGAAGCCGACAGAGCAGCCAAACAAGCCACAGAAGAGTTGAGTCTTACAAACATGAAAATTTCCCCGGAAGACCTAAAAATCCACTTACAAAGAATATTAGAACAAGCGGCACAAGAAGAATGGAGAAACACTACCCAAAATAACCTGCGAAACATAAAAGAAGAAACAAGAAGATGGACAACACAAGAAAATAGAAGACAACAAATAGGACTTACTAGGCTCAGAATTGGACACACAAATATCACTCACAAATATATACTAGAAAAAACCGAACCTGCAAAATGTAACACATGTAATACCCAGTTAAACGAACAACATATCATAATCGATTGTCAAAAATATTTAAATGGGAATTTTGTATTAAGAATGACACAAAAAATCAAAATATAAAGAAAATGACAATTTAAAATGATATTAACCTTAACCAAAAATGTTTATTGTAAGTAGGATTTACAAAGCTTAAACAAAACGGCCGAAAAGCACTATTTAAACGATGAAAGTAACTAAATTCCAAAATCTAGTTCCGCCTAACCGTTTGGAACAGACTTTACATCACACACCGCAGAACACACAATATTTCAAATAATTTAAAAGACGCATTGTCAGACAACCACACACACCGTACAAATCTCATCTATTACCTAACCGACACAGAGTTAATAAACAAAATATAAAATCAAAATTAATTTCATATATTTATTATACATAACTATAGATATAAGATTATAGATAAAACATACACTATAGAATTAGAAATAACTATGTACAGTCTGTTCCAAACGGTTAAGCGGAACTAAATTTTGCAATCTAGTTACTTTCATCGTTTAAATCGTGCTTTTCGACCGTTTTGTTTAAGCTTTGTAAATCATACTTACAATACACATTTTTTGTTAAGGTTAATATCATTTTAAATTGTCATTTTCTTTATATTTTGATTTTTTGTGTCATTCTTAATACAAATTTCCCATTTATTAATTTTTTTGTCATTAAAATATATTAAAAAAAATAATTTAATTTTGACATAGGTAATTCGTTTCCATGGTTTCATTGTTGTAATTTTAAATTTTGACATTGCAACGTGAAAAATGAAATAACCCAAGCAAGGTCCCTTCTCGTGACAACCTAAAAGAACGAAATTCCCATTTAGTTCCGCCTAAGCGTTTGAAACAGACTGTAACTATGTAACTATAAACTATGTAACTGCACAAATGACCTAACGGTCGAAGTGCCTTAATTTAAATGAAAAAAAGAGGGTTTTTTGGTGGTCATACCTACAAAACCCTAAAAACAGATATAGCCTGCAATTTTATTAATATAGATTTTGTTAAACCTCATATGATAAAGACTGAAAAACAGCCTAAACAATTTTAACTCCATTATTCACTTGGTCAAAACAGCATAAAGCGAATGAAGGCTTTAACTTGATGTAGGATTATTCCAGTTCAGAAATCAGATGTGATTTAATACCACCCGGCGAGTCTTTGCTCCGAGGTGTTCAAATGTTATAAATTTATGAAGAAGATTGATCGAAAGAAAAAAATGACACTGTCAATGACGAAATATTTTCACCACATTAATTCCTTTGTATGTGGTGTGTACAGTAAACTGCATTTAAGGTAAAATACACGTTTTTTATGAATATATTTCGGACTTAAACGTTTTTTACCGGAAAATTGTATAGATTGATAGCAGCTGTCGAGTTTTTATGTGTTGTTACCCTCGTTATTGAGGGAGAGGTAGTATTTAAGGCGGTCGAGATGTTCAGTATCTAATTAAGTTCAATAAAATTAGATGAAAAATAAGTACTTCTGATAGAAAATTCAAATCTGCAGCATTTACTAATCGCTAATTTTAAAAATTGATGCGAAGTGAAACAAGAAAAATTATTAAGTACTAGTTGAGCTTTCCATATTTTGTTCGAAACTAATGGGTCAATTCTGTGCAACCCGAAATCATTCCGTAAGCCAGTGTTTTCCAAACTTTTTTCACTGGCGCTCCCTTTCTGAAAAGTTACACTTAGGCCCCGCTTTGCGTCGGTTCGTTTTGCAATGTTTAGAACTTGCGCCGCTCCTAAAAATACACCAATTTTCGCTCTGCGTCATAGTTTTTCGAAGTTGCGTCGTTAAATTTTTTTATTTTAAAATGTTTTTCTTTTTTTAGTGTAAAATATTTTTACGTTCGGTTTTAAAAAAATGCTGTTCAGTCAACAATCGAAAAATATTTCGCTGAAGAAAAACCGCAGGAACCAGCATCTACAGTCTATTCCAAACGATTAGGCGGAACTAACCGGAATTTTCCTTTTTCGTCGTCATTAGTTATTTTTTTATATATTTAAGTTGGCTTTTCCTGAACAAAATGATTAAAAGCTTCAATCAATCGGTAAAAGTAACTAGAATTGAAAATCTATTTCCACCTAAACCAAAGGAACAGACTTTACATCTACGTATATAATTGAATCAGATGAATAAAGAATTTGTTATACTTTTTTTTGTTATTTTGTGTATAATTGAATTTTCATGTTATATTTTCTGTTTTTTTTTTTTTTTATGAATTAATAAAGTGTTGGCCGACCGGTGTAGCGTAGTGGTAACACCTGTGCTCTGCGTTGCTAAGGTCTCGGGTTCGAATGCCGATCATGCATGGAATTTTTCACAAAGAAAAATTGTCCTGGCTAATTGCCACAGCAGCAAAGGCCATTAAATTAAAATATTAAAAAATTAAATATAAAGTGTCTTTTATTTATGTTTCTTAAATTATTAATTTTATTATTATTTTTGTGGATTTTTTTTGTGAACCTATCTTTCTATATTCACATAGTTTCTCATGCAAAATATTAATTCACTTTGCGTTGTTTCACTCTACGTCACAAAATTTTGGAACGTATTTACGACGCAAAGTATGATCTAGGTGTACCTACTCAGGCCCCCTTTATGGATCATTTTTAAGTAAATAAAGGACATTTTGAATTACAACTTTATTGATATATACATGATCAGCATATATAAATAATTAAAACACAAAAATGAAAAAGCTGATACTGCAGCCAAAGAAACCACCAAGACTACGGAGCAGATAGATATGCCTATTCCAACTAGAGATTATAAAACCATTATAATGAAAAATATAAGAAATAGTTGGAATAGTTAATGGACAGAAATAGATGAAGCCAGTAACCACCTCCGGCAAATTAAAACCGACACCACCCTATGGCCCGGAAAAAAGAATAGAAAGGAGGAAGTAGTAATTACGCGACTTAGGATTGGACACACCTTACCCACAAACATCCCGAACCAACAAAATGCGACACATGTGACACAACACTTACAGCCAGACACATCCTAGCAGAATGCCCAAAATACACCACACAACAAACATACAACAAAATTGTAGACCACTCTATAAAATACATTTTAGGCAAAAACCCAGATTCAATAAATAATGTCATTTCATATTTAAAAAAACGTTGATGGATATAATAAAATATACAGGCTATTCTAAAGATTTCAGCGGAACTAAATGGGAATTTCATTCTTTTAGGTTGTCAGGAGAAGGGTTCTTTGTTGGGTTATTTCATATTTTACGTTGGTATGTGAAAATTTAAAATTCCAACAGTAAAACCGTGGAAAAAATGACTTTTATTAAAAACTTCAATACATTTTTAAAAATTTTGAAGACCGAAAAAATAAATAAATGGGAAATTTTTATTAAGAATGACAAAAAATTAAAATGCAATGAAAAGGACATTTTATAATGACAATCAATTTAATCTAGAATTTGCAGTGTGAGTACAGGCTATTCCAAACGTTTAGGCGGAACTAAATGGGAATTTCGTTTTTTTAGGTTGTCACGAGAAGGGACCTTGCTTGGGTTATTTCATTTTTCAGGTTGGTTTGTGAAAATTTAAAATACCAACAGTGAAAGCATGGAAACGAATGACATTTTAATATATTTTTCCATATTTTGAATACAAAAAAATAAATAAATTAAAATTTTTATTAAAAATGACAAGAAATTAAAATGCAATGAAAAGGATATTTTATAATGACAATCAATTGAATCTAGAATTTGCAATGTGAGTACGATTTACAAAGCTTAAACAAAATGACGGAATTAGCAATTAGGCGGAACTAAATAGAAATTTCGTTCTTGTAGGTTGTCACGAGAATGGACCTTGCTTGGGTTATTTCATGTTTCACGTTTGGTATTTGAAAATTAAAAATTCCAACAGTGAAACCATGCAAACGAATAACAAATGTGTAGGCTATTCCAAACGTTTAGGCGAAACTAGATTTCGAAATCTAGTTACTTTCATCGTTTGAATCGTTCTTTTTTGCCGTTTTGTTTAAGCTTTGTAAATCATACAATAAACATTTTTAGGTTTAGGTTAATATCATTTTAAAATGTCGTTTTCTTTATATTTTAAAATTTTGTGTCATTCTTAATACAAATTTTCCATTTATTTATTTTTTTGTCTTTAAAATAATTAAAAAAGTATTATATTTTTGACATATGCCATTCGTTTCCATGGTTTAACTGTTGGAATTTTAATTTTTCACATGCCAACGTGAAAAAAGAAATAGCCCAAGCAAGGTCACTTCTCGTGACAACCTAACGAACGAAATTCCCATTTAGTTCCGCCTAAACGTTTGGAATAGCCTGTATGTCAAAAATTGTAATACATTTTTCCATATTTTGAAGACGAAAAAAGAAATGGGAAATTTTTATTAAGAATGATAATCTATGGTCTATTTCAAAGTAGAAAAATGTGTGTAAGAAGATAGGAGCAGTTTGTCCTTGCTTCGGATTGGTTTAGATCGTCATCCCTATTACAATGAAAAATATTATTTTTAGTCCAAGTTGACAGTTGTTCAGTGTCGTACATTGGAAATATATATTATTTATATTAGTTAATTTTTAGCATATATTTTGTTATTATTTACATATTTAGACTTTTATTTATATTCTTGGCTTAGATTTTATGGAGAAAATTCTCCATGTATGTAATTTGTTTTTACGCAGTTATATATTTTTTAGGTTATCTGACATATAAATATTTTTTGACAGTTGACAATTAACAGATCGAGATAGAGGACTAATGTAAGGCCAAAAGACAGCCCAGCTGATTGTGCCCAAAGAAGAAGTTATTGATATAATTTTTAGACCTTCATATATACATATATTTTTAATTTTTATTTACAATAATTATTTAAATAAGAAACTTTAGCTCTGAAGATATATTGTTTGTTTTATTGCTTTGTATAAACTCTTTTAGCCAAATCTCTCTTTTTATATATAGTATATAATTTTTAAAATTAATATTTTTTTAACTTTTTCAAATTTCCCATTTTATGTCGTATTTAATTATGTCTGAATTTATGTCGTATAAATAACGTAAGTGTATTATCTGCCTTGTTTATTTCAATATCTTATTAACCTTTTTTATATATAAAAAAAATCACTTGCTAACCCAGTTGCTACGCCCATGTTCTAGTTGTAACTTATTTTAAATTTCCTGCTATACTGTATTTGATTTAGAGTAAATTGTACTCGGTTCACTTCGCTATCTACTTTTTTCTACTTTGAAATAGACCATAGAATTTGCAATGTGAGTATGATTTACAAAACTTAAATAAAATGAGCAAAAGTCCGGATTAATAGATAAAAATTACTGGATTCAAAATCCAATTCCACCTAAAGGTTTGGAGTAGCCTATACTTATTCTTATTTCCTGTGTTTCATCTTTCTGACATGGGACCCCCCGAAATTCTGTAAATATTGTCTGCGGCCCCCCTACACATATATATAAAGGGGCCGCGGAAAAAAGTTATACATAAGGTGTATAAAGAAAGAGGGAACACGTTATTTCTCCAAAGGGCGGCATGTGACCAAGTTGGGAAAAAACTTTGTTTACCAAAGACGATCCAAAGAATTGAATGGTAGTATTGAAATTTTCCTAAAAGTACAGGATATCAAGGATAACTTAAATTTTTTTAATGGGAACTTCATATCATATTTGGTATCTTTGTATAGAGCTCTTGAAAAGAAACAACTTTTATTTAAACACTTGCAATATCTTTTCGGTTGACGAAAAACTGTATTCACTATGAAAAGTAAGGTATTTTTATTTACAAGTGTTCCAAGTGCCTTCCATTTTGGTTTATACACTTTCGGATGCTTATTCTTGAGTTATCTGTAGCTCGGAGCATATTGCACTTTCAAGTCCTACCTACTTGCAAGTACTTGAAGTACCACCAACGCGAACCGGTGTTATAGAAATCCATCAGCCGACAAATACAGTAATATACACTTAATTTGATCTAGATATAGTTTACTTAGTTTAAAGTAGTTGTCAAAATAAGTATAACTTATTTTATTTATGTTATGAAAGATATATTTGTATGAATTTAAATGTAATATATTTATGAAATGAGCATGATTGAGCAAAATTGAGCATATTTCTATTATATTTTCATGCTTCGATCTTGTATGACTTCGCGGTCCCCCGACGATTCTTTCACGGTCCCCCAGTGTCTAATCACAAATCCATAAGCTATGGACAGTTTATTATAGATATTGTCTTTAAGCTTACAGTTTTGCCACAGAATTACACCAATAGTCTTTATTCGTATCTTGCGGCTTTGAATGGACTACAGTTCTTACATAAATCTTCTTGTTATAAATATTTGGCACTATTTGCAAAAAGAAAAAAGAAAAAATATATATACATTTATACATAAACTTATAACTAAAATATGCCCTTTACTTTTCTATTACTATTGCTCTCTCTTTGTATTATTATTTTTGTGCCTCTCTATCTCTTTCTGTTGTTATTTGTTCAATTGCAACTCCTTCCTCCTGCTTCCTTCTTATCTCGTCTGTGCTGTAGCCGTTTCTCTCGTAATATTTTCTTCTTTCGGTTTTCCATTTTTTTTGTGCATATTTTCTCTTTCTTTCCAGCTTTGCTTTAGGATTTCGTTATTACAGGCTTGAATTTTTTGTTCATATTTTACAGCTCTAGTTTTTAGTCTTATTTTGTCTCTCTTTGTTTCCGATAGTAATATATAGCTCAGTGTTTTCTTATCTAATCCCAATGTCCATTTAATGTACGTTTCTTGTATTCGTTCTACTTCTTCCCACTCTTTCCATCTTCCCATATTTCCGAGCCATAGAGGAAAATTCCTTGTATTAAGGTATCAAAAAGAAACATTCGTTTTTTATATACGTGGTTTAGTTTTCTCTCTCCGATACTCCACAATTTTCTTATCGCCATTTTCGCTTTTTTCGTCTTTTCTTTTATATGCTTGCTGTCTCCGTTGTTCTTTTGAAAAATATATCCTGAGTATCTAAATTCCTTTACTTGTTCCATTTCTTGTCCTTCCCAAATCCAACAATCTTTCTATTCTCTGCCACCCCCTTTTCTGAATTCAAGTACGATTTTTCCGTACTGTCTCATTATTTTCCTCTCAGGAATCTTTCGAGTCTCTTAATCATATCTTTAAGCTCGGTTGCGTTCTTTTCTAATAACACTATATCATCGGCGTAGGCAAGTGACCATATTCTTAGCTTTCCGATTCTTAAACCTCCCGCTTGCCATCTTTCCATCACATTTTCTAGGTCTGATATGTAGACAGAGAACAAGATGGAACTCAGTGGGCATCCTTGTCTTAAACCCTTTTCCGTCCAAAAGTTATCGCTCAATGCTTCCCATTCTTTCACCTGGTTACGTGTTTCTTCGTATATTTCTTTAACGATCTTGTATGACTTCCCGGCTCCCCAACGATGCTTTTACGGTCCTCTAGTGGGCCGTGGCCCCGGTTGAGTATCGCTGCTCTTATACATTGTTGTCAATCATAACGTAACTATGGATATGATTACACTATGGTCACATTAAAATAAATTCACGGTATACAAAAATTATCATAGCAACAAAACATAAAATGTGTTTAGTATTTATTTATTATAAATAAATATTGATTTCTGTTTACCAATCGTTCTCAGAATAAAAACATGTTTGTTGTAAAGTGTATGACAGTGATTATTTACTTATTACATAATGTAAATGGTTTAGATTTACATGAAACAAATCTTCGAAATAATCAAGAATATGACAATCGGCCATCTTTCGGAGCCATCATGGCTGACGTTATTAACCTAGATAGGTGGATGATTGTAGCAATATATAGAATCAGTCCTACAAGCGATTCCATCAATTTGGAATGTAATGGAATTTTAGTAAACCCGACACATGTATTAACCGTTGCACATTGTTTATTACTGGAGACTCCTTACAATAGAATATCGCACATATTACAACCAGACGAAGCTTTCATCAGGTATGGAAATGATTTAGAACTCAGATCAGGCGTATTAAAAATAATTGTCCATCCGGACTTTAGACCACATAATATGGCGCATGACATTGTATTAATGGAATTGGCGGAACCAATTCTAATAAATAGATATTTAAAATTTGCTCGTAATTCCCCAGCAAGAACAGCAAACTGTACAACTTTTGCCTGGCAAAAAGATGGGGATGAAAATATGATATTACATGAAGTAAAATCGCAAATTATTGGTCTTCGTCTTTGCGATGTCAAAATTGGAAGAGAAATAACGGAAAATTCAAAGTTTGATAGTAATTATGAACCTAAGTCATGGGGTTTACTGGAATACATTCCGGAAGATAAGCTGTGTTCAGTGACATCTAGAAGTAATGAGTTCTGCAAAGGAGATCCTGGAAGTCCATTGATTTGTAACGGATTTCTTGCTGGTGTTACATCTTTGGATGTTGGCTGTACTATGCCAACAATTCCTGTACTCCATACGGACATTAGTCGTTATTGGAAATGGTTATTTGATAATATGAATTTACATTAAATAATAACAGACTACATTGTTACCCGTTGTATGCAACAGTAATGCTAGAAAAGTAAATTTAAATTTTAGGCGTTAGTTAATTGATGAAATAAAATTAGAAGCATTATCTCTTTTTTTTGTCTTCTTTCCTTTTAACTACGTTTCAGGTGATTATAAGTAGTGCCCTGCATGGATAAGGTTTTCTGTATCCGCATCCGATCCGCATCCGCATATCCATGATACGCATCCGCAGCTTTTGTAAATAATAAATCCGCATCCGATCCGCATCCGCAAAAATATCCGCACAACAGAATTTGCTCTCGGTTTGGAAAGAAATAACATGTTTCTCCTTATTTGGTAATCGCTACTCTAAAACACTATTGAAAATTTTTGATTTACCAGCTTATATATTACTAATCTAACCTAAGGGACGCCAAAAGTTTTGGGGCCTAGATGCGCTAATAACTTTGAAATCTAGAGAGAGACAACAATTTTGGGGGGCCTAAGCGTCCTTTTTCGTAGGGAGCAGGTGGCGTGCTGCTCATGAAATACGTGTTGATAGTACTGTCAAGTATCATATTAGTGTCAACTAACATCTGACGTCAGTTTTACATTTTAAAAGGTGAGGAAAAAGTAATGTAACGTAGCTATATTTTTTAAATATAGAATTAAAAAAAAAAAAATCTGAGAGAAGTTACTTGGTAGAAAGTGCTTCATATTTTTGTGACCTAGTAATTCTCTTATGCCATTTCGCGCATGCGTTAGGCAATACAACTTTAATTTTTCAAATAGTAACATGTGTCATTTTAAAAAATTTTGGAATCAGCAAGACTCTTTACTTCGGGTAGTATAAAAAATTGGCAGGTTCATTTCAATTTCATCAACGTTTATTAGATTTAAAAGCCAGAAGGTAGGAAGAATTACATCAAAAGTGTACCAGGTAACTTTTGTCCAAAATATTATTTTCTATATTCAATAATAAAAAGAAAGTTATGTGGATTGTCTCAACTTAATCTCAATCTTGGGCAGTTATCTTAATAACAATAACATAGAGTGAGATAAAATGCTACAAAATATCACATGTGTATACAGACAACCGAAGGTAACCGACGACTGCGCAGTCAGAACACAATCATATATTTCTCCGAAAGTAACCGAAGATTGATGTTCAAGCGGATATTGCGGATAAGCGGATATGAACTTTTATCCACACCTGATCCGCATCCGCATGATTTAAATGATAATTTATCCGCATCCGCAGAAAAGTTCGGATTTGCAGGGCTCTAATTATAAGCCGATATCCACAAAATAAAACAATTTTTCTGTTTTTATGTCAGTGGGCGACCATGCTCTGCAATGCCACGAAGACTAAGGGCTGATGATTTGTAGAATAAAATTGGAGGCTATATCTGTATAAGACGCCCTTGGTAGAGTAGAGGTAGTGCTCCTGCTTCACGAGCCAACGGTCCCGGGTTCGGATCGTAGCCAGCTCATGAATGTTTGTGAGCCACAGTGTAATTGGGACATTTAGTTCTGTTCTGTGGTTTAAAACAAAAGACAATATCCGCCAAAAAAATCAATTTTTGTCTATCTGTTCGAGATTTCCGAAAAAACGGCTGCATATATTTTCACGAAATTTGGTATGGTAATATATTAAAACCAGGATTGCAACACAGGCTATAAAGATATCTCAAAATTTTTATTCTAAGGGGGTGTTTTGAAGGTAAAACTGTTTGGTAATTTTTTTAAAAATATTTCCCCTATTATAAATATACATAATAGAAAAATATTTAATACTAAATAGAAAAATGTATAAACAAACATTTTTTATTACAAGAAAAGAAATATATTTTTCCAATGCGTTTCTTCACTTGGATGAATATTTGGGGAGTAATGGGGAGACACACTTGCATTAAACTTTTGAAATATCGCTCTTATTATTGACTTAACAGAAAAATATATATGACAAAAACTGTTTATAATAAAAAAACAAATATATTTGTCCTTTTTTTACTTTTTCGATTCAGTGAATCTTCGGGAAGTTACAGGCTATTTCAAACGTTTAGGCGGGACTAAATGGGAATTTCGTTCTTCTATGTAGTCACGAGAAGGGACCTTGCTTTGGTTATTTCATTTATCACGTTGCAATATCAAAATTTAAAATTCTAACAATGAAACTATGGAAACAAATGACATATGTCAAAAATAAAATGCTTTTTTTACATATTTTAATGAAAAAAAAAAATAATAATAAATAAATGGGAAATTTGTATTAAGAATGACACAAAAATTTAAAATACAAATAAATTGACATTGTAAAACGATATAAACCTTAACCAAAAAATGTTTATTGTAAGTATGATTTACAAAGCTTAAACAAAACGGCTAAAAAGCACGATTTAAACTATGAAAGTAACTAGATTGCAAAATCTACAGTCTATTCCAAACGATTAGGCGGAACTAACCTGAATTTTCATTTTTGTAAGTTGTAATTAGCTATTTTTTTATATATTGAAGTTGGCTTTTTCTGAACAAAATGATCAAAAGCTTCAATCAATCGGTAAAAGTAACTATACTCTATTTGAAATTAGAAAAGAGTAGACAGCGCTGCGAACCGAGTACGATTTACGCAGGACAAATACAGTATAGCGGGAAATTTAAAATAAATTACAACTAGGGCATGGGCGTAGTAACAGGGTTAGCAAGTGATTTTTTTTTTAATATAAAAAAGGAATTGGTTAATAAGATATTGAAATAAACACGGCAGAAAATATACTTACGTTATTTATACGACATAAATTCAGTATAATGAGAAATTTGAAAAAGTTAAAAATATATTAATTTTTAAAAATTATGTATTATATAAAAAAGAGAGATTTGGCTAAAATAGTTTAAATAAAGCAATAAAACAAACAATATATGTATCTTCAGAGCTAAAGTTTCTTATTTAAATATTTATTGTAAATAAAAATTAAATATTTATGAATATATATATATGAAGGTCTAAAAATTATATCAATAACTTCTTCTTTGGGCACTGTCAGCTGGGCTGTCTTTTGGCCTCACATTAGTCCTCTATCTTGATCTGTTAATTGTCAAGTGTCAAATAATATGTATATGTCAGATAACCTAAAAAATATATAACTGCGTAAAAACAAATTACATGGAGAATTTTCTCCATAAAATCTACGCCTAGAATATAAATAAAAGTCTAAATATATAAATAATAACAAAATATACGAAAAAAATATATATATATTTGCAATGTATGGCACTGAACATCTGTCAACTTGGACTAAAAACAATATTTAACATTGTAATAGGGATGGTCTTCTAAACCAATCAGAAACAAGGACAAACAGCTCCTATCTTCCAACACACATTTTTCTAAGCTGACATATAGAGTAGAATTGAAAATCTAGTTCCACCTAAACCAAAGGAACAGACTTTAGTTCCGCCTAATCGTTTGGAATAGCTGTACAGTTCCGTTACAGTACCGTTTGGAACAGTTAGGCGGAACTAGATTTTGCAATCTAGTTACTTTCATCGTTTAAATCGTGCTTTTCGGCCGTTTTGTTTAAGCTTTGTAAATCATACTTACAATAAACATTTTTTGGTTAAAGTTAATATCATTTTAAAATGTCATTTTCTTTATATTTTGATTTTTTGTGTCATTCTTGATACAAATTTCCCATTTACTTATTTTTTGTCATTGAAATATGTAAAAAAAAGAATTTAATTTTGACATATGTCATTCGTTTCCATGGTTTTATTGTTGGAATTTTAAATTTTGACATTCCAACGTGAAAAATGAAATAACCCAAGCAAGGTCCCTTCTCGTGACAACCTAAAAGAACTAAATTCCCATTTAGTTCCGCCTAACCGTTTGGAACAGACTGTATCTGTCTCATTTTGTAATACGAAACTAAGAGGGAAATTTCATTTTTTATGTTGTATATTTAAAATATCATCTTAGGGTGGTAATTCTGAAGTGGTACCTTTCAAATATTTGACATGTCAATCACAATTTTGACATGTCAATTGCAATTTTGACATGTCAATTTGTTATCTGACATATATAGTTTTTGGTTGAATATAACCTCGATATAATAAAACTTAACCACAAATTTAAAAGCCAGATTTACAAGTTCGCATGTTTCCATAAAGGTCTATTTACACCAAAACAGTCACCAAAGTAACCAGATCTAGTTTCGTATTACAAAATGAGACAGATTATATACTTATAATTTTATTTAAATTTTTCATCGAACCTGAAGCCGAACTTGAAAAAATTTAGATTCTTGAACCTAAAAAAAAATCTGTTGTGTAACCTGAACCTGAAATCGAACCGAAATTACCACATTGAACCTGAATCCGATCCTGAACCTAAATAAATTCAGCTTCAGGTTCCTGAAAAAGAATGACATTTATTACAAATTTTCATACAGTTTTATATATTTTGAAGACGAAAAAATAAAAATAAATGCGAAATTTTTATTAAGAATGACAATAAATTAAAATGCAATGAAAAGAACATTTTAAAATATAATAATCAATTTAATGTAGAATTTGCACTGTGAGTATAATCTGTCTCAATTTGTAATACGAAACTAGATCTGGTTACTTTGGTGACTGTTGTGGTGTAAATAGACTTTTTTGAAACCATGTAAACTTGTAAATCTGGCTTTTACATTTTTGGTGAAGTTTCATTATACTGAGGTTATATTCACTTAAAAACTATATGCCAGACACCAAATTGACATGTCAAATATTTTGAATTATATACAAATATTTATTTCATCTTATTTCGCATATTCATATTTTCTGTTCTGGTTGTATAAAATATATTTCAAATAATTGTCAATTTGTGTTTTATACAATTTGTGTTAGTTGACATATACGTAATTTAATGGCAATTATGAATTGTCAAATATTTTGAAAGGTGTTACTTCAGAATTACCACCCTAAGATGATATTTTAAATATACAACATAAAAAATGAAGTTTCCTTGTTAGTTTCGTATTACAAAATGAGACAGGTAATATGATTTACAATGCTTGAACAAAATGAACAAAGGTCTTATGTCAATGAACTAATAGATAACAATTACTAGATTTCAAAATCTAGTTCCACCTAAACGTTTGGAATAACCTATATTTGAAATACTTTTACTGGGTATTTGGCACAGCTCGGCACGTGAGTTATGGTTTAAAGAATTGATTATACCCACGATACTAAAAAACGAATAAATTCAATTGGTTTTCATATTTTAAAATTGTATAATAGCAGATTGACTTTCAGATTGTTAGTTCGTATCTGCTATTTTTCCGAGTCGAACTTTTGTCCTATTCCGAATTAAAGTAACTTCATACGGTGAATTTGGAACATCAAAGATCATATTTACTTTCGGCGCGCCCTCAAAAGTATAAATCAAAATCTCAAATTACATTTCAAATATTTAAAAAAAGTAAAACTAATTTTTATAAAATCACCCACTAAAAGCTGTATTAAGTAAATATTGTAATTCAATCAGCCCACGTGCACTGTGTAAATTAAAGACAAAAATACCGTCTTTAATTATTTATTCATGACCGGCGCAGTCAAGTGTATACGTGATCCAAAGTAAACAGTGGTCGGTCATCAAAACAATAAGTGTTCTATTCTCTTGTTAGATAAGGGTGAAAATCCCTTGTTAGTTGTTGTGCGTGGACTCCCCATTGAGAGCCTTTGGCAATTATTTGGCCCCTTTGAATTATTCAATTTCAAACGCGTTCGTTTTCGCGGCCATCTGTCGTATTGTACATGATAGATTTTAGTATATATGGTTAGGGAACGTAAGGTTGATATTTGTTCAGTTTTGTACTACGAAGATTAGTGTATGAATATTATTTTTCATTGTTAGAAAGTACGATGAAATTGATGTCTGTGGTTCAATTTATATGATTATTTTCATTTTGGATAATAATAATTATTTGTTCTAGTTTGAGCTAGTTGTTTCACACCGTGCCGTTAGCTACATGTTTTACTGCTGCTTTGAGCACATTGTTGAATAAAAATACTAAAGGAAGGAGGCTTTAAGAATCTTTACATACAAATTTTTGTGGTGGAAATGACGTCACTCCAACGACCATATTGGCTGCCAGCAGGGACGTAGCCACGGGGCATAGGGGGCATTTGCCCCCCCCCAGGACTTTTACCTTATATAAAATATAATTTACGTTGTTAGAAGTTTTCTTCACCGGAGGTAAAGAAAATTTGTAAGTTCACCGGACCTTTATTATTTAATATACTACAAAAGACCTAGAAAAGGGGAAACCTGCGGCTCTTTTAGAAAATTTTGTGGCTCTTTGGAAATTGGCTGGTTCTTATTTTAATATAATCTATTTTTTAATTTTCAACTTTCTGCCTGTACTATACAGGTTTTGTATTTTTCAGAATGTTTTACGGTGCAATTCTCGCCCGGTAATTCACCGAGTTACTGCATATTCCCTTTTAGAAGAAGTTATTTGTTTCGAAAAAAAGTCATCTGTATTTGTGAATGATTTACGTGCAAAAACATTTTTACATTTTATTAAATTACAAAAACATGTTATTAATGCAATTTTTTTTGCACAAACTAATGTTAACGTGAAAGAAGCTTTTCGAGATAGATTTAAAGAGTTTAGAAAATATAAATCTACGCTAGCTTTTTTGACAAAACCAATTTAAGTAGATATGTAGCAATTATGTACATTTATCACCTTCAATTAGTGGATTTTAAATCCACAGGTTTATGGAATTTTATATTCTTAAAACTTAATTCTGAACTGGAAAATTTAGAAAGAAAAAAGTGAATTTTATCTTCCCAGCATAAGTGGACCAAAATTCGCAATCTTCAAAATGTAGATAAAGTTCTTTTCGAAGCTTGGAACGGTCTTCCAGAATCGTTTAATCTTTTAAAAAATTATGCTTTTGGGCTACTGACAATTTTCGGATCCACATATTACTGTAAGCAAATCTTTTCACATATGAAATTAATTAAGAGTCAGTTAAGAAGTAATCTTATTGACCTGAAACTAGAGTGATGCCTTAAGTTAAAGATTACTGAATATTCACCAAATATTGAAGTCTTATAGGACACTATACAGGAACAATCGTCCCATTAAAAAAATTATTATATTGTAATATACTGGCAACTACAATAGGTATCACAAACTAAATGTATAAGTAAATATTAATTTATTGTAATACTTGATTATTTAAAAAAAAAAAACAATTTTTACGTTTTTTTCTTAAATATAGCATATATTTTTTAGCGGCTCTTCCATGTTATTGTGTTTTTATCAATATAGATTTGGCTTTTTGTCAGTGAAAGGTTGCCGATCCCTGACCTACAACGCTGTTATTTTCTACCCAAGCGATGTAATTAAGGTCGTACCGACCAATTTAGAATATTTTGTTATTTTTGCCCCCCCAAGCTGAAATCCTGGCTAAGTCCCTGGCTGCCAGTATTTTGTTGGTTTCCTAATATGCATATATATGTATCTAAAAACCTTCTACCATATATGGTGTAGGCTGCATTTCTCTCTCTTTTCGTTTTTTTTTTTTTTTTTTTTTTGTTTTATGGCGTTACGGATTTATATACGAATTTAGCACATTCTGTTTTATTCCTTGTCATTTTTTTGGCTTCCGTAGTCGTTTTTCCTCTCTCTTCTAGAATCTCTTTTAATGTTTTATCCCATGTGTTTCTTAGTCTTCCTATTTTTTTCTTTCCGTATATTCTTATGTTTTCGTATTAAAAAGTGTTTATTAACATTTATTAAGATAATTTAAAGTATATTCTTACTTACATTTTTAATCCTTAGCCTCTCTACCTTTCGGTGTGAGGTTTGTGCGAGTTTGAGTTTTTCATAACATTTCCGTTCGCGTTTCTGAATTTCCCTTCAAAAGTTTTCGCCCCTTCACTTTTTTTCACCCCTTCCTGTCTTGCGGTAGAGACCTAACATCATTCCATTTTATTCCCCACTCTTTCATTGCTTGATTTACTTGTCCTTTCCATGTTTATCTTGGCCTTCCGTCTGTTCTTTTGCTTCGTACGCTTTACATTTTTATTTATGAAAAATAATTTTTTTATGGGAAAATTTTTTAAAAAGTGTTTTAAAAAATTTCTTTTTACCTCGATTTTAAACAAAAATATTTCCAAAAAAATTATGCCTAAACAGTACAAATTAAATTTTTTATCAGATTATTTTTTCGAATAGATATTAAAGAACTGAATTAAAAAATAAAATGTTTATACTTAAAGTTACAGGTGATAATCGTATATATATAATTAGCAAGTGTGTGTATGTGATCTGGGTAACATTGTGACATCATTTTTTCCTAAGGCTCTCGTGATTGGCTAACTGGACACTCTTTTGGTTTCTTGATTGACAGGTATTTTGCAGATTTATTCTTTAAGAATCTACGAATTTAATTACATATAGAAATGTGTGGGATTTCGTAGGCATATACCAGAAACTCTAGATACTCCTATATGATTTAACCCATATGAACATTATTTTGCAGATTTATTCTCTAAGAATCTGCGAATAAAATAACATATAGAAATGTCTATGATTTCGTAGGCATAAACAAGAAACTCTAGACACTTCTATATCCTTTGACTGATATGAACAATATTTTGCAGATTTATTTTCTAAGAATCTGACATATATAATTAGCAAGTGTCTGTATGTAGTGTCGGTAACATTGTGACGTCAATTTTTCCTAAGGTTCTCGTGATTGGCAGACAATCCTATATCCTTTGACCGATATGAACAATATTTTGCAGATTTATTCCCTAAGAATCTGCGGACAAAATAACATACAGAAATGTCTAGAGTTTCGTAGTCATAAATAAGAAACTCTAGATATTCTTTGATCGATATGAAAAATATTTTGCAGATTTATTCTCTAAGACTCTGCGGATAAAACAACGTATAGAAATGTCTAGAGTTTCGTAGACATAAACAAGAAACTCTAGACACTCCTATATCCTTTTATCGATATGAACAATATTTTGCAGATTTATTATTTAAAAATCTGCGGATAAAATAACCTATAGAAACGCCTAGGATTTCGTAAGCATAAACAAGAAACCTTAGGATACTGCTATATCCTTTGACCGATATGAACAGTATTTTGCAAATTTATTCTCTAAGTATCTACAAATATAATTACATACATAAATATCTAGGATTTCGTAGATATTAACAAGAAACTCTAGACAATCCTATATCCTTTGACCGATATGAACAATATTTTGCAAATTTATTCTCTAAAAAACTGCGGATAAAATTACATATAGAAATGTTAAGAGTTTCGTAGGAATAAAAGCGAAACTCTAAACACGCTTTCCTTTGACCGATAGGAACAATATTTTGCAGATTTATTTTCTGAGAATCAACGAATATAATTACATACATAAATGTCTTGGGTTTCGTAGCCATAAATTAACGTCTCAAATTATTTTTAGTTTTAACAATATAAAAGAAATGTACTGAGTAAAAACGAATCGTTTTCCCATCTTAAAAAGTTCATGAATAAATAATCTAACAATATAATTAGCAAGTGTCTGTATGAAGTGTCGGTAACATTATGACGTAAATTTTTCCTAAGATTCTCATGATTGGTTAACTGGGGACACCCTGCCTCTTGATTGGCTGACAGGTGACACCCTCTCCCGTGATTGGCTAACGAGTAATATCCTGTCCCGTGATTCGCTGACCGGCGATGAAATTAAGATACGTTAAAAAATAAAACCAAATACACATACAATCAATTGAAATTTTTATATTATAAATCCGTCATTGTTGACGGTGAATAACCTAGTTGTAAAATAAAAATGAAGTGCACAGGAAATGCTGGTAACTTACTAGATACCTACGATATCCTGAATTGTTTAAAAATCACACTTCACATCAATTTTTTTGTTTTTTATTCTTAAGGGTGGAATGCAAAATAATCTTTTCTGCAACACTGATTTTGAAGTACCAAAGAATAAGCGGTGGTTTTGCGGTACTTATGAATGTTTCACTTGAGAAACCGTAAACCAGCTTTCTATAATCTTCTTAAACTCAACAACCCTAAAGTCGGCGCTTCAAATGCTACTCAAGATCTTGTTACCTAAAGTACAAGTATTAAATGTAAGTACCTACTTATAATCATATTTTCACAAAGAAGAACTAATTGTTCATTTGAATTTTACGCAAATCGGCATCTGTATATTTTCTATTTATGTTAAATATTAGTATGCTTTAATATTCGGGGTATTTTACCCCAAAATTTACATTTGTCTGGAACAAATCGGATAAGTTACGCTCTTTATGAGCTTGCCGACCTGTAGTTCCTGTATGATTATTACATTACACGCTTCAACTAAAATAGGTATATTTTAATATATAAATATCTCACTTAAGTTTGTTTCTCTCTTTTTATTTATTTACATTTTGGCCGCATAACAGGCAGCTAGCCCAACTACAGTGAGGCACTAATAGTTTTTAAAATATTAGTTTACATACAGTATTATGAGATTTACCTACAGATATATTAAGAAATAATAATGACATGAGTACACATATAACAATTTATACATATTTACACATAGAACATACTATACAAGGAGGGAATTTATAGATCTTTTAAATGACTGGAGATTGGTTGAAAACATATCAGGAAAGTTATCCTGACCAGAGAAATTATTTAATGCAGATGAAATGGTAGGGGAATTAGATGCTGAATTGGTTCGATTAAAATTTATTGTTAAAAGTTCATTAGTGCGGGTGTTGTTTGTAGGAATTCGGAATTAAAAAAATTGATGTGAAGTGTGAATTTTCACACATTGCAGGGTTTTGCAGGTATTTAATAACTGAATGATGATTATTTGGGATGCCAAAACAAATTTTATGTCAAAATATTTTTTTATGAATTTTAATTCGAATGCCTAATACCATTATTTAAGTTTCTAAATATGTGCAGTATTTTTTTTACATAGCAAGGTTCATTAAGATTTTGAAAATTGCGCCTATGGCTTCTATTGGTTGCTTAAATCATTAGCCACGCCCTCTGATTTCGTATACATCAAACAGAATTAAATTATAATTTCAACACTTCCCACTGGTTATTAAATTTACGCTTTTAAAAATTATATGCAACATTTGCCAAAATATAGCTAGAATTTTTACTGTTAAATTTTTTAATTTTTAATATTAAATAATTTAAACAAAAGAAAACTGCAAAAAAAAAAATTAAAATTGACAGGATTCGAACTCTAGTTTGCAAGTTAACTGTGTTTAGCAAATTAGAAAACCAATGACTAAACACACATCGCTATCAGCGCTGACGTCTGAACATGGTTACATAGCGAATTAAATATTTAACATATTTTGGTTAAAAACACAAAAAATGCATTATTTTCCGAAAACATAATCTGATCAAAAATTCCTGTTGTACTATTCCGGTTCACACCAATATACATTACTTAGAATTTTTTCACATTTTTAGTTTAAACCATCTGGGCTACAGGGTGTGGGAAAAAAAATTTTTTGCACAATTTTGGCAAAAATATCGTCAAAATAATTTATTTTGCAAAAATAAAATTTTGATCGTTAATCCACGTACTAAGGGCTTTCATTTGATACCCTACTCAGAATTTAAAAAAAATATTTTTTTTTTCGATGAGCACATATTTGTTTATATTTTTAGGGGGATATGTTTTTTAGATGTTTTAGTATTTTTCCTATGTGCGGGTCAAAAAGTTGTACAATCATGCCAAATTTCAACTCTCTAGGTTTAGCCGTTTGGCTACAATTTTTACCGAACAGACAGACAGACAGACAGACAGACAGACAGACAGACAGACAGACAGACAGACGACAAAATGACGGTATAAGGGTTTTTTGGTCATACCTACAAAACCCTAAAAAGATTTAATAATTCTGGACTGTCTATTATGTTATTAAATATTTTGTATAACAGGTTAAGGTCCAATAATATTCGTCTACTTTCCATGGAAACAAATTTCAAACTAAAATCGGAAAATTTATATTGTAAATAATGTTTAAATCTATTTTGATTTTTTTTTCAATGCGTTTTATGTATATAGAGTATTGTGGGGACCAACATACAGTCGCAAATTCCAACTGACAAGTGTGAAGTGTAATGTTACTAATGTTTTAGGATTCTTGAAATCCCTTCCGGTTTTAATTATAAATCCTAACATTTTATATGATTTAGTGATTATGATATTGATGTAACAAGGTGTTCCAAGGTCTTTAACTGATGAGACATTACCAATTAAAACTTCTTTCAAATTGTAATTATATTCAACTATATTTCGATTTCAAGTAAAAGAAATTTTGAAGCATTTTTTTTATAATAATTTTAGTTTGTTTGCAATCGTATATTCATAAAATCTATCGATGTCTTCTTGTATTGTTTTACAATATTCAGTAGAGGATACTTTTTGATATATTTTCAAATCATCTGCATACATTATAAATTTTGAATGCAGTAAACAGATTTTTAATATCATTTATGAAAATCTTAAATAAAAGATAACTTATATGTGAACCCTGTGGTACACCTGAAGTTACGGCACAATATTCTGAAGTAAAACCGTTCACAACTACACATTGAGATCGGTTAGTGAGTAAGGACTGAAACCATTTCAGTAAATTAACATGAACACCAATCATATTAAGTTTGCTTAGAAGAATAGTATGATCAATTATGTCGAAGGCTCTACTAAAACCAGTGTAGATAGCGTCTACTTGAATTCTTTTGTCCATCTCATTCAATATGAAATCAGTATAGAAAATCAAATTCGTGTCTACGCACCTCCCCTGAAAGAACCCATGTTGTTCTAAATAATACCCGATTTAACAAATTTTAAAAATTAAACAAATATTTGTAAACCAGTTTTTCAAAAATTTTATCGAAAATACATAATTTTGAAATGGGTCGATAGTTCTGGACCATATTCTTGTTACCATTTTTATAAATGGGGGACCCAAGTGCTTTTTCCACATGGTCGGAAAGAAAGATTCTGAAATGGATTTATTAAATATTATTGAAAGTGGTAGATTGAGGAAACCAGCACAATTTTTATCGACCGCCAACATATATAAAGGAGGTATTGTGATCATACCGATTTTGACATTTCGAGATTTCGATGGATCTCCACGAATTAAGGTCCCTACATAACGTTTTGACTATTTTTAGCATGATGTCTGTCGGTCTGTCTGTACGTCCGTCTGTCTGTGTGTCTGTCCGTCTGTCCGTCTGTCCGTCTGTCCGTCTGTCCGTCTGTCCGTCTGTCCGTCTGTCCGTCTGTCCGTCTGTCCGTCTGTCCGTCTGTCCGTCTGTCCGTCTGTCCGTCTGTCCGTCTGTCCGTCTGTCCGTCTGTCCGTCTGTCCGTCTGTCCGTCTGTCCGTCTGTCCGTCTGTCTGTCCATCTGTCCGTCTGTCTGTGTACACCTGCAGAGCAAATTCGGCTGAAAGGATTTTTATGAAACTTAATATTTAAGCTTTTGCCATCAATGGCACGAGTTGATCAACTTTTGGTACAAATCGGTTGACTAAAAATGGGAGTTTACTCGTGTCGATTTTAAGATTTTTGTGAATATTTCACAACAGAAAAATATTTAGAAAAAATTTATTGAACTAAAGTTGCTATAAAAACAATAATTAATAACTTTTAATTGAGACGTTTTTTGATAAAACGAAAAATTTCGAATAATTTTTGTAAAATTTTTCATACTTATATGTAACGTTTCTATGGTCATGATAAATAATATCTCTGTTAGAAAATATTAGGCCAAGTTAGAAATAACTTCGTTATTTCTACTCTACTGCTGGAATGTATTTTATATAAGTACTTTATGATGGCGGTCGGTCCTGTGGTGACCACAGCTGATTTTTTTATAAAAATACTAGGAAGGTTATCGGGTCCAACACCTTTGTTTATGTCTAAATACTCCATTGTTTCAAAAATTTCGGATTTTGATATATTTATGGAAGATAAGGTTTTATGTGATGTATTTTTATTTTCTTGTATGTAATTCGGACTAACAGATGAAGCTGTATACACGGAGTTGAAGTATTCTGAAAAGAAATTACATGTTTTTGTACCATCACAGAAAGTTTCGTTTTTGTATTTCATGCAGTTAGGTAGTGCTTAATTTTTTGTAGATGTTACGTATGACCAGAATTTTTTAGTGTTATTAGGAATTTGTTTTTCTATGTCTTTTAAGTAGCAATGAAAACAGTGTCTTGTTAACTGTTTAACCCGCTTCCTTAAATAACTGAAATTGTTATAATATATATTAGTTTTAAAACGTTTAAATTTAGTGTGAGCTTTCGATTTTTCTTTAATTAGATTAATTAGATCTTTAGTTTACCAATTTGGGTATGTTCTTTTCCTTAAATATTTACATGGAACGAATTCATAAATTATTCTCTTGAGAAATTCATGTGGGAAAAATACAACGGCACGTCACATGTATAGTATTTCCTAAATGAAATGGCCACTCTTTTTAAGAAGCTTAACAATGCGGAAGGGGTTTATGGCAGTAATCCTAGGATTTGTCGCTGTATAAAGAATATAGGAGGTATTAAGGGAATTTTAAATTTAAATCGAATAGATGTAACACTAGTTCAATTGAAGTTTCTTAAAAACCATTAAGGATATTTTCCAAATTTATAATCTTATTGTTTCTAAATTTTAGTTATACTTGTTGGTTAGTTAATTTTCAACGTTCATAGCGTGCATACATTAAAAACATGACTCTTTGGCAACCATTTGATTTTGAAGAAATTCCTAATTTCTGTAGTGAAAATAGTGAATCTGTGCAAGGTGATTTGGAGTGCTAAAATGTGGACGTTGATGTGGAATGCGAAAATGTGGACGTGGCTACTAACAAAAAATGTCATTTGTCAGAAGATTGCAAAGTTTTGATACTGAACGTTTATAAAAAGTTAGTTTCGGAAGGTAATGACAAACCTTAGAACTGCGAAATTAACTAGTGTTCCATACAAAACAATTCAACGTATCATTGTTCGTGGCAAAAATCAGCAGCGAAAACGACCCGATTTATAAGTTTTCAAGAAAATAGATAGTTTTATGTCTAAAACAATAATAAATAAAATATACGACTTTTATTCGAAAAATATTGTGCCGACTGTACATCTTTAAATAAAAAAGTTGGAAAAAGACGGAATAGAACTTTCATACAAAGTTAGCCATGTGTATAATTATTTGAAGTTGCTAGGATTTAGATGTAGAACGTTAAATAAACGTTTTTTAGGACTTTTGGTCATTTTATTTATTTATTTATTTATTTATTTTAAGCTTTTTTAAGTTTAAGCTTTGTAAATCATACCTGCATTGCAAAATTTAGGTTAAATTGACTGTCACTATAAAATGTCATTTATTACACTGGTCAACAAAATAAAAAAAGTTTCATGGTTCTGTGATGAATATGTGTGATCTTAGATAATTCGCATGTGCTGATTGTGAGTGTGATATTAGTTTTTCTCTACCATATAGAGTTTACGAGAACCACACCGCCGTAATCTTAAGGTTATCAGTCTACTTTTGAGTCTCCAGACTGGTTATACAAAGCATATGTGCTTTCTTTGCTTATGGGATAGCAGAGACGATAAGAAGCATTATCATCAAAGGGAATGGCTCGTCATACCGAAAGACATCTTTGTTCGATACAACTGCATACACCAATAGCTCTTTGATATCGAGAAGGTGTTTTTATCACCACTGCATCTAAAGCTTGGTCTAGTGAAAAACTTAATCTAGACATTGAAACGATGTCTAGACGATGTCTGACGACAAAATTCCAAGGTGTTGTATCAAAGGCAAAGTTGAAATCAAGTGTACTGAATGGCCCTCAAGTTCGTTCACTCATAGATGATGGTAAGTTCTCTGCTACTCTGACTCCAATAGAAAAAGACGCATGGATTGCATTCATTGATGTGGTCCGCAACTTCTTGGGAAATCGCCGAGCTGACAACTACGAATATATTGTGAATCGATTACTACAGACCTATCAGCTTGTTGATGCTACAATGTCCTTGAAGATACACTTCTTCCATTCCCACCTAAATTTCTTTCCTCCTAATCTCGGTGACATAAGTGACGAGCATGGTGAGAGATTCTATCAAGATATTGCAAAGATGGAATCTCGCTACCAAGGTCGGTTCGATATAGTAAATATATTAAAATATATAGTAAAATGTAAAAGTCAAATTGCAGAAAAAAAAAAAAAAAACTGTACGTGATGGGCAAAAACTAAAGTTAGATTCGAAACCAGCACCCGCTAATTAGTCAGAAAAGCATAATGCATTTTCAGAACCAAAATGGTTGTTGACCAGTGTTATTTTTATTATTCTTCAAGAAATGTAAAAATGTATTAAATGTTATATTTTTTACAATAAATGTCACTCGTTTCCATAGTATATGTTTGAATGTTCACATCCTAACATTTTTTTTTATTTCGTAAGGCATAATGCCTAGTACTAGGCATAATGCCTAGTTGTCGGAGATTTTCAGGTCGCGGCTAGCGCTCTCTGGCATAACCTAATTACTACTTTTTCCGGTATCCGAGACCGCTGGGTTTACGTGCGCTTTGAAGCACGCCTCATTTTCCCGAATATTATTTCAGAGATACAGATACTCATTTAAGGGAGACTGAGTGGGTCTAACGGTTGCAACCGCCAAGAATCTTTTTGAAAAATCTTTTGCCCATACTGGGGATCGAACTCACGACTCCACACTTACAAAGCTAGTGGTATGACCTCTACGTTATTGTAATCGCGCATAGTATACATGCCAACATGAAACATAAACTAAGCAAGTTCCCTTCTCATGACAACATAAAAGAATGAAATTCCTATGTTGTTGTTGATAATTTCAAGAAAATGCGTTAAATATGATCGGAACCATTATAACTTTGGAATTACTGAACCGATTTTAGTAAAACATGGCCGAAAACCTGACAGGATGATGTAGGTATAGATAGAATCCGCATGAATCAGCAGTTCTCGAGTGAAAAGCGCACGTTGCCTTTTATAGGTAACCCCTTTTAAGATTGCAGCGCCAAAGTGGCAAAATCGAAACTAACCAAATAGACAATAACAACTTTTTGACATATGGACAATAAGTTGTAATCTGACATTTAGAAAGAATTTATTAATATTTTTGTCTTGATTTGTGTTTTCTTAATAAATATTACACTTATGCCAAACAGATACAAAATCTAAAAATCAAAAAAATGTAACACGTGCGTCAAAACAATAACAAACTTGTCCTTTGGTTGTTCAACATAATTCCACCAGATAGAGCATCTCTTATGACCATTAACCTATATCTATAGAGATTAATAATAGTTTGACCTATTTAACGCATCATTTATTTTTGTCTAGATTCAAGTTTTTACGCATAATTCGTATTGAATAGCTCTCAATAGGTAACTGTTTTAATAGAGGTGAACAAAAGAATTTGGATGATTTAAGTTTTTTTCTGATTTTTTACTATGAAATTTTTACATGAATAATTTTACATAGAATCTGGATAGTTTTTTTAAAAATTCTAATAATAAATCAGGTGTTTATAATCATAAAAGATTTAACGTACTGAACAAAAGAAAAATTTAATATGTACAGTATTTGTAAAAATATTATAACAATAGGTCAGGTAAAATGCTTATTATGTAGACTATAATCAATTATAATAATTGTCTGACAGACTTTTTTATGTTCGATATAATGGAATATAATAGTTACATTTTCTTAATAATGGAAAATATTTTAATAAAGAATTAAAAAGCGTAACAGTTATAAGATACAAGATTTTTTAAGTTTTTAAGACTAAGGGCCGAGAGTTCCAGTTCCTAATAAACTCCCTAATAGTTATTAGACACACAATATATTTATGAAGCTAATAAATTTATTGGTGATTTCCAAGTTACAAAATCCTTCTAATAGTTTATTAGCAACATAATTTTTTGTTTTTGTATTGGTATTTCTTCTGAAGATAGTAACACGGTGCAAGAGGGATAGAGCTATACGTAAATTTGTAGAGTTAAAGTGAGATGAAATTTTGACACTGAATATTTTGACATTAAATATTTTGACAATAAATAGTTTGACTTTCCATTCAATGACATTACGTATATTTTTTGTGTTACTGTTAAAATGACAATTAAACGGTGTTCAACAAATTTTATCACAGAAAAAGAGGACAATATAGATAGAAGTTAATAAAAATAGCATTTTTAATACAAAAGTGACTGAAAATAAGAAGACCATATTTTGCTTTATTTTACATTCCTTACAATATGAATTAAACTTATCAGCAATTTTCAGCCACACATCTTTATTATTCTGCCAATAATTGCTTTTGTCTTCTTATTTTCTATCATTTTTATAGAAATAGTAATGCTTAAAGTATTGTTTGTAATGTGTTATAATCGTAATTGAAATAAATACATATGTAAAAATAAAAGACAATGTTTATTTAAAAATATATATTTATATATTGTTCTTTATATATCACATTTACAATAAATGCCCAAAATATTCTAAAAATGGTTTTCCATAATTTATAAATTCATCCAAACAAATCGTTGATTTCGTCAAAATACAACTAAAATGTATATAAAACACTAAAATCACCATTATAGAAATGTTTAAAAACTACACTTTCGTATATTCTTTTAAAATTATACTGTTTTTCAATTAAAATTGAAATATTAACACATTTTGCGAACTTGTTTTTGGTTATATGTCACTTTATTAAGCAGTTCATCTTGCCTATAAGTTATTAGACAAATAAGCCTATTTATTAGCAACCTAATAACTATTTCGGGGCGGAACTCTTGGGAAAAAAATTATGTTGCTAATAAACTTATTGGACAGTTTATTAGCAACTGGAACTCTCGGCCCTTACTTAATGTGATGTAGTTCTCTCTTGTTTAGGGTGACCATTTTCTTAAGAAGGCAATGCGGGACGGAGCAAAAAAAAGGTCCTCATTTCCTCAAATACAAGTTACAAAATGCGGGACAAAATGTTAAATTGCGGGACTTTTGCGGGACAAAATGTTAGAATGCGAGACAGTCCTGCAAAAAGCGGGACGAATGGTCACCCTACTCTTGTTGGACCCTGTTGGTCAATCTTACTACTCACACAAATCTATCATTATACTATTCATTAATAGATTTTATTCCTGCCGTGCGGCTTCGATTAGATTACATAGAATTACCGAATTGAATTAATTAATTAATATAAATACCCAATACATATTATCATTTCCTATACAGTAAATAAAAATCAAAATGTAAATAAATCATCTGTTTGTTTTTTTTTTTTCTTTCTTCATTTCCTTTGTTTATTGTTGGTTAGCTCTTTCCTTCTTTTTATAACCATTCTCATCCCCTCTCCTCCTCATTCGTCATACAATAGCTGTTCTCTGTTTCTCGTTTCCACTTTCATCTCCTTGCATTTCCTTATATGTTCTATATTTTCTTGTGCTTCACCGCACATCCTACACAATTTCCTTGTCTCTTCCAGAAAATATAACTAAATCGTTTTTAGGGTTTTGTAGGTATGACCAAAAAACCCTTATACCGTCATTTTGTCGTCTGTCTGTCTGTCTGTCTGTTCGGTAAAAATGGTAGCCAAACGGCTTAACCTAGAGAGTTGAAATTTGGCATGCTTATATAACTCTTTGACCCGCATATAGGAAAAATACTAAAACATCTAAAAAACATATCCCCCTACAGCAGTGGTTCCCAAACTTATTTTGTTGCGGAACCCCAATGCGCTGTTTAAAAAAATACGGAACCCTTTTACTGGAATTTTTTTTATACTTAAAATACAAAAAAAAAAAAAAAACATTACATTACTGCAAACTTTTTCCTTTTATATATACGATAGAATAGTAAGATTTTAAAAATTATTAGTCATTTTCATTGTCTTCCTAAAAACTAGAACATTAAAATTAAAAAAATAAATAAATCATAAATTCATATTTTTCATATAAAATGAATTCATCCTTTTACTTTTTGAATTCTAATATCCTTTCAAAATTTGGTATAATATTAGATAATCAAATTCGCACATCTGGTGCAGCATTTAGTTTACTGCGATATTTCGATTTTGTGTCAGCGAATTTTAAAAATCCAGATTCACACATGTACGTAGTTGCAAACGGTAACAAAAATCAAATAGCCCTTTTTGATAAATGAGGATATTGGTAATATATATCAGACCAGAAAGTTGTTTTTTCTGTGTATCTGTATTACATTTATTTTTCTTGAATAAATTTTTAATTAAATCTTAAATCCTTTTTACCGACCGCCAACATATATAAGGGAGGTATTGTGATCATACCGATTTTGACATTTCGAGATTTCGATGGATCTCCACGAATTGAGGTCCCTACATAACGTTTTGACTATTTTTAGCATGATGTTTGTCGGTCTGTCTGTCCGTCCGTCCGTCCGTCTGTCTTAAGTCGTTAATCCCATTAAGAATTATTTTAAGCAATTCTGTTCCTTATTTATTAAATTTTAATGACTATATTCCTTAATGAGCTTTATCAGGGCCAGCCATCTTGATTAGTAGTGACGCGAGATTTTTGCAAGTGGCGTTTGCATTTTGTCTGTCGTTTTTAGTTGTTTTTAAGTGGTAAAAGTGCAGAGTGAACTTGAAAAAGTGTGTGATATTGTGGACTTTTATGTTTGGACTCCGTAGAGACCAGAAGTTGAGAGATTGAAAAGGTATTTGAAGATATTTTTGTTAATTTTATAATGCAAGTCATTGTTATGTAGAATGTGCGTGTATATACAATATGGAAACACGTACATATGTACATACATATATATGTAGGTGTATATAGTACGTATATTTTTACCGACCGCCAACATATATAATTGAGGTATTGTGAACATACCGATTTTGACATTTCGAGATTTGGCTGGTTGCGGATCTTCACAAATTGAGGTCCCTACATACCGTTTTGACTATTTTTAGCATGTCTGTCGGTCTGTCTGTCCGTCCGTCCGTCCGTCCGTCCGTCCGTCCGTCTGCCTGTCTGTGTACACGTGCAGAGCAAATTCGGCTAAAAGTATTTTTATGAAACTTCATATTTAAGCTTCTGCCATAAATAGCACAAGTTGATCTACTTTTGGTAAGAATCGGTTGACTAGAAATGGGAGTTTACTCGTGTCGATTTTAAGATTTTTGCGAATATTTAGCAACAGAAAAATATTTAGAAAAAATTTATTTAACAAAAGTTGCTATAAATGCAATAACTACAGTCTGTTCCAAACGGTTAAGCGGAACTAAATGGGAATTTAGTTCTTTTATTGCTTGGGTTATTTCATTTTTCACATTGGGATGTCAAAATTTAAAATTCCAACAATGAAACCATGGAAACGAATGACATATGTCAAAATTAAATATTTTTTTTAGATATTTTAATGACAAAAAAATAAATAAATGGGAGATTTGTATTAAGAATGACACAAAAAATCAAAATATAAAGAAAATGACATTTTAAAATGATATTAACCTTAACCAAAAAATGTTTATTGTAAGTACGATTTACAAAGCTTAAACGAAACGGTCGAAAGGCACGATTTAAACGATGAAAGTAACTAGATTGCAAAATCTAGTTCCGCTTAACCGTTTGGAACAGACTGTAATAACTTTTATTTGAGACGTTTTTTTAAGTCTCAATTTTTTCATACTTATAGGTATGTAACGTTTCCATGGTCATGATAAATAATATCTCTGTTAGAAAATATTAGGCCAAGTTATTTCTACTCTGCTGCTAGAATGTATTTTATACAAGTACTTTATGATGGCGGTCGGTCCTGTGGTGGCCACAGCTGATTTTTTTTTTAATATCCATTTTTAGAAACAAGGCTTTTATAAATAGCACCATGTCCCGCGGAACCCCTGGATTTTATCGCGGAACACACTTTGGGAAACGCTGCCCTACAGATATAAACAAATATGTGCTCATCGAAAAAAAATAGTTTTTAAATTCTAAGTAGGGTATCATATGAAAGCCCTTGTACGTGGATTAACGATCAAATTTTTATTTTTGCAAAATAAATTATTTTGAAGCGATTTTTGCCAAAATTGTGCAAAAAAAAATTTGTCTCACACCCTGTAGCCCAGATGGTTTAAACTAAAAATCTGAAAAAATTCTAAGTAATGTACATTGGTGTGAACCGGAATAGTACAACAGGAATTTTTGATCAGATTATGTTTTTGGAAAAAAACGCATTTTTTGTGTTTTTTTTTTGCTAATAATGTACACATGTTATACTTATGTAACACGCTAGATTAAAAGATGTATCCTGGTGTAATGGTTATGGCGCTGGCATATCACCCAACTAAGTCAGTTCGAACCCTGCGAGAGGAAATAAAATTATTTTTTGTTTTTTTTTTTGCATTTTTATTTTGTTTAATTTATTTTTTCATTATTCTAGTTATATTTTGGCAAATGTAGCACTTCATTTTTAAAAGCGTAAATTTAATAACCAGTGGAAATTGTTGAAATTATAATTTAATTCTATGTTTGAATGTATACGAAATCAGAGGGTGGGGCTTATGATTTAAGCAACCAATGGAAGCCATAGGTGCAATTTTCAAAATCTTAATGAACCTTGCTATATAAAAAAAAAAAAAAATACTGCACATATTTAGAAATTTAAATAATGGTATTAGGCATTCGAATTAAAATTCATAAAAAAAAATATTTTGACATAAAATTTGTTTTGGCATCCCAAATAATCATCATTCAGTTACTAAATACCTGCGAAACCCTGAAATGTGTGAAAATTCACACTTCACATCAATTTTTTTTTTTGCATGTGAATTATAGACTAATATTACTCTTTATTTTACTAAAACATACCTTTTGAAGTTATATTTAGTTTGTGTTCGACAGTCATTTTGAAGATTTACAAATTTTAAATATATTTTTTTAAATATATAAATATGTTTGTTTAATATAAGAACATTTGTATTGGTATCCCTGAATAAAACATTTGTCATTTAATAACACGTCTGTTGTGTTTTGATACTGACTTGTGTTCAAATAACTTATAGTAATTTCTAAAAACCTTTTTTATTTAGTTTGTTGTTTATTGAGCAGTTTTGTGTTTAGTTATATATTTTCTTATAGATTTTCTTACTTGATTTTGTGTGTACTGCATGGTGTAGGTTATATTCAACTTATTTTTATTTTATTTTCTTTGATTATATTTTTGGATCAATCAGTCGTTTGTAGGACTATTTTGCCTATTAGAATAGTTTATTTGTTTCTATTCTGTTCTTATTCTTATATTTTCATTTCATTTCGATACAATTGACAGCGTATAAATATTACATTCGTTAAATAGATGAATGTAAACGTACTAAACCTGACGTCACATTTTTTTGTGACGTTTCAAGTGACGCAACTGCACTGTTTCGCCGATTTCCCTATACCTACTATAATTAGCTGATAATATTGGGGCCGCTGCTGGCCAGCCGGTGATTCCCCACAAATGAGTGAGAGCCCGTGCCCTTCAGGTAACATGCCGCTCTTGTGTTGTGAAGTGTTAAAGTGTGAATTATTATTATTATTATTTATTGACAATATAGTGTACAAGCAAAATAAATGTGGCGGTGTTTGGTCCAAAAATTTTTAATTACACATTTCCGCCAGGTTTAAAATGTTTGTTAAGTACAGACGATTCCGCTTAATTGTGTCACCGCTTAATTGGGGCAGCCGCTTATTTGGGCCAAATCTCAAAGAACAGAAACCAAACCAAGGAACCAACAGTAAATTTACATATTTAATTGGGATAACATTCCGCTTAATTGGGACAGAAAATTTAAGATCACAGTACATATTATGCTACAAATATTCTCAACCAGGAGACACAAAAATGTATGGCCGGTTACAGCGTTATTTTATGCAGGAAGGAAATGAAGGGAGTCCTACATCCGCACTGAATACCTGTGCTGATTTTGTAGAAGAGAACTGTTACAAAAACAAAAGACAGACTACACTTGACGCATTTTTGCATTGAATTAAATTGTATGTACCTATTTATTACTTTATTTTGGAATTTGTTATTATTTTTTCTTAAAAGTTTATATTTTTTGGTTATATGTAATTTATAGTTTTGTCCAAGAGTTTATAACATAAAATTTTTGAAAGAAAAATATGCATTGTTTAATTTTATGTGAAATTCGCTTAATTGGGGCAGCCGCATAATTGGGCCAAAATGCTTAAGTCCCGATGTGTCCCAATTAAGTGGAATCGACTGTATTTTTGAAATTAATAATTTTTACATCTCTGTTTGGACAACGGACACAGCCACCTTATGCCTTGCCTCAGCGATATATAGCAAGCTATGAATTCATTGTTTTCATGTTGTTATTTCAGGTTGCTCAATAATAGTATATTATGTAACGAACATGGAATGATGGTCATTTCACACGAGAATGAAAGTTGAACGCCACGAGCCGCAGGCGAGTAGCGCAATTCATACGAGTGAGAAATGACTATTCCATGCAAGTTTCATACTATGCTTTTTCTACAACTATACCTTCATTACTTATTTCGTTTTTATTCAGTTCCCTTTAAAAACTAACAATAATTTGACAGTTTTTTTTCCTTTTATTTGTTGGCTTTTAACAGCCAAATTTTACAGTTGCTTTCGACCTATTTATTAAGTTGCCTAGCAACGACCATGCACGTTGTCTTACGGAATGTAAATTCAGTTAAAATAACAATACCTGCGTCAACTGATTAACTGATTGACCAAGACCAATTCTATCAAAAAGTATATTTGCAAAATTCGATGACTTTAACTATATTATTTAATTTTAATTCGGTTTCCTTTACAAACTAACAATAATTTGACATATCGTCGGCTGAAAATAATAAGGTTGTATTATCTGTCTCATTTTGTAATACGGAACTAACAGGAAAAGTTCATTTTTTATGTTGTATATTGACAATACATTTATAATATTATCATAGTATTGGTTCACACGGATACGCCAAAGTCTGTTTACACCACAACAGTCACCAAAGTAACCAGATCTAGTTTCGTATTACAAATTGAGACAGATTATATGTGACATTTTTTGTCAAATGCATTTTTCAATTCTATAGAGTTGTATATCACGTAACCTACTTGTTCCAATAATTTCCATAAGATAGCGTTACCGGTGTCGGAGAAAAAAGCAGAAAACCATAGTTGTATGTCTTAAAAAATAAAAAACTTACAAAACATAGTTGTATGTTAAAACATACACCCTTGTATTTTAATTGTTTTTTTTTTAATTCATAATTTATGGTTGTATGTTTGACATACAACATCTTTTATGTTAAATATAAAACATCTTTTTCGGGCACCTGGGTTACAAAAAATATTAAAAAGAATAAAACAAGGTCTTGAAGACTTGTTAAATATATTTAGAGACATTAAGGTTTCTACAAATAAAAATCCGTTACCAGAAAACAAGGTAATCGCTTTAAAATCTAAGCTGGATTGGATACCTACTATGGATAAATCTTATTATGAAACAATATTGCCAAGAAAGTAAATCTCAAGAAAATAATAAAAATACAATTTATTTCGTTTAATTTTTTTATTTCGAATGTTTCAGTTTCAGTTCAAATTATCTTAATTTATCTTAATTTTTTGTAAGATTAATGTTTAATTTGCTATTATTTTGCAAGCATATTGTTTAATTTGTGTTATTTAATCAAATAAAAATTTAATACGTGAGTAACATTTCTTTTACCTTTTCTGGTACCTTTTTAACAATTTTCAGAAATCTAAAAACTGAAGATTTACCTATAAACTGAATTTCCCCCCGATATTACTTTGAACTACAAAGCTGTATGTAACGTTAAGGTACTAAGTTTCGTGCTTTTCTTAATCACAAAGTTGTATGTTCATTTTTCAAATTGTTAAAATGGTATTATTCAATTTTTTTTTTCAAAATAATGCGTTAATGACAAATAACTATATCAATATATAGTTATTAAAAAAATTTCTTCCTTGTATTGTAACATTATATTGGTTTTTTCCATGTCAAAATTTTTGAAGCTTGTTTTCTCAAATGTAATACACTTCGACATACAACCTTATTATTTTCACTCGACGATATGCTTTCAACCTATTTATTACGTTGCCTAGTAACGGTCGACCCTTGAACCTGTTATCTAATGAGCTCAACCTGTTACGTAATAAGCTCATTACGTAACAGGTTAGTGGTGTGTAATAAAAAGGAGTGAGGAACATGCAACATTTACTAATCACTGACACGCCTGTAATGAACGTATATCTATATAGTCGTGAAAAAAAAAATTTTTTGGACAGCTTAAAAAAAAAACTCTAACACTGGCATTCTTCATTTTAAAAACCTGCAGTCATTAAAATCTCACATAAATAATAATAACCAATGTATTTTATTTTCATTCTATAAAAAAAAAAAAAAACTTTTTTTGCCCACCCTGAACTACCACGATTGCAAACCTATACTACAATACCAGATATAGGTATATCTGGTATTGTAGTATGGGTTGTCAGTTTCATGCATGTCACTGTCTAATCGCAATTCATTTTGAAAATTCTATTTTCCATATTTTCCAGAAACTTATAATACTATTAAAGTTTTATCTTTTCATGAATATTTCAATTAGAGGATTACATAAATGAATATTTCTCCATCCGTGGTCAATGTATGTAATATTAGTGTAGAAAGCTATAGCATCCATCCTGAATATATTTACTGATGGAACAGTGAGCTGCACCCCAGTATGAAACGTCAGACAAAGAAATAAGCCACCCTAACCTAACCTGACACGGGATTATGACAGCTTAAGGCCCCGGGCCATTAGGGTACTACCGACTATTTGCGAATAGTTTCAACGTTAAGCATTGTTGAATTATGCATAAAGAATTGTACAAACGTTTACGAGCATCCTGAATAAAATTAGTCATTGTTTAGATCCAAATAGAAAGGTAAAACAAATATTTTGTTGTTTCGGTTTAAAGTTTAATTTAGGGAAACTTGTTTGTGGTAAATAACGGAACATTAGCAACAGGAGAAGCATACACAAAGTATAAGAGTTAAGTAGGACCTTTTAGAGACTCCTGATTAAATATTTTGGATTTCGGAGGTATAACCAAGAAGTTCTTATACCTGTGGTTCCCATCCCTATGCCCGAAAGTACTATGGAGCCCGTAGAATATTTTGCAGGTGCCCGCCACTGCCGCACACAAACAATATGTTTTTGATTTCAAATTTTAATTTTTAATTATGTTTAAATAATTGAATAAAGGGCAGGTAAGTTCCCCGTTTCTAGACCGCCGGTCATAAATATAAAAGACACGTGGTCAGTGTGACGTTTTGATCTATACTATTATCCCTGTATGAACAGGTATTCATTTTAAAATATGCTTTAATTAATAACGTATGTTTAATAAAAATCTATTTGGTTTTGGAATTTTTCTGAACGTATGTCTTAGACCACATGTTAAAATTTCACTCATAACCTCTAAATCAATGTTTTTCAACCTTTTCTGGCATGGGACCCTCCAAAATAACGTAAATATTGTCTGCGGCCTCACTATATATATACATACATATATATATATATATATATATATATATATATATATATATATATATATATATATATATATATATATATATATATATATATATATAATATATATATATATACAGAGAGAGAGAGAGAGAGAGAGGGAGGGAGGAATCACAAGGTGTATCAAGATAGAGGAAACACGATGTTTTTCGAAAAGACGATCTGTGAGCAAGCTGGGAAAAAAATTGGGTGACCAGACCCAAATAATTGGATGGTAGTATTTAAATTTTCCGAAATAATCCGGAAGTACAGGATATCAAGGACGACTTCGATTTTTTATATAGGAACGTATGGCGTGTTGGGTATATTTGAATAAAGCTTTTGAAAAGAAACAACTTTTACATAAACATGTTTTTAATATCTGTTATGGTTACCTATAATGGCTTGCAAGTATTTTTATTTACAAGTGTTCAAAGTTACTTTCCATTTTGAACACTTTCGCATCCTTACCCTTTAGTTAACAGTAGCTCGGGGCATAACAAAAAATATTGCACGTTCAAGTCGTACCTTCTTGAAAGTATCATACTTGAAGTACCTCCAACGCGAACAGTTTAAATTGGTTGTCAAAATAAGTATAATTTATTTTATTTATGTTTAAAAGGTACATTTTAATAAATATAAATGTCATATATTTATGAATATATCTTGCAATATTGAGAGTTTTTCTATTATAATTTCATGCTTCGATCTTGTATGACTTCGCGGCCCCCCGACGAAGCTTTCACGGCCCCCCGGTTGTGAAACGCTGCTCTAAATTATAAAATGCGAACAAACTATTTGTAAGAAGCCGTAATACGTTAGTTTTATATGGCCTGCTGCGATTTTTCTTTTATGAACGAGCGTTTTATTTAATTTAAACTATTTTGCAATAATATATTTCTTATTTTATGTTGTATATTAATAAATACAAAATGATTAAAAAAGTCGTCTAGATAGCCATGGAATTTATATATTTTTAAATTAGGTTGGCAATTTCACTCTCCAGTATCATTTAACCGCAGATGAGCGTCTACGCATTTTTTTGATTTGTATACTTTACATGTAAGCATCGCGTAGACAATGTAATCCATGTAGTCTATGTCGATTATGTAGACAACAAGAGTTACATTGCGGAATCGGATAATCAGATTTGTTGAATTCAAACTTATTCAATGAATAAAGTTATTATTCATAAACAATAGAACAGGTGCTGCTATAGTGGTTAACGATAGAATAATCAAATACCATCTACCGGATCACACAAACATATTTACCGCAGAAGCCTACGCTATACTAGAAGCAACTGAAAAAGGACATTCTTGCAAAATGGAAGGAAGAATGGAGGAACATCCAAAACAACCACCTAAGAACCATCAAAGAAGAGCAAATGACAAATTTCTTAAATTACCATATATGTATCTCTAATAAACTGTCTTGTCCACTAATTATTATTTTTTATTAATCAGTAAATAATGAAACATGTACTACGTTTATATTATTTTCATTTTACCATCACACCATTTGGATGAATCTTCCTAATTAACTAGTAGTGGCCTACTCATCACCGCTAGCATCGACACTGCATAATTTCAAAAACATTCTCATGAGAATTTTCTACTATTAAAAATCACAGCTGTTTTTATTTTGATTGTCCTTACAAAAATATTCAACACTTAAACTTTTTTAGCATTCAAAGTACCTACAACAACCCGTAATCTATAATCCGATTTATTTACTCATTTTTAACCATAACAAGTATCATTTACTAGCTATTATCCCACTTATTAGTTGTTAGTACAATCGGCACGCGTCATCTCATGTCGGCACGCGCCTTCACAGCCTGGGTGTGTGCAGGACACTCAGGCACATGTCCAGGCGTCAACTCACGTGGATGACACGTGACTTGGTTTATTTAGAACTACTTTAGTAACCGAACCAGCTAATTGTCATAATAGATGTGGTGTTACTGAAAAAAGTCTGGCGTGAAGTGCTTATTATGATATTGATACTTAAATCATTGTTATTATTATCATTTTTTATATATTTTATTAGGGTGGTTTTTATGGACAATGAATTCATATTATTAAAAGGTATTCGTGCGTTTAATATCGTGAGAAAAACTATTTCAGAAATAATGCTGGCCTAGAATACATTATATGTTAATGTTAAATACGTTATTAAAGTATGTTAAAGTAGTGATTTTTAACTGATCTTCCTAGGCACATTGCTGTGTCGCCAGTCTTCAGTCAGAGTCCTACCGTTTTACTTATTAATAGTAAACATTGATGTGTCATTCAAAACAAAAATAAATTCCTTAAATATCATGATCAAGTTAATGTTCTTTATTGTTCTGAATTGCTCGTCTTTTCTTGAATGAAACTGGTATGGTTATTTTTTGAGCTACATTACTCACAGTTTCTTGATCACAATTGGCTCAGTCTCTAGGTTTTTTTCAAGCCTACTGTGTAATAATCTCTCTTATGTATTACATTCAAGTGAGACATTGGGAACTTCTGTTATGGACTTTCACAATGTGTGACCATTTTTTTATCAACAAGTTCAATCTTTCTGCAATTATGTTATTATTTACATTATGCATACAAGAAACATGTAATACTGAGAATTAAAAAAAAAACACATCACTCGAAAAACATATCCATATTTTTACTGCTCCATTTTCTGCGTTTATTTTAAATAGACTATGCTCTTTACATATCTTCAAAAAATCTAGTGGGGTTCAGTTTGGTGATCTTGACGGTGGTTGGCTATTTATGCTTTATATAACGCTATATAGCGACTAGCGTCTCTTATAGTTATAGTTCGTTATAGTTCAAAATAGTCTTTTAAAGCGCGAATTCGTTAGAGTGGGAATTGGTTCACTGAGGTACTACGGTAAAAAGTATCCTATCATGGAAGTGGCAATATTATAACCATATACCAGGTCTACAAGTATGAAATGCGGATTTTTTTAAAATAAAACACATTAAACTTAAAAGAACAGTAAAAGTTAATTTATTCAAAGTATGCTCCATTAGAAGTTATACATTTTTCCCATCTTTCAGGCAATTTGTGAATACCTCGCCAGTAGAACTCTTCCCCTTTCCCCGCAAACCATTCATCTAACCCTTCTTTCACATTTTCATATGAACAAAAGTGCTGCTCGGCAAGTGCGTGACCCATCGATGCGAACAAGTGGTAATCTGAAGGGGCTAAGTCTGGTGAGTAAGCGACATGGGATAGTACTTCCCACTTGAGTGCCTCCAATGTGTTGCAAACTGCTTTTGCCTTATGTGATGGAGCGTTATTGTGAAGAAAGATTACCTTGTGCTGTCTTCTTTCGTATTCTGGTCGTTTTATGAGCAGCGAATGGTTCAATTCGATCAGTTGTTGTTGGTAGCGTTGGGTATTAACTGTTTCACCATGTTTTAACAATTCATAATAGACCACACCCTTTTGGTCCCACCAAGTACAGAGCATTGTCTTTTTGCCAAAGCGATTCGGTATTGCAGTTGATGTGGATGGTGATGGTTCACCCATGATTTTTTGCGTTTGGGATTTTCAATATAAATCCATTTTTCATCGCCAGTAATGATACGATGCAAAAAAGACTTTCTTTTGTATCGTGCAAGCATTCACAAGCGTTTTTGCGTTTTTCCATCTGCCTCTTATTCAATGCATGTGGAACCCTTCTGCCGACTTTCTGGATCTTACCCATCTCTCGTAGACGATTGGAAACAGCTTGTTGACTAACGCCTAACTGCTCTGCTAGTTATTTTTGTGATTGACTATCATCTTCCTGTAGCAATGTTTCCAATTTTGTATCTTCATATTTTTTTGGAGGTTTTCCATGTTCTTTGTCTGTAAGATCAAAGTCACCACTTTTGAAATGCCGAAACCATCGTTTACACGTATCTTGCGATGGAGCATATTCACCATAAGCTTCTCGAAGCGGTATGTCGGTATGATTCAGCATCAGTTTTTTTCAAATGAAAATAAAACAGTAGTACTGTCCGCGAATGCTCTTTATTTGGCACAAAATTTGATATTTTTAACACAGTAAAACAAAACTATATGATCACTTTTCAAATTATAACCTATACGCATTTGACACTTAATAATAACTTAACAAAACGCCATATGTATTGAAACTTTAAACTATACACTCTGTTTGCGCGGCAAGTTTGAAAAAAATCCGCATTTCATACTTGTAGACCTGGTATACAAAATTTCATGAAAATCCGACAAGAACTTTTTCAGTTTTGTTTGGACCAACAAACACACAGACAAACAGACAGGTAAACATTCTAAAAATGGTCAAAGCTACCAAAGCCAAAATAGTAAGAAAAATTTTAATGTACAAACAAAGCATCGCACTTTATACTGAGTAACAACTTTTACCCCGGAATATAAAAGAATAAAATTAAAATCTATATTTTCTTGCGATTGGCACTCCTTATATTAACTTACCAGCTCCCTAATGGTATCGAATGAAAGAGAATTTTTACACGCTTTTAATGATACCAAAAGCTTTTGCAACCGATTTTGATATTTTTCTACGAAATGTAGGAAAATTCATAATGAATTTGTTTCTTAACTTATCATTCATCGCCATGAATTTGACAAGTAAAACAAAATAATATGGTTTACTTAATTATGGCATTTCGCAGCATAGAGTTTAGAAAATTAAAGACGTATGAGTAGCATCCCTATAAAATGTAGTACCGTCAAGAACTTAAACCATTCGTTGAATAAAGTAGACAAATATTCTGTGAAGACATACAAGAACGTGCTAATCGCGACAGAAATATTCTGTCGTCAACTTGTTTCTCAGATGAATGTACATTTACTTTAAATAATTAACCAAACGTTCAAAATAACATATATTAAGCTCTAGAAAATCTTCGCCTTAGTTTAAACACTATAACGCAATATCCTCAAAAATTAATATTTGGGCTGATTTTAGTCTCCGAGGTCAACTAATGTTGGCCCAGCAATTGATGAAATAGCATCTGGAAATCAGGAGGTTTGGTTCCAACATAACGGGTGTCCAGCGCATTTAGGAAGATATGTAAGGGAATATTTAGATCACTCGTTTCCAAATCGATGGATTGGTCGAGGTGGCCCAATAAATTGGCCCTCCAGATCTCCTGATTTGACACCGTGTGATTTCTTTTTATGGGGTCACCTTAAAAGCAAAATTTATAAAACCCGTCACCCAAATATTAATTCTTTGATGAATGAAATTTTTACAATATTCGACTTTATAGCAGATAGGCAACTAGCCAAAGTATGTAATTCCTTTTATAGCATAACAGGATATTGTTTATTAATCAATAAAAACATTTATTACATTATAATAAAAATAAGTATAGGCTATTTCAAACGTTAAGGCGGAATTAACTGGAATTTTAATTTTTGTAAGTTGTCATGAGCTCTTCTTTTATGGTTTAAAGTAGGCTTTTGCTCAACAAAATTATCAATAGCTTCACTTAATCGGTAAAAGTTTCTAAAATTGAAAATCTAGTTCCGCCTAAACGTTTGGAATAGCCTATAATAACAAATTTATTTTAAAATTTAGTTAACAATCGTGTTATTGTTTAAATTTAATAAATAAATTATGTAATTTTAATTTATTTAATAATTCTAAGGAGTAGGAGGAATATTTGATACAGCTTTTGATTGATAGGTAAAATTATATTGTTTTGATTTATTTGTCAAAATCATGGCGATAAGTGATTATTTAAAAAAACAAATTCCACGTTTTGTAGTTAAAAAATAAATAAATAAAAAAACTGAAAATATCAAAATCGATTGCAAAAGTTTTGGTATCATTAGAAGCTTGCAAATGTTATCTTTCGATTGATACCATTACGGAGCTTGTAAGTTAACCTGGAGAGCAGCAATTGCAAAAAAAAGTATATGTTCCGGGGTTAAAATTGTCACCCGAAAATATATATAGATAATAAAAAATAAACTTTACTATTCAAGCCATTCCATGTCATCACCGGATTTTATATATAATTTGTCTAATGTTGGATTGCTAACGTAAGAGTTTCCTCTAACTCAAGTTAAAATCATTTGAAATAATTTTTTCTAATGTAAAAAAAAATTATAATGTAAAAATATGAATGTAATTTATAATCTTATGTATATTGTATTGTATATGTAAAAAAATAAAATAAAATAATTATCTGGCCAATAGTCTCAGCAACTTAGGCCAAATAATAAATTTTTAAAAAATCATTTGTTTTTGTATGTTGTAACATACAAAAACAAATGATTTTAACTTGAGTTAGGGATAATTCTTACTTTAGCAACCGGCCATAAGAAACATTTCTCACAGATCAGTTTTAACACGCGCTGTATGGCAGGTAGTACTGTATTGTTGGAACAAGCGCCGGCATTACGCACAAGATCCTGGCTGGATATATGGTTTTTATTATTCTTCCAAGAAACATATGATATTCACAAAGCTCCTCCAACGAACCTAGTTTCTAGCTAAAGCTTTAACTTCATTTCCAGGAAATGCCAGAGTTTTCAATTTTTTTGTAGACAGTCCTTCTCCAAGTCATGCGCGGTCTATCTCTACTATGAATGCTATACGAATTCCAATCTAGCGTATCTTTTGTAATTTTTCAGCTATCCCTTAGGGTGTGCATAATCAGTTTTTTCCACTACGCAGCTTTATTTCCTCAGCACTGCGGTTTTTACGTACAAACAATTGCATATTTTCGTTGACAATGGTAAATTTCTACATTTCCCAACCAAACATCAGTACAGTCAAAGTTTTGGTCTTAAAAATGCGCAGCTTTGTCGATAAGTTTGAATGAGTTATTCACACTAGCCTTAAAAGAAATTTTAATGGAATAAACTTGGATAACAAAGGACTCAATATCAATAGAACCCATCTTATTAATTTATGATACGCCGACTTATGTTCTCAGAAAACTTTGCGTTTTGCAAATATATTGTGCGTCTAGAAAAGTTGGTCTTAAAACGAACACACAAAAAACTACGGTCATGTATCCCGGACACACGATGAAAGTCATGGTGGGATACAAGGAAATAGAACGTGTTCCTAAGAATATCTACCTAGGTCAGCGTATAGAATTGGGAACATCGAGCTAAAAAGACGAATACGACTTGGCTGGACAGCCTTTGATAAGCTTTCATTTATTGTAAGAAATAAAAAGATCGAACAAAATTAAAAACGAAAGTATTCGATCAATGTGCTTTTCTAGCTATACTGTATGGTACAGAAAATTGTACACTCACCAAAGCCAACGTAATGGTGATGAAAGTCGCACAGAGAAAATAGAGAGAGCAATGATTAGCATAACAAAACGGGACAAATACAGAAATGAAAAAGTGAGAGCAATTACCAAAGTAGCCAATGTCGGCATTCGAACTGCTTCGTTAAAATGGACCTACGTAGGAAACGTAGTGAGAAGTGATCCAGATCGTTGGAGTCAAATAATTCTAGACTAGCGTCCTTAGGGGCACAAAAAAGGAGGAGGCCCCCAATGCGTTGGTATGACCATTTGAAAAGAACTGCTGGACCAGTTTGGATCCGTACCGCTGGGAATATAGTAATGAAAATAGTTGATGACGGCCTATATTCAAAAATATATAACTATATTCAAAGGCTTAAGAAGAAAGAAAAAAAGATGCATGACATGTTATATTACCCAGTATATTGCAGTATATTACATATATTACACAGTTATATTTGAATGTTGACATTTAAAAGAGCGGATGGTAAAAATATTGTCCCTCCTTTGCATGTAACTTCACAGTATTATCCGTGTATCTAAACAAATATATTCAGAATCCCAGTCAGATCTGGTACTCTATTAATATTCTGATATTTAAAAGTTTTAAGTACGTTAAGCCATTAATCAGCTGGTTAACAGTTGACTAACGCCCTATATGCACTATTCAAGTTACCTAAATATGACGCCCTTAGCGGAAGGGTTGTTACTCTGTTGCATTATGTACGGTCTAACCGTGCCCAACTCTAAAACATACACACGTGCGTGCAAATTCTATAAAATAAGGGTTAGTTGGCCACGGGGGAAAATAACTAAAATAACAAAAGTCCGAGAGTTCCTTTTAATTAAAATAAATGATGATTAAAAATGCTCTCGTTTAAATTGTGTGGTTATAATGTCTCTCTGGAAGAAAGAATGTAAAATTTCATCTTTGATTTGTGATTTGAAATGAATCTTTGAGATGAATGAAGAAATAAATCTCTTATTATATATTTTATAATTGGTAAGTTCACATTAGTTTGTTTATTTATTTCTATATTTATTTATTAACACGTTGACGGACAAAACGGCTGAAGTATTCCTACGGAAATTTGCTAAAAGTTTTGAAATTAGTTCACATATTTCCGGGACGTTTGTTTGCTAAACGCAATATAACACACAATTTATTCATTAATATATTCAGATTACAATGTAGGCTTGAGAAAATAATGCCACCAATAATTTGTGAAATTGCGAATAACTTTGTTCAAATACATCCAACGATTTATCTCTAGATAGAAATATACTATGCAGACCAGGCAGTCAGCTAAATGGACTTATTCTACAGTGTTCAGTTTTTGTTCTTTTAGAATCAAAAATTTGTTCCGCATTGTTTTATTCAGGAATGGCACTTTAAAATAAATGCAAGACAGAATATCAGAACAATCGACAAGATTGTAAATTTAAATTTTTGCAGGACGATCAAGGCCGTTACGAGAACGACGCAATTTAGTGGAGGGTGCAAACATTTTAGTTGGTGACCTTTTTTTGCAATCACATCTATCCGTTTTTTTTTCTTGTCTTTTTTTTGTCATCACCTCGATCTTTCTTTCGGTACTAGTGCACCCGTTGCCAATTGTGTTGCCAACACATCATTACCTTAGTGTGGAACTTGCTCGACACCTCAGACTTTTTTCTCTAGCCATACGCCTTACTTCATCCGATTCAAATTAAATCTCTTAGAGTTCTTCGCCCATTATTAAAATAATGAGTATTATTCCGAGTTATTTATTCATTAACTTTTTAAGATAGGAAAACGATTCATTTTCACTCAGTGCATTACGTTTATAATGTTAAATCTAAAAATGATTTGAGACGTTAAATTTAAAATATATTTATTAAAATATATTTTCCAATTTCTTATATATTATAAAAATACAGCTACGGAAAAAACACACAGATTAATACAAACACGGAAAAAAGCACACACGGAAAAATACACACACGGAAAAAAGCGTACTTACACTATATCTCAAATCAGGTTGAAATAAATCGTGAGAAACTATTACACAGTAAAATTTAATTCCGCTTTAATATATTGCGTTTACATTTGTAAGGTCAAACCAGATCTGATTATTTTGGTTATTTTTATAGTGAAGTTCTGACTTTTAAATGTAAATTTGTCATTTCAAAATATTCCTTACGCTGTAAAACCTAGTTCAGATTTATTGGTTATGATCATTATAACTATATAATATACCATTTATCTTTATGACATATGTCAAATGGAATGACATTTTAAGAAAGTGAAATTTTTTACCATGTTTTAATACCAATTGAATGTATCAATTTTTACCAAAATATTTTAAATATTTCGAACCAATTTTAAATATACAGAAATAAGTTGTCACCTAGTGGCGCTGATATGAATGACCAAACTCGGCCGGTATTTTTTGGTAAAAATTATTCATTTTTACCAAAGCGTGTTTTACTCACTGCATTATATTTACATTTTCGAAAATTTAAATCTTAGATAATTTAAAACGTTAGATAAATTAAAACGTTAATCGTAGAAATAAAAAAATAATAATAAAAAAAGCAACACATTTTTCACATTTTTCTTACACACTTTCATCAAAACCAAATATTTTTTAAAATAATTATTTTTCTGCTACTAATAATTTTAAATTATATTATTTTTGTGTAAACATATCAATTAACAATTATAATTATCACGCGTTATATGTCAATATACACTTCGGTGAGTTTCGTTACATTTCGGAATCTCGCTTCTAATTTGTTATTGACATCATAGCACGCACCCACGCAGGGACACACGTTGGCTTATCATATTATGGATAGTAAAATATTCGAAAGGGGGCAAGCTGAACACTTACTACCTACACTTAATCGGTACAGCCCTGATGAAGATCATCAACGTCAGTTTTCCGTTTGGATACGCTTAGCATTTCAGACGATGGTTTAAATCTGGGATATATTTCCGCTAATTTTAGCTCAAAAACATGGAAATATCTAGTTTGCACTTTATGACTTCTTTTATTCTGCCTGACCAATGTCATTCAGTTTAACCTACTTAGCTGTCATTTGTTCTTATTGTCTAGGTCAGGGGCTGGCAACCTTTTTGTCAATAAGGGCGCAATATAAATTAAAATGTTATTGAGGGCGCATAAAAACGTAAATTATGTAAACACTCGTGGTTCGCAAGGTCGTCTAATCTAGCGCTAATCATTCAAGTCGAATCACCAATAGATGCGATGTGGATATTGGGCTCAGTATGTGTGTGTCTCGATAGCGAGGGCGCATAAAAACCTTACAGAGGGCAACAAGGCGCCCGCGGACGCCGTGTTGCCGACCCCTCATTTTGCAATAACTTATGCAATGCCTGAATATGTTACCATATTTAAACCGTGGAAGAACAAATTTTTCAAAGCTCTCAGCGAATATTTTTGGTAAACTAAAAAGGAAGAAAAAGATAAATCTTACTTTCTTTTTTACGATATTGTTGGTATGACAAACAAACTCTTATAACCCTGTCACTAGTGTCACTGTTCAGCAGAAATAGTGACTAAAAGGCTGGACCTAGAGACCTAAAAAGAGGCTAGAGAAGGAGAAAATTTTATTTTTGGAAAAAAATGAATTTTCTCAATTTTCACCAAAAATGTGTCAAAAAACTTTTGACTCCCACCCTATTTAACAGAGGGTTTGGCCTAAAAATAAGAAAACATTCAGAGTAATAAATATTGAAGTGGACTGAAACAGTATATTCGAAGATATGAAAAAATGTTTTTTAATATTTTCATTTTGAAAAGATTTTGCCAAAAAAGTGTAAAAAAATTGTCCCTTACCCTATTCCATAAAGGAATTGTTTTAAAATTTTTGAAAAACTCATGTATACTTGATGTAAAAATTAAATTCAGAGAATTTTAGGTTTTTGTATATATCTATCTTTTTCTAGTGTATTTTATACGCATATATTTTATATTTATATTTATTACTATGCATTTTATCAAAACAAATGAAGTGCTTTTGAACGAAGTGGGCTTTTGCTACAAAAAAGATCAAGGCCTTATTTAATTGATAAATGTTACTAGATTTCAAATTCTAGTTCCGCTTAAACAAAAGAAAAAGACTGTAATTGTAATTTGGTAGTTTTCGAGATACTCATTCATTCCCTATTAAATGGGACGTCCGTACGTGTGTAGCAACTTATCTATAAATTTGGTACTACTAAGTAAAAGCGGAAAAGAAATACCTATCTCAATACGATAAATGTTGATTCGGACATGATATGTCGATGAACAGACATGTTTTAAAAATTCATTTTTATGTTTATGTTTGCTAGCCACATCATTTTTTAAAATTCACCGGCAGACATTATTTTTGTATAATACAAAACCACTTAAATAATAGTAATATTACAGTAACCCTCTTAAAATATAGAAGAAAGCATAAACACAATATACACTTTACTCGTTGCACAAAATAACCAAAATAAACTTGAAACATGTTCAGGGCAAGTGAATGGATGTCCGTCTCTCCAAGGGCCTCTTGAGCATTGCCACAGTTACAAGCGGGTCTGCGGCGGGCAGGGTACCGCACTAGCCCAGTTTAGGGAGACTGCACCGATCTATGGGGGTACGTAACACTATTGTATATGTTAAATGGCCACATGCATGTACAGTTTCGTCATGGATAATGTTGCATGCAAATTATATTTTGTATCTTGAGTGCTGTTTACAATAAGGTTTACTAAACCTATAAATTATGATACTAAATTATAAAGAAATATATGCAATACTACTATATAACTCTTGTGTAACAATATTAATTTTTTCTGAAATAGTCAGTGAAGTGACTCCAAATCGACATTGAAGTAAATATTTTTTGTACGATTTCACGTATGCCGTAAACAAATAAATGTCAAACTTGGTTGAACATAAATATTTGTATCGAATACATTAAAAAAGGTAAAGAAATAATGAATGTGCACCTTACATGGAGAAAAATGACATTGTTCCATCAAGTAAAATATTTTACTTGGCCAAGTTTTTGCTAGAGTAACAGAAAAAAATTGTCCCTGATAAAAAAATTTCAATTACGTTGGTTGATCTTACTCAGACCTTAAAGTCATTCTAACAAAGGGAAATTAATTTCATACCTATTTGTTAAGGTTACAAATTAAATTTGTTGCTACGACAAATGTATTAGTCCAGGTGAAACAAATGTGTATAAAATACTGAATAATTTTGTGCACTGAACAAATTATGTTAGTCATCCAGGTATGTGACGTATATGCCTTGCATATGCGTTTTGCGCTCGGAACAATATGGCGTAGGCTTTGTTAGTGCTTGACGTTTTTATACCTGTTGATAGTTTCTGCGCTGTGTTTAATAAGCAAATAAGTGCAATAATGTAGTGTATCCGAACATTAGTACCTTGAGGATTTCACAAATATTTTCAACGTATTACAAATTGAGGAGGCAGTTTAAAAAAATTGGGCTACTCGATAAAAGAGCAAACCAGCCAATTAAATGAAACAGGTAATGATTTTAATAATACAAATAGTGTATTAATGCTAATACTTTGGTGTGGAATTTTTGTAATCATATAGAAATAAGCTAAAAACTATACCCGGTTTAGTACTGCATTTAAAAATTTCTCATCGTTTTACAGATGTTCATTTTTTTGTTGTGAAAATGGTTTTATCAGTAAAAATGAAAATTATTATTTATTATGTCTATTTACGTTAAGCTAAGCAGTGTATAAATCGGGTATAAGTTTATGGACGTGAATTTTTGCCTGGCATTATAAATTGGAAATAAATATTTGTAATAATTTGTTAAAATTTCTTGGCGAAAACAAAAACAGTTAGATGTCATAAAATCGGGCTAACAATGTTAGTTTTTTCCATAAACATTCGTAAAAAATGTAATTGTAAATTACTTTTTACAAACATTAAAAAATAATAACGATTAAGGAAAATTTGACTATTCCAGTTCAATTTTGTGACTTCTAATAGCGTTTTTTTTTTTCATCACTAAATATAAAAATATCTCTGATTTGAGATTACAACAAACGAAATTAGTATTATACTTCTGACTAATTTCATTAGTCACCCCAACAAAGGATGTTACCCGGGCAAAAGATGATCAATTCGTGAGACAAATAATTTTTTGTTACCATAAAAATTTATTAATTCTAACAAATGAAAATTAGTTCCTAGAACAAAAACATTTTGTTCCCAATGCGAATTTATGTGATTAGAAAAATTTCTTGTCAAGAAAAAAATATTTGTTGTCTAAAATACCACTAAAAAAATTTGCTGGGGTAACTAAAATTTTAGTAATTCCAACAAAACCTTTTTTACCGTGATAGCACTGAAGATCTTTTTTATCACTCGCGTGGTAATTTATCTCGGCTGACGCCTCGGAAAATAATATCCACAATTCGTGATAAAGAGCCATGATGCCATCGGTGAAGAACTTTTGTGGTTTCTGGTTGAAAAACTGAATCAAGTGGTTTTCACAGGCTTCTTTTGAAACCAGCTTAATTCCATTGAGAGAATTCTGTAGAGATTGGAATAGGTGATAGTCAGAGGGTGCTATGTCTGGACTATACGGTGGATGCAACAAAATTTCCCAACCAAGCTCTCGCAATTTTTGACGGGTCATCAAAGAAATGTGTGGTCTTGCGTTGTCATGATGAAAGACAACACCTTACCTATTATTCAATTCGAGCCGTTCTCTTTCATTTGCCTGGCGTAATCTCTCTAGTTGTCCATAGTAGAGTTGAGAATCAATCGTCTGACCAACTGGAAGTAGCTCATGGTGATTCCCTTCCAGTCCCACCACACACACAGCATCACCTTGTTCGGCGTCAATCCTCGCTTCCCGAACGCTTGTGACGGGTCACCAATCCTTGTTCACGATCTTTTACGCTTCCGATTGTCGTACGTGATCCATTTTTCATCACTGGTTATGACACATTTCAGAAATAGCTCGATTTCCTTGCATTTCAGCAGCGCATCGCAGATGTTAATTCGGTCTATCATGTTTTTCGCGCTCAACTCATGAGGAACCCATATATCGAGCTTCTTTTTGTAGCCAGCTTTTCCTAAATGGTTCAAAACAGTTTTGTGGTCAATGCCTAGCTCCGTACCAATATCTAAACTGCTGATATACCTATCTTGCTCGACTTTTTCAAGAATTTCATCAGCTTTTTCACTGATTGGACGACCAGAGCGTGAGTCATCTTTCACATTAAAATTACCAGAACGAAAGCGAGCGAACTATTTCCGCGCAGCAGATTTTGTTAAAGTTCCTTCACCGTAAACAGCACAATTTTTTTTACAAGCCTGCGCAGCCTTCTTCCCTTTGTCGTAATAATATTGCAAAATATAGCGCAATTTTTCATTATTTTTCTCCATTTTCAAACGCAAACAACTTTCCAACCACTGCTCAAATTTTGATGTTTAGACACTCAAAGAACGCTCGAACTGTCACATTTCCAACGAGCGCTGAGTGGTGTCGCTGCGATCTGTGTTTCCTGAGTTATTTGCAATTGGCGTCGTCTATCGGAAAAAACGCCACGAACTTTTTCCCAGACCTGATATATGAGCCGTGTTTGGCACAAATAGCCGTTGTAAGTACCGTAATTTGGCATGTGTATGGGCCCAGGACGAAAGTGGCCTTGAAATAGAATTTTTTTTATTATCAAAAATAATAATATTTTCAAAATTTAAATTTCTCCATGATCTCTTGTGCGGTTCTAAAGTTGGTAAACTGAATTTTTATAAACACTTCTTGCACCGAATCTTTTTTTATTATTATATTTCTCAGGAAAAAAAGGGGTTTAATATTAAAACCTTGCACAGGGCACATGAAAAACTAAATACGATACAGTTGCTGAGCTCCAAAATTTTTAACGTACTATATCCAATATAAATAATATAATATTAAAACATGTCAGCATTCATATCAATCCTTATATTATAATTTGAACTAAAACAATAAAAATCAAAAAAGAAATGCACTCCATAATCTGTAATCAATGATCACGTAGTAAACCAATGAATAGCTTATTCATACCCTGCGGACCCGTTAAGAATGACAGCAGTGTACTAAAGGACAAGGGGAGGGGAATCTGATAGCCCAGGGACGTAGCAGGTGACAGCGAGTGCCCCATGAGGTCTCAACTGGGGCACTCACCCCAGATATAAGGGAAACTAGTCGCCCACAAACGTGTGTAAATCACATCGTATTGTTTGTTAGTCTACGACGGTTATACGCATTTGTCGAAAATTGGAGATTCTGGAAGATTAATGGGGAAATTATTACTAAAATAAATGGAAATTTTACTATTTTTCTTTCTGTCAACTCTTTTTGAAAAAAGAAAACAAATGTGCAATTGATTACTTGGGAAGACGTAATCAGCTAAGTGGTTCGAGTTTTTAGAGACACAATTTTGTAAAAAAATAACGTTACATAATAGAATTTTAATCATTAATTATTCAACACATAAACGATAGTAACTTTAACTAAAAGCTTTAACTAGTGAAGTGCTACATATTTCCAGTAGAACTGTATGTTATAGAAGCCTAGATTATAACAAATTAGTCAAATAGAAGAAGAGAATCCTTTAAAATGTGGATTTACAAAAGAATATTGCGTATTTCGTAGAGCAACAGAAGGAAGAACGAAAAAATTCTCACAACGACGACGACAAATCTACAGCTATCGTTCCAAACTAAAAAAATCAGCTGTGGCCACCACTGGATAGACCGCCATTACAAAGTACTTGTATAAAATACATTATAGCAGCAGACTAGAAATTACTTGGCCTAATATTTTATAACAGAGATGTTATTTATCATGACCATGAAAATGTTACATATAAGTATAAAAAATCAGCTGTGGCCACCAAAGGACCGACCGCCATCGTAAAGTACTTATATAAAATACATTCTAGCAGCAGAGTAGAAATAACGGCCTAATATTTTTTAACAGGGATATTATTTATCATGACCATGGACTTTATTTTACAGAATATATTCGAAATTTTTTGTTTTATCAAAAAACGTCTCAAATAAAAGTTATTAGTTATTGATTTTATAGCAACTTTTGTTGAATAATTTTTTTCTACATATTTTTCTGTTGTGAAATATTCACAAAAATCTAAAAATCGACACGAATAAACTCTCATTTTTAGTCAACCGATTTTTACCAAAAGTTGATCAACTCTTGTCATTGATGGCAGAAGCTTAAATATGAAGTTTCATAAAAATCCTTTCAGCCGAATTTGCTCTGCACGTGTACACAGACGGACAGACGGACAGACAGACCGACAGACATCATGCTAAAAATAGTCAAAACGTTATGTAGGGACCTCAATTCGTGAAGGTCCATCGAAATCTCGAAATGTCAAAATCGGTATGATCACAATACCTTCCTTATATATGTTGACGGTCGGTAAAAAGGAAGTTATAACAAATCATAATGTTAAATTATTTTATTGGGCTCTAAATACATGAAAAAACATTAAACTCAGTAATAAATAGTTATAAAAAAAAAAACAGGTGTGGCCACCACAGGACCGACCATCACAAAGTACTTGCATAAAACACATTCTAGGAGCAGAATAGAAATTACGGCTTAATATTTTCTAACAGAGATATTATTTATCATGGCCATGGAAACGTTACATATAAGTATGAAAAAATAGATACTTAGATATAAATAGATAAAAAATTTATCCTTGAATCGGCCTCATTGTATCAAGGACCTGCCCCGTTGATCCAAGAATTGGTCCTATTGGGACCGGCCCACCGGGAAAATGCCCGATGTCCTGGCGGGCCAGTGCCCCACTGGCCCCAACATATATAAGGGAGGTATTGTGATCATACCGATTTTGACATTTCGAGATTTCGATGGATCTTCACGAATTGAGGTTCCTACATAACGTTTTGACTATTTTTAGCATGATGTCTGTCTGTCTGTCTGTCCGTCCGTCCGTCTCTCTGTCTGTCTGTCTGTGTACACGTGCAGAGCAAATTCGGCTTAAAGGATTTTTATGAAACTGCATATTTAAGCTTTTGACATCAATGGCACGAGTTGATCAACTTTTGGTAAAAATTGGTTGACTAGAAATGGTAGTTTATTCGTGTCAATTTTAATATTTTTGCGAATATTTAGCAACAGAAAAATATTTCGAAAAAATTATTTAAAAAAAGTTGCTATAAATGCAATAAGTAATAACTTTTATTTGAGACGTTTTTTGATAAAACGAAAAATTTCGAAAAATGTTTGTAATATTTTTCGAAACTTTTTCATACTTATATGTAACGTTTCCATGGTCATGATAAATAATATCTCTGTTAGAAAATATTAGGCCAAGTTATTTCTACTCTGCTGCTAGAATGTATTTTATGCAAGTACTTTATAATGGCGGTCGGTCCTGTGGTGGCCACAGCTGATTTTTTCATACTTATATGTAACGTTTCCATGGTCATGATAAATAATATCTCTGTTAGAAAATATTAGGCCAAGTTATTTCTACTCTGCTCCTAGAATGTATTTTATACAAGTACTTTATGATGGCGGTCGGTCCTGTGGTGGCCACTGCTGATTTTTTATTGTATTTTAAAAGAAACGAATATGTATTATATATTTTTAAATCTTATTTTGGCGTTTAATTTTTCCACCATATTAGCCAGCATTTTACGTTGCTGTTAATCTATGGTAGTTATGGAAAAGAAAACTGTATAATTAATTCACGGCACATTGCGTATGTACAGCTTTGCCAGTAAATGGCTGTTAGTTTCTGTATGTCGCCACTGTGATAAATATGGCCATTCTAATAGCTCCTATTTATGTTAATTGAAACTTCAAAGTGGAAAACATTGAAACTACGGAGAGCAATATGAACAATTTTTTACACGAAGTTAACTTTTAATAGAGTAATACTGCTAAACTCTAACATAAATGTGAAACGATATTTACCATATATAGAAAAATATTCAATGGAAAACACTTTGAAGTTTTTTAAATTAACATTTTATTACAAAACTCAAATTAACAAAAACTAATTGAAATGTAAATTTCAAGTTTCAATATTTTATATTGTCAAATATATGAAATAATTTAAATATTAATATAAATGCATTTAAATACAAATTAAACTAAATACAACTCTGTTAATTTACAAATTTAGTTAATTTATAAATTATCAGATTGTCACGAATACAGGTCATCCATATCTTAAGAATAACTTACTCTGCACTAAACTGACCCGTGTTTGAACACGTAACACATGTCATGGAATTCTTCCTCGGATTGTTTTTATACATTTCATATATAAAGAGTTAAAAGATCTTAAGAGACAATAAGTAAGAAGTAGTAATTAGTAATCAGTACTCTTGTGACTATTAACTATTGTGCATTGACCAATAATGGGCCTACAAAGCCGTGGTTATGTAAGTACAGTAAAATTATATTTTTGTATTTGCTCCAGTTGTGTCTCACAACTTGAATGGAATTTATTCCATTTCAGTCAAACTCTTACGATGCGTTATTAATTAATTGACTTAATTAATGAGTCGCTAGGTTGAACCTAAGCTCTACCTAGAGCCCTTATTAGAAGTTATATATATTGTATTGTATTAAGGTGTTATATATAAAAACTTCACAAAGAATGATTTTTTGATCATAATAGGTGGAACTTGCAATTTTCCAGGAAATTATAGTAGTCTCACCGATGACTACAATAACATTATTAAAATCACTGAACATACTAATGTCATAATTTTCATAGTGCCCTACCGCTATAACCGTCAAAATCACATAAATGATGACGTTTTTAAAAGTAATAATGAACTCTTCGATCTTACTTTAGACGTACCAAATATTTACTTATTTGATACAAACTTCTATTTAAATACAAGAAGCTACTCAGCTGACGGTATTCATCTGAAAAGAGCGGCTAAGCAATTTCTTTCATTGAAGTTATTTAATATTATCAATGATTTCTCATTAATAAACTCCACGAATAATAATGGAAATAACAATAATGAACAACAGCTTTTTCGTGACCAACCAAATTAAAGACAGTACACTGGAGGTCATATATTTGAATATACAAAGTATACGTAATAAAGTTGAATTAATTGAAACTGTAATTTATGATCACAAAAACATGTTATGTCTTTGTATTAGCGAGCACTGGCTAACAGAACAGGAAATTATACACTATAAATGCATTTCTAACTTTATTTTAACTAGCTTCCTATGTCGAACTAATATGAATAATGATAAGAGTAGCAATATATGTTAAAAATTGATGTGAAGTGTGAATTTTCACACATTGCAGGGTTTCGCAGGTATATAATAAGTGAAGGCGGCATGCTGAGTGTGTAGGACAAATTTTGCTTTGTAGTAACCACGGCAAAATGAACGATCTTTTTAAAATAATTTATCGTCTGTTAATCTCCGAGCTTTAAAAACAAATTTTATGTTAAAATATTTTTTTGTTAATTTTAATTCGAATACCTAATATCATTATTTAGGTTTCTAAATAAGTGCAGTATTTTTTTTATATAACAAGGGTCATTAAGATTTTGAAAATTGGGCCTATGGCTTTCATTGGTTGTCTTAAATCATACGCTCCGCCCCTCTGGCTTCGTATAAATGACAAAGAATGAAAATATAATTGGAAACTGGATATTAAATTTACGCTCTTGAAAATTAAATTCAAAATGTGCTAAAATATAACTAGAATTTTAACAAATTAATTTAAACATAATAAATATGAAAAAAAAAACAAAAAATAAAATTGACTCCACAAGCCAGGAACGAACCTGTGTAGTGAATAACGATCCTGTGTGGTTGTCGAGCAACTGAGCCACTAGACCACCAAACGCTTATCAACTTAGTGTGTTATAAGAGTATAACATGTATGCATCGTCAACCAAAAAACACAAAAAATGCGTTATTTTCCGAAAACATAATCTGATCAAAAATTCCTGTTGTACTATTCCGGTTCACACCATTATACATTACTTAGAATTTTTTCACATTTTTAGTTTAAACCATCTGGACTATAGGGTGTGGGATAAAAATTTTTTTGCACAATTTTGGCAAAAATCTCCTCAAAATAATTTATTTTGCAAAAATTAAATTTTGATCGTTAATCCACGTACTAAGGGCTTTCATTTGATACCCTACTCAGAATTTTAAAAAAATAATTATTTTTTTCGACGAGCACATATTTGTTTATATTTTTAGGGGGATATGTTTTTTAGATGTTTTAGTATTTTTCCTATGTGCGGGTCAAAAAGTTGTACAAGCATGCCAATTTTCAACTCTCTAGGTTTAGCCGTTTGGCTACAATTTTTACCGAACAGACAGACAGACAGACAGACAGACAGACAGACAGACAGACGACAAAATGACGGTATAAGGGTTTTTTGGTCATACCTACAAAACCCTAAAAATGTCGAATGTAAGCAGATACAGTATGTGAATGGAAAATCTATTGAGTTTCATTGTGAGTTGGTTGTTACGGAAATTCCTAAACTAAACTTGGATATTCTAAATCTATATAGATCGCCAAACGGAAACTTTGAGATCTTTATAAATAATTTGAGCGAGGTTCTAAATTTTGTGTCTAGAGAATATCAAAAATCTGATATAATTTTCTGTGGAGATTTTAATATAAATTTTTTAAACAAAGATCACAAATATTTTACGCTGTTAGACCTTATAACTACATTTAACTTGCGCATAACGAATTATAATGTGACGAGATATTCTTACATGGGGAACGGTAGCTGTCTCGACAACGTATTAACAACTATTAACACAAACAATTGTCAAACAACGGTTACTCCTAAATACTCAGACCACATGGGACTTAGTTTTCAATTCACAAGTAAGATATATGCTACAACTAACATAAAATATCAACGCCGTATAACTGAATTAAATACAATAGACTTTATACAATACATAAGTAAAATCTGTTGGGATCAAATTTATGATACCTCAGATATTAATGATAAACTAGATCTCTTTTTAAATAAAATCACGTATGCAATCAACCTTCACTTCCCATTAACTAAATTAAATAAAAATAATAAAACTACCCTAAAATGGTTCAATCAGGAACTGCGAAAAATGAAAGAATCTCTACTGTTCTTGCATAATTACGTGAAACTTGATTTCAGAATTAATATGTATTATAAAAATTATAAAAAAGAATATAATAAAAAATTAAAAGAAGCGAAAAAGACTTATTATGAAAACTTAATTTTAAATTCAAGCAATAAGTCCAAGACAATGTGAAGAATTATAAGGAAAGAAAGTGGAAGTAGTGTAGACTCTAATTTATGCACTAATGCTCTGACAGCTGACCAATTAAACTTGTGCGTTTCAAACATTGGTGATGAAATTACTAAAAAAATAAATAATTCGAATATTATAGATCCGCTTGAACTATTAAATAATAATTTAGTTAGTAATCCTTACTCTATTTATCTTTCTCCTGCCGATTCAAATGAAGTTAAGGACTTAATAAAAATTTCAAGAATTCTAGTAGCTCAGATTCATACGGATGGACAACAAATATACTTAAAATCTCTGCAGACTATATAACGGACCCCATAACAGATATAATTAATTTGATATTCACAACAGGGACTTTTCCAGCATGTCTCAAACGCTCCAAAGTTATACCGATCTACAAAAATGGTGACCCGAACAATCCGTCCAACTACAGGCCAATAAGTTTAACCCCCATTATTTCGAAGGTAGTAGAGAGGGCTATTTATAACAAATTTTCAAATTTTTTAACAACACATAATATACTATCAACAAAACAATTTGGTTTTCGCCCAACACTATCAACTGGTAAAGCTGCGGTGTCCTTGATCAACGACATTGTCGGTAGCCTGGAGAGAGGTGAATGTGTGTTAGCATCTTTTACTGACCTTTCCCAAGCTTTTGACTGTGTATCACACGCAATATTGATAAGTAAACTTTATCAATATGGGATCAGGGGCACCGTTCTTCAGCTGATTGAGAGCTATTTAACTGATCGTGAACAATCTGTTTATTACAAGAATTCACACTCTCCTGTAGCCAAAATCAACATAGGAGTTGGGCAGGGTTCGATACTGGGCCCCTTACTTTTCATATTGTTCATCAATGATCTTCCCTTACATGCACTGTCTATCACAGTTATGTTTGCGGATGATACAACATTTATCAATACAGGGCCTGATTTTGAACATGCCAAAACTAATATGGAAAATAATATCAAGTTAGTTCAGAATTGGTTTTCCGCTAACGAATTATATCTTAACGCTGACCAAACAAAAAATATGCTATTTACATTAACGCGTCTGGTTAATGAATGTTACGAGGGTTTCAGCAACCAAGCCAAATTTCTTGGCTTTATCCTGGATAACAAACTTAACTGGAAGCTACAAATAAATAGCATTGTCATAAATATTAATAAATACAACTTTTTGTTATATAAGCTATCCAAGATAACAACATATTTAACAATGAAAATAGCATATTTTTCCTACATTCAATCAACTCTGTCTTATGGTATTATTTTGTGGGGAAACTCAGTTGACACCTTGAGATTATTCAGGCTGCAGAAGAGATGTATTAGAATTTTAAGCGGTGTCAAATGGAGCACACCTTGTAAAGAACTGTTCATACAGCATGGTATTTTAACTTTGCCAGCACTTTACATATACCATATACTAATTTAAATTAAAGAAAATTCTTCATCTTTAAAAACGAATAGTTCTTTTCATGGTTACTCCACTCGCAACAGAACTGATTTCAGAATACCGTTTTCAAAATATGACGTAAGAAACCAGCCCAATATAATGGGAACTAAGTTTTTGAACAAACTTCCAGATAATATCAGAAACCTAGAAATTAAACAATTTAAAAATAAAATGAAAAAAATTCTCATAACGAAGGTCTACTAGAGTATAAAGGATGATGAATTAATTCCACAGCAATTTAACCAATAGATTTTAACACTTACACTCTTACTTTATTTATATATTATATTGATGTAAAATTGTAATATATCACTATATAAGACGTACTAGCAGTATACCCGCTGCTTCGCTGCCGAAAAAAATAGTCGAAGGCCACTTAGATCGGGCCCATTTCGAAATCGGTTCAAGACTGGTTGCTGCGAATCGTTTTATATTCAAATATATTTATTTATTTTAATCTACCATTGTATTAATATGTGCTTCTTATACAAATAATTTAAGTACGAACTTCTTTGTAAACATTGGTAGTACAGACATTTAGTAACAACACGTATAAGTGTCCCGTTGTGCTAACCCAGGAAAATGCCACATAAAATGCCCATGTGAGAATCACTCATCGCCAAATGCAGCGCCGATCACGGGAAACATTTTGTCTTGCACCTTACGAAATTATTTATTATAATTTTTATGATATTTATTTTAATTACTCCGTGATAATTCCTGATTTATAAATCGTACCTATATAGGTCGGAGCACTTTTTTTCGTTAGTAAATATTCTTGCCACCCAAGGAAGATTTTTTCTTCGTATTGCTTTAATAATAATTGCAATAATGTTCAACAGCGAAATTAACGTTATAATTGTCGTCAAAAATGAAAATAAAAAAATTTGTGATATATATTCTCCGGAACATTTTTGTAGCAATATTAAACCCTAAAATTCGTTAATATATATTTTGAATATGTGTATCTTTTATAGTTTTTTATAATACGGAAAATTTTTCCGACTTTTTTCTAAATATTTCTTAATTGATCGGAAGCCTGGTACAGCGATGATATATAGCTTAAAATCTTTCCAGATAAATTTGCAATACGCTGTTGCAAATAGCACTAAAATCGGTTAAACCGATTTTGAGTTTTAATACATGTACAGATTCTAAACAGACGCCTATGTGCCAAAAAGAAATAAAACACAGGCCATCCAAAGCGTTTTATAACTAACCTTGAATCTAGATTTGCTGTTTATGGGTTGATCAGAGCAAAATACGTTTTTGTACTTGTGTATGGGTAACCTTTGGAAGCAAAAACCAAGTCGATATCTCATTATAGGTCTGATATATTGAGGAAAGATTTGTTTATTTATTTATTTATATTATTGATATTATAAAAACTTTTGTTATGCATATGTTTAATGTTAAGTTAATAATAAGAGAGATATTTCAAGTTTATAAGTAGCGCTCCCTCTGTCCCCCTAAATATTCAAAAGCTACACTAAACAGAAAATAATCGTTCTTCAATCAAAACAAATTGTCTTTATAAATTGTTGATGTAAAGTAAATAATAAGCTAGATATTTCCAGTATTTTAGTTTTAGCACCCACCCCCCTCCTCCCTTACCCAGCTTCTCAGCCAATTGAATAATTTATAGAACATATTATATTTGTTTTTTTAAAATTATTTTAAACAACTTTTCTCATGTGCGTTTTTGCTGGTAAGTCAATAGTAAATGAGATATTTCAAAAGTTTAGTTTTAGGTTGTCCCTACGTAACTCCCGTAATATCAATCCAATTGAAAAAAAAAATCATTAAAAAAAATAGTTTTCTTTTTATAAGCAATTTTTCTGTTAAGTCTACGTCTTAAATGATACAATTTTTTTTTTCTTCTGATTTTCGAATTGCCCCCTTATTTTGACTGCATTTCCTACCTATATACCAAATTTCAACTCGGTACACACAGATTTTCTGTTTTATATATGTAAAAGATTTTACTATTATATTTAAATATTTATATAAAATAATAGATAAAAAATAAATAAATAAAATTAACAAAATTTTTAAAAATGCGCAAAAATAAAAAACCAGAAAACAGATGCTCGACTCAAGTCTCGCTCTGCATACACTAAACATAAATTTTACTAAATAACTGAATAAAATCACCTATAGCAGAACAATGTTGAATCGTGCCGAACGATATTGGCCGATGTTCCACGAAATTACTATAGTTGTCCACACAACCATTGAAACGAAATTCCCGCGATCTCACTGAACGCATCATACATACTTCGATGGTCCAATATAATTAAAAACAAAATTATTAATTTCTCGTTTCTGATGGGACTTTTTTGAGATTTATGATGAAGCCATTTGCTACCTGTATGCAAAATTTCAACTCGGTAGCATATCTTGAAGTGGGTTAGAATTTCCGGACATAGCCACAAATATTCTCTTTTATATATAAAGATGATATTTTAATTTCTTATTTTTGTACTTGTTTATTGATATGTTTAACGACTCCAAAAATTTACATTACATTTACTGGAATAAAGATTTTTATTATTATTATTATTATTATTTATACACCCTTAACCTGGCGTGGCCAGTATTGTTAGTAATTAGAATTTGTATTCTTTTATTCCTAGTAATAAATTAGTATATAGAATTTATATTCTTTTATTCATACAACCCCCCAAAACCAACCTAGGCGCGACAATATTTACATAAGAAACTCATGACGTAAAAGTACTGATTTTAAGAATTTTCTATGTGAACTGCATATGTCGGTTTCTATTTGAAAAGATTTTTACAATTCTTTTGTAATATTGGAACCTATTATAACATACATGTTGCTAAGACAACTCGGACCAAATTCGGAGCAAATACAGTACTACATGTTAAATAATACAGTACTAGCTCAAATGCCCGTTGTCTCACTCAAGCTTCATCTTTCCCTTTGCGTCTCTTCGTCCCGTGGCAACCATGCTGTCAGCCCCCCGGGAGCAATGCACTAATGTTTTTTAGTTTTTTTCATAAAAATTATGAAGTTTAGACGCCTCAGCTGGCGGAAAAGTTTTCTGAATACGCTGGTGCAAACCAGATTATCGTAGGATTATTAAATAGAGAGTTCTGACTATTTATGTTTGTAAGGATTTTTTCAAATAATTAAAGTTTCCACTTAATTTTAGTTGTTATGAAAAATTCAGAGATTCGTAAATACAGGCCCATTTTATATAAACAATGCCATGCTGGTATATATATTTTTTTAATCGGTGCAGCCGTTTTTTAGTTTTGAGGTAACATACATACATTCACAAAAACAGAACTAGAAAACCCGTCGTAGAATATCTGCTAAAGTTATTTATTAATTTTATTAATCGGTTAACTTAAGGATAACAGTATCTGGTACCGAATATACCAGGCAATCGCAAGGCATTTATACACCTACAATCTTTTTAATTATTTCTTTAAAAAACACATTTTTGAACCATGCGCGCAAGCAAGGCGGCACTTGGATCCCCCGCCAAGTACTCAAAAAACATGTTTTTAAGGGACATATTTCTATTGTAGTTGAACGTGGGCCCACCCTAAGAAATTATTTTGGCTTCTAAGCCCCCTAAGAAAAAATTTAGAGTTCGCACCTGCTATGAATCAATCGTCACTTCAGTAACCAGCCATACGCTGCACTTTCAGGAATATTCTAATGTTTTCCCGTTTCTTTGATCTATCACATATAGATATAATCCCACATGTTCATTTCTAGCACATAAAATTGAATTAGAATTATCAGTGGTGGTTTAAAGAGAAGGCAAGGGAATCCCCGTCTCCTCAAACAAAAATTCAAGACACAAATTTTATATTTATTTGGAGCAAATATTCATTTATTTATTATTTTAAATAAAATATTCGTATTCGTATAATTAATTGTACAAATATATATGCAGTATTAAAATATATATGACGTAATAATATTATATAATAATAACATAATCAAATTCTTAGAGTAAAATCCTATAAGCCCTAGAATTGAGGAGGCCTCATTTAATATATTCTTTACATTATTTACTCTTTAGTCTTAACTAAAATTAATACCGAAGTAACTCAAAAGGTGCAACATAAAACCTAAATGATTATAGCATATTTATTACGGCAATTAATCCACCGACCACTAAGTAAATATTAGATGCTTCGAACATACGTCTCTGCACTGGACTGGCACGTCACTTCTCGGAGGACAACGTCGAGCATGTCGTTCCCCTTTCAGTCAACATGTAATACCACTTTCACAAGTTGGCCAAAGTATTGTGTACTTCTGCTTTGGGTCTCGTCTACTCGACGGTAGAGTATTGTTCCTTGGACTGCCTAAATAGCGTCTATGTGAACAAGATCGACGTAGAGCTGAACAGGGCAATGCGATTAATTTCTGGCACAATAACATCCACTCCCTTATATTGGTTGCCAACCCTTTACAACATAGCTCCACCGGATCTACGCCGACAAAATGCATGGGCTAGGGAGTGCAAAAAATCAGCACAAACCCCCATTTTCCTATACATAGTTACCTTGCAAATGAGCGTTGCCGTCTAAAAACAAAATGCCCACCTATTTCCACTTCCAAGCTCATAGAAAGCAAGGACAAAAAACAGCTGCGACGTCTGGGTAGAACGTTGGCTGGAAGAATGTCCAGAAGATTGGCGTTCTTTAAATCCAAAGGAAGAACCCCCCCAAGAAAGGCTTTACCCTAGATGTAAGAATATGACAATTGAATATATTATATCATGATTATTATATGTTATAATGTAGAAATTAAATATCAAAATACTACCGCAAGAATGTTATGTTCTCGTTCTAAAGCCACTTGCGACAGTGTGAATTTTAGACTCATTTAGAATCTAGCTCCGTAGATATGTACAAACTGTGCATGATATGGAGTCACAACATGTCAACACTAATATCATATACTCAATCACATTCCTTCGTAGTCTAGTGGCTCTAGAACGAGAACGCGAAATTCTTAGGTTAATGGGTTCGATTCCCGGTGAGGCAGTATTTTGATATTTAATTTCTACATTATATATGTATTAACGCATTGGGCATGTTACTTAATTCAGCGCTAGATCTAGCGCATAAAGCACAAATCTAGCAAACCGTTTCTTAATTCAGCGTAAAATTCTAGCAGGCTGTTTCTTATTACAGCACTAAATGTCCGCTAAGTACTAGCGCTAGACAACGAATCTAGCGGTTAATAAGGCTGCTAGCTGCTAGAGCTAGAGAGGTTAACACAATTTGACATTTGACGTAATAGTTTTCTGCTGTCACGCCCTGTTTATCTCAAATTTGTATATATGGCAATTCCTAAAAGTCGTTTCATTACATAAAATGTCATCTTTACTACAACTACATAACCTCCTTGAAATCTAGCAACAATCTAGCAAGTCGTTTCTTTATTTTTGAAATTTTGTATTTAGCGCATTAATCTAGCATCACAGCGAGCATCTAGTGCTAGAAATTAGCACTAAATTGTTAGCTGAATTTAGAAACATGCCCATTGCGATTCGGTCATACTGAAATACTATTACTTGTTATGTACTATATTTTATTAAATGTACGCATAATTTGTACTTATATGCCATAGGCTAAATAAATTGAGTGTCTATTTTTCTGAACCATACAAAACTCATGGCAGTATAATGTCCGTATTCATAAACGTTAATTACTGTATAACATTTCGTTATAATACAACGGACTGTTTCTATTGAAATTTTATATGTAAAAAAAAATTATATATTTTAAGCGGTCCATTTGATATAATGAAGGGGTAGTATAGAAATGAACATTTGAATATAGGAATATATTTTTTACAGACTTATTTTTGTTTTCTATAATATGTATCTAAATCTTAATAGTTTGTTTTATAGAAATTATAGTATAGCCCATACTTATGGCTCCGAAACACGGCACATGACATCATAAGTTGGAATTCACATATTCTAAACATGAAGAGTAAACCAAAACAAATGTTAACTAATTATATAACTCGGAGTTCAGCTTTCACCCTACGCATATATGTACGTGTAGTTGAATAGAGAAGTGTTCAGACGAGATTCTCGTTGGCAGAAGATTAATGGACAAATGATTGCGAAAATGAACGGAAACGTACTAATGTAGCTTTTAAACATGATTGATTTAGTTATTTGTTATGTGGGAAGATATGGTGAAATTAGTACGAGACCCTTTTAAAATACGAATTGCGGAGATGAGATGAGATGAGATGAGAGTACCGATTGTAATTGGCCACATGATAGATTGGTTAGCTTTTATGGTTTTTAACGTATTTTATACTAGTGCTTTATGATGAAGCGCTGATAATAGCACTGATTTCGTTATATGAACTGTAGATAGAGTGGTGATCGTAGAGGTTTAATTAAGTTCTTATATAGTTTTTGAGACATGTGGAAGTGAATGTAAAAATATAGTAGAATATGTGTGACTTCGGCTCAGGGCCGCCGCGTGAGTGGGGAAAGGTTGTGACCAGCACAAAGGCGCCTGATCATAGGGGCGCCATTCCAAAGAAAATACAAATTAAAATATTTAAAATGCTTAAAATATTAACTTGTTTAATACATGGTTACTTGGTAATTCTTATTCTAATTATCACAGAAAGATTTGAACAGTTAAAAAATCATAACGATGATTTTAAGCTCATTCACGACATAAGCAAATTGAATAAAAGATGAAGACTTAACAAAACACAGCAAAGATATACACATCCAACTTACCGATCAAAAAAACTCGAATAATCGGGATATTGACGGTGTATCTTTGCTTGATGAAATAAAAAGTTTGCAATATTTTGTAAAAAACAACATGTCTCCGCACGACGTATTAAACTATATTTATAGAAATAATCTAACTAACACCTTTCCCAATAAAACTATAGTATTACGTATTTATTTAACTTTACCAGTTGCAGTAGCTTCAGGAGAAAGAAGTTTTTCAAAATTAAAACTTATTAAAAATTATTTACGCTCCACAATGTCCGGTGACCGTCTAACGGATTTATCGTTAATATCAATCGAAAATGATATTTATTTATTTATTTATTTATTTATTCTTTGGAACATAAACAGGACGAGCCCAGTAAAATGTTCGCAAGTTAATTACAAAAAAAATATAATATAAATACATAACATTATAAGTTTGAGGTAACACATAAATTATACAATAAAAATAATAATAATTACAATAATTACAGAGTAATACATGATAGAATTAGTTTTGAAGCTTTAATTTGATAGATTTAACAAAAGTATTAATGTTAACATTATATATTTCTATGTTAGAAAAGAGATTGTTGTAAGTGGAACAGAGACGGACAATGGGAGAATTTTGGTAAGAGTTAGTATTAGCAAACGGAATACTAAGTAGAGATAAGGCACGCGTGTTATACGTCTGAACATGAATGTTAAATAAGATAGAGAGATTTTCACAAATTAATAAGTTATTAAGGATTTTAAACAAAATTTTCATGTCCGATAAAGTGCGACGGTCCTTTAGAGTTAAGAGATTAAATTCTTTACAATCATGATAGTATTTGTTTTGAGGATTGCAAGAATTTGTTTTAAATGACAGATATTTAACAAATTTCTTTTGTATTTTTTCTAATTGATTAATATAAATTTCATAAGAAGGATTCCAAATGACAGATGCAAATTGAACATTACTTATGACGTAGGCGAAATACAATGAATTTAAAGCAGTTATTGATTTGAAATGTTGAGTTGATCTTATTACAAAACCTAGCATCTTAAAAGACTTAGCTGTAATCTTGCTTATATGTTCGCTGAAGGTTAAATTTGAGTCGAATAAAACTCCCAAATCTCTTACAACGTCGTTTCTAGAGATAACAGTACCTTGAAATTATAATTGTTTATTAAAATATTTTTGTTCCTGGTAAAAGTAATTGAAGAGCATTTTTCGAGGTTGAGAAATAATTTATTCTTGTTACAATATGTAAAGAGACTATCTACATGAGCCTGAAGAAGTTCAACATCTGATGCTGATTTGATATCACGAAATATTTTCATATCATCCGCAAATAAAAGAAAGTTAGACTTTTTGATTGAAAGATGGATGTCATTAATGAAAATAAGGAAGAGTAGTGGTCCTAAGTGTGATCCTTGGGGAACGCCTGAAGTTATCCTTACATAACTAGAAGTAAAACCGTTAACACAGACAGCTATCAGATATCATGGATACCTTAGATATTAGAGATTTAATTAAGAAATTTGTGGCGGCTAAAGCAAGAAGAATAAATATTATATGATTTTTTTAATCAGCATTCGCCCTTTTTAGTTATAATACATCAGTTATAATAAAATACAGTTATAATAGACCAAAGCTAACATGTAATCGATACATTTATAATGTGATCTAATTTATATTATCAATAATACAAATATAACATTATCTTTATTGTGATTTTATATTAATAATAAAAGATTGATTATTTGTGAACAATTTTTAAAAAACATATATTATTGCATTTATCTTACTCCGATCTGTAGTTTGATTATATATGTATGTAGGTATTTTTAATTTTTGTATAAATATATAAATTTATTTATTTTTAGATTTTTTTTTGAGGAAGGTGGGGGGTAAGGCGCGCCAAATAAAAGTTTTCACAAAGGCGCCTCATACCCACCCGGCGGCCCTGCTTCGGCTATTACCTCGCAATCACAAAGGTTGGAGTCGATAATGTTGAATCTATGTAAGTGAGCTGGAGCGTGGTTGTAATTAAAGCGTAGTCGACATATTGTGTTTTTGGGGTTTTTGACGTGGATTGTGTTGCAGAACCATGATTTATTGCAAGTTTAATCCTTTCATTAGATTATTTACACTTTAGTCTTTACAACAATTAATAGTGTTAGGATATAGCTAGGCTTAAGCCTACTCTGTCGATTGCGAGCGGCACGTTTTTTCAATAAAAACTATAAATTTTGTTCGTTGCCATACTAGTAAAATGTGAAACTCATACTTTATAACTAGAGTCCGGCAAAAATATGCAACGGTACTTTAGTTAGGTGTTTTTCGATAAAAAGCGGCACATGTGTTATCTGTAGAAATAAAATGTAATTATATATATTTGTAATGTGCCCTGCTGATAAATAGTGTAGCGTATAAAAATTTAATATCTTATCAAAAACTGACCAATGGCAAAGGAGTGACCGGAATTACCTATCTCGGATATAATCCCAAAATAATGAGGTGTCGTTATTAAGATAATAATTCATTGCGGTACAAGTGTTTTATTATTTTGTTTTTTGTTGGTTTTTTGTTAAAATAAAGTTTAAAATAGCACGCCTATGTCAAAAGTACCGTTGCGTTTTTTACAGGTCTCTATTTATCAGTTTTTAATACGCTCATAATGAGTCTAATCTCTTGCATTCCAATTAAATTTAAGAGTAACATTAAGACGTAACATAGTCACCGTATTCAGGTTTTTCATATACAGTTTTCAACTTGAAAATATTAATAAAAATTGATGTGAAGTGTGAATTTTCACACATTTCAGGGTTTTGCAGGTATTTAGTAAGTGAATGATGATTATTTGGGATGCCAAAACAAATTTTATGACAAAATATTTTTTTATGAATTTTAATTCGAATGCCTATTACCATTATTTAAGTTTTTAAAGATGTGCAGTATTTTTTTTTTTATATATCAAGGTTCATTAAGATTTTGAAAATTGCGCCTATGGCTTCCATTGGTTGTTTTTAGTCATAGCTCCTCCCCTTTGATTTCGTGTACATTCAAATATATAATTAAATTATAATTTCAACAATTTCCACTGGTTATTAAATTTACGCTATTAAAAATTAAATGCAACAATTGCCAACATATAATTAAAATTTTGAAAAAATAATTTAAACAATATAAAAATGCAAAAAAAAAAATAAAAAATAATATTGTCTCCTCACGTAGGACTCGAACATGAGTTCGATTATGAATTCTTGGACAGAACGCAAGTATCTTAGCCATTGCACCAAGAAACACGTTACTGTTTAGCGTATTATATAACTATAAGTTGTCAACATTATTAGCAAAAAAACACAAAAAATGCTTTTTTTTCCAAAAACATATTCTGATCAAAAATTCCTGTTGAACTATTCCGGTTCACACCAATGTACATTACTTAGAATTTTTTCAGATTTTTAGTTTAAACCATCTGGGCTACAGGGTGTGGGACAAAATTTTTTTTGCACAATATTGGCAAAAATCGCTTCAAAATAATTTATTTTGGAAAAATAAAAATTTGATCGTTAATCCACGTACCAAGGGCTTTCATTTGATACCCTACTCAGAATTAAAAAAAAATATTTTTTTTTTCGATGAGCACATATTTGTTTATATTTTTAGGGGGATATGTTTTTTAGATGTTTTAGTATTTTTCCTATGTGCGGGTCAAAGAGTTGTATAAGCATGCCAAATTTCAACTCTCTAGGTTTAGCCGTTTGGCTACAATTTTTACCGAACAGACAGACAGACAGACAGACAGACAGACAGACAGACGACAAAATGACGGTATAAAGGTTTTTTGTTCATACCTACAAAACCCTAAAAATAGATGATCAAAAGGAAAATTTTAAGATAAATATGAAAAAAAAAAAAAACCTAAAAAAAGGCAATTGTATGAACTCATATGAATTCGTCAGAATTGCAAGCTATAATGCCGACTTTTTCTAAATTTTCGTGAGAAATATTATTTCTGCTTGGCGTAAGAATATTTCTATATCTTGAAATAGTTCTTTCGACTTCACAAGTAACGACGGTGGCTCTGCAAAAATAATTTCGATATTGATTAAAATATGGTTTTAAAAAATCGGGGCAGTCATCGGAATAAATTTGTGTTAATATACGAAGGTCTGGATTTCTCTGAAGATCTGCGTCAATTTTATTATTTAAATAAAGGCCGAAGTCACCAATACTTGTTTTAATTTTATTTTTTATTTTTTATTTTTATGGCTGTTTCGGCAATTAACCAGGACAATTCTTATTCTTTGAAACATGCCATGCTTGAACGGAATTCGAACCCAAGACCTTAGCAAAACAGAGCGCATGTGTTACCACTACGCTACGCCGGTCGGTATTAAAATTTTCTTGTAATCCCTCGACATTAGTTCTATGTATCTTTCCACTAACGTGATGAGTATAAAGTTTTATTTTTGTGCATATTATATATATTTTACAAGTATACAAAACAGTTGTTTTTCGTTAATAACTTGAAAATGATCAGTAAATCCATATTCTGTTAAAATCTGTTGCAAAATATTGAATGTAGCCATTTTAAAATCTCCAAAATAATAAATATGTAAATAGCAATAATAAGAAAAATGTCTACAAAATTTTCTTTCAGAAAGAAATATATTTTAAAAATACTATAATGATATATAATATAATACTAATACTATATAAGATTCGAGAAATGTTTTAAAGTATATGCTCTAAATCTAAATACCTCATGAACATCTATGAACATCTCATTAATAATGTCGTTAGTGCAGATTAGCCTAAAACTGTCCGGCCTCTTACGATTAACTATAAAAACTTAATTCCACTATAGTTTGTTTCAAATGAGAAGTGAGTATATAGCGCTGCAAATCGAATACGATTTCTATAGAACAAATAGGGGAAGCTGTTCTACCTTGGGACAAAAAACGTGTTTTTGACGATAACATTTTTCCTGTAAAGTAAAATTGCTTTTCCAGGACAAAGAATGATAATTTATGAAAATTTTATTTATTAAAAAAAAATAATAATAATAACATAAACAATGCATTGCAACTTGTTCAAAAGTACAACAGGGTATTGTACCTTGGGACAATATTCCAAGGTAGGAAAAATTTAACAAATAATAATTCATTACATATAGATATACTTTTTTTTTTAAATTTGTTGTAAAGAGTCGTCAGCAACTTGGCTATTGGCCCCTGATACATATATTTTTAAAAATATTATTTTTACATATTATAAATATATAACATTTTTAAATTTTGGAGAAAACATGAATAGATTTTAGATAATTTGTTACATTGGAGAGATGATATTGGTTGTTGCTTAGAGCTTCTTTGAGTGAGAATGGGATTTGGAATCTTAACCTCTCAACTTGATAATTAGGACAGTCGATTATTAGGTGTTTTACATCTAATCTAGTTTTGCAATTTTGGCATTCTATGGGATTTTGTTTTTCAAAAATATGTTTATGAGTAGCTAGTGTGTGACCTAATCGGAGTCGCGTAATAACAATTTGATCTCTTCTATTCATATTGGTTTTCCAGTAGCTGAAGTCTTCTTTGATTAGACTGAAATGATTTGCTATTGTGCCCCAGTATGAAATCAATTTAGAATTTAATTTATTTTTAATATGGCTAATGAAGTCGCTATGTTGAATGGGTATATTTATCAAATTGTTATTTGTAGCTAATTTTGCTGCCTGATCTGCTTCTTCATTTCCTTTGATACCAACGTGAGAGGGGATCCATAGGATAACAATCTCTTTTCCTTCAATAATAGCATTATGTACGTTTGCTTGGATATCTTGGATTAACGGGTTTTTCGTGTGAATATCTTTGATGGCGTCTATGGCACTATGTGAATCTGTTTGTATTAAAAATTTGTTTTTTTCCCACTTTTTCCTGAATATACTCTATTGCCTTTAAAATACTAAAGGCTTCTGCCGTGTATACACTTGCCGTTGATGATAAGTGGTATTGATGTTTTTCTGAGTTTACTATGAAACCGGCACCGGTCTTTCCATTTATTTTTGATCCGTCAGTAAAAATAGAAGTAAAATTTTCGTAACGTTCTATTGTTTCCAAATAAACTTTCCTGAAGGTTTCAGGATGAGTGGAGTCTTTTTTGTACTTGGTAAGGGAGAGATTTATTTTGGGATTTAGAAGGGTCCATGGTGGTTTTGGGGGTGGTTTAGTCTTATATATTTCAGGAAACTCTATATTCAGATCTTCACAATTGTGGCAGATGGTATCAAGTAGTGGTAAATCATTTTTTATCTTTATCATATTATTACCAGTCTTAAACATCAGATTGAATGTTGGGTTTGTTTCATTACTGGCAAGTTTGGTAATGTATGACAACGTTGTCTGGGTCCTGCGGTACAATAAAGGCACTTGGTTCACCTCTCGTAAAATACTGTCTATTGGGTTGGTTCGTAATGCTCCAGTTGATATTCGTATTGCAGCATTTTGAATGGTTTATAAGGTTTTTTGGAGATACGGTTTAATATTGTTAACACTATGCTTCCATATTCCAATTTTGATCTAATTATAGAATCGTATAGTCTTAGTAAAATTTCTCTGTTGGCTCCCCATTTATGATGTACTAAAATTTTTAAGATATTTAGTCTCTACGTACATTCTTTTTTTAAATTTTGTACATGTCTTTTCCAGTTTAGCTTTTTATCTATAGTTATTCCTAGGAACTTTATTTCGTCAACAAATTTTATAGCTTCATTATTTAATGTTATTACTGGATTTAATGAATTATACTGTTTTTTATTAAAATTTATAGCTTTTGTTTTTTCAGTTGAAAATTGGAATCCTGTTCTATTAGCCCAAGTTTCAAGTTCAAAGATATACTTTTAAACATATAAATAAAGATCAATCAACAAGTATGTGTATTTACATGACAATAACTTCAAAAAAAAAAAAAAAAAAATAGCCCATTGCATTAACTGCAGCATTCATAGAAAAATTGAAACCACTCTGTCCTGAAGTGATGTTTCAATCCTTTTGGTCAAATTATTTTCGGTGGTTTGTGCATATTTGTGTTACTAGTTTCGTCAATATTATATATTTGACTAGGTTGAAAATTATTTATCTCCATACATTATTAAACTTATTGAAGCTTGTAGACCGTGGTGGTAGACAGGTTCAGGCTTTCTCAGAGAAATGATTGATTGACGTTTGAGGAACCATTTTAACCATTCTCTACCAGCAATGTTATCTTTGTGCCATATTGGAGGAATATTTTTATTATTGCCTATGCCATACTGATATGCTAAAGACCTGACATCAGTTTAGTTAACCCATATTGATGTTTTGCTGCTGTTATATATAGTCAGAAAATTCATCTTCTTTTACTGAATTAAATACTTGCTTTGTCGCATTTGTGCCAGTGACAGTAAATTCTTCACGACCAGAATCTACATGAAGTTGAACATGACGAAATATTGTTGACAGGTATATTATTGTATCTAGGTGCTTCCTTTATGCTCATGTTTTCAGGGACAACAGATTCTGCTGCATTTTTCAAATCCTCCTTACTTCTGAACGCTCTCTTTCTTCCAATTTTCTGTAACAAATTTCCATAAATACTTAAAATAACCCTGAAAATAGTACTTAAATATACCAATAATAACTTCATTTTGAATGAATAAAAATTGTCAGTTAATGCATTTGAACCATAATTAATTAAATTAAATTAATGCAAATAAAACCTTGGGACACGTCCAGAAGTATATGCAAATTATTGTCCAATGGTACAAGAAAAGCATATTTTTATAAAATTACACTCCATTATGTTTGTGTTCATTTTATAACTTGTGCATATTTACATTTTGAAAGAGTAATGAATCAACTGCTTACCGAATTTTATTTACTCAAATTCCTACATAAATTGCCTGTTAATACTTGTTTAAAAACACCACACTTAATAACTTTTCATATACCAATACACTTAATCACACGTGTTATACAGATAAAGCAGAGGTCGGGGAACATTTTTACCTATTACCCAAAGATATATTTCTTTACACCGAGGTTACCCCATTGGCTTGTAAAAAGAAAATTAAGTGACAAGCAAAACAAAAAAGGTCCTCACCTCTCAAAATCCAAATGACGAGCAAAAAAAAAGTCCCCACCTTGGCAATGGCGCCCCTTAGTCAAGCCCCTCAGCGCCCTTTTCCTTAGTGGGCTACTAACACGTTTATAAAATAGCAAATTGGAAAAATTTCCTTATTAACCCCAAAAATTTCATTTTACCCCATTTGGGGTAATTTACCTCGGTTCCCCGACCGCTGAGATAAAGCATAGAACTCAACTGGAACCTGCACAGACCTACTTAATAACATTATTGTAATTATTCGTAAATATACATTATCTTGTGCAGTTATAGATGCTGCTGTACTTGAAGATGTCTCGAGGATCATGCCTCCTAAGGTACAACACCTTCCTTTACATTATAGTGGTAAATTAAAAAAAAAATACAACTAGGACAAGGGCGTAGAAATTGGGTTAGCCTGTGATTTTTTTAATATAAAAAAAAGACAAATTACTTAAACTTGCATCAAAGTCTTTAAACTAGTTATACAGTATAAGTTTAAACTAGATGTAAAACGCAAACATTTAGATAAAAAACGCAATGCATTGTTAGGTAGTTTTGTGTTTTTTATATCGTTTTAACTTATAACTAGTTTCAATAGTTTTGTACAACCTGCCATAATATCGTACAATGAAACTTACATTTTATTTTATTTAGATTTGTACGATATTGCGCATTATAATATACATATTATCTCATTTGTAATAATATAATAATTTAAGTCTCATTTTGTAATACGTAACTAATAGGTAAAGTTCATTTTTAGGGTTTTGTAGGTATGACCAAAAAACCCTTATACTGTCATTTTGTCGTCTGTCTGTCTGTCTGTCTGTCTGTCTGTCTGTCTGTCTGTCTGTCTGTCTGTCTGTCTGTCTGTCTGTCTGTCTGTCTGTCTGTCTGTCTGTCTGTCTGTCTGTCTGTCTGTCTGTCTGTCTGTCTGTCTGTCTCTCTGTCTGTCTGTCTGTCTGTCTGTCTGTCTGTTCGGTAAAAATTGTACCGGCTAAACCTAGAGAGTTGAAATTTGGCATGCTTATACAACTCTTTGACCCGCACATAGGAAAAATACTAAAACATCTAAAAAACATACCCCCCTAAAAATATAAACAAATATGTGCTCATCGAAAACAAAAATATTTTTTTTAAATTCTGAGTATGGTATCAAATGAAAGCCCTTAGTACGTGGATTAACGATCAAATTTTTATTTTTGCAAAATAAATTATTTTTATGCGATTTTTGCCAAAATTGTGCAAAAAAAATTTTGTCCCACACCCTGTAGTCCAGATGGTTTAAACTAAAAATCTAAAAAAATTCTAAGTAATGTATATTGGTGTGAACCGAAATAGTACAACAGGAATTTTTGATCAGATTATGTTTTCGGAAAATAACGCATTTTTTGTGGTTTTTGGTTCACAAAGTACAAAAGTTATACCAATGTAAGACACTCACACGCAAGGCGTACGATAGCGTAATGGGTTAGAGCACTGGTGTCGTAAGCTAAAATTCGCTGCAAAACGACGGGTTTGGAGTTCGAGTACGGAGTGAATTTTATTTTTTCTGTTTTTTTTTTTGCATTTTTATTATGTTGAAATTATTTTGTCAAAATTCTAGTTATATTTTGACAAATGTATTTAATTTTTAAGAGCGTAAATTTAATAACCAGTCTTATTATATGATTAACAGACGATAAATTATTTTAAAAATATCGTTCATTTTGCCGTGATTACTACAAAGTAAAATTTGTCCTACACACTCAGCATACCGCCTTCACTTATTATACACCTGCAAAACCCTGAAATGTGTGAATATTCACACTTCACATCAATTTTTTTATGTTGTATATTGACAATACATTTATAATATTATCATAGTATTGGTTCACACGGATACGCCAAAGTCTGTTTACACTACAACAGTCACCAAAGTAACCAGATCTAGTTTCGTATTACAAATTGAGACGGATTATAGTATAATTTAAACTATAAATTATTTACTTTTACTAGTGAGTCGCACCACACATGTTGGAAAGCACTGCTCTACATCATAAGTCACATTAGCCCCTTTACCTCCTAGGATTTTTTTTTAGAAGTGATTTGATATAACCTCACTTGTTTGACATTCGTAAAAAATACTAACTGGCAACATAGCACATTTCTCAATTGTGATGCCATTTCATAGTTATCTTGAACAGACTTTATAAAAGTTTGTTTCTATTTTTTATAAATAAAAAAATAGTTTCATTCATTCTCAAATTGCATACGTATAGGTATTAATGGATTTATTTTAATGTAGGTATGCGGGATAAGACATTTCTCGGGCCATTAAATGTTGCCAGTCTGCGCCTGTTTTACAGTAACTTACGCCAAAGATAAAAATCTTTGTAATACCACTAAGTAAACATAGATTAGTGTTACCTTATCTATCGAAAGTCTAAAATATTTCTCCAACTACAACCTAACAAATTACCTTACCTGCTTTTTCACTGATGTGTTAAAACACAAACAGAGCAACATACATCTGTTATAAGGAACAATTGTGGTTAAAACATCAATTACCTAAAATTTTGTTTACAATTCCAAGGCGCCAGCTTTACCTGATCATTTTTTCGGCAGATAAACGTATTTTCATCTTTCACCAGTTGTACCTTGAAAACAAAAAGCTGAAATTTGACTCTTACAAAAGCAATGGTCCTCGTACACAACTGAATGGTTGATGAATGGCTTGTGCTTTAGCACTGTGCGTTATTATGACGGGTGCAGTGGGGTGCAAGCAAGGGACACATTCAGGGGTTGGTGTGCTCGCTATGGTCTGCTGAGTAAGGCAGCTGTGTGCTCACGGCCTGCTCTGATTTATATCACAGGTTGTCGCGTGCCAACTACTCTCAATACGCAGGGTATTTAACTTTGTATTGAACACGCCGTGAAATTACAGTTGTTATGAAATGGTTCCGGATGTTATTTGAAGGGAGTCGAATTTAGTTTTTATACTAAATTTTGTATTTATTTCGAATTTAAATAATACTTTTATAGTTTATATAAATTTAATTTGATGCTTTATCTGTTTTTATATATATTAGTTTCTTGCTCATACTTCGTTTCTACACATTTTAGATAATTATAAGACGACATCCACAAAAAAATATAAATTGTAAACAAAGTGTAAATTTTCAAACATTTCAGGGTTTAGCAGGTATTTAGTAAGTGAATGATGATTATTAGAAATGCCAAAACAAATTTTTTGTTAAAATATTTTTTTATTAATTTTAATTTGAATGCCTAATACAATTATTTGGGTTTCTAATTATTTGCAGTATTTTTATTAAATAGCAAGGTTCTTTAATATTTTGAAAAATGCGCCTACGGCTTCCATTGGTTGTTTAAGTCATAAACTCCGCCCCTCTGATTTCGTATACATTCAAACATAGAATTAAATTATAATTTCAACACTACCCACTGGTTATTAAATTTACGCTTTTAAAAATTAAATGCAACAATTGCCAAAATATAACTAGAATTTTGACAAAATACAAAAACACAAAATATGCGTTATTTTTCGAAAACATAATCTGATCAAAAATTCCTGTTGTACTATTCTGGTTCACACCAATGTACATTACTTAGAATTTTTTCAGATTTTTAGTTTAAACCAACTGGGCTACAGAGTGTGGGACAAAAAAATTTTGCACAATTTTGGCAAAAATCGCCTCAAAATAATTTATTTTGCAAAAATAAAATCTTGATTGTTAATCCACGTACCACGGGCTTTCATTTGATACCCTACACAAAATTGAAAAAAAATATTTTTTTTTCGATGAGCATATATTTATTTATATTTTTAGGGAGATATGTTTTTTAGATGTTTTCGTATTTTTCCTATGTGCGGGTCAAAAAGTTGTATAAGCATGCCAAATTTCAACTCTCTAGGTTTAGCCGTTTGGCTACAATTTTTACCGAACAGACAGACAGACAGACAGACAGACAGACGACAAAATGACGGTATAAGGGTTTTTTGGTCATACCTACAAAACCCTAAAAAGAATTTGTTTATCTGTATGTTTGTCCGAAAATCATACAAAAACACCTTGATAAATATTCGCGGAAAATATCCATGTACATCCCGACGTTAAGCTACGTTCTCTCATCCTCCTGCATTACTTTGAGTATATATATATCTAGAAGAGAAGACGGCAAGATTGATCATACAATGGAAATTAGTCGATCGTCGACCGAAAGATAAATATCCTAAATACTGACTCGACCAAATGAAGCCACTTCTACCAAAGTAAAATGACAGACATAACCAGGATTAAAACTTAAGCTATAAATCGCATTGCAAAATTTTCATTCTAAGGAAGGTTTTAGAGAGACGCTAATTAAAAAACTTGGATCATCTCACGTATCTTTGATTTAACAGCAACAATTGGTATGCCAAAAATATGAAATGTAATCTTTTTTGTTCTAGGCATATGTTCAATTAATGAATATTTGGGGTGTTATGGAGGCACCTTAAAACTAAAATCTCTCGTACGGGCGTATCACACTAGAACGCTATCCAAGTTTTACTTTTGTAGGTTTTTTCAGGATTCACGTTTTTAGGTTTTGACTTATCACAGTTTTTGAATATTATTTAAGACTTGGAAATTTTTTGTTTGCGCATGCGTACATCTTGTTATTACGACAGTTTTACTCTCAAAAGTTAATTTGTGAGGTTTCACTAAATTAATTAGTTGTTCTTTCAAAATCTTTCTTTTTTTTAAATATTATATTCGAAAGTAACAATTATGCAACAAACTTACCTCAACGTAGACAAAAGACAAAGGCGGAGCAGCTGAAAGCAAGAGATCACTAGCTTTTTAAAATATGGATAGAAAGACAGAGGAATTGAATCATGTTCCATTTGCATAGTCTTTAAAACTAGTTATTTTTTCATACTATCACACACAAATGACTTCGATTCGAATACAAAAACTTTAATTTTGCAAGTCTAGACGTTAATATTAACTCTAGTGTGATAAGGCCTTTAGTATTTACTTTACAACAAAAATCTACATGACAAAAAATGTACGCAGAAAGGAACACTTGGGGTACCAATAGTCTGTCACTGCAGCAACCGGCTTTACTTTAAATAAATAAAAAAAAGTATGTCAGCTAGTTTCGATTATAACTAATACTTTTAATATGTTTTAATAAAAACGTAGATGTGAAACCGTATCAAATATGCCAAAAAGTTTAGTAAACTTCTTGAAAATGCCGAGTGCCGATACTGTCGTCTCATAATACTTTGTTAAAAGTTCGTCAAACTTTACGCTCAGTTATCTTTTCAAACCAAAATTCTCTAGAAGTATCAAGTTCTATCAAACTACAGTACGCCTATACTCATATATGGAATTAAAACATGATATTTAACGAAATGAAAAGAGACCGACAGGAAGTACTCCTGTCTATGGACACAAATTACTACGCTGTATCTTAGGTCCCATTCAAATCAAAGCCACTAATTCTGATGTTTGTGAGCGACTACATTCTAGAAAGCTGCAATAAAAGAAAAGGCACGAAAACAATTACTTGCAAGCATAATTGAATAAAAATCCACCGCAGGACAAGAGAAACTCGCGGAACAGCTAGAAGGGGCACAGTTTCGATACGATTACAAGGGATGAGAAAAATCCAGAAGCTCGGAAAATGTGTACTACACGAACTCCCCGAACGCAGCAGTGCCAGCTCGCTCAAAACATGCATTTCGTTGCTTGCCAGGCTACATATGAAGGATATTTGTAGAAAATTGTTACCGGCATATTCATAGACATCAACGGTAAAATCGAACATTCATGCCAAAACTATCATACTGGACACATAGGAGGACATGGAGGTATGATGTTTTACTAGCTGCTCCAATCGCGTGAAAAGATTTCGGTCAAGTATAGCCATCATTAGGCCGACTAAATGTGACAGAAAAAACTATTTACTAGACAAGGAAGCCGGAGTCATTTTACTATTCAGTAAAATATTGGGCGTATCCTACTTGGCGCCTTTGGATTATCATTAAGGTCGATACAAAACTCTTTAGCTGGACAGCGCTTTCGAGATGTAGTTAAAATACGAAAACGGTTCAAGGATTTCACTGCCTCAAAACAGATATCTTTTTGAAGCACTGGAATTTGAAATTTACCCAAGATATGGCAGAAAATTTTAGAAAGTGAGAGCATATATTTTGATATTCGAATTATCTATATAATAAAAACCATGATGTACTGTCAGGATGATATATTTTGATAACTCAATTATCTATATAATAAAAACCATATCTATCAGGACGTCTTATGTTTGAAATTTATTTCGTACTTCCCAGAGGTTTAGAAGGTTGAAATTATGCAGGTGACCGGAAAATCATGTAGGCGTGTCTGTGACCCAATGTGTATTAAAAAATCAGCTGTGGCCACCACAGGACCGACCGCCATCATAAAATACTTGTATAAAATACATTCAGCAGCAGAGTAGAAATAACTTGGCCTAATATTTTCTACCAGAGATATTATTTATCATGACCATGGAAACGTTACATAAAATGAAAAATTGCGACTTAAAAAAATTTCGAAAAGTTTTACAAACATTTTTCGAAATTTTTCGTTTTATCAAAAAACGTTTCAAATAAAAGTTATTAGTTATTGACGAAAGTTATAAGTGATTAGTTACTCCAAGAAGAATTTATAGCAATTTTTGTTAAATAAATTTTTTCGAAATATTTTTCTGTTGCTAAATATTCGCAAAAATCTTAAAATCTACACGAGTAAACTCCCATTTCTAGTCAACCGATTTTTACCAAAAGTTGATCAACTCGTGCCATTGATGGCAAAAGCTTGAATATGAAGTTTCATAAAAATCCTTTTAGCCGAATTTGCTCTGCACGTGTACACAGACAGACAGACAGACAGACGGACGGACAGACGGACGGACAGACAGACGGACGCACAGACGGACGGACGGACAGACGGACGGTGCTAAAAATAGTCAAAACGTTATGTAGGGACCTCAATTCGTGGAGATCCATCGAAATCTCGAAATGTCTAAATCGGTATGATCACAATACCTCCCTTATATATGTTGGCGGTCGGTAAAAATGAAGTTCGATTGCGTTGAAATTCAATATTTGGGGGTGCTAGCGACTCCTTAATACGAGCCCGTTTTTATCAGTTGGTAATTCAAAAAAAATCTGCAAGAAAGAAAATGCATCGTGGTCTTGAGAAAACTCCTGAGACGTCAAGTCGTTTGCATAAAATGGGCAAGCGAATAAAACTTCAAAATACAGCTGAAAATCCCAGCAGAAAACAGAGAAGAGAAAAGGGTAAAGATAGCGAATGAAACGACTCCGGAAAAAGCCCAGAGACTATGCAAGGGTATAAAAGAGCAAATAATTAAACGATTAACTGAAGTATCTCCACTAAAAGCAAACGTTTAGAAGATAGAAAAGAAAGAGAAGCAGAAACCCAAAGAAATATGTTTCAAATTAGTAAAAATATAGCAACTCAATCTCAATTGAAGGAGGTTGAGGTTTTCCTAATTTTGTAACGAGAGGTGCCTTCAAAAAATTTCCCCCGTCGATTGACGGATTTCTAACATAACATGAACCTTGAAAAATAAAAGAATATAATTTTTATACACACGAAATAAAACCCAGAAAAGTAATGTTATTTCTTTTTTATTTAAATTACAAGATTATCAAAATGTACAAAAATATACATCTTATAAATTGCAATAATTTTACACACATATTTATAAAATTGATATTACATGTAAGATAGTTTGTTGACAACTTTATGTACAAGTATATATAAAAAAATATTGCATTATTCATATTAAGGATTTCATTGTCATAATACAAACTATCTGCAATGCTCACAATAAAGCACTTAAATTAAGGCAGTTACTTACAACGAATCTCACTTTTCATATTCTATGACTAGATTCATACAGAATAAATTTCTACTTAAATTCTCTGCTAAAATATTAAAATTGAAGACGAAATATAGTTTAGATGAGAATAACTTATTATTCTTCTTTAAAAATTTAAGAAAATTATAGTTCTTCACTTATATATCTTTTTTTAATTCGTTTGATACATAAAGAATAAAAACATATAATAGACACGTCCTAGGATTAGAACTCATTTGTAAATCGAGATCTACCTGTATTTGTATTTGAGGGGTTCGAAAGCTTATGTGTAAATTTGCATGAAATGAAAGATAAGAAAAATATTAATTCTAGCAAGTGGTGTTACCAGGGGGTCTCAAATGGAAAGCAATATCTGGACACCCAAACACCCGGAGTTTTGGAGCAGAGGTGAACTTTGGAACCCGTAAATTGATTTTATTATTATCATTATTATTTTTTTATCGTTTTATGTTTTGTTTTAATGGCAAGTTGCGAGCCTTGCCAGTAAAACAGGAACTTTGCTTAGGGTCCAGATTTTTGTCAGTCTGTTACTGATTAGGGGTCCATGATAAAATAAAACCAGGCAATCTTAGAGGATCCCACATATATTTTGCTTTCTAGCCCAAATCCAATTCACTACTGACTCTAGCCAGGGGCGCCAAGAGCGAAACCGGCCTCCGGTAAAATATTAATTTCAAGCCGTCTACCCGAAAAAACAATAATTCCGCCCCACCCCAAGGAAAACGATAATTACGGGCCTAATGACAGACAGGAAACTACGTGCAAATAGAAGGGATGTGCCCACTGTCCACGCGGAAGGATAAAAACACTACCAAGGGACCTAAAATACTGATAACTGATGACAGCTAAATACGTAAACAAAGTGTGCAGTCAAATCGGGTTGCAGTTCGAACCTATAAACTCTATTATTTAAATTATTACGTATTACAATTACCGACAAAGAAATTTAATATCACAAATAACAAAATCGTGATTTATATAAAAAAAGATTTAGTCCTAGGCCCTGTAGTCTGCCTAGACCCCAGTTATTTGTATCAGCATTTCTCGTCTCTTGACGTCCTTGATTTTCGTCTGTAAAATTAAAGATGGAAGTGGGTGCCCCCCCAAGCAAAGAACAATTGGGGTATTGAACGAAGGTATACGGTATTAATACAGCCGTCCAATCAACTATTTAAAGGAAATTCCTGTCTACTCACGGTATTTCTTAGAACTATTTAGATGCACCACTATATTTAAAAATAAAATTTTCGAAAAAGTATCTAAATATTTGTGTCTAGGGTTTTTTGATGGTACCAACGAAATCCTAGACACTTCTATACACCATTAATTCCGCATGGTCTTAAAGAATAACTGTGTAAAATTTGGTGCAAATCAGTCAAAGAACCTGTATAGGATACGAAATGTATAGGATTTCTTGGTTATGCCTACGAAATCCTACACTTTTCTATGCATTTTTTCTTCCGCAGGATCTTAAAAAGTATTTGTGCAAAGTTTGGTCCAGATCGGTCAATGGACCTAGGCAGTTATAGCCGTTAAAGAAACAATTTTCCCCTTTTTTATTTAACTAGCAGATTTTTTGCCAAGTTCTATTAAAATGTTTAATTAATTATTTTTATCGTTATTCAAATTCTTTATCAAAAAACTGTTATTGTATCCAAATATTTAAATTTATCAAAAACATACTAATGGGCATTAATTAAATTTTGACATTAAAATGATGTATTACATAAAATACTTCTCTTTCACGTCAGTTCATCAGGTTCTCTTTTGTTATACAAATTTGTATAACAATAACACCCAGTATCTCCCTACCAACTGTACGGTCGTAATTCACAAACACTCGTACATTACATTGTTATTATAATATTGCATTTTATCTGGATCATAACTATTACCATAATACATATTATCATTAAAAGAATTATCTAAAAATGGTTCTAAACGCGGTTCACTCCAATTCTGGTCGTTCCAATGTTCATATTCACCTTTATCACTATTTTTAAAATCGTAATTTGCCATAAAACTAGCACTTGTTATACTTCCACTTGTGACAACTGCATTTGACATTCGATTATCACAACTTTTCGATGCTATAAAGTTGCCATCATTGTTTATTGAAACGGTAACATTACCAACATTCACAATAACACTATCATTATGGTCTGTTTTTAGTTTTTCTATGTTGGTAAGAGTGTTACTTAAAGCTCCTATATAATTATGAGCAAAGCGTAGTGTTTCAATTTTTGTTAATTTAGTATCCTCTGGGAAAGCAGGAAGAACTAAACGTAGTTTGTCCAAAGCTTCATTAAGCATATGCATTCGATTTCTTTCACGATCGTTTGCCTTCATTCGGCGGGTGCGTTTAATTTTTAACACTTGACTGGGACTTTTTGCTCTTGAAATACGATTTCTTCCAGTAGCATACCGCTTCTTTTGCTTGTCTTCTTTAACGGGCTTCTCTATTTTCTGTGGTGTTGATGTTACCAGTTTTCTATTGTCTAGTGACATTTCATCTAACGATGTTGGTGTTATTGAATACTGAGGTGAATACAAATCAGATTTTTTATGAGGACTCATCGAATTTTCTGGGGTATATATAAAATTTTGATTATTTGGTATTTGTGAATATTGTAAATGACCATTTTGTGTTTGATAATTGTTAGCAGATATGTTGAAAGCTTCGTTGAATGTTTCGTATAGTTTTTGTTTTTCGGGAGTGTTTATTTCGTTGTATCGATATTTCTTCTTGGGTGTTTGTGTTAATTCATATTCGTAGTTGTAGTTATCTCTACCGAAATCTTCAGTAACGTCTGTTTCTGATTTGAAGGACATTTCGAAACCGGAATCTGAACTATCTTCAAATGTGCCTTCGTAACTGCTTACGCTGTAGTGGGACATATTCTGTAATAAAAATAATAAATGTTAGAAACAGGCTGTAGTTACCACAAGAATAATAACAAATTAAGTTCCACCAAGAACTAAAAAAACACGTGGCTTTAATGTTTTTACGAAATACATTTGAATTCTAGAGCACATGAGCTTATTGTTTGGTTAACACTTGTAAATTAGAAGGGAAGACTCTTTTTTTGTCATGTTCCACGCTTATAAGATCGCTGCAGTGTCTTCGAAAATAGACGAGTGCTGTGCAGACTAAAATAACAAGATGAAACAATAAACAAAGAGAAAATGCGTATGCTTTGTGGTGGAGGTACAGTGTTTTCTGTCTTTTCATTCGGTATGGCTTTTGTGTTTATTTGTAACGGATAAGTGTATTAGTGCAATATTTTTTATTTGATATAATGCTATATTTGTAACCGGACAATAGATAAAAAATCTATGTTATATCTATACTCTTGTGGACTTACCAAGCAATGTTTAGATAAGTTACATCATTTTGAACGGTTTTGAACCGAAGATTGGAAGTACATTGAAATAAAAATTGATGTGAAGTGTGAATATTCACACATTTCAGGGTTTCGCCGGTATATAATAAGTGAAGGCGGTATGCTGAGTGTGTAGGACAAATTTTACTTTGTAGTAATCACGGCGAAATGAACTATATTTTTAAAATAATTTCTCGTCTGTTAATCATATAATAAGACTGGTTATTAAATTTACGCTCTTAAAAATTAAATACAACATTTGTCAAACTATAACTAGAATTTTGACAAAATAATTTCAACATAATAAAAATGCAAAAAAAAACAGAAAAAATAAAATTCACTCCGTACTCGAACTCGAAACCCTTCGTTTTCCACTCCAGTGCTCTAACCCATTACGCTATCGCACGCCTTGCATGTGAGTGTCTTACATTGGTATAACTTTTGTACTTTGTGAACCAAAAACCACAAAAAATGCGTTATTTTCCGAAAACATAATCTGATCAAAAATTCCTGTTGTACTATTTCGGTTCACACCAATATACATTACATAAATTTTTTTTAGATTTTTAGTTTAAACCATCTGGGCTACAGGGTGTGGGACAAAATTTTTTTTGCACAATTTTGGCAAAAATCGCATCAAAATAATTTATTTTGAAAAAATAAAAATTTGATCGTTAATCTACGTACTAAGGGCTTTCATTTGATACCCTACTCAGAATTTAAAAAAAATATTTTTGTTTTCGATGAGCACATATTTGTTTATATTTTTAGGGGGGTATGTTTTTTAGATGTTTTAATATTTTTTCTATGTGCGGGTCAAAGAGTTGTATAAGCATGCCAAATTTCAACTCTCTAGGTTTAGCCGTTTGGCTACAATTTTTACCGAACAGACAGACAGACAGACAGACAGACAGACAGATGACAAAATGACGATATAAGGTTTTTTTGGTCATACCTACAACCCCTAAAAATGCAAAGATTTAAAGAATTAATTTAATCAGATTTGGATTTTTGGGCTCATACGCGGGTCTAATTCTGTCTGGCAGAAGCTGTAGCGGACCAGTGGACAAAATAAATAAATAAATAAATAAATAAATAAATAAATAAATAAATAGATAAATAGATAAATAGATAAATAGATAAATAGATAAATAGATAAATAGATAAATAGACAAATAGACAAATAGACAAATAGACAAATAGACAAATAGACAAATAGACAAATAGACAAATAGACAAATAGACAAATAGACAAATAGACAAATAGACAAATAGACAAATAGACAAATAGACAAATAGACAAATAGACAAATAGACAAATAGACAAATAGACAAATAGACAAATAGACAAATAGACAAATAGACAAATAGACAAATAGACAAATAGACAAATAGACAAATAGACAAATAGACAAATAGACAAATAGACAAATAGACAAATAGACAAATAGACAAATAGACAAATAGACAAATAGACAAATAGACAAATAGACAAATAGACAAATAGACAAATAGACAAATAGACAAATAGATAAATAGATAAATAGATAAATAGATAAATAGATAAATAGATAAATAGGTAAATAGGTAAATAGATAAATAGATAAATAGATAAATAGATAAATAGATAAATAGATAAATAGATAAATAAATAAATAAATAAATAAATAAATAAATAAATAAATAAATAAATAAATAAATAAATAAAATAAACTCAGTTATTTTTATTTGTTAGGCATGTCAAAAATGTATTAAATGTAGTATGTAACAATATTCCACAAATAATTTGTTAGGTTAAGTTAGTATTTAAAATGGGCTGTTTATATTGTACGTAATTATTAGTGATGTGAAAGATTAAATAAAAATCAGATCCGCGGATACAGATACGGATACGGATTATTTGCGTCCTGGTCCATGGATACGGATAAGGATACGGATCTTGCATTCAAGGAGAAATACTTATAACCTTAAAGCTATTGCTTGATCAGTCGCTCGATTCACTGTCACACAACTGAGTTCAAAAACACTCACTCATCGCCTTAGATTTTTTTTTTTTAATTTAATGACTTTTGCTGTTGTGGCAATTAACCAGGACAATTATTTTATTTGTGAAAAATTCTATGCCTGAACGGGATTCGAACCCAAGACTGTAGCAACGCAGAGCACATGTGTTACCACTACGCTACGCCGGTCGGCATTGTCTTTGATTAAATTAATTTTACTCATAATTAATGTATACTAGACCAGTGGTGTCAACCTTTTCACACAATGGGGCCATATTTAATTCTAGATATGTTTCGCGGGCCGGATTGAGTTGGACCGGGGGCCAGATATTTAAAAACCACTTGGGAATTACGAAAATCATTGACAATAGTGGGAAGAAATCCTGAAAATAAATTGAGCTCGTGGGGTAGTAATTCCAAAAACTATTTGAGGACGAAGGGGTAGAAATTTCGTGCGGAGTGTTTGAAACTTATCGTCGGACCGTAGATAGGACACCACTGCACTAGACCATTCTAACATCACCGGCAAGTAATGTGATGCTCGATTAAACATCAATTTAAACGTCAGAGTAAAATTTACTACACTTTGAGCATTTTAAACGCAAGCTTATACAAAAACTAATTAGAATTTATCTATATGATATCCGTTTAAGATCTGCCTTGGAAAAATTGATACGATTTTTATATTTCTTATTATCCGGATACTATATATTTAGCCAGATACGGATATCCGGCACATCACTTGCAATTATATTTCATTTGTAATTTACAATTTATTTAGATGCACTCTTTTCGCTTCTGATAATGTGACAAGCTTCGCTTAGCCTTATCGAACAATTAATATATATATTTCATCAGAATTTATTATTATTATTATTATTACAAAGGATTGTAGCACACGATCGGGTCTATTCTGTATCTTTTGTGGTTAAAAAGATTAGGTTAAAAATGATGGTTAAAAAGTAACATTTTAATTAGGCGTTAAAATTATTAAACTTTTCTTATTCTGTATCTCAGGTTATAAACCAAGTTCTAACTTTTTAACCTTATGGTTAAAATTGTGTTGTGAAATTATCTACAAGGGAAGGTATTTGGCTTGTGTAAGTGTGGATTTAATTTAAACATGTGTTATGGTTGAATCGTGAATCAACAACGATCAAATATAATAAAGTTATATTGCGCAAATGTACAATATTTGCGCGTTTTTATATTTTTCATACACAAATAATTATGGGTGCAGAAAGTAAATAATATAATATTACCATAACATGCAAATGTATCAATATTTTTTATCTCTTTTCTTTCTTCTGTATTATGATACTTTTATTTTCAGGTTGTGTTTACCTTATTTTTATTTTTAAACAAACAGAGAAATTAAAATTTATAAATGTATCACAATTTTAAAGTTTTAAATATTTACTTGCAATATATTGGGAAATCTTTTGGTTCTTCTCGGATTTTCAAACAACATTTGTAAAACGAGATATTCCGTACAAGTTTTAGACAAATGAAAATATTTTAAAATGTTTCTTCAGGTAAATTAAAAGGGTATATCACGCAGATCAATTCGAACTGATCTCCTAAAAAGCATTTTTATATTTTTTTTATTCACCTATATTAATTTTTTACTTATTAACCTCTTGATGTTCAATTTGTTCCAGTAATAATTGGTTTAAAATAAACAGACTTGCCATGATTAATTCTAAATATGCATTTTTTCTGGCTATTTGACATTTAGAGGTTAAAATTACAGTTGGTTAAAAGTTAACGCCATGTATTTGGCTGGAGTTAAAATTCCGATTATAACCTACTGAATTAACCACATCGAAGTTAAAATTTAAACGTCATAGAGTTACAGAATAACAAAATATTGTAAAGCGTGGTTAAAATTTTTTAACTTCGACCTTGAGGTTAATTTTTAACTTTTTAAGATACAGAATAGGCCCGATTATGATTTTGATGATTATATATGATCCGGATGGTTTAAAAAAGAATAAATGTGAGAGAAAAATAATATGAGGAAAAAATATGAGTAAAGAAAAAGTGATGTCAAAAAAATAAAATAAATAAATCAGAAGACAGATCCAAGTGATGACAAGAAAAGGTAGGCGGATCAAAGTAATCCAGTGATTATAAACCTCCTTCACTGCAACGAGCAATTTCAAACACGGCGCCCAGGGCTCCTGCCATGACTGCCATTCCCTTAATACGGTTCCGTATAGATAAATTAAGTTAATAATTTAACCTTTGTTAAGAACAACAAACTACCAATCTAAAAAACAAATAGAACTACTAAAACAGTTGTTAGTTTATCTACGTTATAATTCTGGCTTAAACAAAGTTAACAATAAAACAAAGTTAACAACAGTTTCGGAATTTAGAATGAAAACCATGATTTGGTTATTCTGAGTATTAATATTTTAATTATACACTAATTTTATAGTAGGTAACTAACTTAAAAGTCTACAATACAAACATTAAACAAGTTGTGATTTGAGCTTTTGTAACATGGACTCTAAATGAAGGAGGAAACATAGTAGATTTAATGAAAAATTTTTAGTATTTATTACGGAAAAAATAGTACAATTCTAGTACAATTTCTACGCGCAATTTTTATTTGTAAGTGGGCCCGTAATTATTGTTTTCCGGGAGGTGGGGCGGAATAACTGTCTCCCAGGCCCGAAATTATATTATTACCGGGGATCTTACCCTTTTCGAGGCTGTAGTGTTGCGAGGCCCATTAATGCGAACTTGAAACGAATAAATGCACATAAACTAAAATTTGTTTAACTTTTGATAGCAAATAAAAAATAGTTATATAGACAAATATAAAAATAAATAGATTTGAGAACAAAAAAGCATAAACTTTTGGAATTAAACGTAGACTCCAGAGCGATCCGGTGCCCCTCCTCCCGTTGCACCTTACTGCGGGTGCCCATAGATAGAAGGTTACTTAAATTAGGCAACAATGCCATTATATAAGAATAGCACTGAGAAAAACATTTTTTTGTGCTCAAAATAAATTGTGCAACTTGTTGCTTATTCGAAAGAGTATTTTATTGTGGAACAACAGTATAAATAAGTCGTAGCCTTAAATCACAAAATAATTGAGAAATTGCAATTTAAATTTATATTAATTCTATTGAAATCTCGTTGTAATAAGAGTGTTATGAATGAGAATAAAAAACAGTCTTATTTTATTTCGTTACTTGTTATAAATTTGTAATTGATCAATATTTATAATTTGTTGGATTAGTATTTCAACAAGAAAATTAATAATTTTGCCCGTGACGGAAAAAAATGTCTGTTCCAAACGGTTAGGCGGAACTAAATGGGAATTTAGTTCTTTTAGGTTGTCACGCTTGAGTTATTTCATTTTTCACGTTGGAATGTCAAAATTTAAAATTCCAACAATGAAACCATGGAAACGAATGACATATGTCAAAATTAAATATTTTTTTTTTACCTATTTCAATGATAAAAAATAAGTAAATAGGAAATTTGTATCAAGAATGACACAAAAAATCAAAATATAAAGAAAATGACATTTTAAAATGATATTAACCTTAACCAAAAAATTGTTTATTGTAAGTATTATCTGTCTCATTTTGTAATACGGAACTAACAGGAAAAGTTCTTTTTTTATGTTGTATTTTGACAATACATTTCTAATATTATCATAGTATTGGTTCACACGGATACGCCAAAGTCTGTTTACACCACAACAGTCACCAAAGTAACCAGATCTAGTTTCGTATTACAAATTGAGACAGATTATATGATTTACAAAGCTTAAACAAAACGGCCGAAAAGCACGATCTAAACGATGAAAGTAACTAGATTGCAAAATCTAGTTCCGCCTAACCGTCTGGAACAGACTTTATGTTAAATATGTACATTTTGTGTCGGAAGAATACTCGTGCTGAGGTAAATATGTACGACGGCTACCTTTTTCCAAAAACTAAGAAAGAATTTTTTTTTCGAACAAACTGTTTTATTTCTTTTCAAAATATTCATACACGTTTGCATGCATTCAAACCAATTATCGAAACATTTTTGCCACTCTGAAGTTGGTTTCTCAAAAACATGGTTTTCGAAGGCTTTAACAGCTTCTCGAGGTGATGAAAATCGCTGTCCACGCATTTTTTAATTGACATTGGGGAACAAAAAAAGTCGTTAGGAGATAAATCAGGTGAATACGGGCAATGAGACATTAATTCGATGTTTTTCTCCTTCAAATAATTAATTGTTTGACGTGCTGTGTTGGAGCTTGCATTGTCATGATGAAGAATGATGCGACGTTTTTGGTTGTTTTTCCTGATTTTTTCGATGACTTATTCTTAACTGTTCTCCAATCCTCTAAAGGAATGGTTGCGAAATATCCAGTACAACCTAAGAAACAAGCGATCATTTGCAATTGCTTCGTGAACGAACAATTTTTGAGGGTTTCGGTTCATCTTGGAAGAGCCAAACAGTGGATTGTTGTTTAGTTTCCGGTTCATATGAATAAATCCAAGTTTCGTCACCTGTAACGATGTTGTATACGGATTTTGCAGTGCCTAGGTTGAATTTTTTTTGGCATTCCCTTACACCAATCAACACGAGCCTTTTTTGAGCTTCGGTCAAATTATGCGGAATCCATCGGGAACTGATTTTTTTCACAGCTAAATGTTCGTGATGCGTCTATGTCACGGTAAGTCACATGACGATCTTCTTCAATAATTGTACAGTAATATATTTTACAATAATTGCACAGCATCGAAGTTTTTTTTAATCACAAACGATTTTGGTCTACCTTCACGAGATTCATCACTGACGGATGAACGACCACGACGAAATTCTGCAAACCAATTGTAAACAATCTTTTCTGATGGTTCTTCATTGCCAAAAGTTGAACGAAGCGAATCTATGCATTGTTGTTAAATTCACAATAACATTTATTTCACAATAACAAATGTCAAGTTTTACGTATATAGTAATGACACATTTCAATATTGCCGTCTAGTGGTCGTTTGTAAAATCATTAAAGGTAACCCTCGTACATAAAATGATGCCCTGCCAAAGAAGTTCCCGGCACGCTAATAGTGCGGAATTTAAATATAAACGTATGCAAAATCGAGTTAAATCGGGATGGAATACAAATTCCCTGTGTTGATATACAATCTATGCGAATGTATTGTACACGTTGTATATCTTTCCTTTTTTTTGTTAATCATCTCGGTATGGTTTTGGGATTCGAAACTGACTTCGGGTATTCGGTTTCGAGTAAAAACAATTTAGGATACCCGATTTCAAATACACAGTTCCAGATACTCTGTTCCGAATAGCCGGTTCCGGATACTTGGTTCCGAATACCCAGTTACAAGTATCCAGTTCTGGGGTCGGATATTTGAAATCGGGTACGTCCGGAACTGGTTCTTTTTTGGAACTGGATACGATTCCGGGAATGTCAGTTTCTAACAGCATTAATTAGAGTCGTAGAAATGCAATCTAAATTATTATTTGTCGCAAAACACTAGACTTAAGACGATATATAGAAGAAGAACTGGGCATATTGTGCAGTAAAAATAAAATGAATGTATATGTACCCCTCTAGAACAGGGGTCGGGAACCTTTAGAAAACGAAGAGCCATTTTAGCAAAAAACGTACAAAAAGTAAAATTTAGAGAGCCGCAGGTTTAATTCGATTTATTTATTCATTATTTCAGTATTTACAACTGATACACATATACAAATGGAACTTTAAAAAAAATAATTATAGTTTTCTCCAAGTACAATAAATAAAATGGTAAAAATTTTCAGTTCTTTTAACAAGGTTCTCATATCGTTAAAAGAGTTCCTCTTAACGGAACAAAATGAATAGCCCATTAAAAAAATTTGCACCATTTTTCGCCATGCGTAACTTATTATTCGAAAGATCTTTTTAACCGTGAAAGAACAATTTTACCGTGCTTATATTGCAGTTTGATAGATCTTTTCAACCGTGCATAGCTTGCTGTTCGAAAGACCCAAATTTACCGTGCATAAACGATTCCGCACACCAACGCGGCCGCATTAGCGGTAGCGTTAGCGACACGACTAGCGATTAGGTCTCCTCACACTAACGCGGTGGGAGTGGCGGCAGCGGTAGCGATCAGTTAGTGAATCACGGTATATACATAGTTGTGTGATAATATTGATTGCGAGAATACGTGAGAATATTCTAAAAGTTAAACAAGAAGAAGTCTTGATTTTGGCAGCTCTTCTTGAAAACTTTTCCTATTTCGTCCCACACTTTATTTTTTTCCCCTAATATTCTTGTAATCAGGATGTCATACAAAATTAAATGATCCTTTACTGATTCTATGATTTTTTCTGTTAAATTATCCATTTTCGACACTATTTTCTTAAATATATTCACTCTGTGGTATATAAACAATGAATATCGCGCGGCCTAACGCAACTTGTCGAGTTCGGCCGCCAGTGTTTGGTGATCGCTAGACTGAACGCTGCATTCGGCGTCGTTCTCAGATAGCGGAACGCTTGTATTTGCGTGGTCTCATTGTATTATATAGGTTGCGTTAGGCCGCCGTCGTACCGCTATCGCGGCCGCTTTGGTGTGTGGAATCCTTAAACCTTTTTGCATCTTGAGTAACTTACCGTTCATAGACCAATTTTATCGTGCAAAGGATCTATCTTAATGTGCCTTTAATATTGCCCTAAATAAAAAGATATTTTTTATAAATATTTTTTTTATGTATGTAAAAGTATTGCAGTCTGCTGCTATGTTTGTTTTTCATGTAGTTCATCGTAAAGAAAAATTGTATGTGGACCCAAATAAGGCTAAATCCCAAAAGCTAATCTTCTAGCATTAGAATAGTTAGCTGGAACGGAATTCCAGTATTTAAATATAATGTCATGTGGTGTTTTCTCCATAGTTGTCTCATTTTTTTCTAGTGCTAGTGTCGCGAACATTACAGTGTTAGCGGCATTTTCTATACATATATACATTTTTTTAAATTTACTTAACACACGATATTTTTTTTGGTAACTATAGTTTGTGTGTTGGTCAGATTTTTATTGAAAATTTAAGAGCCGCACTTTTTTCAGCAAAGAGCCGCATGCGGCTCCGGAACCGCGGTTTGCCGACCCCTGCTCTAGAAAGAACATGTTCATCGAATGGATAATAAAAGGCTATGAGAAATCTTATACGAATATCTATCATACTTAAATCAGTATGTTTACTGACGATGAATCCTATTCGAAATGTACAACTAAATGTTTAGTGCAGAAAAGGCCCTGTTTTTTCTACCATTTATAAAACCTTCAGGTGTAACATTTAACCACCGTATTGACTGTTCACAACTTCCTCGAAATATACTATACTTGATGATAATGGAAAGACACTTGGTACACGTGTTCTTTACGAATATTAAATCATTTTTATCCGCAGCACGTATATTGAGAACTAGAGCAGATTAAAGATGGTTGTAAAAATAGACCATCAAGTACGATAATTATAAGTAATTATAAGTAATTTTCACTATAGAATAAAACAGCTAGAAACATATTTGCAAAATCAAACTATAGATAGGTAAATTTTTACGCAGCATACGTAAATATGTGTCGATTAGTTTACAAGATGGCATCTATAATGCAATTGGTAGATTTTCAACATCATGATACCTGAGTACATTTTTTTTACAATTAAAAATATTCTATAATAGTCTGTTCGGAATCAAGAAGTAGTAAGCATGCAATGTTCACGTGATAATTTTGTCGAATTCTCGTCGTTCGTTGGCCGTTCAGCCGGTAATTTTATGCGACAGCCAGTAAAGTAGCGACTTCAATCTTTCACGTGATTTTATTACTATTTCTGCATTTCGAACAGAGAATAACCATAGATAAATAAAGATTTAAATTTTGCAAAATTGTTACTAATTTTATTTCAGATTTTAAGTTTTACATAAGAAACTTGGGAGAACTATTCTGTTATACCTCCCTCTACCTTAATTTCTTATACAAAACTAACAATATGAAATAAAATTAAGAACAATCTATGCATCAAAATTTGCAGCAAATAATTATCTATATAACAGGATATTGTAGAAAAAAACAGTTATGTAATTGTAAATAAACAAACAGAATTATAGATACCATCTTGTAAACCAAACGACGCATATTTGTATATGATGTGGCAAATTGTACATACAGCTTAATTCGACAAATATGTAGCTATTTTGTTCTATTGTGAAAACTATTTATAGTTATTGTACTTAGTAATATATTTTCTCCACCATCTGCCGCGGTTCTCAATATAGGTGTTGCGGGTAAAAATAATGGGTAATGGGTAAATTTTTATAAAGAACATGTGTAGTAAGTGGCATTCTTTATCATATATAATAATTTTCAACGAAGGTATTAAATTATAAATAATCATGTCAAAAAATTTCTTGACGGATAATTTGAACATTTTTACACAAAACTATAAAAATATAAAAGTTATTTGAAGCACACAAATATATTTAAAAAATTATAGCACATTGTTGTCTGATATCTATTACTTATTAAGTTATTGAGTGATAAAAATTTGTCAACAATTTTAAGACATATAGACAGATAAAAATTCGGTGCAAAATTTCATGTATATATTGTTATTAATTTTATTTCAGATAGTTAGTTTTGTATAAGAAACTTGTAATCTCTGGGGATTATAAGGCAGCGTTAAAGCACAAGCCGGGATTCGAATCAAATGCTTTATCGTGCCAAGAGATCAAACCAATGCGTCACCTTCACTTTATGATAATCATCTCAACGGGATTAAAAGAGTTTATAAGAAGGATAATGCCTCAAAGTTCACAAATATTAATCTGTAGTAAAAGGTTGACATTAATTATAAAATTATAAAAATTAGTAAACTAATCTCCGTAGTTTTTAAACGTTTGCTAACCTTCCCAAGATCCTGTGGTGGGATTAGGAGTAGTAGAATTCTATTGTATAGTTGACAAAAAACATTAGTTACTTGGCAACCACCAATGGAATCGTGTTATTGGCAATGATAGAAAGAATTCTATTCATCATAATACCACCATTATCTATTATTCTAAGTCAAGTATTTATGTAATTTGCAATGTCCTTTAATTTGGGAGCTATCTAATATAGTCTAATATCCACTAACAAAACCTAATAATAACAATAATAATAAATAATCAATATAATATTTACTTACAGTTTAATTAATTTAAATCCACCTGCTGGAAATTTAAATTCACTAATATAAAATAATTAATATAAATTCATTGCACTGAACTAAACGCACCATGAAATGTTTGAAGTAACTGGTATTTTTGCGAACTACAGTTATATAGAGGGGTGTAAGTCATATAAATAGGGAACACTGCCCCCTCCAACGTTTAGGACAACAAAAGGGCATCTAGGCATTTCCTGATTGGGCACACGCCAGACAAGCACCCTTTCACTATAACCAGCATTGAAATCTATCAATCAGTAATTTGAATTCTATCCTTAAAAGAATATTTGCTCTTGTAATTTACTCAAATTAAATTAATTGAAATTTAAATAATTTCACAATTATTAATATTATTATATATTGATAGTTTCAAACATATTTTCAACAAAATTGTAATTCTGTAAAAATATAATCCTTCTCTTCTCGAACTCGGTAAGACATGTATTATGGGCCTGAGTCTGGGCTCCGTAAATTCAATCCCCCCCCCCCTTATATAAATACGGATCCGATGGCAGGTAAAATACTGCATGTAGATAGAAATTGTTCTTTATATTTTGAGTAATTTCTAGTGCTGTCAGAAATCGATCTTGATGGAACCGGAACCGGTTAAAAAAAACGGTTTCTGGTTTACCCGGTTACTCGGTTTCAGAACTGGGTAATCGGAACCGAGTAATCGGGACCGGGTATCCAGAACCGGGTAATCGGAACAGGGTATCCGAGTAACGCGAAAAAAATAAACCCGTTTTTATCCGAAAACCGGAACCGGGTACCCGAAAAACCGGTTTCGGTTCCCAGCACTAAAATTATCTCGCCTATGAATTTAGGACCCGAATTTAGGAATTTCGCACTATTTTCTGTCTAAATTTATTTTATGATTTCGGTTCCCAGCTCTAATTTTAATATATTTAATATTTGGGTTTACAGTTTACTTATATCAACATTGGGAATTTGTATTCATTCGAATTCCTCTGGTGTTTTCCCGACCCTAGAACCGGATATCTAATCTAGGAACTCTGAATCGCGTATCTGGAACCGGGTATTCGAAACCGGGTATCCGAAGCCGGGTATCCGGTACCGGGCATTCGGAACCGGGTATTTGGAACCGGGTAATCAGAACGGGCATTCGGAAACGGGTATTTGGAACCGGGTACCCGGGTAACGCGAAAATTACAAACCCGGTTTTACCTGAAAACCGGAACCGGAAAAACCGGTTTCGGTTCCTAGCACTAGCAATCTCTTCTCTATATATATATAAAAATAGAAAATTGTTTGTCCGCTATACACTCTTAGGCCCTTTGACCGAGCTGGAACAAATTTCGCACAGTTACTCTTTAGGATCCTGCGGAAATAATGGCGCATAGAGGAATCTAGGATTTCATAAGTATACCCAAAAAACCTTATCCACTGTTAGGCCCTTTAACCGATCTGGACCTAATTTTGCACAAATACTCTTTAGGATCTTGCAGAAGTAATGGCACATAGTAGTATTTGTCATTTCGTAGGTATAACCAAGAAACCCTAGACACTCTTGGACCCTTTGACCAATCTGAACCCAATTTCGCACAGTTATTCTTTAGGACCCTAAAAATATTATTTGATGATGGAATTTTATTTTTAATTATATTGAGGTGTCTAAATAATTCTGAAAAATACATAGAGAAGACAGGAATTTCTTCGAATAGTTGATTGGACAGTTGTATTAACAACGTACACTCTTTCAACAATGTAATTTTTCGTTCCTGGGGGGAGGGGGCGAACCCGAGGACAAAATCACAATTAATAAAATTGAATAGAGAATTACGAAAAAAAATTCCAGTCCCGGGCTCCGGTATTTGTACCAGCTTCCTCCATCTCTCAACGCTCCTGCTTCTTAGTAGGGTTGTACATCGAAAGCAAAACATCGATGTTTAACATCGATGTTAACATCGGCGCCTTACTATCGATGTTGAAAAAACATCGATGTATCGGAAACATCGATGTTTTATTAATATTAAAAAAGCTATTTATTTATATTATATAGGTTTTATTTAATAATGTAAAGATAAAATACGAAAAAAGTAACATATAATACACAAAAAGCATTTATTAGATTTTGAAATAGAAATATTCCTTTTTAATAGTAATTTATTTCACATTAACATTATTATACCCAATATAATAATCCTAATTTGTACCTACAGTCTATTCCAAACGATTAGGCGGAACTAACCGCAATTTTCATTTTTGTAATTTCTCATTAGATATTTTTTTATATATTGAAGTTGACTTTTCCTGAACAAAATGATCAAAAGCTTTAATCAATCGGTAAAAGTAACCAGAATTGAAAATTTAGTTCCGCCTAAGCCAAAGGAACAAAGCTTACTATTTTTACATTTCTAAAATGAAATATTGGATTTTATTACAATACTAATATAGTAATCTTAATGTTAATTTTATATTATTTAAAATAACACTGTCATACACAATTATTTTTAAACCTTTTTAAGTTGAAATAAAGTTTGTTCCTTTGGTTTAGGCGGAACTAGATTTTCAATTCTAGTTACTTTTACCGATTAATTGAAGCTTTTGATCATTTTGTTCAGAAAAAGCCATCTTCAATATATAAAAAAATAGCTAACGACAACTTACAAAAATCCAGGGATTAGAGGAATAACAACTGGGAAAGTGTCAACAAGACTCAAAAAGAAAAAGTGTGTTGGCGTCTTCGGTCGCTCGTATTATTTGCAAAAATTAGAAGTTTCTTCTTATTTTTTCGAGTTCTGCTAACTGCTAAGAAGAATGAGAACTAACACTATTAGTATTGTTATATCACAATAGATGGCGCTTATATTTTGTGTACTAATTTTAATAAAAACTAAATTTTTATGATTCCAACGCCTCTAGCTGTAGTTTTTGAATTTCAAAGTTTAAACATCGACATCGGTAATAGACATCGATGTTTTATCGATACTATCGCCAGCTGACCATCGATGGTAAAAGCATCGATGTTTTCGATACATCGATGTTTTTTTCCTATCCCTACTTCTTAGGCACTATTAGTAAAGATGAATTTTGCTCATACACACAAATTTATCTTGTTCTTTTAAGTGTCAGATATTTCCAAATAAACCAATTGTCATTAGATCATCTTTTATAATATTTTAGTTCTATCTATCTACATACGACATATTGAGTATGTTTTGTCATTTTCTATTATTCTTTCCTATTGGCCGGACGTAAAAATGTAGACGTGAAATATAAAAATATGAATATTCTATGTGAACGTTTCTACGCCTAAGTCCATCTACGTCTGATTGGAAACCGTAGCATGCATTTTCCTATTACTTATATTTTCACGTAGAATTCTACGTCTACGTCTATTAGAAACCATCCTTTTGTCTGGTCACACTTCTTCTGGTTACAGCGATTTGTCTTTTGTAATTATTACTATTGTTTCGTCGTCTAATTTGTCTATATGTTCACTCCAATCTAATTTTATTTTATCTAAGCATTTTCAGTTTAGTAAAATCTGTCTAGAATTTCCATTTATATTTTCTTGAAACGTTCACTTCCGTTGTTTCTTGAAGCCTTTTATAAGACAAGGACTAATGCAAATTTGCAATTATGGATAACGTGCAGTGATCTTTTTGAAGACAATTTACATCATCAAAGATTGTGGGCCACAAAGTACATTTAAATATCAGATTCCTAACTATTTAATAGAAAAGTGTTTGTAAAATCTTTTTACAACGTCGTTAAAACCGAATAAAACTCACGAATTGATATAATTTTATTTCAATTTAACTATTTATTTAGTTTATTTACTATTCATAATTTTATATATAATTTAACTGTCATTTTTAATAAATAACGTAATTAATAAACAGACTATTTGATTGATAGATTAATTAGTTCAATTTAATTATTAATTGTAATTTTTTAAATGTAATTTTTTAATGTGAATCTCTTTGGTGTAAAGCAAGAGGTATATTTTTCAATATGCAATGAATCTTTTTTACTGTTTGTATTTTACACGAGTTCCTCGAGAACATAACTGTCAAGTAAAAACAATTCAAATTTTAATAAAAATGACAATCCGAGCAGCACTGATTTCTATATTATACAGTTCAAGGAGATGGATTCAACCAGCAGGCGGAAATGCTTTCATTTCCCTTTATATTAAAGCCTAATGGCTAACCAGGAAATGGATTATTAGCAGCAAAAGCTTTACCTTGTATCGTGGCTATATTTTCAGAAACTCGGAGTAAATGGTTAAATATATAACCCACTTCTCTTTTTCTTTACTAGAGATGATAGTCTCTGCTGGACAGGATAACATACATATCTTTGTTATTCTTATTCAGAAACATGATGCAAAGTTTCGTAACAGAATTTAAACTTATATTTTAATATAAATTGATTGGAATTTTCTTGTTTTATGATATAGTACACTTAACTAAATATTCATTCAGGAAACTACCATGTCTATTTTATTTTTTCTGTCTTTAATGGCGATATTCTGAAGTGAAATGTTAAGTTGTACATCGGCGGATATATCCGAGGTTGAACCATGTTAGAAAAACGTTATTCTGAAGTGTCACTATGTTAACATTCGTCGATATGACTTAACATTTTAGGTGTTAGATTAACCGCTAGCAAAAAGCTTGACAGAATTGAAAGTAGAGTGGTGTTAAGTGTTATTTTGAACAGATCTTTATTATTTTTAATCAAAATCATTAAAAACGAATCATGAAATGATTGCATTTATATTCTTATTTAAAATATATTGAATTGCCAACAAATTTACATTAAGAATAAAAGAAAAAATATATTTATTACAATTGTTCCGGGGTAAAAGTTGTTATCCAGTCAGGGCCGTCTTAACACTAGCAATGGTCCCCGGGCACAGTATGCACAGGGCCCCCACCATGGGTGCTCGCAGACACTCTTTCCGGGAGGGGGGCAAAAATTTTTTAGGGGAGGGCGACAAAATAAAAAATCATATTTTGAAAACCATGAAAAATATAATTCATTTGTTTAATATAACCGCTAAATAATACAAATACAATTTTCATCCTTCTTATTTAATTTTTGGCCCTGGCGTAAAAGTTTCGAATAAAATAATAATTAATAAAAGAAAAAAAAAGAAAAAAATTAACAGAACTTTCTAAACATGAAACATAACTTAGCTACTATTTATTCTTTTATAAGCTTTTTGCGCATTTTTTTTTTCTGCACATTCTTTAATTATAATGTCCACATCAATGCTCTCCAAGAGGTCATTTTAAATAATTTATTTTATATTTTTTCTCCTAGTAAGACAAATTTGTTACTTATAATTTTTTTTACTTAAAAATTTTACTCTTAATGTATTTTATTCATGGGCGCCAGAGCTCCTTCGAGTGCAGGGCCCCCGGGATGTGCCCGGGCGAGCCCATACGTTAAGGCGCCACTTTACCCGATAAATTTATAGGATATTCTAAAGATTTAAGCGGAACCAACTGGAATTTTTATTTTTCTTGTCATGAACTCTCCATTTAAGGTGTGTAGTGGGCTTTTGCGAATCAAAATGATAAGACGCCTCACTTAAACGGTAAAAGTTACTAGAAATTAAAAATCTAGTTCTGCTTAAACCAAAGAAACAGGCTATATACGCTAACACTTTTTAATTATAAGAACAACCTTTTTAACTTTACATTATATATCATATAAAACATATAAAGTTTTATAACAAAACATATTACATTTTGCTTTACATTTTTTTGTATATTAAATCTTTTTTTATTATTTTTTATTTCTGTACACAATCCACCCTTGAAAAGAGACACAGCCCCTAAACAGGTGTGTTACATTTAAAAACAGTGAGTGCACCCCATGCAGATTAGTGCTCGATAAAATACATCAGATAGACAGCACAATGAAGGTAATCTCCACAAATCTTAAAATGCTGCTACCCAGCCGGAAAATCACACAATACATACTAGCTGCGGTCCTGCTACAACTAATGTAATTGTTATTTTATAGTCTTTAAGCCGCCCTGATTACTCGTAGGGAGGTAAATTGCATTTGATCTTAATGATAAGTACCGGGGATTAATTTGCGATTAATTCCAGATTTATATGAAATAATAATTTGGAGATTTAGTGTGATTTTAGTCGGTAATTTCTTGCAATTGCCGTCGCTCACAAAAAGTGACTAAGTTGAGTAAGTAGTGGTTATGATTATCATTATTATTGTTATCAGTTTATAACTCTACGATGTCTTCCGATTCCCAATATCCACTTTTGTCTATCCTGGTATTCTCCTACGCTCACTCCTCTATCGTTGGTTGTCATTTTCGAATTCCTTCTACCAAGCTTTTTCTGTACTATTCTACTTTAGCAAACCCACCAGGCAATGTTGCAGACTATAGTCAAATTAAAATCAGTTAATTTTAACTAAAATCACAATAGAATTAAAATTATCTATTTAATAATGCTAAACTTTCAGTTAAATAAATCTAATTAAATAAATATGGCGGTATTTAATAATAATAATAAATAATAATAGTACTTTCACAGTTGATTAAAGAGTAAAAAATTGATGTGAAGTGTGAATTTTCACACATTTCAGGGTTTTGCAGGTATTTAGTAAGTGAATGATGATTATTTTGGATGCGAAAACAAATTTTATATTAAAATATTATTTTGTTAATTTTAATTCGAACGCCTAATACCATTATTTAGGTTTCTAAATATGTGCAGTATTTTTTTTTTTTTTTATATAGCAGGTATTCATTAAGAATTTAAAAAATTGCGCCTATGGCTTCCATTGGTTGTTATAAGTTCCGCCCCTCTGATTTCGTGTACATTGAAACAGAATTAAATTATAATTTAAACAATTATCACTGGCTATTAAATTTATGCTTTTAAAAATTAGGTTCAGAGCTAATATGTTAAGTATCAATGTAGCTAAAACACAACATCTGTTTTTTTCCCTGAGGGCTCCCGACCCTGTTAACAACGACTCAGTTAAGTTTTTGGGTGTTGTCATAGGTGCTAATCTAAATTAGGAGAAACATATAGAAGTAACATCCGCAAAGCTTTGTAAGTCCATATATTGTATCAGGAATTTAAAACAGAAGGTTACTCAAAATGTTCTATTAACAGCATACTATGCATTATTTCAATCTCATGTCACCTATGCCTTATTAGCCTGGGGGCATTCCTCTCATGCCGAAAGAATTTTTGGTTTGCAGCGACGTGTTGTTAGAATTGTTAGCGGTTTAGCATACAGAGATGATTGTAGAAGTTCCTTTGTCAATTTAGGTATTCTGACGTTTCCCTGCCTGTACATTTATTACTGCTTGACACATGTCCACTTAAATTATAAAGACCAAAAGCTTCAAAAAGATGTTCACAGCTACAATACCCGTGGCAAAGAACTAATCAGGCCTGATTATACAAGACTGACCTCAACTAGATACTCGTTGAACTATTATGCCACTAAATTTTACAATGTTCTCCCTTATGAAATAAAAAAATTACCATTGAAATCATTCAAGATCAAACTAAAATCCCTCCTAATTAACAAGGCATTTTATAGCTTTGACGAGTATCTTAACGGACAATTTTGACAAACTTTAACGGACAATTTTGACAAACTTTAACAAACTTTCTACGTGACTGCAGCTTTTTCTCGCAATATATGCCTCTTAATTTTTAATTTGTTATTTTAATATGTCTTATTTTATTGTTAAATGTACTAATATTTTTTATATTTTAATATGTCCTTTTTTTTATTGTAAATTGTAATAATATTTTTTATATTTTAGTATGTTTATTTTAAATTGTACTAATTTTATTTTATATTATGACGAATGTAAAAAACTCAAATTTTACTAACATGAATAAATATTATTATTATTATTATTATACACGTTGCAGTGTGGCGTGTTACAAAGCTATAACTTGTGTACATTATTAGCCAAAAATCACAAAAAATGCGTTTTTTTCCAAAAACCTAATCTGATCAAAAATTCCTGTTGAACTATTCCGGTTCACACCAATGTACATTACTTAGAATTTTTTCAGATTTTTAGTTTAAACCATCTGGGCTACAGGGTGTGGGACAAAAAATTTTTTGCACAATTTTGGCAAAAATTGTTTCAAAATAATTTATTATGCAAAAATAAAAATTTGATCGTTAATCCACGTACCAAGGGCTTTCATTTGATACTCTACTCAGAATTATAAAAAAATATTTTTTTTTTCGATGAGCACATATTTGTTTATATTTTTAGGGGGATATGTTTTTTAGATGTTTTAGTATTTTTCCTATGTGCGGGTCAAAGAGTTTTATAAGCATGCCAAATTTCAACTCTCTAGGTTTAGCCGTTTGGCTACAATTTTTACCGAACAGACAGACAGACAGACAGACAGACGACAAAATGACGGTATAAGGGTTTTTTGGTCATACCTACAAAACCCTAAAAATGAGGTCCATAATTTGGCATCTTACACCACTTCTTTATTATAAATGCATGAACACATGCATTATAATAAATGATACATGATACACAATTTTAAATGGACTAATATGGGGGACAAACAGTACTGTGCACCTAAAAACTGGGTAATTAGGTTAGGTTTAGTTAGTAAAAGTTTAGGACAGCAGAAGTCGAAAAGCTCGAAATAAGCTTAAAGGAATTTGTGAAAATGGTGTTGTAGGATGTAATTCTGTAGTTTTACCTTTATTTTTTTCTTGTTTTATTTTGTAAAGTAAGCTTACTTTGAGCCTTTCGGCTTCTGCTGTCCTAGATTTTTACTAACTAAACTTAACCTAATTATTTACCTTGTTTTTAGCTGTGCGGTACTTTATTTTCCTTCACATTAGCCATATTAAAATTGTGTATCATTGTGCATGCGTTTATATCATGGCCAATTCATTGTCCACCTGTAATAAAATTTAAAACAATATCCATACAATGGACCTACAACAGAAAAAAGTGGAAATAAATAATATTATATTAAATTTAAACTACATATATATGTTAAAACCACAATCACAGTAGAAATTAAATGAATATTACTTATTTCTATATTTCTTATAAATAAACTCATTTAATAAATTGATATTAAATTTAAATTACTAAAATTGATATACAAGGTGTCTCAAAAGAAATTTTATATTTTGTGGATCGATTAAAAAAAAAGTAAGCCGTATATAGAAAAAATGTTTATTAATTATTAAAATACACTTTTTGGGGATTTATTTCTTAAAAATAATATCGTCTAAATGTAGACCCTCGCGTTCTCGGCACTCATTTAATCGAACAGTAAAATTACTTATGACGTCTCGGCAGGTGAACTCAGGGATGGCTGCCATTTCGTGACGGATATTTTCTTTCAAATGCGCCAGTGAAGTCGGGATATTGGCGTAAACTTTAGATTTAAGATAACCCCATAGGAAAAAGTCCATAGGGGTTAAATCTGGACTGCGTGGAGGCCAATTTATGTCACCTCTCCGGGAGATCAATTTGCCTGAGAAAATTTCACGAACACGTGGCAGAGACATATTGGACGTGTGTGAAGTTGCTCCGTCCTGTTGGAACCATGTTCTTTTGTTATAGCCAGGAAAGTTTTGCAGTTCAGGTACCAAGAAGTTGTCTAACATCTCCACATAACGCTCTGAATTCACTGTAACTGCACGCCACCTTTCGTCTTCAAAAAAGTAAGGGCCGATAATTCCTCGCGCCGACATCGCAACCCATACGGTCACTTTAGGCGAATGTAGGGGTTTCTGATGTTTGCGTTTCGGATTCGTTGCACTCCAGTAGCGGCAGTTCTGCTTATTTACGTGGCCATTAAGATGAAAATGAGCTTCATCCGAAAACAAAATGTTGGTAAACGTTGAAAATCGCTCAATCACCTGATTTACGAAATTAAGCCTCTGACTGGCATCTTGGGGCTTTAATTCTTGCACCAATTGAATTTTGTAGGGGTGCAGCTTTAGGTCTTTGTGCATAATGCGATGTGATTATGATCTATGCACATTTAAAGCACTTGCGCGCTTCCGAATTGAAAGGTTCGGGTCGTCACGAACAGACTGATTAACATTCTCCACGTTTTCTACCGTTCTTGATGACCTAGGTCGCCCGGATTTTGATTTTTCCAGCGTTGTACCAGTCTCTTCAAACCTTTTAACCCAATGTCGAATGAGAGGAATGCTTGGCGCATCATTTAAGTGGCGAAAACCTCGAATACTGCAGAATTTTCTACGCGCTACAGTCGCCGAATCACCGTTTTTGTAAAACTCTCGCACGCATAACGCGCGCTCTGCTCCCGAGAAACGTTCCATAGCGACTAATTCCCAAGAGCCAGGCTACCGATTGACATAACCCCCTCGCCCCTCGGATACGTTGCGTTCACGCAGTAAGCTAAATAAATATAAAATTTCTTTTGAGACACCTTGTATTACATTTTACTATTGCCAACACTGCACGTATTCGCAGTAAGATGGGTTTGCTAAAATAGAATAGTACCGCTTTTTCTTGGTATTCCCTTTATTCTGTTCCATTTTGGTGTCTATAATCAGCGGCGGCACTAGACCAATCGTGGACGTCGGCGAAATTAGCTTTGCAAGGCCCCTTTCATATGACAGTAAAAAAAAAAAAAGATAGTATAAACAAACCTTGATTTGGCCTAGTCTTCTGGCTTGACTTTTTAACCACTAAAGACTAATCTGTATATATAAAAGGCAGAGTCCTGACTGACTGACTGACTGACTCATCACCGCCCAGCCCGAACCCCTTTTTCTAGAAACTTGAAATTTGGAGAGTATATTCCCTCCATGATGTAAGCACCCACTAAGAAGAGATTTTTCGAAATTCATCCCCTAAAGGGCGAAAAGGGGTGAAATGTGATTTCACGGATTCTTTAATATCTCTTCGGGTCGATGGGATATCGACTTAGTTTTTGCTTACAAAGTTTACTCATACAAATGCCGTAAAACTTATTTCAGATTTTTGTCCTAATCAACCCCTAAAGGGGTGAATCTACAATCGGGGTGAATTTTACATCCCGTCGTATTTCCTGTGTTTGTTTAGTTATAAAATTTATTTTTGGTACATAAGTGTCTTTTTAAAATATCTCGAACCAACTTTGACAGTTTTTTAAAATTTCAGCCCCAAAGGGTGAAAAGGGGTGACATGTGATTTCAAGGATTCCTTAATATTTCTTAGGACCAATAACATATCGACTTGCTTTTTGCTTACAAAGAGTACCCATACAAATAACGAAAAACCAATTTCAGGATTTTGTCCTAATCAACCCCTAAAGGGTTGAATCTACAATCGGGGTGAATTATACATCCCGTCGTATTTCCAGTGTTTGTTGAGTTATAAAATTTATTGTGTCTTTTTAAAATATCTCGAAATGTTATTGACAGATTTTTAAAATTACGTCCCTTAAGGGTGAAAAGGGGTGAAATGTTAATTCAAGGATTCCTTAATATCTCCTAGGACCAATAAGATACCGACTTAGTTTTTACTTACAAAGATTATTCATACAAATACCGAAACACTTATTTCAGGTTTTTATCCTAATCAACCCCTAAAGAGGTGAATATACAATTGGGTTGAATCATACATGCTGTCGTATTTCCTGAGATTGTTGAGTTATAAAATTAATTTTTGGCACATAAGTGTCTTTTTAAAATATCTCGAAATGGTATTGACAGTTTTTTAAAATTACGTCCCTAATAGGTGAAAAGGGGTGAAATGTTAATTCAGAATTTCTTAATATCTCTTAGGACCAATTTTTGTTTACAAAGATTTCTCATACAAATGCCGTAAAACTTATTTCAGATTTTTGTCCTAATCAACCCCTAAAGGGGTGAATCTACAATCGGGGTGAATTTTACATCCCGGCGTATTTCCTGTATTTGTTGAGTTATAAAATTTATTTTTGGCAAATAAGTGTCTTTTTAAAATATCTCGAACTAGTTTTGGCAGTTTTTTAAAATTTCAGCCCCAAAGGGTGAAAAGGGGTGACATGTGATTTCAAGGATTCCTTAATATTTCTTAGGACCAATAACATATGGACTTTTTGCTAACAAAGATTACCTTTATCAAATAATTTTAAACTGTCCAATAAATTTTCAGCCACATAATTTTTTTCCCGAGAGTTCCATCCCGAAATAGTTATTAGGTTGCTAATAAATAGGCTTATTTGTCTAATAACTTATAGGCAACATGAAGTGCTTAATAAAGTGACATATACCTACTTATCCAAAAACAAGTTCGTAAAATGTGTTAATATTTCAATTTTAATTGAAAAACAGTATAATTTTAAAATAATATACAAATGTGTAGTTTTTATGCATCATATTTTTTCTATAATGATGATTTTAGTGTTTTATTTACATTTTAGTTGAATTTTAACGAAATCTACGATCTGTTTGGATGAATTTATAAATTATAGACAACCGTTTTTAGAATATTTTGGGCATTTATTGTGAATGTGATATATAAAGAACAATATATAAATATATATTTTTAAATAAACATTATCTCTTATTTTTACATATGTATTTCTTTAAATTACGAATACAATACATTACAAACAATACTTTAAGCATTACTATTTATATGAAAATGATAGAAAATAAGAAGATTGACGCAATTATTGGCAGAATAATAAAGATATGTGCCTGAAAATTGCTGATAAGTTTAATTCATATTGTTTAAGGAATGTAAAATAAAGCAAAATATGGCTGTCTTCTTTTCACTTTTGTATTAAAAAATGTCATTTTTATTAACTCCTCTTCTATCTATATTGTCCTCTTTTTCTGTGGTAAAATTTGTTGAACGCCGTTTAATTGTCATTTTAACAGTAACACAAAAAATATACGTAACGTCATTCAATGTAAAGTCAGACTATTTAATGTTAACATATTTAATGTCAAAATTTTATCTCACTTTAGCTCTACAAATTTACGTATATCTATCTATCTTGCACCGTGTTACTAATTTCATAAGAAATACCAATGCAAAAACAAAAAATTATAACTTGGTAACTTGGTAACTTGGAAATCACCAATAAATTTATTAGCTTCGTAAATATATTATGTGTCTAATAACTATTAGGGAGTTTATTTGGAACTCTCGGCCCTTACCCAATTTTCTCCAAATTTTATAATAAACTTCAAAATCTATAATCATCTTAACAATATAACACAACCCCTCCAACTCTTCAGTTTATAGTTAACCGTAAAGAATCATTAATATGGATTATTTAGTAGTACGACAATTTGAAATGTGTTAAGTGAAATTGGATATTTTTTGATCTGTTGAACAAATACTTGAATTTTTGTTAATCTCTTTAACTCACAACTAATGGTTGACAATTGTACTTACCTGAATATGTTTTGGTTAGACTAATGTTAAGTGCTTCGTCATGGTAAAGGGTTTAAGCGGCTTCTTTTGTATATTTCCACTTCAAAAAATAAATAAATAATTTTAAGTTGTCACTAGAAATGCTTGTACTTACATTAAACTAGATTAATTTAATTACTTACCACTAATGGTTTATTATTACAAAATGTATGTAAAATAATTTTTAATTAATTGTAATATTAAGTTACAATAATTTGCTATTGATTGCTCTTTTGTAAGTCAAGGTCTCGTAATACAGCAGTATGGTCAACGTTTATTATATCCTTAATTGCATGAGAGGTCTGACAGAGTCTTTAAAATCAACATATTGTACTTAAGATAAATCGGTACCATTCTAATATTCCTATTGAATAAAAAGACTAAAAGAAGGAAGCAATATGAACATTTACATAAAAAAATTTCTGACGGAAATTGTCATTCCAAATATCACAATTGCTGTCAATATTTTGTTGTTTACGAATTAAAAAGTGATTATTGACATTTATTTTGATAAATTAAAGTATAAATCATAAATAAAAGACAGGGCCAAAATAGTTTTTAGTTATTTTAGAATTTAATATAAAATTACCCATTTAACCTGAAATTTGGCATCTTGTGGACGATCAAGAACACAAAATACCAAGACTAAAGAAATAACTTTTCATTCGTAAGTATTTTCTATACATATTATGTAATTGAATTAATGAGATTTTGATAAATCTCAACATACACGTTACTTATGGAGAATGGCGTACTGTCATAATTTTCTACTATAAGTTCTGTATGTATTTATTTACTTGTGTGAGTCATTAGTGTATCAATAGTGTTTTATTGATTGTTTGCATCTCCTACCTTTAGCTTCTTTTGAAAATATCAAGATATTTGTATAAATACAAGTATTTTGTCTTTTGGTACCAATAACAATTATTTATATAAGCCTCCTTCATTTAGTATTTTTATTCAATGAATATACCCTTCGGACAAATGGGCTCATTTTTGCACAATATGCTGCTCTAGTCTGAGTCTATCAGTCCAAAAGATGTCGAGCGAAACGCAGTTTTTCGAGTTTTTTTCACGATTTGCGAGCAAAGCCGAGCAAGTTACAGATCTTTTGGATGCAAGCCCTGTTTAACTCAACCGTCTTTGAACAAATATTGGTGAAATTGCTAAATTTTGATCTTCTGCAAGACGCCTTGTGAAAGAAGTTGAGGACAAGACAGGGTCGAGCATTACAGCTAGGGTAAGGCATCGGTTGTCTCAAGCGCTTGTGACTTGTAGATGATTTCAACCAAATTTCTTTGTATAAGGCAGTGGCGCAGCCAAGGGGGGGCACGGTCCTGGGCCCCTCCCAGCACCAACAGTTACTCGGCGCTATCCGGATAGTTGAAGATAGAATTTGTTAAACACAACCAGTAGCGCCGACAAGGTGGGGGGGGGGGCTACGGGCCTGGGCCCCTCCCAGGACCAGCAGATTACACGGCGCTGCCTGGGGAGTTGAAGATAAAATTTAACCACAACAGTAGTTAATTTTTCAATTAATTCATTGTAAACAATATTGGCATTTTCTTTTTTTTTTCGTGTAAATAAACATTTTTTTAAGAATGCCTACTCTTGATAAAGTGACATAATTATTGTTCAAGTGAAAATACATCACTTTCCAAATATGCTCCAACGAATTATATGAAGGGGAGCGTTGATCCTTTGTCCTCCTGACACATCGACTAAAATATTCGCCCAGTCAAATGATAAAACTGTTTTAAACAACTAATTACTCAATTCATATAAGATAAAGTGAAAATATGACTTCGGTATAACCTTCAGAATGTAATTTTAAAATGACACCTAAAACGTGAAATAGAGTAAAAATAGTAGAAATATAATAAAGAGAGTAGTTTTGGAGACAATAGCGCTCTTAAAATCGGTATTTGGTTTTATTTTGTAGATAAATGTGAATATCAATATCTTCTTAGGTATTTTTGAAATTATAATGTTTTACACACAAAAAGGACTGATATAATATACAACAGTGGCGTATTCAGATGGAGGGGGGGGGGGGACACAATCCCCCTCTGAAGGTCCAATAAAATGAAAATTTAACAATTTTATCATAATAGTACAGCAAAATAACTTATGTATTTTACAATAATAATAAGCTATATTTTATTATGAATAGTGTTGAAATTAACAGAAAATGCACATTTACATGTTATTTTTAGGTTTTCGTAGGTATAATCAAGAAATCCTTATTCCGTCACATGAGTATGTTCGTTCTGTACAAATTGTGGCCAAGCGGCTGATTTAGAGAACTGAACATAAGTAAGAGAAATATTGAGACTTAAAAAATATATCCCGCGAAAAATATAAATAAATATGTATTTATCGAAGAAAAAATCAAGTGAAAGTTATCAACAAATAATGGAATTATTATTTGATATAAACATCAATATCCAACAGCAGGGTTGTCGAAGTGATTTGAGTCGCAGTCTATTTTACATACAAAATGATAAGCAGTGACGGAACTTTAAATATCCCGAAGGGTTTCTTGACATTTTTTTATAAACAGAAAAGGGGAAGAGAGTATATTTTACATTTTTAAATATATTTTTCCCCTAAATAAGCTCAAGTGATTTTGATTACCTCTTCAGGGGCCATAAAAAATAAGGTTCAGAGTCGTATGCGAAATTTGATTCGGCCCTCCCCAAGACAAAATCCTGTCTGCGCCACTGGTGTAAGGACTAGTTCTCTGACACCTTATAGCGTAATTAATAATATTTTTAGGTACTTTCAAACCGCCAGCAATATTAGAATATCGCGGTAATCATCATGTAAGGACGCAACTCGTGCGACGTTTTCGGTTCGCATTTTAATTTTATTGCACACTCCTACAACCCCTCCACCCTTATAGGAGCTTAGAAATACCTAAGAGTAACTAAAAATTTGATTTTAACAATAAATTATTTGTGTTAAAATACGTTTAGTTAATATGTAATATCATATATAGAGTTGGCAACGATTAATCGAATGATTTATATAACCGATATTTTGTTTCAATTAATCGATTAATCATATGTTATTTTTGGTTTAGATTAATTTATTATAAATCGAAAACTTTATTTTATTTTATTTTCAAGAAATTACTTAGTTGCATTGTTAAAACACTGGTCAACAAGATGACTTTGCTTTCTTCTTTTCAATAAAGCCCCTAGATTACTAGGCCTTCAGAACACTCGTTCTCGCTCATCTGGAGAAATAAACTCAACCGCTACTCATTTCTGCACAATATGGACATACAGTTTGCGTCCAGTCAGTTCAAATACTCACGAGCGAAACGCAATCTTCCAACTCGATAATTTGCGAGAAAAGCCTGGCAAGTTACAGGTCTTCTGGATACAAGACCTTGTTTTCTCTGTCGTCTTTGGACAGTTCGTGATGAAATTACCAAATTTTCTCGTAGATGCTGTTCGCAAATGACGCTTTATAGTGTAATTAATAGAGTTTTTGGCTACATCCAAAACACCAGCGATATTCCAATACTGCGGCCATCTTCATATAATGGCCCAGCTCGAAAAACGTCTTTCAGCCACTTTTTTTGCACAAGAAAAACAAACTTGTAATACTAACTAAAGGCATAATTTTATTTTAACAATGAGTTATTTGTATTAAAACTTACGTACTTAGAATGCGATATTATATAGTCTTCGTTCAAACGGGCGTTATTTATTGTTACAGCCTGTTTAATTAGCAACAAAAAATATTTGTTTATGCAGACATTATAGTACCTTACATTACTTATAGTTTCCTAATAAAACGGTTAAATAATTTTATATCCGCCTTTAACACAACATTCAGACATATTTGTCGGTGTGTGTATATATTTTCTTTTTATTTCATAATCGATTAATTGATTAATCGATTATTTTCCACCATTTAATTGAAAACCGATTATAACATTTCGATTAATCAAATGATAAATTAATCGATTCATTAATTTTTATTGCCATCACTAATCATTGGCGGCAAATATATGCAACAGTACTTTTAGTAGGTGTTTTTTTTGTAGAACGCGGCACATGTGTTATCTGTAGAAATAAAATGTAATTATATATATTTGTAATGTGCCCTGCTGACAAATAGTGTATCGTATAAAAATTGAATATCATATCAAAAACTGACCAATGACAAAGGAGTGACTGGAATCATCTCGGATATAATCCCAAAAGAATGAGGTGTTGTTATCAAGATAAGAATTCATTGCGGTACAAGTGTTTTTTTCTTTTGTTTTTTGTTGGTCTTTATTTCCAAATAGTAAAAAATTTAAAAATGAAAAATTTTATAAACGATATTATTTATTATTAATAAATAGAATACACAAGCAAAATAAATGCAATTTCAATATCAATAATAACAAGTAGTAAGAAATTTTTCGACTTGGTGTGTGGTGTAGTGAGTTTTTTTTTTCGTTTCTCAATAATAATAATAATAATAATAATTAATAATAATATTTGTGAAAGTAATAAGTATTTAATTATTTAAAGAAATCATTAAGTATTTTTCTAAATTTTCATAAGAAAATTAGTTCTTTTCGATGTATATACTTCCTTGAAAAAAGAAAAAGACCTCTCTACATCACAACTTATTATTAGTGCATAATTATAAAAAGTATATATTTCTTTATATTTATAAAATATATCCTGATTTGATAATAAATTGATAGAAAATTGTAGTAATAGTAGGTCAGGATTTTTATTAAATATACTATCAATTTTTGGAGACAAGTGCAAACCAAACGTTCAAAATAAAGTTTAAAATAGCACGCAAAAAAAGGCAAAAGTACCGTTGCATATATTTGCCGGTCTCTACTAATCATATAGTTTTCGTCGAAGCGAGCATTCTATATTGTTACAGCTTGTTATTTGGCAACAATATTTTTTGTTTACGCAGACTTGTTATATAAACACTGTATTACCGCTCTATACTTAAATTTTTCAATTAATGATTCATATTTTAAAGATGGTCAATACTTTAAAGTATATATATATTTTTTTTATATTAAGTTATTAAGTTATTAATTTTCTGATATTTTATAATAATTTTTCTAATTGTTCTCGAATCTAGAACTGAAGATAATTGATAAGAAGACATCGAGAATTCGGTATGGTACTAGTCCTTAGGTCATTTTGGTAATCACAAAAATGTCCAATAAATTATAATAATTAAATGATATTTTTACTTTTACAGCGAAATCACTATTATTAAAAATTATAAATCAGTACACTTTTGGAATAAATTCAACGGGAATGTTTTTCTTGTACACGATGGCAAGATGCCAGGATACACATAAGGAGATCTGATGACAAGAGTTATTTGACTCTTTTCAACTTAATATAATTTGAATTTTTTGTCGCGTTGGAATTGAAGCCGCTGGCATGAATTGCTAACATGCTTTTTAATTGTATTTATCAACTAGTCTTTCAAAATCAACAATAAATTAGGAATTACAGAATACATCGAGTAGCACGGTTTATGTTAGTGGAAGATTCGAATTTACGCGGTTTAACATTAGCTATTAAATTTAGATTAGCGCGGTATTTAGGCTCGTATTGATGAAAAGACAATATTGAAACAGATCTAGGCTTTGATGAAATCGACAACAATAATGTTTTAGAATTACTGGAATCACATTCAGAATAATTAAAGGATGCTGATTTCCTTAATACTGAAGAACAGCGAACATATCTGGAGTCGGAAATTTGCGAGGAAGAAATTGTTTAAAAAAAGGTGACATTAGCAGAACCTGAATGAATATTTCGTGCTGAAATTTTGTAACCAGTGATCATCTATGCAGATCGAGTTATTGAGCTCACTATGTTAATTCGAAGGAACAGCAAAATGTGTATCCATACGAAAAGAAAAAGAAAAATCTTTAAAAACAAGTCTTTTGTAATATTTTTCAAAAAATAAAAAATGTAAGATATTTTCTGTAATTTGTTATTTTCAATAGCCTTTGGTTCATCATCATCATCATAAATCAACCGCTGTAATCCACGATTAGCTTACAGTTACAGGTACAGCTATAGGTTTCCTTAGCTATTCCTATCTTGTCTGGTATATGCTTCTTGCATCTAATTTGTGATGATGCATTTAACGTCGTCAGTCCACCGAGTAGATGGTCTTCCTCTGCTCCATTTATCTGCCCAAGGTCTCCATTGGAAGACACGTTTAATCCAACATCCATTTTTCGTTCTGACAAGGTGTCTTGCCCATCTCCATCTAATTGTAGCTATTTTTAGGTATTTTACCAAACATGATTCGCTCCATAGCCCTTTGAGTTCTATGAAGTTTTTTAGCTGAAATTTTTGTTAGCTTTTGTGTCTCAGTACCATAGGTCAAAACGGACACAAAGGGAAGTTACTTTGAAAATATATCTGAGCATGGCAAATGTTGCCCATCTTTATGAAATTCTTTTGGAGATCTCGCATATTTGATTGTGCTTGCATATTCTTATTTTCTATAGCCCAAACATGTGTATGCATCGACTTGGTCTATTCCAACGCTATCGATGATTGGTGTCCTACTGAGGATGAGATTTGTCATTATTACTTTTGGTTGAAACTTTTGGTTACTGAACTGCCAATATTTTTTTCAACTATTGAAGACTAGATAAAAAATATTCACGAGGTCTGTGCCGAAATATCTAACTCTCTAGTTTATATTGATGACCTTATGACTTACTGTCACTAGATAGAATATCTTTTTCATACCACTCGAGTAGTCAACATGAAAAATTCTCCAGAACTTAATATGCTCATTACGATTTCGGTGGTTTTGTAGTATAAGCAAATGTAAGTGATGTAGACGCTTGTCATAACCAAGATAGGCAAATTCAAAAGGCATCTTAGTAGCTCTTCTCTGAACAGCTCCAATGGTATTACAATCCCCGTGTAAATGTTGGAGACCAAATTCTTATGGCATATTCTATACAGCACTTATGGGAAAATCACAATGAATCAAAGAACCAAATAATGTATGAAAATCTATTTAATAATAGAAAAATCCTTAAAAAAATACTTTAATTAAATGTGTAGAACTGAAATTAAATGATTTGAATCATTTTACTTTTGATTCAAAACAAAACAATGTCTATAAAAAGTATGTTGTTGATCCAACATGCAGTTTCTTCTTTATCAGGTACTAAATTCTATAGTACAGTATCCTTCAGGATACTCCGGAAGGGTTTAAATGTTTATCGCACAATTTTTCTCCAATATTAGTCTGTATAATTCAATATCCACAATATTTACTTAATTTTATATTTAATAAAGAAATAGTACATTTCATATTAAATCCTAATGTGATATATACAATTTTCCTGATAAATGAGAAGTAAAAATTGCAATTTAACATAAAAAATAAGTCCATATAAATCCAAATAATAACGCCATATATTATCAAATCTCTTATCTCTACTTGACAAGTGAAATTCACAAGTGATTTGTAAATAATTGTTTGAAATAAAACAAATATTAATGTATATATTTAATATCATTGTGAACACATTAATATAAAATGCTACTGAATTATCCAAATACACGTGCAAAAAAATAAATAAACTTAGGTTAAATGATTGGCATTTTATTTGCTACCGTACACCTAAACAAACAGAGATACATATATTAATTAAATCAGACCATGTTCGCTATTTGCTCTCCTGGTTATTAAATTTCAACTACGTCGAGATTTGGGTTATATACCAGTCATATTCAGTGGATTTTCACCTGTATTATATAATTTTAAAACAGGATTCTATTAATAAAGAAGAATTTACAATTTTCTGGTTTCATGTTTCGTCAAGTTTTTAATCTCCTCGGCTTAATCGCTAGCTCTGATAACAGTGATTTGTTTCCAGTTTTATGAACTGGGTACTTATTAAGTTATTTATGATATATTGGGCTGTATTATGCCAAATTAGAATTCTTATTTTTGTATTTCATTATAAATTTTTTAATTTTAATTTTTTACTCGTCAGACCTAGCATTCACGAGCGGTTTTTTATCAGCGCTATTATTTGGCAGCGACAGTAGTCGGATAGGAGCAAGTCAAATACGTTGCACTCCTTTGCTTCGTATCCATAAAAAGTGAAAGGAAATGTTATTGGAAAAATTATACTAGTCAAAGCTAATAATTAAAGGTAAATATTAAAAATTATACGTGGATTTATATGCTTTTTCCAAGATTTTTTTTATGCTATGTTTATAAGTACGTTTGGTGAATTGTTGGCCATGATACAATCGAACGCAATATACTAGTAATACTATTAATTTAGGGTCGCTTTATAATCCAAGCTACATGCCCCGCACTAACTTTATTCGGCACTGATACCTGGAGTCTGGAAAGGGTTAGTTAACCCTTTATTCTTTTTGCTCTATACAGTTGACCGTAGATTGGTACAAGGAAATATGGAATTCCTGAGAACGATTTTTTAAGAACGAATAGTTTCCAGGCCAACTTGAATGACCCAAATTTTTATCTATAGAGATATCTAAAGGAATATATACAAAAAATCCAGCAATCATTCCATAACCAATACTTAAAAAAAAAAAAACATTCTAATGCAAATTGAAGCAATAATAGAACGACTGTTATAGAAAATTCACTCAAAGAGAACTATTAACGAGACATACCTTTCAATATTTGATTCTAAAAGTAAATGTAATATTTTTATATTGTTCTACTTAACTGAGTGGCGGATGCAAGAGTTTCTAGATCTTAACACGGATACGCATTATAAAATCTTACGTAAAACTATTTGTTTAAACAATATCTAAACTAAACACTGTTTAAATAAAGACAGCTGAAAATTATTCGAGTCGGTAATAAAATAAGTGAACTTAACTGTCATTTTAAAATTCCTAGCCATAGTTTCAGAGCGTAATAGAGTTTTAAATATATTTTGTGATTGTTTTTCCTTGAAATTTCTTAAATAATGTAGATATAAAAATTAAAAGAGAACGTTCATTAAATATTAATAAAAAATTAATAAATTCTGACAAAATTTGTACCCACAAACTCATTTATATCTTTCACTTCTTCAATATCTTCTAAATATTATTCCACTGAATCACTCATTTAGAAATCTCACGTAGATAATAATCTTAATACACAAATTTAAACTACCCCCATACGTTGTTTAAAAAATGTTGATTAAATTGTAACTTAACTATGGTAACTAGAATAAAATGTTGTCTCTGAATAGACGAAGACAACTTAACAACAGCAACTACGAAACACAGTGTTTAAAAAATTAAACAGTGTTTAAAAAGTGTCTTTAAATAAGAAAAAAATTAAACACTGAATTTAGACAGTGTTTAATTTAAAGACTGTTTCTTTTTTGTCTCTGAATAGCCCTGTTAATATTTAAATTATTAAGATTAAATAAATTAAAAAAAATTTGTACCTGAGATTATGCAAGAAATGGAAGCTATAAAGGTGCGACTGACTTGAGCATTTGTACGCGCACGGATTTTCGTGCGGGTAAAAAATATTTGCACACACAACTTTCTTGTTTGTACGCGTAAAATCAGGCTCCACGTATTTCAGTTACATTCACGCACGTATTTATTTAAAGTAAGTAGTGTCAACGATGGCGGAAAGTAATGTTGTTGCCTTAACAAGTGCAGCGTACGGAGGCCGCATTCGGCAGACTAATTGGTGACTTACCGGTACAAACTTACCGGTGAATTTGACTGAATGCACATTTTTTGGCAGCTTTGTCGAACGTCGTGTATGAAAACTACAATATCTAAACAATGACAGATTGAAATGACAGTAAATTTTGAATATAAGCTTTTACAATCATTTTAAAAGTACATGTGCTTCATATGCGTCTCCTCAATATCTAAGTAAACTGATCTAACACTCAATTCCATAATTTTTTACTTGCTTTGTGCTCGATTCTTTGTTACTACAGATATAACTGTCAAAATATCCACCGGTGAGCAACTAACCATAAATGAAATCCGGTTAATAAAATGGCGACCGGTGAGTAAGTACGGTAATTCATCGGTAGATCAACGTATGCATACATGAAAAAAATTGCCAATCGGTATTTCATTGGTGAGTCTGCTGAATGCGGCCATAGTATATATACTTAGTAAAAAAAAGAAAAAACAAAACAAACGGTGGTGGATGACACAACTATATAAAAGCAGGGAAATATGGTTCAAGTTTGCTACCAGAACTGTAAATGCTAGAGGTTAGTGGACAATTTCAAAATTTTGTTAGAATGTCAGCGGCAGATTTTGAACTACTCGTTAATAAAGTTGGTCACAAAATTGGGAAGAAAGACACAAGATTTATAAGGGCTGTTCCCGTGAAACAACGATTAGCCATAACCCTACGTTATTTGCAACTGGGGATTCGTTTACCAGCATGCAATATCTTTTTACTCCCTTCTATGTTGAATATTTACTGGTGTTTACTTACATTTACGCGCACAATTATATGACTGCATAAACCTGTACACACTGAGCGCACAAGTTTTTGAGATTATCGGTGGGACCGACAAGCTACGGATATCATTCGTGGGCGTATTAGTGTACGCGCACACAAATTGTACCTCGTACTCACCTGAGCAATTTTACGCGCACAGCATTTGTGCGCGCACAAATGCTCTAGTCAGTACGCACCTTAATATTTTTGACCTGTCGTAATGGGCTCTCTAGTTATTAGCAGACAGTAGCCAATCTAGGAATTAATACGTTTTAATCTTATTAATTTGAAAAGAATAGCGGGTTTTTGCCAATTAAGTAGGATTAAAACGTATTATGACCTAAATTAACCGCATATTTGTTATTAGTAGAGTGAAAAAATCTGTCTTCTGAATCCCCCCAAGAAAAACTTCCGGGTGCTTGCCTGCTATGGTCAATTCTATAAAATAACAAATTATTTCGAATCAAAAAGTTACCTATAAATTGAATACATATGTCTAATGACACAGTCTGTCAAATGATAAATTCCCCAATAAAAATTATGTCAAAGATAACAGAAACAAAATTTATTTCTAGAACGAATTACCAATCGTTGAAATATAACAATGAAAAAGAACATGTTATCAATTTTCACCTATTTTTACAAAACATTAAATTTTTGATCGTATCGAATGTTTCATTCATATATATTATTGAATTCGAACCCTTTTTTTATAAATCGAATTTTATTTATGACACTTTTCACGGTTGGTTCGTATTTAAAAGGGTTGAGTTTTTACCCTTGCGGATTGAAACGCTTTGTTATAAACCGAAAAGGAATCATGAATTTTTATGTTACATAAAAATGCTGTATATTTTATAGTGAAATGAATTGCTTTTTTTTAGATATGATGAAAGCTCTGAATAATACTGCATAGTGACGCAGTAGAACAAAAGAGGCTATTTATCTTCTAAATGTAAATATATTTTGCAGATGAATTATAATAAAAGAAATTTTTTATTTTATGTTTACTTCCATTTACTGTTTTTTGTTTATACATCATACAAAACCGTAACATAACAATATTATACTAATGGATAACTAATAATTAATATAATAATTATAATATACACTCGGGCGAATTAAGCTCATTGGTAGCCTTTATTTATTTTTATATTTGTTTAATTTATATTATAACTAATTTTATTATGACAATTTTATATTTGCTATCAAATGTTAAACAAAATTTAGTTCATGTGCATTTACTCGTTTCATTTTGCATTAAGGGGTCTCGCAACACTGGAGCACCTCGAGTCTCAGAAAGGGTAAGCAGGGACGAAGAGAGAAAAAAAAATTGGTCCTGATAAAGCAATTGTAACGAATCGGTTAGTCCACCCGGACAAATTATTTCAATGACAAACTTTTACAAACCACCCGTCACGAGAATTTCTTTGAAAGTAATTTTTTTAGTAATTTTAAAGGGCACTTTACAGTCATAATTTGTGAGAAATAAGATAATAAAATAAAATTAGAAACCTTACGTTTACAACACGTAACTTTAAAATATATTTTTTAAGTTTATTGTTCAAGAAGACTTTGGTACAAAGTTATTATCTAATAAATTTGACAATTCCTTGAACAATCTTTTTACCCTTCTTCCTAGAAATGCCTTATAAGAACACCCGTCTCTCTGAAGACGAGAGCAGAAAGTATTCGGTCCGGTTAGCGAAAACATAAAAGTTGTTGAATTTGTAGAGGCACTGCGTCGGCATTCTGGTGGTCTATCCGATTCCATTTGTTTTAAACTTTTCATTATTTTTGTACCTATTTTAATTTTTCGAACTTACTCTTGTAAATAATATATTATAATAATCAAACACATTATTTTTAAACCGCCTTACTTAAAGTGTGTAAACCTTCACCTGTAAGAACTTTAGTGAACAGCTAGGATCCAGACTAACTACAAGGTGCCTGATCAGTCGGTTGGTAAATACATATCATTTAATTCACATATCGTAATGATAATCCCTGGATAACACTCACGCTTAGTACCCGAACTCCTTTAGTCAGGAATCTCATTTCAGTTAGAGATCAGACTTCATATTATAACAGGCTCGCTATCTAGTTGATAGCAAATGGTACGATATTAAAGTAACGTACCGGGCTCGCTACACAATAATTTCGGTCAACCCGCTAGAAAACGATAATTATGGGACCGAAGACACATAAAAACTGCGCGTAGATAGAAATAGCACCTAAGTTTTTTCTGTAATAAATTATGTAAGATATGTTTATGTGAAGTGCTAATATCCGCCACGCGAAAATTAGCACTTCACATAAACATCTATTTCCGCCACGCGGAAATAGATTCCACCAATAGAAACGCCACAAAGGAGCTCAAATATTGATAACTGATGACAGCGAAGTGTGCAGTCAAATCGAGTCTAGTCCGGAACTATAAAATCTATTATTTCAAATATTATTACTTTAACTTTGACGGTTTATCGTTTATGCGGTTCGAGTATGTTAAGCGTGAACAGGGAAAAAATTACTAATAACAGAGTAGATTTTATAGATTTTTTTTTGCGTCACGTCACATGTCCGTTCTTCATGGTTTTCTACGTTGATTTCGGGGTTGCGGTTTCTTGAATTTTCCATATTTTCAAGAGTAGGAGATTCGGAAACTTCCTCCGTGTTTTCGTGTAGTGAGAACTCTGAAACTTCTCTTGGAACATTATTGTTATTTTCAAGAACAGAAGGGCTCATATCAAAAATATCGAAAAATGTTAATAAGTTTTTGTGATCTTTTTGTGTTTCCAAATTGTTTTTATTTAAACCAGTTCGCAATTGATTAGCGTGACGAACCCATATTTTATTTCCAACGGATATTTCATGCATAACATTTCCTCTGCGATTACATTCTTCTGACAGATTCTGTAAGGTAATGGTTGAACTAGTTTATATTTTGTTTAGAAGACATGTTCTAATATCAGCGTCTTCCGGAGACTGTAGAGCATATACGAAAATGAGACACTTAAATTAATTTTCATTTAATGAGGACAGTTTGAAATTTTCACATTCTTTATTTACTATGCCAGCGTAAGGGACGATGTCATGTTGCGAGTTTTTAACTAATTCGAAACAATTGTACCTTACGCTGAATAGTGACGCTATTTTGCCGAAGATATCTGAAAGTGTTTCAACTGTTTCAATAAATGAAAAATGACGAGGTTATTTTGGCAGAATGTAACTAGCATACCTCTCATGTGATTGCGTGCCTAGTTTCCTTAAAAGAAGCCGCACTTTGGCTGTATCATCTAAGCTTTTGCAGTCTTCTCGGAATAGATCTTCATAACGTTTAAACCATACTTCGAATGTTAACCCAGCATCTGGATCATATGAGAACTCGTCCATGGCTCTGGACAGAAAATCCATAGCTTGTTCACTGTACGAAGCGCGCAAAGTTAATGCTTCAATTTTTTTTTTGTTAATTGTATCATTATCTCCTGTTGTTGATGAATGATATTTAAAATTTCTGCCGCTTCCTAAATCTTCGTCGCCAATTGTTATGACTACTGATGGTTAAGAAAATGGTATTATAAAATATATGTCCTATGAAGAACAGTAATAAATATTCAATCCAAAATTTTATGTTTTATTCATTTGACAAATCGCTACATAATATATATCATCTCCCTAGATACATAGAATACTCTATTTCTATAGCTACATCAGTGGTGTCTAGATCTTGATCATTTATCTCAGCGTTCCGCAACCTTTGGTGTCTATCGATCCAAAAATAATAAAACAATTATAAGACGACCCATGTGCGTTGGAAAAAAATGTTGCAAGTGCAGGACAATAATGTTATTTTATAAACATACTAGCTGAGTACCCGTGCTTCGCTACGGTATATTGACGGGTTGCCATCATCGTGCAATTATTATAAGTCATGGTTCTCTATAGATCACATTGCTTACTCTCTTCTCATGTGTAGATTCACCCCGTTAAAGGCTCATTAGCGTAAAATTTTCAGTTCGTTACTAAACATGTTACTGAATTTTATATCTCTATGTCAAGGGACGTTCTTTCGAATAAAAAATACTAATTTACCCCTTTAGGGATGAAATTTAAAAAACTTTCAAAACGCTTTCTAAATATTTTAAATAGAAAATTATGTAGCAAAATGGAATGTTGTAACTCAGGAAATAAAAAGGTTTCTATAATTCACTCCAAATGTAGATTCACCGCTTTAGGGGTTGAATAGGGCAAAATCCTGAATTACTGTTTCAAAAATTTGTTTTGGTAACCTTTGTAATCAAAAACCAAGTCAATATCTCATTGGTCCTAAGGTATATTGAGGAATCCTTCAAATCACATTTCACCCCTTTAGGGCTCGAATTTCGAAAAATCTCTACTTTGTGAGTGCTTGCATCACGGAAGGAATATACTTCCCGAATTTCAGGTCTCTATATCCACGGGAAGTTCTATCGAATAAAAATACCCATTTACCCCGTTAGAGGTGAAATTTAAAAAAACTGTCAAAACTATTTCGATATATTTGAAAAAGACACCGGTGTGCCAAAAAGAAATGTTATAGCTCAATAAACACAGAAAATACGACGGGTTGTATAATTCACCCCGATTATAGATTTACCCCTTTAGTGGTTGATTAGGAAAGAATCCTGAAATTAATTTTTCGGCATTTGTATAGGTTATCTTTATAAGCAAAAGCCAAGTCTATATCTTATTGGTCCTAAGAGATATTAAGGAATCTTTGATATCACATTTCACCCCTTTAGGAGTTGAATTTAGAAAAATCTCGTCATAGAGGGAATATACTTTACGAATTGCATTTATCTTGTCCAGAGGACGTTCTATCGAGTTGAAAATACCCATTTACCCTTTTAGGGGTGAAATTTAAAAAAACTGTCAAAACCAATTCGAGATATTTTAAAAAGACACCGATATGCCAAAAAGGAATGTTATAAGTCAATAAACACAGTAAATACGAAGGGTTGGTTAATTCACCCCATAGGGTTTGATTTAGACAAAATCCTGAAATAAGTTTTCGGCATTTATATGGGTAATCTTTTTAAGCAAAATCCGAGACGAAATCTTATTAGTCCTAAGAGGTATTGAGGAATTCTTGCAATCACATTTCACCCCTTTTCACTCCTTAGGGGTTGAATTTCGAAAAATCTCGTCAATGGGTGCTTACCTCATGGAGGGATTATACTTTGCGAATATTATGTATCTATGTCCAAGGGATGTTCTATCAAATTAAAAATACCCATTTACCCCTTTAGGGGTGAAATTTTGAAAAACTGTCAAAACCATTTCGAGATATTTTAAAAAGACATCTATATGCCAAATAGGAATTTTATAACTCAACCAACACAGAAAATACGGCGAGTTCTATAATTGTCCCTGATTGTACATTCACCCTTTTAGGGGATGATTAGGACAAAATCTTGAAATAGGTTTTTTAACATTTATAAGGATAATCTTTATAAGCAAAAACCAAGGCGATATATTATTGACCTAAAAGAAATTGAGGAATCCGTGTAAACACATTTCACCCCTTGTCACCCCTGAGAGGTCGAATTTCGAAAAATCATTTCTTAGGGGGTTCTTAAGTCATAAAAGGGATATACTCCCCGAATTTTATGTTTCTTTGTCTAGACGAAATTCTATTGATTAAAAAATACCAATTTAGCCCTTTAGGGGTGAAATTTAAAAAAACTGTCAAAACACTTTCTAAATATTTTAAAAAGACACCTACATGCCAAAAAGGAATGTTATAACACAATAAACACAGAAGATGCGAAGGGTTCTATAATTGTCCCTGATTGTAGATTCACCCTTTTAGGGGATGATTAGGACAAAATCTTGAAATAGGTTTTTTAACATTTTAATGGATAATCTTTATAAGCAAAAACCAAGGCGATATATTATTGACCTAAAAGAAATTGAGAAATCCGTGTAAACACATTTCACCCCTTTTCACCCCTGAGAGGTCGAATTTCGAAAAATTATTTCTTAGGGGGTTCTTAAGTCATAAAAGGGATATACTCCCCGAATTTTATGTTTCTTTGTCAAGACGAAATTCTATTGAATAAAAAATACCAATTTAGCCTTTTAGGGGTGAAATTTAAAAAAACTGTCAAAACACTTTCTAAATATTTTAAAAAGACACCTATATGCCAAAAAGGAATGTTATAACATAATAAACACAGAAGATGCGAAAGGTTCTATAATTCACCCTGATTGTAGATTCACACCTTTAGGGGTAGATTAGCACAAAATCCTGAAATAAGTTTTTTTATATTTACATGAGTAATCTTTGTAAGCAAAAACCAAGTCGATATCTTATTGGACCTAAGAGATATTAAGGAAACCGTGAAGCCACATTTTACCCCTTTTAACCCCCTTTTCACCCACTTAGAGGATGAGTTTCGAAAAATCCGTTCTTAGTGGGTGCTTACGTCATGGAGGGAATATACTCGCCGAATTTCATAATTATAGGTCCAGTGGTTTGGGCTGGGCGTTGATTATGAGTAGGTAGCTTAGTTACGATTTTATATATATAGATAATAATTTTATACCAGTACATACTAGAATGGCGAGCTGTTTAAATAGTTCCTTACAATGGGCATAAGGTTTTGCACCAGACATTGTTCTGACAATGCGTTTCTGAATTTTAAAAATTCGAACAGAACAAGATGCGCTACCCCACAACATAATTCCATAATTAATTATTGAATGGAAGTGGGAGAAGTAAACCATTCTAACGATCTCATCGGACACATTATATTTTAATTTTTTGATCATGTATACCATGCTGTTTAATTTATTAGAAATGTAGCCAATGTGGTCTGCCCAGCTAAGCTTAGCATCCTGCTGGAACCCAAGAAACTTCACAGTGGTATCCTGGTAGAGTGCATTATTACTAAGTTGTCTATTCATGCTGAATATGACTGTTTTGGTCTTGTCACGATTTAGACTGAGGCCATTACTGGTGAACCACTGTAAAGCTTGCTCTTGTGTAGTGCTGGCTGCCTACTGGGCATCCTCACAGTCAACACAGTATATTCTCCTCAACTTCTTGAACTTTGCATATACGTGTTTGTGTGTCTGTAAATGAAGGATGGTTTCTGATCCAGTTTTGCACATAATTTATGAACATTAAATTTGACACATGCTCTATTAATAATCGAGGTCTAGCTTCAGTTATTTTTAAATTCATACCTCTAAATTCTCTTTCGCATTCAGCAGAACTACACGGTTTTGCCTTATAGCACTGGAGTAATGGATTTAAATCTGCAGGAATGTTTTGCCCACTTTAGTCAATGTGTGTAATTATGTAAACACGCAATATATTATTCGGGGATTCCCAGTGATAACGTGATAATTCACGTGATAACAGTCATGTGCGCGAATTGCGCATTTCAATTTAAAAAGTAATTAAAGGAAGGCTGGTTTTAGACGAGTAATATTGATTTCCAGCAATTTCGCCGTTCGATTTTTTGAATTCCTGGATTAAAAATTCCGGTGGCGCGCTCCGCCTCAAATTAAAAGTTTGGGAGTGCCGACCCTTTAGGCTCCCGCCCCACTACACCACTGAATATACCAGTGGAAAAGTTCAACCATAGATCTCTGAAGACAATACATTTTTATTTTATCGTATTTATCTTTTATTGGTTTATTGTCAATTTACAATTTACTTCAGCCAGAGTATTTCATAACAGTGTTAAAGATAATCGACTTGTATGTGAGACGTTACTCTTTATATATCACTGTCTTTAGTGCTGAAGAAGATCATTTGGCCTCGTTAACTTTCTGTTGTATGAAACTTTGTACAAAGGTGGGGTTTTAACTTTTATTGGTACCTGTTATTATAGGTTAACATTTATTTTATTTTTTTCAAGGGTAGGTACTTATAATGATATGAAAATGATCTAATTTTCAGGTTCACCAACATTCTGTCTGATTCCTAGAGTGCCTTATTTTGGAGAAGTCCAAATAACAAACAAAATAAAAAAAAAAAAAAAAAAAATGCATTTTTTAGATCACAACCACAAATCTATACATATTTATTATAAATGTCCGGATTAAATGTTCTAATAAAGATTCGTTTTTTGCTAGAGACGGATCTGTTTATGTTTAAATTCATAGAAGATCTTCTAATGTCCGGTTGCAAGAATCAGGATCAAATGGCTTGATTTCCGATCAACATTGATTTGCATCAAATCGTGTATCAAACTCTTGCAAGAATACAAATTACCTCTTTATCGCGGAACAAATCGCGCATTAAATTGATACCCGAAAATTCACCGATCAAGTCGAGATCAAGCCAAATTCGTACCGCCATTTTGTGTTAAATATTTTGACGTATGATCTCGTTTTGAAACAAGTTTACTATCGTTTACCTTTTTTTAATCATTTTTATACGGTAATATAAGCACATCATATTTATTGGAGATTTGGACAGGGTAATTTTTGTTTTAGTTAATAAAAAGTTACCAGTTAAAAAAAATAACCTAAAAAAATAACACAGTTTTAGAATATATTTAATTATTTATTAAATAAATATTTTTATAACAGACATAAAATAAAAATATAAATCATTCATTTATACTTATTCCAGTTCACGTCCTCATCCTCGTCCTCTTCTAACACCAGTTCCAATTCAAGTTCAAACGATTCTAGCGATGAACAATTAGATATTGTTCATACACCACGAAGAAGGATAATAGAACAGCGAGTAGATATCAAGAAATATATCTATATTAACTAAAATGTAATATTAATAACTAAAAGAAAAGAAACAAACTAAATTATTGTAGTAGTGGCGCACCCAGAGAGCCCCCCGCCCCCTAAGAAGGAAGGAAATAAAAATAAAAACACACAAACACACTACAAAACTTTTAAAATAGAGATGAGGACCTTTTTTTTAGGTCGTCACTTGTATTTTAGAAGTGAGGACCTTTTTTTAGGTCATTACTTTATATTTTCATAATTTAAATAATTTTGTCTGCCCCCCAACAAAAATTCCTGGGTGCGCCACTGTATTGTAGTGTAACAAAACTAATGATAGTAAATAAATAAACTAATATTTAATCTAATCATCATCATTATTGGCGCGACAGCTTGAAATGAGCCAAGGCCTCCTGTTCCCAGGTTTCGTGACCATGTTTTCAATCATGTGGACATATCAGGAGTAATCAGGGACATTCAGGAGTAATATGGTCAGGTATTACGTCCATTTTTTAGCGTACACAGAAAGGCACTTACAGTTTAAAGCCGTTTGCGAACGGCTAAGCAGAACCTGTAATTTGTGTAAATATTATTACACAAATTATTTCACATAAGCTGGATTTGAACTCACCTCCGTGCCCTTGCTTAGCGGTCAAGTAGCAGGTACAGACTATTTAACGTTTGCAGCTACAGGCACGCTTATTTAAACTAATAAACTAATATTTTAACTAATAAACTTATTTTTAAACTAATAAACTAATATTTAAACTAATAACAAATATTTAAACTGATATTCAAACTAATAACAAACTAATTATGTGTAATATGGCAAGTTTACGTCGCTAACAATTTGACAGATGGAATAAAATTTTAGGTTAGAATAGTTCATTCACAATTACTTGCCCCAGTAAAAATTATGAAATGAACGATCAACTGATTTTGCATTCAAACAATGGTGTTAAAATTTAATCTGGAATCAACGGTGATTTGAGATCAGTTGATCTGACAATTGACCTCCATTCTTGCAGCCGGGCATAAGTGTATTTGTATATGAAAAGTTATTAAGTGTGGTGTTTTTAAACAAGTATTAACAGAGAATTTATGTAGGAATTTGATTTATGTAGGTTTACGCGGGACTAAACGGAATTTTTATTTTCCTAAGTTGTAGCAAGCTCCGTGACTATTTCATGTTTCATGAAGGCAGCCAAAGTGACATATTACAAAAAATAAAATGAAATATATTTTAATTAATATATTAAAAAAATTGTATTAAGAATGGCACAAAATCTCAAGATGTAATGCAAATGACATTTTATAATGACAGCTCAACCCAACCTAAACTTTTTAATGTAAGTACGATTTACGAGTGAAAGAAGTCGGAAGTTGGAATCGGTTCTCAAAAATGCCGACTCAGGAGTCGGGTGTTTTTTTTTTTCTGTCGACTGGTAAGGACGTGGGTTCAGCTATTGCCTATGTCAAATAATTTGTGTAACAAATATTTATATAAATTACAGGTTCTGCTTAGCCCTTCGCAAACGCTGATTTAAGCCTATCATTTGAGACGATAATAAATCTAAGTAAACTATTTCGATTTATGCAACCAGTATAACGTAACTGCTATGATTGTTGCCTGTGTGTTAACTAGGGTGATCACATTTTACTTTATCTAACTCGCTAAACCTATCTCACTCTTTCTCACTAGACTCTAAAAATCGAGTGGCGTTGGATTCAGTGGCGTAGACAGGTTGTTTTCTGGGGAGCAGGCGTTAAAAAATGAAACTCGAAAGAGGCGATAACCAAAAAGGAACTCAAACTAGCTGACGAGCAAAATGTAACCCGGAGAAATTATAACAAAACCCGAACCCAGGTTGAGACCCTAAGAGATGGTCCCCCAAATGTCAACACATATCTAAAACTTAAATCATCCGCACATAAAGCTACTCTGAAATTACTTTTTAGTAACGCGAATTATTAACGAGTACGAGTTAGTAACGAGTTATATAATCGAATGCACGTAACTGCAATTTCTGTTACTTCGGAGTAGCTTCTATGATGAATCCCCTTCCTTACTAGCCACCCCTTAAAATAATCCTAGATACGCCCCTGCTCCTACTTTATTGAAACTGTAAGCTGTAATATATACGGAGCTTTCCTATGTTTCATAAATCATTTTAACAACAGTTTTATAGTGAGGGTATTAAGCGCCCGGGAACAAAAAGCCAAAGAGTTTTCTTAGGAGACTCAGAAACCAAAATTTTGTCTTGGGTCGGGCTCACGGTCTATCACAGGATATATGTGTCCCTTAAAAACGTGTTTTCGAGGGTCGAGAGGAGTCTATCCCAGGCCCGTTGAAAAGAAAATCTGCGCCTAGGGCAAAGCCTGAATTTGGCGCCCTTCCTATCCCTTAATCCTCACTCCTAACCTCGAAACGTCCAAGGTAGTGATGATATAAGCGCCTCCTAGTTTAGGTGCTCCCTAGTTAATGCATTACTAAATTACTTTCACAGATATTCTGCGGCGGGTTTGCAATTTTTTTTTTTTTTTATCGTTTATTGCCGGTTCAACAAACAAATTTATTATTTACAGCAGAGTTATACGTGTCAATAATTGTTCTTAATTCTTTGTTGGGGATTACACAACTTCTTAATTTAAATTTTAGTTATAAATTATTATAAATATAATATTCATTAGATTTAGAGCCAATCTTCTATGGGTACATTCGATTTGACGCTCCAAGCGTTCCGAGCACGTTCTGTACACTCAAACGTGTTCGATTTGACGCTCGGAGTACACTCACTTGCATTCGTTTAGCGATCGAGCGAGCATTTAGAGTGCGCTCTATGTGTTCGGGATTTTAAGACCGAGCATATGGAGTATGACGTAAATAAGTGGGGATCGGCGGGAAAGAAATGAAAGTTTAAAATTAAATTATAAATAAAATAAAAATAATAGCCTTAGACAAATAACAATAGACAAATAATATTGTTATTTGTCTATGGCTACAGAGTACAGCCATGTTATGTATTTGTGACGTTCTGTAAACAGCAAAAAAATTATTAAAACACACCGTGCATAAAATTAAAATGGAAAAAATTTATTAAATTAATTCATTAATTATTATTTAATTTTTAATTAATTTTATTTCTTCATCATTGAAAAAAAATCAAGGAAAAACCGAGGTATATAATTTTGATTCATGACTGACGTGAACTATCTGACAGTAAAAACGCAGCCTTAAATTGTAGGGTTAGATTTTATGAACATTACGTCACAATAACGCTCGCTCCGTTAGTTAGATAACGTCACCATCAACTGTTCGCTTAGCGCTCGCTCTACTCTGTACAACTCGAATCCACCCTATATCAGAAAAATCTAAGCATTGCTTTAGTCTTTTATGGAGTCCTTTGTTACCAAAATTGTACTGTACAGCACTTTTACAATTGAAGGAGCAAGTGGATGACGGTGTTATGCAGCTTTTTTTGAAATTTTGAAATTTTCGTTGGAATGAGGTTGTATAAGCCTCTTTTATCCTAACCACAACACTCGGTTTCCAATTATCTATATTTTGGCAGATACAAATAGATAAAGGTGTTATGTACCTCAAGTAGTTTTTTAGGTATCACACAGCAGTAAAAGAAGGTATTATATACCAACAAAGTAAGAAAAAATGCAGTAATTTGTGGAAAAAATCTAATTTTCACAATATAATAAATTAATCAGGCTTTCAACTGATGTGACAAGCGGAGAGATAGCGGAAGATAAAAAACAGAATAACTTACTAAATGTCAATTAACTCAGAACTTAAAATTTGTAACATAATATCTTCATCCACTTGCCCCTTCAATTGTTTCAATTGTCTAAAAAACGTTGAGTTTGTTTTTTGACTTGGGTAGATATTGACGATATCAGGAGCCCATTAAGCAATTGTTCGTTTCTAATAAGCCAAGGGGCAATTACACTAAGTCTTAGGATTTTATTTTGGAACACTGGCACTTTGTTTAGATTAGTTTTAGAGGTATTTCGCCACATTTCACAACTGTAAAGTACTAAAGGTCCTATAAGAGATTTATACAATAGGAATGCACAATTTCTTTTAAGGAGATGTATACAAATGAGGAGCTTTCTACCAAAACTGAACATGTCCACTATCGACCAAAATGCTTTTTTTGACGGATTATGGTTTATTTTCCAAAACTACACATCATACTAAGCTACTTTGTTAAGAAAAGTGATTATTTTCCACCTAGAAAAGCGCTCAAAATACGAGTTTTCTGACAAAACTTGACATGTGCTTAGACCGCAAAATCTAATTTTTTTCTATATTTTTTTTACCAAAAGTGAACATGTCCCACATACTGGGACTAATCCTTAATTGATTTTTTTTCATACCTAAACATGTCCATTCGCTCGTTGAACTGGATTTTTATTTATTTTATTTCTCTTGTTCGCCGATAGATAGCATTACAATATCTATCCAGACATCTGTTCATATCTCAAGCGTCGCATAGATCCTGTTGCGGTCGCTTGTTGTCATGCGTCACTTTTCCTGTCTGGGGCCATACCTTTATACCCGTTGACCGGACCTTTGGCAAAGTTGAAAAGAGACTAGCAGTGAAGAAGTAGTGGATGAAAAAGATCATCTAGAATATAACTAGATGGAGACCAACCTCATGTCCACTCCTAATTCACTCCTGTAGCCGGTGTACCCTATTATTATATTTTGTTTCTTTGATTTGATTTTCGTTTAGTAACCCACCTGATTTTATAACAATGCTAAGGTTCTAGTGAAGAAATTTACTGAAGTATTTAGTAAAAAATAATTTTAAAAAATTGTTTCGTATTTTATTGCTCCTAATCTAATATTTTGCATAATATTACAGAGTGCTTGACATAACTTTTTTTTTCCAAACTGAACATGTCCGTTGTTTTCTAGCAAAGCTGAACATGTCCATCAAACTAATGCTAGTTACGGTGGAACCGCTAATCATTAAATAATGATTAAAAAGCATACTACTATTGGATATTCAACTAGTACAATTAGAGTATTACCGAAAAGAAAAAAAAAACGTAGACTCTTCCAGCAGTTTAAAGCACTTCCTGCAAAATATTTGAAAGTGGACATGTTCAGTTTTGGTAAAAAGCTCCTCAAATAAGATTGGAAGAATTTCATTATCCTTTTACTGTCAAATTTTATGCAACCTAACAAAAAATATCATGGCCTACTCGGATGAAGGACCATTGTGAATAAAATTATAATGGATAGCGAGGGATGGAAAAATCAAGCAATTTTTGGTATAGAAAATACATAGAATGAACTTTAACAGTTCATGTTAGAGAACTTATCTTAGTGAGGCCAAAAGTCCCCCAAAAATCCCAAAAGTGAGAAAAAAGAAAAAGAAGAATAATAATATATATTTATTAGAATTAAATTAATCTAGTAAAAGAACTACACAATAAACGTAAGATAATTTCATTTATGCAAAAAACAGTGTTTTATTTTAATTTACTATATTTATCTACAAATATATATTTAGAAGATAAAAACTGACATCTTCCATCACTCGAATAATCATACATTAATTTAACGACACGCATTGCCTTATTTTCCAACCAACTAATTCACTTTAGTACCACTGATGCCACCCTGCGTTTCACTGTAATATTTGACGCTTTCCCTCAAAGATGTCTCGCGCGGTTCTAACCCGCCAGAAAAGCTAAAATATATTGATCTGCTTTTCCAGTTTTCCTAAATACACGTGCTATAAATGTAGAAGACAGGACGTAACTTGTTATTGTTATTTCAATAAATGTATGAAAAGTGTTAAAAGATGTTTATCAATGAAATAGTTGTATTTTCATTGCTTGATTGTTAAATTTTTACTGTTATTGTGATAATGGTTTTTTAATGAACTGTTTGTCGATTGTGGTTTGAATGATCAAAGAAAAGGAAAAGTGATTTTTCACACGATAACAAGACTTTACACGCAGTACTGCATAATTAAGAGGTAAGTTTACATATATATTATCATATATTTATTTATATAACACCAGTGGAAAAAGATTACTAGAATACACAATTAGAAACAATATAACAATAGATACCTCTGATGAACCTACTCATTACCCATCCAACCCAACTATGCGCCCAAGTACCATAGATATTGTGTTACATAGAAATATAGTTATATCTAAACCCCAAGCTCTCTCTCAACTCAGTTCAAATCATAATCCCGTTCTTTTCGATGTCAAAAATAGCAACAATACCAATCCCATCAAATCTGTATATAATTTTAATAAAATAAATTAGCAGTTATTCAAGGAATACATTACATCAAAAATCCCCGTAAATATGCCGTCCATAAACAATACTGAACAACTAGAGAAGAATATCATTAGTTTCGGTAAAATAATTAAAAAAGGAATTAAAAAGTCTGTTCCAAAACACCCTATTATTTATCAAAAAAATAAACTCCCCCAAAATCTATTAGAAATAATAAAATATAAAAACAAACTTCGCAAACAATAGCAAAAAAATCGTACAGTTTACAATCTTAAAAAATACAAATTGTTGCAGAACTTAGTTAATACAAAATTGCATATTTGGCGCAACGAAAGTTGGAACGTAATGTTGAGTAAATTAACTCCTAATAAGGGAAACCTTTGGAAAATCAAAAAAATATTCTCAAAAACACGTCAAAACATTCCCCCACTCATTAACAATACTAACAACAATACTGTATATAGCGACATTGACAAATCAGAATTACTTGCGGACCATTTTGAAAACATACACAACAGTACTCTTAATTTGGGGAATAATTATCATAACAACAAAGTTGAGAAAACTGTTAAATATTATATCCAACACACAGAGCATCTAGAGACAGATATTGACTTACGCACTACCGATGAAACTTATGCTTACATCAAAACGTTAAAAAATAAAAAGGCTCTTGGAATAGATGGTATCCCAAATAGTCTAATTAAAAAACTACCGCATAATGCAATTGTATTTTTCACTCATCTAATAAATAAAATATATAAACTAGCTTACTTTCCCCAAATTTTCAAACATGCTAAGCTCATCCCCATTCCCAAACCAGGTAAATCTCCAGATCTGCCAGGAAATTATAGGTCAATTAGCCTACTCAGTGGGTAAATAAAATTGTTGAAAAAACCATTAAACGCAGACTTATTCAGCATATCGAAGAGAATGATATTCTAAGAAAAGAGCAATTCGGGTTCAGAAACAACCACTCAACAGTTGCCCAATTAGTAAGGCTGTGCGATACGGCAACTGATTCATTCAATCGTAATAAATATACAGGAGTTGCACTTTTTGACATCGAAAAAGCATTTGATACTACGCGGCAAAACGGTCTAGTTTATAAATTAATTAATCTAAATTTTCTTCCATATTTAATCAAATTAATTCACACGTATCTCCGTAATAGAACCTTTAGCGTCCATTTAAGAGAGCAACATTCCGCTATAAAAATTATACAAGCAGGTGTCCCTCAAGGCTCTGTCATCGGCCCAGTTCTTTATATATTATTCATAAATGACATACCCACTTGTAAGAACACAGACCTAGCTCTATTTGCCGATGACTCAGTAGTTTACACTTCATCCTGGAGATTAGACACCATTAAAAATAGACTAACACAATCTGCAAGTAAACTGGATAGACATTTAAAAAAGTGGAAAACAAAACTAAACACCCATAAAACGGAAGCAATATTATTGATAAAAAGAAGACCTAAAGACATTCCCAATCTTGAAGTCAACAACACACAGTTGGACTGGTCTGACTCCGTAAAATATTTAGGGGTTAAACTAGACAAAAAATTAAATTTTACTAGCCATATACAACATGTTAGAAACAAAGCGCTCCAAGCAATGTGTCAAGTATACCCACTGTTCAACAAACTTAGCAAATTAAGCATTAAAAATAAGATGCTCATATACAAAACGTGCATACTACCCGTGTTCACATATGCAGCTCCTGTTTGGAGCAATACAAGCGCAGCCTATATTCAATCTCTACAGGTTATACAGAATAAGTGCCTCAGAATCATTGGGAACTATTCCAGATGGACAGAAATAACACAAATGCACCAGGAATTGAATATTGACTACGTGAAAGAACATGTTTTTTCAGTCACAAAAAAATTCTTTGACAAATGTACTATTAGTGATAGTAATGTAATTAAAAACTTGGGCAACTATACATTAAGAGACTTAAAATACAAAAAGTATAAACATAAGCGTATTAAACATATACTTCTTTAATTATAAGTTAAACAAGTGCTAGGTTTTTGCCTTTTTCCCCTAGCAACCAAAATTTGTTAGTATTATCTAAACTATATAGATGTTAATACAATATTAAATTATAATTTTTAGTATGCATATTGTTTTATAGGTATATGTAAATAAGAAATTGTCTTTTGTTTTTAAATTTTTTACTGTAAATGCATTGGCAAATAAATTCATTTTTATATATATTTATATAAAAATATCAAAAATATATGTATAAAATTATAAATCAGTAAATTTTAACATCTGCCTTTTTATTCAAAACTAGTTTGAGTTCCCGTATTTTGTAATGTACATTTTTGCTGTAACGTAAATGATAAGTGAGATATTTCAAGTAGAACAAAGTAATCGTTCCTTTATTTTAAAACATTCTTTTGTATATATTTTTGATGTTAAGTAAATGTTAAGTGAGATAATCAGTTTATAGGAAGCTCTCCCCATAGCTCCCTTATCTCCATCCTAGGTCCTATCAAAAACTGCATTGAACAGAGAGAAATAGTTGCTTTTATCATTTTTTAACACTTTTGATATTTTAACACAATGAGATATTTCAATCTTATAATTAACACTTCCCTTGTCCCCCAAATAATCTTCTTATTAAAAACTGCATTGAAGAGAAAACAAAAATGTTTCCTCATATATATTTTTGATACAAAGTAAGTAACTTCTCAAATATTCATTCAATTGAAAAAATATATACAACAAAAAAGATTTTAACTCTAATAAGCAATTTTTATTTTATACGTTTTTGCTGTTAAGTCAATAATAAGGGAGATATTTCAAAAGTTAAGCTTTAGAGCATCCTTCCATAACCCCCTAACTTTTCATCTAAATGATAAGAGGCATAAAAATAAAAGATTTGTTTTTTTTTATTATAAAGTGTTTTTGTTATATATGATTTTCCTGTTAAGTCAATAATAAGGAACACAATTAAAATTATAAATTTCTTAAATATGCAGTTTTAACCTCAAAAGGCTTGCCGGTCACCATGGCGTAGTTGTTAGTGTACCGATGCACTGGCTTCTAGACCATGAGGGCTCGGGTTCGAATCCCGGTTATGGCATGGATTTTTCAAAAATAAATGCATCTACTGGATATAGACCATAATAGCTAAGTCGAAAATTTAAAAAAAAAAAAAAAAAATAATAACCTCAAAAGGCCCGTAAAGAATAAAATTTTGGAGATTTTACGTCAAAATATATCCAGCCGTTTTTGCATGAATCTCGGATAAACAGATAGACTGATAAAAATTGTTTTTTTTTTTTTGCGGATATCGTCTCAAAATCAACTGAAACGTTTACAGAGCTGGCGCTAGCTCTTTTGGCGCCTTGGACAAGACCAACCAAACTGTGCATTTTTATTAGAATAGGCAGTGGCGTACCATGGAAAAGGGTGCAAATGCACCCCTCAATAAATGTTCAGCAAAAAGAATATCAACATAAATAAGGAATTATAATTTTTTAAATCTATATAATTATATTATGTGCATTAGGTATTAGGTAGTGTAAGTAAATTTTCTGATTTTATTAGAAATTTAACAATATAAAAGTAGAAATAGATTTTTTAGAATATTTTAGTTCCAGAACAAAGTAATACGGAGTATAAAAAAATGTATGCAAATATATTCTTCTAAAAGCAGTTAAAAAAATATTACGGAGGGGGCTTACGGATTTGAGCCCTTCCCGAAACATTAAATAAAAAGGTTTACAATGTTAATTTTTCGTGATATCCATGTATTTTTTTATTATTTTTAATTCCGTATGCCGGTCAAAGGTCAAATTACAGCTTTCTAAATCGAACTATTTGCCTACAATTTCTATCGAACAGACATATGGACATATGACTGATAGTATAAGGGTTTCTTGGTAATACCTACGAATCCTAAAACCAGTTTTATAAGTAAATTACTCCTATACAAGTGCAACATATGCAAGACCCATATTAGATCTGTTTTGTTGGTTGCCTATTATACTCTCGAACATTGTGCGTCGATTTCAGACTTCATTAATATAACTGGGGAATATAACGGTACGACAAAATAAGTACTACGATCGACGAATGTACAACAAAATATATACTCAGGAAGACAAAACAAGCCAGTCGATATAGCCAGTAGCGGGTCTTGTATATACCGTGTGTGCAACGAAATACGAAACATAGCAGTTTATTTTGGGATTTCATATGATTATGCGAAAATTGACTCTTGCAAAATCAACGGAGCAAAAATACAAAAATAAAAATCAGCTGTGGCCACCACAGGACCGACCGCCATTATTAAGTACTTATACAAAATACATTATAGCAGCAGAGTAGAAATAACTTGGCCTAATATTTTATTACAGAGATATTATTTATCATGACCAAGGAAACGTTACATATAAGTATGAAAAAATTTGAGACGGAAAAAATTTCGAAATATTTTACAAAAATTATTCAAAATTTTTCGTTTTATCAAAAAATGTCTCAAATAAAAGTTATTAATTATTGCTTTTATAGCAACTTTTGTTCAATAAATTTTTTCGAAATATTTTTCTGTTGTGAATTATTCACAAAAATCTTAAAATCGACACGAGTAAACTCCCATTGTTAGTCAACCGATTTTTACCAAAAGTTGATCAACTCGTGCCAGAATCAATCAATCAGATCAATTGGTGGCAGAAGATTAAATATGAAGTTTCATAAAAATCCTTTCGGCCGAATTTGCTCTGCACGTGTACACAGACAGACGGACATACGGACAGACAGACGGACAGACAGACGGACAGGCAGACGAACAGACAGACGGACAGACAGACGGACAGACAGACGGACAGACAGACGGACGGACAGACGGACAGACAGACGGACAGACAGACGGACAGACAGACGGACAGACAGACGGACTGACAGACGGACAGACAGACGAACAGACAGACGGACAAACAGACCGACAGACATCATGCTAAAAATAGTCAAAACGTTATGTAGGGATCTCAATTCGTGGAGATCCATCGAAATCTCGAAACGTTAAAATTGGTATGATCACAATACCTCCCTTATATATGTTGGCGGTCGGTAAAAAGTTGTTTAAAATTTGTTTATATTTTTAAAAAGTCTAAACTTGATGTTATAGAATGTCTATAATACTAGATATTTGGAAGAAATACGACGTTTTTGTTAAAATACAGATAGCTGTGGAAATAAAACATAAAACAAAATTTTAATGTAGCTCTACACACATATCAACTGTGCACTAAAATGTATAAGTTGCCTTTTTTGAAGGTAATAATTAATAAATCACACCAATTGATAGCACCAATACCAGCGAAATAGAGAGGTTACAATGAAATTTATATTAAATGTTCAAAATTGTCTCCATTCCCTGCCAAATATTAGGTGTACCGGAAAGTTTTTTCGTTTATTTGGTATTATTAAAATAGAAACAAATCGAAGGGGAAAAATGTACTTTATTGAGTAAAATAGTTACCATTGTGATCTATAACACTCTGCCATTTATCAGGAAGAGAAAATATTCCCGATTTATAAAATTTCTGATTTAATGAAATTGTTCAAGACTCATTTTAACGTCGGAAGGTGAAATGTCTGATGTGTGTGTTAGAACCTCCCAATCAAGCTCGGACTTTTTTTCACGTGTTTTATTTTTGATGAATGAGGTCAGGCATTGTCGCCTTGCAGAATAACTCCTCTTCAATTCACAATTTCTGGCCGATTTCTGGTCAAGTTCTGATTCAGTCGATACAATTGTTCACAGTAGAGATCAGAATTAACACTTTGCTCCGGTTTTAACATATAAATATAACATATAAATTATTCCTTTATAGGGACTTCCAGATCGAAGTTCATCATCCAAGCATACATTTCCTGATTTAAATTTTTTAAACCACTGTTGACATGTGCGTACACTTATCTTCATAAACAGTGCAAATGTTTTATGTAGCAACTGAAGCAGATTTTTTTTGATGGTACTCATATAACATTAAACAGCATTAAAAATGTTTTGATTAAATTTCTTCCGCCATTTTTAAATGCAAGGGTTTAAAATGAAACGAAAAAAATAATTAGGTACCCAAGATTACAGAGTTTAATCAAAACGCAAAAGACGTCTATTTAATTCAGCGAATAAGTCGTGACTAGTTCGCATACTGCACTAATAATAAAAACGACAAACCTTTCGAGTACACCTAATCTATCATAAATAGAACGCAGAATATTCTGAAGATATTCTGTCTTCTAATGATTTTAAATCTGGATATTTTTTATCACTGTAAATTTAGTATTTTAAATATTCCCATAAAAAAAAAAAAACATTTGGTGCTAGATCCGAAGACCCTGCGGGCAATGAACTGGTCCGTTTCTACCAATCCATGTATCGGGAAATACTTCGTCAAGATATTATCTGACCATCATTTTATTATGCGCAGGACAGTCGTCTTGTGGAAACCATACTTCTCAATCATCAGCCAGTTCTTTAACTGCTGGTCCGACAACATTTATTGATAAATAGTAATAGGACTGAACTTTTAAAATTTATGTGTCATTAACGGTATTTTACATGCACAGTTGATATTCGGAGTAGAACTACATTAAATTTTTTCTTTATGTTTTATTTCCACGGCTATCTGAATTTCGATGAAAACATCATATATATTTTTCAATATCTAGTGTTACAGACATTCTCTGACCTCAAATTTAGACATTACGAATATAAAAGCTAATTCTAAACAAATTTGTATTCTTATATTTTTGCTCTAAAAGCTAATTTCCGCACTTATTTAAAGTCCCATGTTAAACTGCTATGTTCCGCGTTTCGTTGCATACACGGTACATAAAAGGGCGGCTACTGACTATAACGACTGGCTGTTATTTGTCATGCTGAGCACATATTTTGTCGTACATCTATCGTTCGTAGTACTTATTTTACCGTTATATTTCCCCCGTTTTATTATAAAAATGAAATCCGAACTCGTCTTATAACGTTCGAGAGCATAATAGGCAACCAACAATACAAATCTGATTTGGGCTTTGCATATGTTACACTTGTGAAGGAGTAATTGTTCGTAGGTATTACCTAGAAACCCTTATATAGTACAGGAAATGAAGCTAAAAAAATGACAAAACCTTTTTTTCGTCTAGCATCGATTTGGATAAAAATTTGGAATTATGCTCATTTCACCCTCTAGTTCATTTTCTATATTGTGCCGTTGTACGGTTTTTGTTTTTTAAGGGTGAAAACTACCCCTAATTGTAAAAAAATATAAAATAACATTTTGAACCTTAATATCGGTAAAATTTGGTTTGGATTAGCTAAATATGGATCGTTTTATGCTTTAGAATACAATTTCATAATGTTTCAACCCTTAAAAATCAACCCTTGTTGGATTAAAAAATGATTTCATTTTGCATCGATTTGCACCAAAATTTGAAATTAGGTTCGTCTCATCCTCTACTTCAAATTTTATATCATGCTCATGGGCACTGTTTATTTTTTAAGGTTGAAAACTACACCTTATTGTCAAAAATTATAAAATAACGTTGTAAACCTTAAGATGGGTAAAATTTGGTTTGGATTAGTTGAATAATGATTGTTTCATGCTTTGGAATACAATTTCTAATGTTTCAACCCTTAAAAACCCACCCTTGTTAGAGCTTGATATAAAAAAAATCGCTCCGAACCGTGCTATTCGAATGTTTCGAAAAAAAAAAAATTATTGGTTTTTTAAACATAGCTCCTTCATTTTTAGTGATAGAAAGTTTTTTCAAAAACGATTTTGTAAGGGTTATCAAGAGCTATAAGACTATGTAAATTAAATTCCTTAAGATCATTTAGTTTTTAAATGGGGTGAGTTTGAAGGGCTCGAATAAGGTGGTGTTCGCTTGTAAATAGAGGTTTTAAACGGATATATCTCGCCAAATATTCACTGTACAGAAAATATATGCACAGAGAAATTTAAGTCATTAAAAAAGATACAATTTAGTGCTCTATCATTTTTTTCGTATCTCCAGTAATTTCGGAGATATTTTGAAGAAAAGGGTGAAAAATACGAAATCGCAAAAAATCGTTTTTTCTTTAAACTCCAATTTTTCTAAAATTAGGCATTTTAAATTGGTCAAACTTCTTGGGTGTACTGAAAATACATATATGAAGAGATCCAAAGAAGGGTGAGGATCAATTTTAATTAGGGGGGTAAATAGGAGGTTGTTTTCACTAATTTTTCTCCAGTAATTTCGGAGATATTTTGAAGAAAAGGGTGAAAAATACGAAATCGCAAAAAATCGTTTTTTCTTTAAACTCCAATTTTTCTAAAATTAGGCATTTTAAATTGGTCAAACTTCTTGGGTGTACTGAAAATACATATATGAAGAGTTCCAAAGAAGGGTGAGGATCAATTTTAATTAGGGGGGTAAATAGGGGGTTGTTTTCACTGTTTTTTTCGTAGAAAAAAGTAGGTACCGACCTTATTTTGATCATAAGTCGCTTAATTTTTATGCTAGAGACTTTTTTTTTTTTGAAAGCTCTAATCAAATACTTCAAAAAGATTCAATGAGTTTTCCTTGAAAAATTCAATTTTTTCCTGCTATTTGACTTTGAATCTTTCAAATTATGCATTTGGCGAAAAAAAGTTAACCATTAACATGCCGTATCTCGGTTCGTATTGGTCGTAGAAAAATAATAAAAAATGAATTTTGTAAAAGCTACAATTTTGCTTTCTACAGTTTTTTTGATAAAATTCATATTTTTCGAGTTATTCGCAAAAAACTTTTTAAAAACATCGATTTTTTCGTCGAAAAACTGTTACTTTCAACCGCGAATAACTCAAAAAATATTAGTTTCACGAAGAAAACGTAAAGAAATTATTTTCCTATAGTTAAAATGTAGTAAAAAATTTCCACCCCCGAGATGGGTTGGCAACCACCCCCAAGGTTTTAGCGTACACCGGCATGATGTAGAAAATGATGCTTGGGCTATTCCCTACATTCTGTGAAAATTTCACGTAATTCCATGCTGGACGAAAAAATTGCGAGCCAAAATGCTTCATTTCCTGTACTAATAATATCATATAAGTCATGTATCCGTATGCGACCAATTTTATTTATTAAATTTGACCAACCTTATGAATGATTTCACACCACTATTCGTGATACGCGAATCCGATACACGTTGCCTGGAATAAAATATGGGATACAGTATCGTATCTACGAGGGCTTTTTAAGTTTATACATAAACTAAGAGAGAAAAAAAAAATGGTACAAACTGTTTTATTGCTTTTTAAAATATTCGCCGTTAATATTTATACACTTTTGCAGGCGTTCAAATCAATTCTCGAAACATTTTTTCCACTCTGCAGTGGTATCTCAAAAACATGGTTTTCGAAGGCATTAACAGCTTCTTGAGGTGATGAAAATCGCTGTCCACGCATTTTTTTTTTTACATTTGGGAACAAAAAAAAGTCGTTAGAGGATAAATCAGGTGAATACGGGCAATGAGACAATAATTCAATATTTTACTCCTTCAAATAATCAATTGTTTGACGTGCTGTGTGGAAGCCTGCATTGTTATCATGAAGAATGATGCGAAGTTTTAGGTTGTTTTTCTGATTTTGTGGATGACTTCTAGCAAACAAATTGTTGTTTACCATTCAGCATCAACTACTCTCCGATCCTCTAAAGGAATGGTTGCGACATCTCTAGTACAACCGAAGAAACAAGGGATCATTTTCTTGGAAGTGCTTCGAGAACGAACAACTTTTGTGGGTTTAGGTTCATCTTGTAAGACCCAAACAGTGAATTGTTGCTTAGTTTCTGGTTCATATGAATAAATCCAAGTTTAGTCACCTATAACGATTGTGTATAAAGATTTTGCAGTGCCTAGGTTGAATTTGTTTAGCATTCCGTTTTATCAATCAACAAGAGCCTTTTTTTTTGAGCTTCGGTTAAATTAAGCAGAATCCATCGGGAATAGATCTTTTACACAGCTAAATGTTCATGCAAAATCGAATGTATTGCAGTCTGCGATATGCCAAAGGATGCCTCTATCTCACGGTTAGTCACATGCTGATCTTCTTCATACATTTTGCGCACAGCATTCATGTTTTTAGGGTTTTGTAGGTATGACCAAAAAACCCTTATACCGTCATTTTGTCGTCTGTCTGTCTGTCTGTCTGTCTGTCTGTCTGTCTGTTCGGTTAAAATTGTAGCCAAACGGCTAAACCTAGAGAGTTGAAATTTGGCATGTTTATACAACTCTTTGACCCGCACATAGGAAAAATACTAAAACGTCTAAAAAACATACCCCCCTAAAAATATAAACAAATATGTGCTCATCGAAAACAAAAATATTTTTTTTTAATTCTGAGTAGGGTATCAAATGAAAGCCCTTAGTACGTGGATTAACGATCAAATTTTTATTTTTGCAAAATAAATTATTTTGATGCGATTTTTGCCAAAATTGTGCAAATAAAATTTTGTCCCACACCCTGTAGCCCAGATGGTTTAAACTAAAAATCTAAAAAAATTCCAAGTAATGTATATTGGTGTGAACCGAAATAGTACAACAGGAATTTTTGATCAGATTATGTTTTCGGAAAATAACGCATTTTTTGTGGTTTTTGGTTCACAAAGTACAAAAGTTATACCAATGTAAGACACTGATAAGCTAAGCGTCCGATGGCGCAACGCGTTAGGCTAGGGTTACACTGTATCCGTGCGTGCGGTAACGAGCGTTTACACTGAACGTTCTTGTCCTGATCCGGGGATGGGTGGTTTCAGTATATACGTGCAACTTGCGTGCGGCTTCATACAAATTAAACTATTTTATTTTAAATATCTGTTACTGAACAGCAAAAACATATAAAACAACATTATTTATGGTAATAAAACAAATTATTTTTGTTATATGCATTTTTAACTGCATGTTCAGTTAACAGCAAAAACGTGTATGACACAAATTGTTTAGAATAAAAAAATTAAAATTATTGTCCGAAGTACTTTTTCATCTGGATGAATAATAATTTTTACGTGAATCTCGGAAAAAAAGACAGACAGAAATTTTTTGTTGATTTTTTGGGCAGAAACCATCCAATTTGTTCCTGTAGAACTTCAAAGAAACGAAGAAAACAAAATAAATAAATAAACAGATAAATAACGAAATAAAAAATCCCCATTGTTTTGCAGCAGCATATTAACAATTCTATTATTTTTCTAATTTTGTAAAAAAAGTCCATGACTCATATTTTTGACCTGTTGGACGAATAAAAAAACAAACATGTTTGTGCGTCGACGCAAATTACCGCACGCAAGTATGCATGTACTGTAACCATGCTTTTAGTGCGCTGGTGTCGGAAGCTAAAATTCTCTGGAAAACGAAGGGTTGCGAGTTCGAGTACGGACGGAGTGAGTTTTATTTTTCTGTTTTTTTTTTGCATTTTAATTATGTTGAAATTATTTTGTCAAAATTCTTATTTATAGTTATATTTTGACAAATGTTGTATTTAATTTTTAAGAGCGTAAATTTAATAACCAGTCTTATTATAAGATTAACAGACGATAAATTATTTTAAAAATATCGTTCATTTTGCCGTGATTACTATAAAGTAAAATTTGTCCTACACACTCAGCATACCGCCTTCACTTATTATATACCTGCGAAACCCTGAAATGTGTGAATATTCACACTTCACATCAATTTTTTTATAAATCACAACCGATTTTGGTCGACCTTCACGAGATTCATCACTGACGGACGCACGACCACGACGAATTTCTGCAAATCAATTGTAAACAGTCTTTTCTGATGGTGCTTCGTTACCAAAAGTTGAACGAAGCGAATATATACATTGTTGTTGAGTTAGGCCTTTACTAAAATCGTAAAAAATCATCCAATGAAAACCTTCAAGAATAATATCCATTTTTTCACAAACTTGTTTTTTTTAACGCTCACTGTCAGCAAACTACTCGTTTAATTTATAAGCTGCGATAGGGTACAAATATTCATCTAAAGGAAAAAATGCATTGAAATAAAAGATTTGTTTTAATAATTTAATAATAATAATTTTTATTTTTTTAGTTACAGTAAAAAGTTTATTAAGTTTATTAAGTTATTTTAAAGTTACAATAATTTTACAATATTATACAAAATATACATGTGTGTGTATATAAATAAATACAGACACACGTACGTATTGGGCAACATTACGATTTATACAATAAAAAAAAATTTAATAAATTAACCCACAAATAACAAGAATGTTCAGCGCGTGGTAATATACAAAAGTTAATTGTTAGCAGCATATATTATGCCCAGTATTTTAACATTTAATAATAAACAAAAATATTATTTATTTACTGAAGCTAAATTATTTACAGCATTTTATTATTATTATTATTTTTTTTTTATCGCACTACAATGTACAAATGAAAAAAAGATCAAAATGCTCAAAAATTATACATATTTATACACATATACATACATATTATAAATAATAACTATAATTGAATAATAATAAGATAATATTTGATACAATATTAACAAGAGTTTTTTCTCTTTATTACAGCAGATGCTTTTTTTTAAATTTATTTATCTTGAATATACTACGGAACTACTTTTCTTATTATAAACTGTCTTGTCATATATGATTTTGCTATTAAGTCAATAATAAGGGAGATATATGTAGATATTCGTTTTAGGGTCCCTATCCGCAACTCCGCAAATATTCAGGTTTTTCATTTTTTTACTATAAATTGTTTTATTATATACACATTTCTTTTAAGTCGAAAATAAGGAAGACATTTTTAATTTCTTAATACATATAGTTTTAACCCCGAAACACTTAAAAATTTTAAAATTTAATTCTGGTTTTACTCTATAATCATACCAAATTACGTGAAAATATGTCTAACCGTTTTTGCGTGAATCTCAGACAGACAACAGACAGATAGACAGACAATTTATTAATAATTTTATTAATATAGATTATTAATATTAGTTTTATTTATTTTTCTCCTTTATTTATTTGCTCTTTTATAAAGTTTTTTTCCCTATGCATATTAGCTTATGATTGTTATTTGCTATATTCTAATTGGTTAAAATAGTACATTTGAGTAAATTGAGCAATGAAAAATATTAACTTCTTCGATACTTAATTATGAATATTAATTATAAATAACATTTGTGTTATAAATCATTGAGACAAATAAAGGATAATAATAACTTTTATTCCGAAAACACCAATTAAGGTCCGGTTTCTGAAAGCTTAGGCGAGTTTAACCATTTGGTTAAACTCGGTTACAATATAACAATCCTATAAGTAACCATAGCAACCATTTTCTGACCATTTAGTTTTAGTTAACTAAGCTTTCAGAAACCGGCTCTTAGTTGTTAAAACGCACATGTAAAATTTATTTCCGCCGTCTTTCATACTTTCATACTGATAAATCTTTTATAAAAGTTAATAGCTATCATTTTTTATAAAATATTTTTTACGATGCGTTAAAATATTTTAAAAAGATGGCTTTACACTATCATATTTCTTAACAACTTTATTTTATAAAAGATCTTTTAACGTGTAATCGGGTGTATTCTGTAAGAAATGCGTTAAAATTAGCGTCAGGTTAATATTTTTATTTTAACTCCATGTCTAACGTTATTATCGAAAAATGTTATTCTGTAAGAGCATTTGTTAAGGTAAGCGTTAATACAATATTTGTTAACGCGAGGCGCTAACTTACCCTGTAGAGAGGCTAATATTAACCGCACGCGCATGCGCTGTTACGTTGAATTTTAACAGGAGTATTTATTTAGTCAAATGCCAAGAGAATCTTAACCTAATATTTCGGCGTTGAATTAAATATTCAGTGGCGAAATTTATTTTAAAAATGGAACAGAAATGTTTGGTCCTGTCATACTCATTATAACTGGTTTCCACAGTGTATTAAATAAAAATATAACTTTATTCAACTTTTGTTTAGTCAATTTATATACTACATTGTATTATAACAGTTTATCTAATTTTTTAATAATATGTGAATTATATGTTCATTCTATTTTTAAAAAGGTGTTCGGTGATATTAATTATTAAATTTGATTTATTACGCTATTTCTACCCTGGAATAACACTGTTGTGATCGTCATTATCAATCTCATCAATTGTTTCTTCAAATAATACACCATTAAAATGTACTGCGATATTTTGAAACACGGCGGAGGCATAAGTGAATTTTTGTAGCTTTCAGAGGATTATAATTTTAAGTTCTGTGTCTCAACAAAAACCAAAACTGCTCTCCAATACTCCATTTACTTCCATTCTATACAATTACTTGAACTTGCGTCTGGGTTACTTGTATAACAAAAATTATGAAGCGTCATTCTTATCTCTACTGTAAAGAATTCACTTGAAAAAGTAATAGAAAGTTGATTAATATTCCTACCGTCTTGTGTTCTATTCATTTTTTTTTTTAAATAACACGACATTTACTTAAATAGGATCAGCCATTTTTGCAAACTAAACACCAGCGTTAACTTTTAAAGCCACCGTTTCGGCAGGCGCTTATTGTAGAACGTTAACTGACTATTATAACGCCGCCGCGCTATAATTTCAACACATATATGTTTAGCGAATAGCATTTAGGTTAAAAATGGTGTTAAAAAATTTAACGTCAGTTTCTGACGCTAAGATTTTAACATCATGCTTAGAGAATAGACCCGAATGCCTGCCTAAGTGTTAAGTAGAAAACATTTGTTGTCTTAAAAAATCGATGATACATAACATCTGCGCTAATAGTTCTCTCTGAACTTCAATCAGAAATAAGCCATAAACAAACTTAGACTTATGATTAAATCATGACTTTTAATCAATATTCACACGAATTCTTTTTTTTGTAATCTTTTGTGTTTTAGACGTCAGCTACAGGTTGGAAACCGCTGAAATACACAATAGCCTGCCATAAATTTTATATTACTTTATATATTTTTTGCACAAAACAAAGTTAAAACAATGACCGCTACATTTTGAAGTTATATTTGGAAGATATAAACATAAGACATAAAATATTACACAAATAACCAATACTAGACATGTGTAGTAATTTATTTATTTCATAACTTATAAATAACACTAAAATAAACACATCAATGCAAAACAAAAATAAATATGACTAAACATGCATGTTTCCGTGAAAATTTCAATATTTAAAACATTTCTTTGATATTTCTAGGTCAGCGTACTTGACATTGAAGAATGTTGCCTCATCCAGATGCAACAGGCCTTGCGCCCAACGAGAAAAGACCACATTTAATGCAAATTTCACCCATGTCAAACCTAACTTGGCCTGTGGAAGATAGAAATATCAGTTATTTTATACCATCAGGTAAGTCAAAGATCTGAATCAATTTGAAAAGAATACTTACATTTTCAAATATTAAAGATACCGCGCATGAGCTGTTTCTGATTTCCCGGTTATCTGGTAGCAGCATCAACAACCGCTGATGATAATTATGTGAGCGCATGGAAACCGCAAATTATGTAAATTATATAAAATCAATAATAGTTATTAAGGAATTTGAGTAAGTCATTTGTTTCGCATTCGTAAAAAGCGGAGGAGGGTGCTTCCTTTAACTAAGCAGAGACTAATCAAGGAGCAATTCTATAAATTACACTACGACTTATGTCTCAAGAAGTATCTCGATTATTTTTGGATGTGTAAAAGTACGTTGTACTAGTTATTGTCCATGATATAACTAAAAATGACATACCGGAATACCTTAGCTACAAGAAATAAATTCATTATAATGACATTTAAATAATTAAATTTAAGTTATATGACCAATTTGCTATATGAATAAATCGTTCATATTTAAAAAATTGCAATAATCAATCTAACGGAGATGAAACATACTCCCTAGTAACTCGCCAAAGGTTAACGTATCTTGAACTTCTATAGCTTGGCTTCCAAGAATATTCTCAGCTTTTCCAAATGGCTGGAACTCAATTGGGGTCGACAAGGCAAAGAAGACAAAATAGATCTTATAGGTCATATTGTCTAAAGGCAGTCGCGTCTTTGCTTCTCAACAATAAAAACAAACATCTCGCTGATATCAATTTCGTACTTTTTTCAACTAAATTACATTTTTTAAGCAATCCTGTGACCGGAATTGCTAATGCATTTGTACTTGGCTGTTTATTGCTGGCAAAGCTATGGACGAGAACTCAAGTCACGACTATGCCAAATAATTTGTGTAAAAAAAATATTTATGCAAATTACAGGTTCTGCTTAGCCGTTCGCAACCGGCTGTAAACTGTAGATGCCTTTCTGTGTACGTTAAAATATGGACGTAATACTGACCATATTACTCCTGAATGTACATAGATTGAAAACATAGTCCTGAAACCTGGAAACAGGCCTTGGCTCACTTCGGGCTGTTGCGCCATTGATGATGATGAAACTGTATTTTTGTACGCCTGTACTATCTAAATTAATACCACTAGAAAATTTTGTTAAAATTTTTTTAAAATGGCGATAATGCGTCGGTGCTTCTTTTTTTATTGTTCAATAAATGTCAGTCTATTTCTTGTTATTAGCTCCAAAGCTTCTCGGTACCGCAAGGTCTGCGGGGCCGTAGCCAAAATTTACTAACCAACTTACTGATTAAATGTTCCTACGTATCTTAACTAGTGTTTCTTCTCGAGAATTCTTCATCGAGAATTACTCTAGAAAAAGTTCTCATTTTTCATTTCTCGAGAAATGTAAAATTTATAATGTTTAGTGAGTCACTGATTATAATTTAATTTTGATAAAATTTGTCTTCTGTCTCCCGCAACACAACTGTGACAACAGATAAGACGCTATTTATAATATTTAGCTAATTAGCATTTATTGTTATAATATTTTATTTTAATTTAGTGCATTATTTATTATAATCAATTTGATTTCATTTTTTGTTCAGTTTAAAACTGTTATGTAAAAGATTACCTACAAGTTAAATAAAATAATTATTACTATTATTATTAATTTCTTAATTTTTTTAAAATTTCTCTATACATATATATTTTCAATTAATATGCAGTTACGTGCCGGTTTCGTAATCATTTTTAAAGCCCCGATATCCATTTGTTCTAATGTTATTTAAATTAATACTTTAGTACATTAAAGTTGACTATAATTTTAAAATGTTTTTATCCTCTATAATATTTTCAACATTAAAAAAAGATATATATATTCTAATAATTATTTTTCTCGAGATTTCTCGAGAATTCTCGAGAAAATAAGTCTAATTTTCCATTTCTCGAGAAATGAAGAATGTCGAGAAATCAGAAACACTAACCTTAACCCTTAACCTTTACTCGATGTATTTTTACAGTCTATATTACAGCAACTTGGGTGTAATTTAGTACTTCCTCTTATTTTAGTAAGAGAGTTTATAAGCTTAATATTTAATTTGCTAACTACGAATATTATTGCTTCAGCAATAATGTTTGCATATGTGTATGCCCTCGCTCGGGAATACTTCGATTTTCGGAGAATATTGTCGTTGTCCCTTCATGGGGCCTCTCGACCGCATAGAGTTAAAATTATTAAGCTAGCTTAGCAAACAACATGAGCCTGTCTTATTGTAATAATTAAATTTATATTTTTTTTGCAGAAACTTGGTGGCCATGGTGTGATTACTGGAAGGAACCACAACACATTATATTCCATTTAGCAAATTTATGTTTTCTAATTGGTTATGCATCTAAACCTACGCCGAAAGGAGTACTTTTTATGCATTCCTTTGTTATAATTGGTAAGTTGCATTATATAATACTCAAATTATAAAAGTAAAGCAAATATAAAAGTTTTAGACGTTTTAAAATACTGAGTCGTATCTAGTAACAATTCGTATATATTACGTTTTTTTCAAACTAATCTATACTCTATTCGCGAAGAATATGCAGTCTATGTAAACATTCGAACTACGTCACTTTTGTTCTGATTGGAAAGAAAGATATTAAACAATTTTTAATTTAATTTCGTCCAATCACATCAGGAGTAACGTAGTTCATATGTTTACATCAACTTCCTGTTCTTCGAGAATAGAGTATAGCATATAATCAAGTATCCAGTGCCCGATAAAACTAGTACGGGGCCTGTAGAATGTGTTAAATTAAAAATTGCACACAAATTTGAAAACATAATTATTTATTTTCATAATTAAATAATACTTAAGAAATACTAATAATTATATCATCCAAATAATTTCAAATACTTAAACAAAAGTGCAATTTAAAAGGTAGGTTTTTTAGATTTAGCATAAGCAGATTTACTAATATTAGTAGTTGGGACCGGTGCTGCTAGATACCGGGAGCTTTGCTTCTGGCCTTTATAGTGCATGCGATCACAATAGATACTGTGGGCACCGTTATTTTGGACGTTTACCATTGCTGATAGTACTAGGCTAGAATAATACGATATAATGAGTATTAGTATCAAAAAGGTATAATACTTTATGAGTTATATAAAATATTTCGGAGGTTTCGGAAACTACTCAACAATCAGTTTCCGTTTTCAGCAATCACGAGAAATGATCGCTCTAAAAATTCTTTTCGTTGTGGGTGAAATTATTCATTTGTTTTTGCATGTAGTATATAATTGTGTGTCTGCTTATAAAAATACATAGACAAACCGTCCAAAAAATGTCAACCCCCAAAATGATAAAAATGCTCCTAAGCAATAGAGTAACACCTCCCGGATCAGATACTTCCTTTAACCAAAGGACGAATGACACACACATCGCTCTCAACACTATTTTTATAATATAGATTACAGGTAATGTAGAATTCACGCAGGGGTTTAGTTCATTACAGAATAGTATATTCTGTAACAAGGTTGGAATGAGAAAATTCGATACGAGTGGAACATTCCGAGCGCGAGCCGCAGGCGAGCGTGAAGAACCACGAGCAACGAATTTTCTCTTCCAACCGAGTCACAGACCCTACTTTCTCGACGACCACCAGAAAGAAAAAAAAAATTAACAAATAATTATTTTAACAAACATTTTATCATAACAAATAATTCATATTACATGACAAATTAATCAATTAATTAAACTATTTTTTTTTATTTATTATTTGTTTAATTTTAATTTAATTTGCCGCACATCGGCCACTATTTTAAGAAGATAAGTGCTTTAGAATAACATTCCAACTCTTGTGTTAAAATATTAACTTTCTGTAGTCAAAATTGGTTTTAGAATTGGTAAATTCTATAGTGGTCGTGGAGAAAGATAGTTCCTTAGTTTATTTTTAATTCTTTTTAGTTTTGAAAAAGTCTTTTCTCCACGACCACTATAGAATTGGCCAATTCTAAAACCAATTTTGATTACAGAAAATTAATATTCTAATACAAGAGTTGGAATGTTATTCTAAAGCACTTATCTTATTATGCATTTTACGTATATTTCATTCCATCACTTGTTATGGAATAACTATTCCATGCTTGTTGTCTTTCGTTTTTGTAGAGTTACATTAAGATATATGCAACGTTCATCATATAGTATGGTATGCATTCTTCCGCGCTGAAAAGTAATGCAAAGGGTATCTATACGCGTAACGATACATTAAAATAAATGCAACATAACTTCCTAATAAGTGCTAAAATAGTGGTCGATGTGCGACAAATTAAACTAGAATTAAAAAAATAATAAATAAAAAAATAAATTTAATTAATTGCTTATGTTGTTATGTAATTTAAATTATTTGTTAAAATAAAATGTTTTTTAAAATAATAATTTGTAAAATTTCTCTCTTTTTTGCCTGGTGGTCGTGGAGAAAGTAGTGTCTGTTACTCGGTTGGAAGAGAAAATTCGATATACGAAATCATTCCAACCTTGTTACAGAATATACTATTCTCTTTCACGGCTGGTAATCCAGAGACAAATAGATGCGAAAGGTAATTTGTCCATGTGGACTACAAAGAATTGTTCACTGTAAATCCATAGGACCTTTTTGGTGCCAATATGAGAAGCAAACCCAGCTTCAACAGTTCAATAAATTGCAAAAAATCTGCACTAAGACTTTGTAAGGAATTTTCTTGTAAACTATTTGATAACTTCTGATGATTTATTTACAATCTCTACAGGTGTAACTGGTAGTATTTGATGAAGATATTCAAAAACGCAATTCATCTTTTAACAATCTGTCGTGAGAAGCTGTGCATGCACACTCCGCAGACTTAGAACTCTGCGAGCATATGGGCACATAAAGAAAAATATTTGTCTGTTCTTACTTAGTAAGCAAGATGACTTTGTAATTGTAATGACAGCATTAGATTTAATATCGCATATTCTACTTTTCCTACTAGTTTAAACCGGCATAGCATGCATTTGAGTATAACATTCACAAATTCACAAGGACAATTCAAATTAATACGTAACCACGCAGCATTAAGGACATCTCGTGACGAGATATAAATTAGATTCTGTGGTTTTAAAGCAATTACGAATTTGAAACTGTTCAAAAGTCAATCACGCAACCAACAAATATTTTATTACCATAACTTCATTGTTTTATTACTGTCAACACTTCAGTAGCAAAAACGAAAATATTGTAATAAAATTTTCTAAAATGAACAAATCTTTATTAAAATATTTCACTAAATGCCGGTTGGACATAAGCATTAGAGTAAATTTTATTCTGCGGATAAATATAAAAAGTAATATTCTACCTCCGGAAAAATTATACCAAGTGGTTTATTGTTCACTTTATGACAGATTGCTTTCTGGTATTTTATATTATTTTGACAGTTTTTATTATTTTAAATATGGATATATGCAGAGCCGTAACTAGGCAGAGGTAACAGGTCTGCCAATAAAAGAAATTAGCATAATATTTCCCAAAAAATTGGGTCACCTTTATTACTGAAAAATTACGGAATTTAATTCCTGAATGATTTTTTTTTTTTTTTGCCTTGTTGAACTGTTAATGAAAGCGGCTCAAGTCTGTAAGGATTAGTGTTTCTGATTTCTGATAATAAATAATACACGGTTAATAAATAATAAGAGTTACACATACATCTAAATTAATTCTCAACGTAGTTGCCACCAACATTAAGGCATTTGTCGTAACGGGAAACCAGTTTTTGTATATCCTCCTCATATCATGTTGCCGCTTGGGTTCTCAGCCAATCTTGCACACTGGTTTTCAGCTGCTCATTAGTGTTGAAACTGTTCTTTTCCAAGCACACTTTTATCCTGGTGAACAAATGAAAATCGCTTGGTGTCAAACCCGGGCTGTAGGGTGGGTGGCCGAATATCTGCCACCCGAAATTCTTGAGCAGTTCATTTGGTTGTGCTGCGGTATGTGAACCTGCATTGCCATGAAGAAGGACAATGCCTGATGACAACATGCCACTCCTTTTTTTTTCTGTATTGCTCTCCGTAGACTTCCGTAGAGAGTTCAGAAATTGTGAACCGTCGGCGCTCATTCGGTCGAATCACTTTTTTCACTTTTTCGACAATGTCGTCTGTTGCTACGGACTTCCTTTCCTGACCCCTTTCATCATGGGCATCAGTTCGTTCTTCCCTAAAATGCCTACACCATTTTCGCAATATACTATCACTCATAATGTTTTCCCCATACACAATACACAATTCTCGATGAGTTTCTGCTACATTGTTTTGCTTGTAGAAAACGGATCACAGAGTGAATCTTACATGCAGCTGGATCTTCGATTGTAGTAGCCATGGTAAAACAACGCTCACATCAAAACTACTTAAAGTAATGACCGAACCGGTTGGGAGGTACTGACAGACAGACTGCTAAATACTACTGCGTAAGCGCTGTTTAACAATGGCAACTGAGTTTCCATTGTTAACTTAAAGGAACTTGAAAACAAAATAGCCCTCGTAAATAAACAACAGAAAATTTTCGTAATGTTCACTAACGATCTGATTTTATGATTTGATAAATAAAAATCATACGGAAATAAAATGCTTGTTAGATAAAATAACAATTTATTTACATAAAATCAGTAATGGTCTCTAGTTGAGCTTATCCAAATATAATCAACAACTATTTAAACATGGAGCTTGGAAAGTGAAAGGTATCAACATCAAAAAATAACCTTGTTAGTATAAAAGCTTTGTATAATAACAAATAAATAACCCGTAATTTACTGACACATAACCTCATAAAATATTGATGAACAGTTCGTTGACTTTCTCGAGTCTAGTCTCGATCTCATTAAACTTTAATGTCATTGTCCATTCACATAAACACAAAACGCAATATTCGAACAGGTTAAGGGGCGGATTAACATATTAGATATTTAATTCTACTGAATTTTCTTTCTTCTTGGGTATTGTCAGCAGTGTTGTAATGTACCTAGTTACAAGTATCTAGATACAGTAACTAGATACTTATTCAAGTATCTACATACAAATTAGATGCTTTTTGAAATATGTATCTGTATCTGTAACTAGATATTTAAATTTAAGTATCTTGTATCAGTATTTTAAATACTTTGCTCGTTACTTTATTTTTATACCGTGATACCGAGCTGATATAATAGTTTAATTCCTCTATGCTGACGACTTACAAATTTTTCTGGCCTCTCCTGATATCGAAACATGTTTTCTGATGCAATCAGGTATCAATCGATTCTATAGGTACTGCTTAAGAAATAAATTATTTTTAAATATCAACAAATGCTACCATATTGTTTTTTCAAGAAATATACAGCTTATCAACTTTAACATCAACGATATGCCAATTCAAAACGTTAATCATGTCCGTGATTTAGGTATAACTTTGGATAGCAAATTAGTCTTTGTTATTCATATAAACACAATTGCCAAAAAATCATTAAGAATGTTAAGTTTTGTTATTCGAAATAGCGCAAACTTTAAAGAATCTAAAACCATCTTAACTTTGTACGAAACGCTTGTACGAAGCCAGATGGAGTTTGGCAGTGTTTGTTGGTCTCCGCAGTACTTTACTTATATAAATAGATTGGAAAACGTATAAAACACATTTGTTAAGTTTATGAAGAGGAAATTCCCAAATTTCAGCATAATTTCGTTGCCGATGGAGAAAAGAGGAATTTTAATCGATTTATCTATGGTTCACAAAATATTTAACAACGCTATAGACTGTATATTCATACTTAATTCTTTCTCTATTAGAACCCCTACTTACCCTATAAGAAATACTAATTTTTTCTATACATCTCATGAAAACACTAATTATGCTTTAAATTCACCAACTTTGCGTCTATTTACCTTGTTCAACTTGTATTCTTGTCATACAGAATTTCCAGATCTTTTCTACACAAATTTGACAAATTTTATAAAAACCTATATTTATTACACTGCTTATTATAATATTGAACCTAACGTATACACAAGTAGTTATATATTTGATGTTTTAAATGTTTATTTAAATCATTGTACGCTATGTGCTAACATATGTCAACAATATGAAAATAATTGTATAATTTATGTAGTGCCACCCTATTATTGGGATCTTTAGTATCCTGTTGGTGTTGCAAAAACTTTAAATAAATAAATTATAAATTTTCATTTTGAATATTTTAGTTTTGTTAGTATTGGTGACATTCTCACTCGTTTTTCGTAGCTCTTGAACGGCTGTAAAAATAGTAGATATAATATACATCTCTTAAGAAAAATGGATCATTATTAATGAAAATTAATATTTTAATACATATTGTTGCTACTCTGATGACCAATTTACTAAAAATATATGAAAAATTATATCCACACAAGTGGTTTGGGAGTGGACCGTTGTTTTGTGAGGCCCTGAGCAACACAAATTAAGACCCCACAAAAGTATCCAGTGATTAAAGTACACTTTTATAATTTTTTTGAGGCATTTCATCACTTGAGGCCCGGCTGTAGTAGTAGAATAGTGTTTTACCTTGAATTTAGTGAGCTTTTTGTGATATCATGGTCATTTTTGAACAGCCTGTATAATACTCATTAACATGTTTGTTTAATTACAATGCATTGTTAATTGCTAGCTATTATATAATTTCAGAAAAATGAATTTCTTAAACATGATTTTATATGGTATTTTATTTTTTCAGTGTTTTTTCAAAAGTATCTAGTTGTATCTAGGTAATTTTTTTTTTGGCAATTATCTGTATCTAGATATTTTTTACAATTCTGTATCTGTACCTAGATATATTTTTTCTTAGGTACCTGTATCTGTATCTAGATATTTTATTTAATGTATCTATTACAACACTTATTGTCAGTTAGGTTGACTTTTGGTTTCACTCTATTTTTATCTGTTAAGATAAGGGTCTTGCCATGTATCTTATACTAGCTGGCGTGCTCGTTAGCTTACCCAACCTTAATCTCTCCCTCTGCCTCTCCATACCCTGTGCCTATTAACGTACTGTCTACAGTATGCCTCAATAACTGAGTGGTAATTTACAATATATTAGGTATTTTTTCTTCAGGTCTTTGGCTGATATTGTTAATCTGTACTCGTCTTTACTTAACGTTCATCATGAACTTCACTTCCCCTCCTTCGTCATCAAATAAATGTTCTCTGTTCCTCGTTTCCAGTTCCATTTCTTTCCATCTTCTTGCATTTTCTCAGATGTTCTATATTTTCCAGTTCCTCTAGAAATTCTTGTACAGTTTTGCACAGGCTATATCCATTCCTTTCATAATAATATTTTCTTTCTTTCCACCAGTCTGTCTTTAGTTTTTTGTACCCCAATTTTGTAGTCCCAATGATCATCGTATATACCTCTCTTGGGTATGTTCAACTTGTTTGACGTCTTTCCAGCTCCTTATCTCAACTCCATAAAATAATATGCTTTTGATAAGTGTGTCGAAAAGAAACATTCTTCTTATAAAGTTGTTTCCTCTACTCCAAACTTGCTCCATCACTCCTCTGGCCTTTTTGACTCTATCTCTAATGTGTCTTCCGTCTTTATTGTTTTTTGAAATACGTATCCTAAATATTTTATCTCCTTCACCTGTTCGAGCTCGATATCTAGCCGTGTCCATTTGTATTTCTTTACCTCAGTGTGCTTCAGTTGTTTTTCAGTTAGTTTATAAAAACTATGAAGTAAGACTTCATAAATTTTGCATAAAAAAGATACTTCAGCCTGCGAAAAGATTTTATGAGCACAGTGAATGTACAAAGAGGCTAGGACCCATATTTTACAATACTTTCGTTGTGTGTTTTTTTTTTTTTAATGTATTATTTACTTGAACTCAGATTTGAACAGAGGCAAATGCTGGAAACAATGCACAATAATTTGAACCACAATTATATTTGTTTATTGACCATCTTTATGAACTCGTTACAATAATTGTGTAACAATACAATAATACCTTGTGACTATAGTTATCCAATGTTCGCTTAACGGAAGTTTGGAACAGGTAAATTCAAGTTTTTACTAGTTTTAGTTGCACAGTAAACTCTACAAACTTGAATGATTCCAAAAAGTACTTTTAAAATAGCTTTGATATGCTTTACGCGGCTTTTTGAGTGGAAATTACGACGGATTTTGCGTGGGATTATGCCGTCTTTTATGTGGACTTACGGTTTTATAATAATAAAATTATTATTGACTAAAGTGAAAGTAAATTTCGTTAAGGAATCGAGTATTTTGTTCAAAGCAAAAGCAGTAAAATCAAGAGCAACAAGCATTAATTAGCAAAGCAAGCAAGCGCGTGATCAGTGTAGCGCAGAGGCCCCAAACTTTTTTAACCGTCGACCCCCAGAAGAGTGTCTCGATTTCTTATCGACCCCCTCTATTTTACAATTACGTTATTATAATAGGACAAGCAAAAAATATGCTTATGTGATTTCTTATATTGTTTATTGTACAGTGTTTTTTATTTATATGTCATTAATCTAATATAATTATATCTAATCAGATGCTTTACAATAATATTATTATTAAATAAAATTAACTGTCATTGTCAATGTGACGGATGTGGTTGGTGACTCTTTGCAAGATTAGCAATGTCGGGTAAAAATTTGTTAATTTCAGTCTTAAATCGCCACGGAATTCTACATCTCACTTGTTTCTCTGTTTTGTCAGAATGGAATTAACGTGGCTAAAATCAGCCTCAACCAAATACGAGCTTGGAAATGCTAGCAAAATGGGGACTACTATTTCCGAAAGTTTTGGATATTTTTGTATAACATTTACATTAGTCCAAAAGTAAAAATTTTAAAAGGCGTTTTAGCTTTAAGATAACTGACAATTCAATAAGTTCATCTTGTATATTACTTTCTATGTTTACAACATCTGCAAAAAGGGCGCGATAATCCAATCTGGGATGTGCTTGTTCTCTAAATCCTCAGAACGCAATTTAAAATCCACGTTCAATTTTTGGAGATGTTTTGTGTACATTTCCAAGTCTTCATCTTTTACTTCCAATTGTCGCAAATTCGAAAAATACTGATAATCTCTTCGTAACAATGAAGATCTAAATAAGTCTAATTTAACTTGGAAGCCTAAATTAAGTGTCCGAGCTTGAATAATCGTGACATCTTTACTTTGTAACCGGGTCTGTACGTCATTAAATTTTGAAAAGAAGTCCTACAAGTAAAAAATGTGGTTTTTATTTCTTTGCAGTTCATCACTCAAAAACGAATTAACGTCTCCAAGACACTCTACACCTGAGTCGAACAACTCGACTAGCCTTTGTAAACTTGCACCTCTAAACAACCATCTGACTTCAGTATGCAAGAGTAATTGATTTGATATTTCATCATTTTCTTCACAAAGTTTGGCAAACAATCGCGAATTTAGAGGATGAGCTTTAATTTGATTAATATCATGCAATTCGTCACTGAGAGTTTTTGCCACCGGATGGTTTCTGTGCAACACAAAGTGAATAGTACGTACACCGGGAACGTTTTCTTTAAGAAAGACTACAAAACCTCGGTAACCGCCCACCATCTGTGGCTACTGCTGTTATATTGGTAAAAGGAATGTCGTACTTATTTAAATATTCCTTCAATTCCTGGAAATTTGTCAACCGTTTTCTATCACTTTCAAGATATTTTGCTAATAAAAATTCATCAATAATTTGATGTTTGATTTAGACATAAAAATATAAAGACTGCCAAAAGTGGCCTTATCAAGTTGTATGGAGAATTTACAATGTTAAAGCTCTGATACTATAGTTTTTTCTACATCTTCAGCCATTTCATCAATACGTCTTTGCACAGTATTCGCACGCAATGTTAAGCATTTTAAAACGGGACTGGAGTCTCACTTCATTATAATTTCAATGACTTCTTTACCTGCGGGTATAATGATGTCCTCTGCAATTGTATATGGTTTTCCCTTTTTTGCTATATTAAGAAAAATATTGTACGAGACACTTAATCCTCCTTCTTTGTCAGCTTCAGCGGGTTCTTTCATAAATGATTTTAAATTTGGTCGATGTATGTATTTTCTTTTAGTTTTTTAAAAAAGTCAAGATTTTTGCTGGTTTCATTGCATCGTTGCTAAAAGTTTTTTCGCAAAGAACACACATAGGTTTAGTTTTGTTTGGTAAAGAAGGAATAAACCCAAATTTCAAATATTCCAATGAATATTGTCCGCAATTCTTTTTAGAACCTGAAGCTTCCATTATGTTTAGTGGGGTAGAAACAAAACAATTAAAACTGAAATCAGTATGTAAAAAGGAATAAATTTCAGTAATACACTCACTTCCGAATGTTAATATAACTATAGGATATGCAAGAAAAAAACTATCAGCCATATTTAACAATCACTTCAACACAAGTTTCAAAGTAAACTGATGTTCAATATATATATATATTTGTATATTAAACGCTGGACTGTTCGAGCCGCTTTATTGCAGCACCTCATAAAACAATAAAAGGTATCAGAACAATAAAGATAATTCGGAATCTGTTTAAAGTTAAATGATACGTATAACATTTAAAACTATTTAAAATATTTATATATAACTATGTAGCTAATCAGACCAATTCTGTAACTGAGTTACTATGATCATTGTTACAAAATGTGTCTCTATGAACAAGATCAGTTACTATTATGAATGAAAGGCATTATACTGTTTATAATATTTTAGTAATGGTAATAAATAGTAATGGTACTACACAGTAAATTTTTACAGAATTGATCTGATTATACTAGTAACTTTTAACTCTTTTCCATCGACTCCCGAACCAGAATCGACCCCTACCAATGTCATATCGACCCCCGGGGGTATTTGGGGACCCCTAATATAGTCGGTTTCTTTGCTTTAAGCGGAACTAGATTTTCGAATCTAGTCACTTTTACCGAATGTTTGAAGCTTTTGATCATTTTGTTCAGCAAAAGCCCACTTCAATATATAAAAATTTAGCTAGTGACAACTTAAGAAAATTTAAATTCCATTTAGTTCCGCTTAGAGGATTAAAACAACACGCCATTGGGTTTTAATATTATTATTATTTAATTAAAAATCTACCTTATTCCATTACTGTGCATTACTTGTTTGAGATATAATATTTGTTTTACAACTTCTATTAACAGTTCTGGAAGTAATGTATAAGTATGATCGGTAACCATAGAAATAAACAAGCAAACACTATTTTATCGATCTGAACTATATTTAAGGAAACTACGTAGCTAGTTGAGAGAAATCAATTTAAATGACCATGAAAGTTTAGTGTTTTATTTTAGTTTTTAAACTTGTTGCTTTTGTTTTGTTTTTCAGGTTTAACGCTCTTCTGCACTTGGGCATGGAACGTTATTTGCGCTCCAGATGTGTTTACTTGGAACTTTTCGTTTATGTTATTGAATATTGGACAAGTTTTCTATATCATTTACCAGATGAGACCTGTTAAATTTGATCCTGAATTGGAGGAAGTTTATCATACACTTTTCTCACCATTTAAGGTAATAATTTTAAAATACACTTAATATAATAAGCTAAGACAGCGATTCCCAAACTGTGCGCCGCGGCACCAGGGGATGACGCAGGTGGGTTACAGGGGCGCCGCGAAAATATTACTATATTTCTCCAACTGCGTTAGATAGACCAGTTTTTACTTGGGGCACCGCGGAAAAATTCTGATATATTAAGGGCGCCCGGAACCGAAAAAGTTTGGGCACCACTGGGTTATAGGCATCTAAAAATCTCCGAAGTTTATTTAATCTAGAAAAAAATTAGGGCTTTAATCATTTAACTCGTTTTGAGATTACGACATTTTTTCTTTCATTGTATAATTTACATTATTTTGTGAAAATTGTGAATTAAAAAAAGTACAACTCTAAAACTGCTGGAGACAGCGACCTCACTTTTGGATTCTCCGTAATTTATTTAGTCTTTAAATAATTTGGGGCTTTAATCGTTTAATGCGTTTTGACATTCTGACAAACATTTATAAGGGCATAATTTACATTATTTGTGAAAATTGTGAATTAAAAAAATTACAACTCAAATAACGGTTAGAGAAAATTACCTGAGGTTAGAATGTTTGGATTCCTCGTAGTTTATTTAGCGTATTTTAAAATTATGACAAATTTTAATGTGGCGTGATTATAAGGTCTAAAATTTTGACATTTGCAGCAAAAATTAAAAAAAAAAAAAACAGTCCACAATTAAGCTCACAGCCGATGAAATGTTAGCCTGCCTGCCCTCTTTTTTTAACTATCTTTATAAATTAATACTTACTTCTTATCTATATCAGCAATTCCCAAACTGTGCGCCACGGAAATATTCCAATATTCCTCCAATTGCGTTAGTTAGACCAATGTTTTGATTCGGGGTGCCGCAGAAAAATTCTAATACATTAAGGGCACCGCGAACCGAAAAGTTTGGGAACCACTGAGCTAAGATATACAGGGTGATAAACCGACCCAACGATAATAGTGATTTAACATATAAAAACATATTTATGCGATTTCCTACTTCTCTAATTATTTTAGAGCAAAAGTGTAACAGATTTTTTTTAAATTTATGGTCCAGAAATGAGAAATTAGTGCACGAATCTTTGGTAATATTTGAATATACACAAAGTTGGCCATAACGGATTCTTTCATTTCGGAAGTAGCTACCGAATATAATCCATAGATTTTAGGACCGTGTTTCTCAAACTTTTCTGACCACGACACACTTGTATAAATGATATATTTCAACGGTCCTCTATTTTTCATACTCTTTTTAAATTTTAAGTAACATAGGACATAGGCCAATAAAATCTCTCACTGCCCATAAAAAAATACAGGCGGGCCACTTCTGGACCGTATGTTGCTTTAGGAGATTTATTTTTATTTTTATTTTATTTTACAATTTTTAAGAAAAGCCAAGAGTAGACCCTATAACTGGCTTCCACGAATTTTTATAATTGTGCTACATATCTTACAATTTTTTTACATATTTGTACACATTAATTTAGATTAATAACAATATAATTTAAAAAAGAAAAAACTACAATACGTCTGTAACTTAGAAACTAAATATTGGATTTTATTTTGTTTTTAAATTGTTGCAAGGATAAGCTAAATAAGTCTAAGGGCCGAATTCATAAACGTTCCTAATCCTCATCTCACCCTCACCTCAAACTCAATTGGCAATGAGTCACTCATTTGGAATTCAGAAACAAAAGTTGGATATTAGTAACTCATTGCCCACTCACTTATCTGTCAAATTTGAGTGAATAGTGAGTGAGATTTGAGGCCAGTAACTGGTAATATCAAATTTAAGATTCAGATTTAAAATCTTGCTTTATATAAATATAGAAATATATTTGTATTAATGTTGATAATGATTTTTTAGAGTATGTAGAAGATGAAAATGTTTATTTAAATATGCATCGATACATTTGGAACGTAAAAAAGAAACAGTAACCTATTTTTTAATACAAAATAATTGTTTTTATCAGGCGGTATATGCGGTACGCTTAAGAGCCTCTTCAAAATATCGCTGACTATGAACTTATTCAGAGATTTCATTTCTTAAGAAACACTATAACATATAAAATATTCCCTACAGTATATCCAAAAATAGGGGTACTACAGAAGCATAGGTTGCCTATTCCTCCAGCTGTGGCAGGCAAAATTTTATTAGATATGACAAATTATATTTCTTTATTCATTATAATATATCTTTATTTAAGAGAACACATGGAGACTGACATTTACTTAATCAACCTTTGATATGCAAAATAATATAATAAGTTGCCGAAAATATTGCTGTATACCTGGATAGATATGTTAGATTTCCCGGAACTAACGATAATATCGAAAAAAAAATTTTTTTTATGGATTTAATTAATATCGCTGATTTTTTGAAATCACTGGTTGGATTGATGGTACCCATATCGAAATAGGAAATCCAGGAGGCAGAAATGTGGAACTATTTTGAAATAGAAAAGGCTAGATGTGATTAAACGTGCAAGTAGTAGCAGGTACAAACTGTGAAGTCTTGCACAATGATATTTGCTGGCCAGGATCTGTCCATGATAGCAAAATATTTAATAGTAGTTCTGTAAAAATGATATTTGAAGAAAATCGATTGTCTGGGCTTATTCTCGGTAGTAATGCTATAAAAGCAGCTTTTATTCTACGCCATTATATAAACTAATAAAAAAAATAATTATAAGTACATTTATTATAATTATGTTGTATATTTATTTATAATAAATTATTTAAATAAAAGTTTTTCTAAAATTTTTGTTTTTAAATTTTCTTGCATTAATTATTGTTCGGCCATACTTTTTCTTATTTTTTGCTTTTCTACTTGCAGATGTTGTTTACACATATATTTTAAGCCGATATTCTTCGGGACGAAAGATATGAATTTCTTCATCTTACGGGATATTTTTTTTCTCAGCTCTTCATTATAACTTCTAATTCTTTTTCAACTGCAGTAGCTCTTGATGTGTACGCAGTTTTCTTATTTGTTTGCCTATTTTCCTATTACTTTTAATTAGGTAACTAGATTATTTGTCTATTGTAAAAATTAATCTATTTAAAAATTACATCCCCTGGGAGTAGAGTCGTCTTTTGACGGTGTAGTCGTCATCTGTATGCATTGGGCAGCGTCACCTGTGATAAATATTCTATTTGCCATGATAAAAACAACAATATGTATAAAATACACTACATTTTATTGAATTGAGTTTTTGACAATACACTACTGTCAAAATGTTTATTACAATCACTACCAAAACGTTTCCATAGCTATTACGTATTATTTTATTTTGACGTCATAAAATTAGTAATGTTTTCCCTCAACCGTCCCTCAAGTTAGTAATTTACAATTGTTTATGAATAACAAAAGTGAGTGAGGATACGACTCAAACTAAAATGAGTGTGAGATGAGGTGAGGCTGAGGTCAGGATGAGGTGAGGATTAGGAACGTTTGATGAATTCGGCCCTTAAGGTAGAAAATTATTATTGTAAGTTGACATAAGTCTGTTGCATTACATTTTGGTAATTTAAAAAGTGCGCTAGATCTGGTAGATTTAACGGGAGCTAAAATGTTGATATTTGAAATAAATGCTTGGGAATCGATTATATTATCGACTATTTTAAAAAGAATTATCATATCGGTCTAGTATCTTCTTTTTTGTAAAGATTCATAATTAAGTAATTGCAAAGTATTTAAGTAAGTAGAGTAGCCAATATTTAATTTATAACAAATTGTAGACATGCATTTTTCTGAACAGATTCTATTAATTTAATATTTTTATCGTACGTTGGATTCCAAATGACTGAGCAATATTCTAATTGAGATCTAACTATGTAATTAAAGAACAATATTATGTTTCCTTCGTGTGAAAGGGCTTAGTAGATCTAATTACAAAACCTAAGAGTTCATAAGCCTTTTTTCATATGTTGTCAATATGATCATTAAACAATAGTTTAGAATCGAAAAGAATGTCTAAATCTCTGACTATTCTTTTGGTTATTAAATGTATACCATTTAAACCATAGTTAAATTTCTATATATTCTTATTACGTGTGAAGTTGACAACACAACATTTATCAATATTTAAGCTCATATCATTTTCTAAGCACCATTTATGAAGTCTTAATAGATCTTCTTGAATTTTATAACAGTCTGTTGTCGTATCAATAACTCTATAGAACTTCAAATCGTTAGCAAATAATTAACTGAAGGAAAATTCAAAACATTTATAAATTGAGTTTATATATAATATAAACAAAATAGGCCCCAAGTGTGAACCCTGAGGTACTCCTGATTTAACTGAAATTGTACGAGATATAAATCCAAGATTAAGCGCATTAACCAAAGCCCCAAAAAATTACTATAATGCAATCTGTAAAAGATTTAAAAAATATTTTATTCGGATCTTTTGAGGGGAACAATATCAATAATCGTGAAAAAGAATTAGCATGGCAAACTTATTTTATCTATAATATACTATTGATCTGTATTTTTTGGCAATGCTGCTAATCACGCCATCAGCTTTCAATAGTCTTCAATATGAAGAAATCAGATTTTATATCGGAGCATTACATTTATCTTCTATAAATGCTTTATTAGCTAAATCAAACGTAATGCCGCTTAAACTCCACAGAAAAATTCTCAAGATTTATACTTCATCATATGCAGATCAAAAGTTCTATACCTATAGACCATTACTGTACAGAGGTGCTAACGTTGAATTATTGGAGGAATAGAAACATGCCCTTAATAATAGAAAGCTATTTAAGTCTATCATACACCTCAACGCTTCGTGCTGTTAGCCATAATATTCCATGCTTTTCTTACCCGTTTCGTTTTTTACTACCAAATAATTATTTCATTGCTGGTCATAATATGATCCAGACATCTTCCTCAAATTATCGGAAAAATGACCTATCAGTTTTAGATAAGATAAAATTAAAATGGCCACATGCACACCATATATATTCTAAAGCATCATAATTGACCAATGGAGTAGGTTGCGCCATTTTAGATCCTCAACACAATTTTAGCATAAAATTTGAACTCCCTGATAATCCAAATATTGAGCTGCCCTGGATTTGAGAAAAAGAACTATTCCCTAATTTATGATGTAATAAAATGTCATAATGATCTTGGGATCATCGGTAAAATTATAAAAATATTCTGGGTTAAAGGCGATTCAGATTTTGAATTCAACTTCAAAGTCGATCTTCTAGCAAAAGAAGCAGCTGTAAATGGCTCCCTATTAGATATTCCTCTGAACAGTAATGAGATTATGTCAATCTTGAAATCTTCCATATACAACAAATGGCAACAAGAATTCACAGATTCTCTGCAGTTCAAAGAATCATACTATGGTCAAATTCAACCCCTTCTTCTTGGAAAGCTTTGGTTTTCTTCCCACCAAACCAAATCTTTTATATGCACTTTTATCCGACTTAGATTTAATCACACCTTCTTTCCATATCATCTGCATATAATTAATATGGTAACTTCTCCATACTGTCCGTGTGATAATTTGTCTGTCAGCGATTCGAACCACTTTTTGTTTGAATGCCCAATTCATTTTCGCAAACAAAATTTAGTTGTCCCAAAAACATCCTTACCTACCAATATTCAAACGCTTCTTGCTACTAACTCTTTAGATATTTATGAAAGTATTTATCACTATATTAAATCAGTAAATATCAAATTATAATTGTAATTTTAAAAACCCTTAATCTTTTTCTTTATTACTTAGCTAATAGCCAAAGCTAAAGCTAACAATCAATAGAGAAAAAGAAAAACATGAAAACAAAAGAATAATTAATGGCGCACTTATTATTAAAAAATTATCAAAGATTTGTGTTGAAACTTAATTATCTATTATTGAGAGCAGCAGTTTCCAAACTAATTTTATCGCGAAACCCTTATACGATTTTCCCAAGATAGTGAAACTCAATACAATATGTAAATCCCGCAGAACCCTTGCCATATTTTATGAACAAATCTTCTTCTTAGAGTACCATGCTCGATGCCCTGAACTGACAAGTTCATATTCCGAGCGTAGGCTATTTCCCCGCCTACAGTTGTGTTGTGTATGTTGCCTGTATATAACACAATCTTATGGGACATACAATTTATTATCGTAGAATCCGGCTTTTACCTCGGTGGTTGCCCGATGCTTTCCGAGGGAGAAACGGTCGGAAAAATGTAAGGTCTTTTTCCGGTACCGGGGCACACACTAACTTATTGAGCCACGACCGTTCTCATGAACAACTCACCCCATTTTTAATAAGACATTAAATGAAACAAACACTGATATACAATTTCTTTAATATAGCAATTGTTCAAAATAAATTGTTATTAAATTTTAAATATCTTATCAGTTATTAAAGGACACTTTGTATTGCTGAACCCTTGTAAAAACCACTTTGGTAAACACGAATTTAGAGAAATTAATTTTAAAAAACTTTTGTTTCTTGCAGTGGTGTTCTAAAATAATTATGGGGCCAGGTAATCACATAAATATGAATTAACATGTTAAATTCTTATAACCAACAGGTCCGTTCACCATTCCGTATAATGCTTTATTTATTTTACATCTAGGTATATTGAATGTATACAAAATCCTATAGGTAGGAAAAATCCGGAGGTTTGATCTTTTTATCTTTTAAAATTCGGTGATAAGCCTATATTGCTCTTTGAGGGCTATTTTATGGGTATTATTGAAAACATAGTGAAAATCAGCGATTTAGAAGTAAAACTGGAGTCCGGGAACAGGCAACAATAACCGGGGTGTCCGGATGAAGTCCAGAGATGTAGCAGCCTACTATACATATATGTATAGGGTGTAACAGATGTATACAGGGTGTAACAGCGAAACGAGACACCGCTAATATTTTCTTTATTATTAAAGATACAAAAAATACAAAATAACAAAGTTATAGGAGACTAAGGGGGACATCTGCTTATAGAAAAAAAAAAATTTTTTAAGCTAGTGGTTCTCAAGCTAGAGCACAAAGTTATATTATTTGTTTTATTTCTTTTTATCATTTCGTCCCTTTAATACTACAACTGGGTAACTCGAATTTTGGGTATTTTGAGCTAATTTCACCTACCTATCTAATTATTTATTATCTTTGTAATGCTAAATCTAAATAAGTGCTGATATGTCTTGAATACAAAAACCCAGTAAAAGAAATAAATAAGTCCATTGCTGTTTATTATTCTTCAAAAATTGATTTTCTAAGAAACTACTAATTTCAATTTACTAGGTTGTAGTGTTAAGGGGACAATATAATATACACACACCGGCAAATTTAAAGGAACAGATTGAAAATTATGTTTTTTTAAAATTTTATTATTTTGTAGCCTATATCTAGATAGCTTTGAATGTTCTATTAAACAATGAACTAAGGTTGTATCGATGCCAAGGAGAACAAAAGGCACCATTTAATTTTGCAACTACTGTATCTATTGGTGGAGGTTCAATTATGGTGTCGGGTGGGATATATTTGGGAGCTCGCACAGAGTTAGTGGTGATTGATGGCAGAGCGTTAACTGCAGATAGGTAGGTACATCAGAGATATTCTTCAAGACCATGTTGTACCTTTTTTCTCATATATCGGAGAAAATTCCACCCTAGTGCAGGATAATGCGCGCCCACACGTCGCCTACTGTGTAATAGACTTTTTAAATCAAGTGGGTATGACAACAATGGGTTGGTCAGCGTGCTCCCTTGACCTCAACCCGATTGAACATTATTCCAAAAAACATCGTACTAGAAGATTACCTGACAGAATATCAACAATATGTACACTACAGGGAAAATAATTAGATTTTTATGTCTGTTCCTTTAAATTTGCCGGTGTGTGTATATTATTGTATTTATTAGGTGTTATAGGTGTGTTCTGAAAAATTCACGTATTTTTTATATTATAAATAATTGAGAAAAATCATATAAATATAAATTAGCCGTTGCGTGTTAAATAAAAATGTCGTTTTGCACATTGATGATGTATATTTTGTAGTTGCGTGGCAGGAACGTTTGACTGATCAAGGACAAGTATATGGTTCCAAATAAGAAATCAAATATTAAATTACATGAAATAAAATTCTATTATTTCTAAAAATAGCTACTTTTCGTTTATTTATTGAATATTTGACCTATTTTTTTACTCAACAAAGACGATATTGTGATTGATTAAATACACATGTGGTGCTTTACTCACGTCTTTTGACCTGCTTGCAAAAAGCTGTTTAAAATCTAATATGCAAACATACCCCGCATATATATACGTACCTAATAGTACCAGGGCATGTAAGAACTGCGAACATGCACCTAAAGAGAATCACTACCTTATTTTCCCTTATCAAATACCAGGAGGTAACATTCAAACCGTCTTTTATCACAATTTTGAGATAGTTGCAAAAAACATTATAATACTGTTTGCAAAAAGTTAGGAACCTAATTTTTGAACCCACTCATTCTTAAGGTTCCAAACATTGCATTTTAACATAACTTAATCAAATATACGAAACATACGAGGTCTGTTCAAAAAGTATCGCGAATTTTGAATTTCCGCGGGTTACGTATATTCGATTTTCGATTTTTTTGTGGTGTTATGTTGGTACTCATGTCTCTCACTTATGCCGACAAGTTCGGCCATTTTGAATGTTCAGTTAATTTTTGACAGTTGCTTTGCTTGCACGTGTTTTGGCTCGTCTTCGATTTTTGCCTATACCAAAAAATGGATCAAAGAATCTGTATCAAATTTTGTGTGAAAAACAAAATTAAGTGCGCGGTCGCATTCCGAATGTTGACTGTGGCATATGGTGAAGCTACCTTGGACCGAAGCAACGTTTATCGGTGGTACAAAATGTTCTCAGAGAGCCAAGAAGATGTGAACGACGAAGAGCGTGCCGGACGCCCGAGTACGTCAACAACAGACGAAAACATTGATGAAGTAAAGAAAATAGTATTGGTCAATCGTCGAATCACCGTTAGAGAAGTTGCTGAGGACCTAAACATATAGATTGGCTCGTTCCATTCGATTTTTACCAACGATTTGGGCATGAGACGGGTCGCCGCGAAATTCGTACAAAAATTTCTCAATTTTGGCCAAAAACAAAACACTAATAATGCCGCAGCCACCGTATTCCCCATATCTGGCCCCCTGTGACTTTTTCTTGTTCCCGAAACTGAAGAGGCCCATGAAAGGACGACGCTACGCTACGAGTGCGGAGATAAAGACGGTATCGAAGGAGGAGCTGAACAAGATCACAAAAAATGATTTTTTCAAGTGCTTCGAGGATTGCAAAAAACGTTGGCACAAGTGTATAATATCTGGTGGGGATTACTTTGAAAGGGACAAAATAGATATTCATGAATAAATAAATAATTTTTGAAAAAACACAAAATGCGCGATACTTTTTGAACAGACTCGTATATTATTTAAATTTGGACAAAACACTTTTTGAATGAAGTCAGTGGATAAGTGATAGTTCAAATCAGTGGTTCCCAACCTTTTTGACTCGCGAGCCTTTTTTAGGATCAATTTCAATGACGGAGCCCTTTAGGCCTACCCTTTTTCTTACAAATTAATGGCGTTTTTAAATTTTATTATAAGTTCGCTTTTCTCTTTCACAGCTCACTTATTGATAGACAGATTTTTATAAAATGAAACAAATAATCAAAGTACACAAACCGGTCAGAAATCGTACATACAACTTGGTAGATTTTCGTTCAGAATCAAATTCCCATTTTCTTATTTTGTTTCTGTGTTTTATTATTAATTCTTTTGATTTTATTCAACTTTTATTTATTTTGTTTCCTGGAACGTCTCCGGAGCCCCTGAGAAGTGCATGCGGAGCACTTCGGGCTCCGCGGAGCACAGGTTGGGAACCGATGGTTTAAATGAATGAAACAAACATACATATAATTTGATTTGAACTAATGTTTATAAACAAAAATTGGTTTAAATTATTTTATTTAATCTTTTTTTAATATTATTTATTTGTGATTTTTAAGGTTTTTTAGATTTGACCAAATAACCCTTATATCCTCATGACTCTCTGTCTGTCTATATGGTAGAAATTCTGGAGCAAATGGCTGGACCTAGAAAGTTGGCAAATTTGGCGTGCTAATACAACACTTTGACCCCCATCGAATAATAAAAAAAACGCACAATTTAACAAACATATATTCAACAAAAAAATATATATTTCTTTTAAATTTTGAATAATTATCAAAGGAAACCCTTTAATGCGTGGATAAACCAACAATTTTAATCATGGGTTTGTTATCAAAAATACATAAAAAAAAAATTTGTCCCCCACCATATTTTCCAGAGTGGTTGGTTGAAAAATTCTCAGTAATATACATTCATGCGAACCGGAATAGTTCAACAGGAATTTTTGGTTAAATTAGTTTTTCGAAAAGTATCAAATTTTTTGTTTCGTCGAAAAAAAAATATTATTTTTTCTAAAATATATTGAATGGTATCAAAAGAAAAAAATTAAGAATAAGGAATGAAAAGTGGTTTTTTTAAATATCTTTGTTTTAACACGATTTTTTCCGATAGTAAATTTTTTTATTTCCAAAAATAATTTTGTTCCACACTCTATAACCAAGGGGGGTTAATCTAATTATTTAAAAAATATATGAGTAATGTATATCAATGTGAACTGGAAAGTAGATACAACAGAAATTTTTGATAAAATTTTGTTTTTGTAAAATATAGCCCTTTTTGTATTTTTGACAAAATTGATTATTTTTTTAATTCATGGCTAAATTATGACTAGTAATATTTGTTTTTTTTTTTGCATTTATGGCTAAGTTAGTGTACGTCTTCTTTTAAAATTAAAAATATATTTAAGAATAATAATAAAAAACTGCCGTTAATCGACTTTTTTATTTTATCGATATATAATGCAAACTGAGCAGCGTTCCTGTGTGAATTTATACAGTTATAGCTGGTATATTATTTTAACCTATTGTTTGAATTATCTTAGTTTTTAATTTTTAAGTTATCAAAGAAGAATAAATCATTTGTAGTAGTGAAATACTTACTTATATAAGCTGTTCACTTTTGTAAGAACACACTAGATCTAGTTATTTTGGTTACTTTTATGGTGTGTTACTGACTTTAAATGTCAATTAAAAATATTCCTTACGCTGTAAAACCGACTTTAGGTTGATAAGGTTATGATCATTATAATTAAGATATCATTTTTCATTATGACATATGTCAAATGGGTCGACATTTTAAAAAAGTGACATTTTTTAATACCAACATGACATACATCTTCAAAGGTGCAAACTATTGAAAACAAAATTCCCTCTTAGTTTGTTCTTACAAAAGTGAACTGCTTATAAATCAAATAAGACATTGGGCGCGTTCAGCGCCCTAAACAGTTTAGTACGTTCACTACGTTTACCTTCTGAACGTTACTGTTGACAGTCAACAGTTTGCTAAACATCTCAACGTAAAAATTTTACATTTAGTTATGTTGACTTGTATACTTAACCTAAATTTTTAGCGGGAAATTTATACAAGATACAAGTTAAATAGCACGGGAGCTAACAAATTGATTAATTCTGGCACTTCAGGACGTGACAGTCTAAAATGGTTTTTATCTATTAGAAATGGATCCATCTCTAAATATTTTTTAAGGTTATGTACTCAAACTGTCAAACACTCGCGTTGAAACTAACCGGTAACCGTTCAGACATTTATCAAAGGTGCGTTCGGCATAAGCTAATAATCTACACATTCTGCATAATTTACACAAGAAGCGTTCGTCATAAAGTTTCTGTGTGCTTTGTGGTGCACGAAGATCGTTTGGCATATACTGTGCAGAGCAGTTTGTGTTGCACAATCGTCACAAGTTCAGATCATGCGGCAGTCTGTGCAATGGTGTTTTTTGTGGTAAAAATACAAAGTTATTATTTCTTCAAAACAATATGAGTGAAAACAATCAAGATATCATTGTTTATGCCTGCAGCATTTGCAAAATAAATAGTATAGACATGAACCTCATAATGGAACATGTAAATACACTCAAAATTTTCTGGATACAAGCGGAAATGTACTTTAAATTGATTTGTAGTCATGTTTGGAACAGTACTCTCTGCATATTCAAACATTTTTTCCAAAATATTTTCTGGTTTGGAAAATTCTTCTGAATTCAGTCTTCCTCATCAAATAATATCTTTTATATTACTTAAAAGTATCCCAAAACCTTCATGCGCCATTTATATATTATCGTAAAAAACAATTAGCAGGAGACAGACTTGATGTAATCAAACACATATAATTCATGTTTACAAAAAAAAAAAAAAAATAGATTAGAATAATGGTTTGAATAACTGCAAAATCTGAACAAAGCGTTCGTCTTTGACTTTCTTACACAGTCTGCACAGTGGTCACGTGACAAAAAACTTGCACGACACAGAGTTAACACTGCACAGTTATGCCGAACGCACCTCAAATTGTTTAATCAACGTACGTTTACGTTTAGACTCAACGGTTTAGGCGCTGAAAGCGCCCAATGTTAATAGTGAGAAATACGTTCCTGAAATTAAAAAACAAAACTGTAAAATTTAGCCATTTGTCAATATATTTCTTATTAATTTAATGAATATTTAGATAGAAAGCAATTCGCAGAAAAAGTCGCTGGGATTTTTTAATTTAAATATTACTCTTACGAAAGGTTTTCGGACCATAAGACGCACCTTTTTATTTAGAAAAATCGGCTTATAATTGAAAATTTGGGGTGTGTCTTATGGTCCGAAGGAAGTTGCGAAGTGCGTTAATTCAAAGCGCTTAAAACAGAATCCCACCAGAAAATTTTAAAAGAAACGAATGCTGAATTAGCTAAGTAAATTACATTTCTTGAATGTGTTGATTAATAAATTATTTTCTCCACAACCACTATAGAATTTAACAATTCTAAAACCAATTTTGACTACAGAAAGTTAATATTCTAGCACAAGAGTTGGAATGTTATTCTAAAGCACTTATCTTCTTATGCATTTTGCGTGTATTTCATTCCATCACTTGTTATGGAATAACTATTCCATGCTTGTTGTCTTTTGTTAGGGTTACATTAAGATAAATGCCACGTTTACATTAAATAAATGCAACATAACTTCCTAACCTAAAATAGTGGCCGATGTGCGGCAAATTAAATTAAAATTAAACAAATAATAAATAAAAAAAATAGTTTAATTAATTGATTAATTTGTTATGTAATATAAATTATTTGTTAAGATAAAATGTTTGTTAAAATAATTATTTGTTAATTTATTTTTCTTTTTGGTGGTCGTGGAGAAAGTAGGGTCTGTGACTCGGTTGGAATGACAAAATTCGTTGCTCGTGGTTCCTCACGCTCGCCTGCGCCTCGCGCTCGGAATTTTCCACTCGCATCGAATTTTCTCATTCCAACCTTGTTACAGAATATACTATTAAAACTTTATGCGGGAAGAATGGAACCAATAAATAACAAAGCCAAATCACGATGTTACAACAACAGGACCTATGAAAAGGCCGACAATTTAAAAAGTATGTAAACAGCGTTATAATTAAAATAAACACTGTATGCATTATATGGGTGTCTCATAATGTTTTTCTGTTTTTATACTTGAATAAAAAAATATTTGTGAATTAAAAATAATTTATTTAGTGCTAAAATGTTAACAATAAATGCGGATTTTTATTTCTTAAAAATAATGTTGTCAAGATATCTTCCGTCAAGTGCCACGAATATCGTTTAATTGGGCCCGATTTCGCTATTTTAAAGCTCTCAAAGTGCGTGGTGCTGTCTCATAGACCTTGGACTTTAGATAACTCTACAAAAATAAATCGGGAGGAATCAGGTCAGGGCTCCTTGGCGACCATTGTAAGTCCCCCCGCTTTGAAATGACTTTTCCTTTTTCCAACCCGAATAGCAGCGACGTTCTCAGGTGTGTTTACAGACTAACGGAGGCCTGATGGCTTCTTGGTGAATATTCACAAGGTAAATATTCAAACAATTGCAAAAAAGGCTGCGTGCCGCAACGTACTATTCTTGGGTTTTCAAATAAAGCACAAGGAAGAGCGCGCAATGTTCTACCATCTACCTCTCCATTCTTAAGTTGGTTTTACACAGTTCAATTAATTGATCAATAAATTGACTAAGTTTTTTGTCAATTAAATGAAAAATTTATTGGTAACCTTGGGAAAAAAAATCACTTTATACACATCAATTTATTTATCAATTTTTTGAAAATTTTTACTTTATCAACTGTAAAACATGTTGACATATTTATCAAGATGAAAATATTGAAAAAATCTTCACATTCCGAGCTGTGAATAAAAACAAAAGAAATAACCTAGAGGATGATAAATTAGAACGTTTGAGGTTATGTTAGATTTGAAAACGAAACACAAATAATATATTTCGAGGTTATGCTACAACTAAACAGTTGGCAATATCTTAACAGATAAATATAAACCTAGAATTCCCTAAAAAATTTATGAAAAATTGACGAAAAATAGAACTTGAACTATTTTCAAAATAAATTGATCAAATTTTTTGTCAATTAATTGATCAATTAATTAACGAAATTTTTACACTTTACACACATCAATTAATTGAAGGCCAACTTTTTCAATTAATTGATCAACAAATTGAATCGTGTAAAACCCACTTTACTTATTAAGAAAAAGGGTGAACACATTTATCACCGGGCACTTAAAATTTAACAAATACAGTACACTGCACTTAACTTACCTTTAATATAGGCTTTCTTGCCTCTAGGTAATTCTTAAAACCAAGATATACCTAGTTCTATGAATTACCAAGTCTTTCCTGGTATCTTGAATACCTAATTCTCGCTAATTCCGCGTTTCTCTATATTGTTGCCACGCGACCTATCATATTTGTTTGGTACCGCAACCCAAAGGCTTATAATTTGCTCCGATTCCTCACTTTGGCGCAAGTTATCATTGCACGGCCCATTAAAAATTTAACTCTACCCAATATTGGGTCGTTACCCATAGTTTGAGAAACGTAGCACTAGATCATATTTTAGCTGATCCCTTTATATTTTATACTTTTAACTGGTTGAAGAATGTTCAATTATCTATTGCACATCTTCAGAGGCGTATCTAGATTATGGCAGGAATGGCACGTGTTCTGGGCGCCGTGTTTTAGAGGGACGCGTGTCAGTGAAGGGAGTGCCAGTTTAAGTTTTTTTTTTTTCATCAGTTTACGGTGGTATCCATTTTTAGCGTTATTTAGATTCGGTTTCTTTTTTTTGCCTTGGTCGCCATTTTATCTCAGTACGCGTAACGTTTACGTCGTATAAGGTATGAGGATGCACATCCCCATAAATTGTTCTGTCTACTGTAATCGTGTGCATCTAACTTTTTGTCTGCTAATCAGTGGCGCAGCCAAGGGGAGGGGGGCGACGGGCCTGGGACCCTCCCAGGACCAGCAGATTACACGGCGCTGCTCGGAGAATAAAATTTGTTAACTACAACAGTAGTTAATTTTTAAATTACTTCATTATAAACAATATTGGCAATTTTTATTTATTTATTTATTTTTTTTTTTCGTATAAATAAACATTTTTTTAAGATTGCCTACTCTTGACAGGGGACGTTATTGTTCAAGTGAAAATACATCACTTTCCAAATATGCTCCAACGAATTATATGAAGGGGAGCGTTGATCCTTTTTCCCCCTGACACATCGACTAAAACATTCGCCCAGTCAAATGATAACTCAAATGATAAAACTGTTTTAAACAACTAATTACTCGTCTCAAATAAGATAAAGTGGATATCTGACTTCGGTATAACCTTCACACGGGTCTGTTCGTTCGGTACAAATTGTGGCCAAACGGCTGATTTAGAGAACTGAACATAAGTAAGAAAAATATTGAGACTTCAAAAATATATCCCGCGAAAAATATAAATAAATATGTATTTATCGAAGAAAAAATCAAGTGAAAGTTTTAACAATTACATTTTTTTATCAACAAATAATGGAATTATTATTTGATATAAACATCAATATCCAACAGCAGGGGTGTCGAACTGATTTGGGTCGCAGTCTATTTTACATACAAAATGATAAGCAGTGACGGAACTTTAAATATCCCGAAGGGTTTCTTGACATTTTTTTATAAACAGAAAAGAGGAAGAGAGTATATTTTATATTTTTAAATATATTTTTCCCCTAAATAAGCTCAAGTGATTTTGATTACCGCTTCAGGGGCCACAAAAAATAAGGTTGAGGGCCGTATGCGGCCTGCGTGCCCTCGAAATTTGATTCGGCCCTCCCCAAGACAAAATCCTGGCTGCACCACTGCTGATAATGAATTTGAGTAATGTGTTCAGATATTTTCATTCTTACGTAGGGTGACCATTCATCCCGCATTTTAACATTTTGTCCCGCATTAAGATGCGTCCCGCAAAAGTCCCGCATTTTAACATTTTGTCCCGCATTTTGGATTTGAGAGGTGAAGACCTTTTTTTGCTCTTCACTTGGATTTGGGAGGTGAAGACCTTTTTTTCTTGCTCTTCTCTTAGATTTGGGAGGTGAGGACCTTTTTTTTGCTCTTCACTTGGATTTGGGAGATGAGGACCTTTTTTTTTTCTCCGTCCCGCATTGCATTCTTAAGACAAACGGCTATTCAATTCTTCAATTATTCCAGAGACCAAAGTTTCGATGTAAAGTGGCGAATCACTATATAAAATAATATTTAATAAATTTGTATCAAATGTTTCAAACTTTTTACTGTAATTAATGGAATGTTCTCTTCATTTCCAGATTCACAGGTTGCTATTCAAAAAGATGGTTAGTCCAGAATTTGCGCAGGTAATGTCATTGCATGCAGGTGAAGCTTATGCAATGCAAAACCTAACAAGGACTGACAGACTGGGTCTATTACTCTCCGGAAAAGTGATGCATTATTTATTAATGTGTAAATTATTACTGACAGGAATATTTTTAGGTGAATGTACTTTCTGATCATCAATTTTTACATCCAATTTTACCATGTGAATTTTTGGATTCACCTGAATTTGAATCGAGTAGAGCAACTGTCGATGACAAATTTAAGGTAATGTAAAATTTATTATATAGACTGTAAACTGAATATAAAATAACGATCATGTTTGCCGCAGTAACAAAATTTAGCAGGATACGATTGCAGTATACGAGGGCTACCTTTTCAGATTTTACAAAAACTGAGAAAGATTTTTTTTAACAAACTGTTTAATTGCTTTTCAAAATTTCGCCTTTAAGATTTATACACTTTTGCATGCGCTCAAACCAATTCTCGAAACATTTTTTCCACTCTGAAGTTGATATCTCAAAAATATAGTTTTCGAAGGCTTCAGCAGCTTCTTGAGGTGATGAAAATCACTGTCCACGCATTTTTTGTTTGACTTTGGAGAACAAAAAAAAGTCGTATATCTCATTTATTACATATTATGAATAGAAAAAACTTAGGAATGAAAAATTATTTCTTTAGTCTTGGCATTTTGTGTTCTTGATCGTCCACATATGTATGTATGTAAAAATGCATATAGCCTCCTTCCTTTAGTTTTTTTATTCAATGATGTGAAGCCATATTTTGCTTATTTCAGTTACAATGGATGTCACTTCGAATTGCACTCATTTTGACAGGGATGACAAACAATGTATGAAAAAGTAAACTGACACAAGCAGTGGATATCAGAAATAGCATTTAATTTAGATTAATATAAACTTTTATTCCCTACGACCATCCATAATCAGAAAGTTTTAAAGAAACGTATGACATAAATTGGGGCAGAGCTTGTATTTTGTTACAAAGAAATTTAGATAAAATAATTAATAGCATATATGTGTACAATATAATTTTATTTCTAGGTATCTATAGTTGCTGCAAGTACATGCAGATATCTTTACTGGCAAAGAACTGCTTTGGAATATTTATTTGTTAAAGAAACTTATTTGGCAACTGTTTTATCCACATTAATCGCCAGAGATATAACAACTAAACTATATGCCATGAACAACAAAATAGTTACTGAAAAAGGATCACATTTAGATATCAGACTGCCAAGTATAACATCCTCTTTAACATCCGCAGGGGAATACAAATCCCCGGCTAAAGCCAAAAAGGGTATCAGCGGTAAATATTGTTCGTATTTCATTTCTTATGCATGCTTGTGAATAATGTGTGCATTTACCTATGGGTATAAGTCAATTGAATGACATAGTTTACTCTTAGTCCACTTAGGGCCGGTTTCTGAAAGCTTAGTTAACTATATCCAAAACTTCAAAAAATGGTTGCTATGGTTAATTATGGGATTGTTATATTGTAACCTAGTTTAGCTAAATGGTTAAACTCGGCTTTCAGCAACTGGCCCTTATAGTTTACTATAAAGTTTAAAGCACGGAGCAAGTGGCGTATCTTGACCGTATTTTGACCCTCCTATGCATAATTTCCTTTTGACCCCACTGTATGTTTGTCGATATTTGTCTAAAGAAAACAAGCAAAAAAAAAGATATTCTGTGAGCCTCTAAATAGCGTGGTCTCCTCCTCCGAGGTTGCGGACGATCAGGCCAATGCATAGAGCCGTCTTTTAATATATTTTCTATTTGAAGTGCCATACTCGATTCCAAGCATTTGGCGATGTCTTCGCATTCAATTTTGTTGTGGGTGTTGCGTGTGTAATATAAAGTATGAAACCTACAACTTTATTAAGTTTGGAACATTTTTGAAGCAAAATTTTGCAAAAAGCAGCTAGCCACAGTTTATTCGATAAAATTCAGAACTCTCGGCATAAAACATATGAATATTATTATTACAGTTACGGCATATTTTGTTCTAGGCATAAAATGGAAAAATTATTAGTAAAACAAATTTATTTATTAAAAGAGGCTGCTACGTATAAAAGAGATATAAGTTGACTAAGTATTTTGGGTAATTAAGATATTATACACTCGGAGACAAAAAAAAATAGACACTTTGAAATATTGATTTAAAAGCTGCAAATAGTCCTAATTTAGTTAATGCATTGTTAGCTATTGTATAATAAGAAGGAAGCACAAACATACTGTTTTTACTAACAACAAATTTTTTACTAATAATATTACACAAAATAAAAAAAATATTCTAAAAATGGTAAAAACAAAACCAAAAATAAAAATTCTATAAATCTGTGTTAGCAAAAGGGTTTCAGCAAAGGTAAATTTAAATTGTTTCTTGCAATAAAAAAAACAACGTTTTTTTGAGTCTAAATGGATTAGTTAAATACCGTAGCGAAGCAGGGGTCCTCAAATAGTAATTTATATCAATCGTTTTATTTAACTTTTACCGGCGCCTGCGTCTATCAGACAAAATATGTCCCAGGTAGATGAAAGTTTAGCCATGCCTATCCTAGCCCAAGTAATGGTTGGTTTAGTCAATATTTAATTTTAGTTTTAGACTAATGTTTTAGTTTTAACCTTAAAAGATAAAACTCATATTGCTACGAGAAAGTGCATATAACATATTGACTTAGTTTTAGTCTTAATGTTCTTAAAACTGACCTTGAGATATAACCAACTTTTAACTTTTCTTACGGCTAACACTAAAATCGCACCAATGCGTATGCGCACACACTGACGTAAAATGTGCAGGTTATATATTACGAACTATTAACAATTTTACTATTGTTTTTATTCCGGAACATCTTTATTCATAATTTTTATTTTTTTAATCTTTATCTATAACCAAAAATTTTGGTTTTTGACGTTTCAAATATCAGTTAACAAGCTCTTTTCGTTAACACTGAACGAGGACACTATGCGCGTGCGTTAAACTAGGCGTTTCATTGGACATTCGGTAAAACTAAATCATAAAAATGAGTACGAGCATTTATTACACTTAAGACAAAATCTAAAACTAAAGATAACACTAAAACTGACTAAGATTAAGGCTAAGTGTTAATCTTAGTCAGTTTTAACAGACTTCAGACCACCATTAATGGCGATTTGCTGACAAGTAGCAAATCGCCATGTATACCATATTTGCAACATATGACACAACGTTGACGTGCAGAAACATAATCTTCCGACTTCCTTAAACAGTAAATGATCTTTTCAGTGTCATTTCGTTGGCCAAATGGTTCAGTTAACGACTATAGAACTCAGCAGTAACCTTTTCTGCACACCCTTAATGTCTCACCAGATACACAGAAAGGCCGTTCTAGCATGTTCAGTTTTGTCGTTGATGTTGATGATGATCAGGATTTGTACATGGATATATGCATTTAGGATTGTTCACATATTTATTTAATCTGTTTCATTGTTTCCCATTTTTCTCTTGGACCTCCTACACGTGCAGGCATGTCCTGAAATATACACAAATACTTTGTTTGGCATGTAACTATGCGTAAAATGTGAAAACATGCGTGAATGTAAACAAGATGAAAATGTTATGTAAATACGGAAATATCAATTTGTTATTGGTGTTCATACTTAATCCAATTTGAATTGATGGAATAGTTAATAAAATGAAATATGTATAGCTATTTATAATATGCAGGACATTTGATTTATTAACAAGATACCTACTGCATAGAATGAGTGTATTTTTCAGCTACAGGTTGTTTTTACACATTTCATGTTATCGACTATCGAATGACATATTTGTATGCATGTTAACACTAACTATTATCTTCGATCGGAAATTTTGTTTTGTGAGAATAACAATCCTAACAACAGGTAACCACCAGTAGCCGAGGAACTGATCACCTGTGTTTACTTTTATTAATATTGAAAGAAAATTGTTTAGAAATAGAAGATGGAGATTTATAGAAAATGAAATTAAAAATATTCATTGCAGTCTTCTTGTCATAATTCATATTTTTAATCTTTACTGAGTTTTAACACCTGACACCTTAGGTGTGTTCGATTTGCACATTTGCAGTTACTGTTTACTGCCGCGTTAGAAAAATCTGTTCGTTTTGTTACACAATAACTGCAAATCTGTTCGAAGTTATAGCTGCTTCTCTTGTGGATTATTTGTTACGGCTGTGTTTGTTTAACATTTTGAGTTGGTACCTTAGATAAAGAATAAATGGTTGGTACAACTTTGTTTTTGATTTTTATTGACAGGAATATGGTTAGCATATATTTTTTTTATATATATACTATATTCTTTGATGGCTAATGTCTTACAAATTCTTTTTCTGAATATCCTGGGACAATAGTTTCTACAAAAATTTTCCGTTTTTCTAGCCTGGGGCATTTTGTAAACCTGGCAAATACAGTTTATAAATTCATCATCCGAACTCGAAAACTCTAAATCTGAATCAGATGATTCTGGATCTGAAATATATCAAGATCCATTAAATATATCTAATATTTTTCACCCTTTCGACACACAAGATAATCGCTGAATCAAATCGTAAAAATATTCTTAACCTAGAAAGTTATCTGATATCTGTCTAACATTTAACATTTACGTCAGACGTACTTCTTATTCTTTACGTATAAACAAATCGAACAGAAAATTAAACTCGCTGTATGTTACCAGTTTTTAGCAGTAAACTGCTAACTGCAGCGTTTTACTACTAGCGTTTAGCAGATCAGATCATATAAGTCTCTTGTTCAATAGATAAAGTGCCCTTTTTTGGGCCGCTTACTTTGATTATCATGAACCGTGCAATATGGAAGCGGGCCAAAGCAGTGGCGCACCCAAGGGGGGGATACCGAGATGCAGCTCCCCCTCCAGAACCCTCTATAGTTAAATATAAAGCAACCACAAGGATATTTCATTTTAAAAAAATAATAATAAAATTAAGCACCATATATTTATTAATAGTTATATTTAATAAAATATGAAAATGTGAATTATTGAGATTTGTTTATTTAATTTAACTCCTGAATTGAGAATCGCTATTTCGTTTCATTTCATTTTAAAGAGGAATCCCCGAAAAATATGTCTGGTTGACTATCATAAAAACATACTGGATGGTCTAAAGCTCTGTTTACTACATACACAAATTTACTTTTCTATCGATTAATTATTACAATAGTTACAATTGTTCTATTTGTTCGTTATATCGAGTGATGGTGAAAACTTGTCCCTGATTTTAGTCAGTTGATGTTCTTTTTGTGGGTCAGATATTTCTGTGTTTTTTTCAGTTTTGTGAACTGTGAAATATTTAAAAGAGTAAATTTTATTTTTTATTTTATTATTAATAATTGCAGTGTTAAAAATGTAATTAACAACATAAAACTGAAATAAATTTAGCAGGTATTTTTTAGAAGTAAATTAATTAATTTAGTTTTAGTGCTAGATGGATATAAAATTACTTTGCGTAAATTTTGGAAACATGGCAGAGAAAAAAACAGGTAAATATTTATGGAATTTTGTAATAAAAAAAAAAAAAAAAACTGAAGACCAACATAATGATCATCCTCATAGTTCTAAAGAAACATGTCAAGTTAGTACAGACACCGAAACACAAAATGTTAACCTAACGACCAGCATTAAATACTACTTAAATAATAAGTTAACATGTGTTTGAACAAGACATTTTTAGTGCAATGTACAAAATTTTTAAAAGAGTAATAACAAATAAAGGAAATACTATAAGTATATTTTTTACAATACATATATACGATTGTGTGTACACACACTCTCACGCACGGATATATACACTCACGAAAACGCGCGCGCACACCCGCACACACGTACACACTATATATGTCCATGTAGGTAAATTGTAGCCCCCCCCCCCCAGCAAGAAATCCTGGGTGCGCTACTGGGCCAAAGAGTTTCCATATTTTTATTCTGAAAATCAAACTATGAAAATTGTTTTTATTTTTGGGCTCATATCACCTTGAAAAAATAACCAGGCAACATTTCAACCGGGCTGACATAACAGTTCCAGTCCGCCCTTGGCTGGACCCAAAATGGCGCGGACGTTCCCTAACTATGGACGTAGTAGGCCCATAGTTACGCCACTGACTACAGGAAGGCCTATAGGAAACTTAAAAATGATCATTTAAAATGTTATTAAAAAGCATGGAAATGTATACCAAATTCTGCATGAAGTTTTATTTAAATTTATTTTAGTTGTTCCCGTGAAAAATAAAAAGAAATACTTCAGCACTTTTTAGTTCATCTTTGACATTATCACAATCGTTAACATGTTTTTCAGATAACGACAACGTAATCCTTTTAAAATATTTATTGGTAAACAAGTGTTAAAGACAAATGTTTGTTGACTTTATATTGAATTACAGCTGTTGGTCCAATATCACCGGATTCAGTGTTCAGCAGTTCAAGTCGCGAGAGATCGTATGACAGAAAGGAAAATGGAATTTATCATAACGGACGACCGAATGAGATGACCCCATTGACCGAACTTCCATCATGTGATGATCTCGCATCTAATGGAGTTGAGAATTGGTTAGATAATAGTTCTAAATTTCATAGCTGTGAATATGTTGATATAGATTAAAAGTATTTTTTTGTTTGCTTTTTGTATTGTGGTATTAATTTTAATTACTCATAAATGCACAGATTTGCATAAAACACTTATTATGCAAATCTTTGTTTATAACGGAGCACCGTTAGCACTTAGAATCAGCAGATATTGTATTATGGCGCATAGCATAATGAAAATTAATCATAAGACTATCATTCTGTTTATAGTACGAACGTATAACATAAGGGCTGTTCCGAATTTCGTCATAAAAGCATTATTTATAATTGCTCATCTGACTATTTTCTATACATGATTTTCTTTAGTCTCTACCCGTATTTCACCTATAAATTAATTTCCTAATACCATCTTCAAAGAATTGACAAAGAGTATTCCAAATCTACTTTTGGCCTGCCGTTCTCACTTCATCCAGTTAATAATGCAGTCCTCACAGTTTTTTTGGGAATGTAGGAATGTATGGCGGATGAAGCAGCAAATTTCAGTTCAGTTCCACGAGAGTAGCATTAGTCTGTCGAGCCGTATGAAGTGTCGCATTGTTCTGTTGCAGAGGTAGTTTCATATCCAATTTCTCAGGGCGCTTAGGGGTAAACGCTTAGTTTAAAGATCATTTAAGGAAATTCAAAACAGATATCCTTGTTTCTCTTAATAATGGTATCATGAGTGCCTTTCATGTTTTTGTCATAATTTTTGACTGTGACTTTGCCTGTGGATAGAAGAAAAAAATACGTTTCATCTTTAGTTATGATTCGTTTAGAGAACCTGAATGTCGCTTTTGAAGTGATAACAATTCCTTGCAATCATCCACTCCACGTGCGAAATCCAGACTGCATAACGTACTTGGAAATTAAATGTGTTTTGAAATAATGCAGTTCATTAACGAGAAAATATAAATACGTAAACGATATAAAGGATTGTCACTGACAAATAATTAAAAATCTCCTTCACTATATCATGAAGCTATCATTGAGGCATAAAAGTTCACCAGGATGACTTTTTCTCTGCTTATGTGACTATGCGTATCTAAATAAAGCAAAATCACGATTATGCGCTGTAATTTTCAGATGTTAGTTGAATTGTGACTCTTGATGTTATAGAGTTTTTCAATTTTTTATCATTATTAAATATATTATGGAGGTTGGAAAGAAATCCATTATTTTAGAGTACAAAATATTATTTTTTCCCGAAATTTGTACTATGTATAATATGTGTAACAAAATATAATTTCCATTATTATTTATTACCGCTTCCCAAGTCCGCTGTTTATAGAATTCTCTGGTTTTGACTTAAAATAACTGATTTTCTAAAACGGTGATATTTTGAAATTTTTTATCCCTGAGTGTATGTTCCATAGATCAAAATAAGTGAATATCAGAAGACGCGAGATCGGGTGAATACGATAGATGTGAAATAATTTCCCAGCTTAAGTCCTAAATCACGGGTTATTTTGTTGAGTGAGGAGTTTATGCATTGTCATGATGAAAATGTATTCCGTTTCGGTTAAAAAAATTTGGACAATTTTTCTGATTTAGTCATTCTAATTGTTGAAACTGAATCAGGGTTTTCTACGGCTGACGCCGTTTTTCCTCCCTCAGATAGATTCTTCATTTATTTTTATCGTTCCACACTCTATCTGTCAGGCCTCTCTTCTCCATGGCCTTATCTATTTCATCCCGCTACGATCTTCTTGGTCTACTTGTCTTTCACCGTCCTATTGGGTTCCAGTCTGTCACCCTATTTATCCATCTTCCTTCATCTGCTCTCGTAACATGGTCGTACCAAATGAGTCTATTTTCTTTTATGCATGTTAAAATGTTCTCTTCTGCATACATTCTTCTTTTTATTTCTCATCCTATCCATTCTTGTGGCCCTACTACTTCTTCTCCAGTATTCCATTTCCGTACCCGTGATCTGTTTTTGGATCCCCTTGTTCCTAACTCAGTTCTCTGCTACGCATATCGTAGTTTTGTCCATTCTGTGAGTTCATTATTAAATATAATGTAAGTAATGATGCGGAAGCAATAGTATCTTCGTTTATTTTAATTACGTTTTTACTGCTACAAAACGGCAATTGGTTAATCAAACACATTTTTATGACGTTTTGTTAAAAATCAGTAGTTATATCTAAAATACAGAGATACAGAGATACAGGTTTAAGAACCCCCCCAACTCTTACTTAGCCTTGTATTAATTTTCATTAGCCAATTTTGGACGCTTGTACAGCAGGTAAATGGTAATCAGTGCCCGACAGCTAGTGAGCAGGGCCGTAAATTACTCCCGATCAACTGAAAGAACAACTGTTCAACGGAAGAAGCGAAATCCCAGAACAGCTTATATAATCGAGAAGGGTTCGTACAATGCGGGATATTTTTCGGGATGGTTTACAACACGGAGCAATGGTCTCAAATCCGGGAGGACTAGGAATTTTAATTATACCAAATGAAACTATGCTATGTGCCTATACTATGCGCTTATAGAGCTTCTTTATAAACAAAGTTTTACTTTTGAATATTTAAAAAGTCCTACATACTTTCCAAATTAATTATTATCAATATAAAATATAAATTTGACAATATTCTATAATAATTGTGTGCCGATAATGCCTATTTTTATTGATGTAAGTTTCGCCGCAATGTTGAAGGCATCTTTTCCTTTCTAATATCTGTAATATGTAATCTAGCATAACGTATTATTGGCCAACTTGCAAAGCTTGTGACTTTTTCATCCCCTCGTGCCTTTTCTTATTAGAATATAGCTGCCTACTCGACTGTTTTTTAAGTAGCTTTGATGATAGTTGTGATTATCTATTTTAAGTATTTATATATTTTGACAATAATTATTTGCCACGAGAAATTATATTGTTTTTCTTAAAGTTATAATAGAACAGTTTGGATTTATAGACTGTAAATTATTGTTATGGGTAAGAATTATTAACTGCCGTAAAAGTTAATACTTCTTCATAATTTGTATTTCTGAGTACTATTTTTGGAATATTAGTGATAAAACCTGTCAAGTATTATAATATCTACAGTATTATATTTATATTTTTATTTTAGAAACGAATTATATCTATTGAATACTTCATATATGTATACATGAAAGAATAAATATCCCATATAACAAATCCATATCAGAAGTCAATTATTTTCTCATAAACAAAAACAAGACAAGGAATTTATGTGGACAAGGAAATCACTGGGTGTACAAATGGGATATAGTAGAAATGTTTTATATGTATTTACTAATGCACTTCATGTTATCTTGCACACAAATCTGTATATTGCTAGTTACCTTTATAAAACAGATTTTAGAAAAAAATGACTACTTTTTTAAATATGTCCTGTAGACGAAATTTTTGTTTATATATTTTTTGTTCAAAACAACGGCCATCAAAACAAATAAAAGTGATGGCTTTTAAAACAATAGAGTTTGTAAGATCTAAGATTGCCACTGACAATAACCCTATAGAGCAGGTTTCAGGTTTTAAACAATTAGAACATGTTCTAGTGACTTAGCAAGGATTTTTAACAATAAAAATATGATAATCTGACAATATCGGTAACAAGTTCTTCCAAAAGAAAGGTTAGATTTTCTTTGTTTGAAAAAATAATAATAATAATAATAATAATAATAATAATAATAATAATAAATAAATAAATAAATAAATAAATAAATAAATAACTAAATTTATTGTGATAGAGTTTTTAATATTAGTTTCGTTCTCGTTCATATTAACTACTTTTAAGTTTTTGAAATAATAATTTAATATAAAAACAGGACTTTGTTATTCTGTAAGAGCCTGTTTTTACAATACATTTTTCTCAATCTCATCACTTTTTACAATAGATATTTTGCTTCAGCCCGCGTACTTTCAAGTACTTCTTTTTAATTGGACAGTGTGTACGCACCGAAACATCCTTGGCAACTGCCCCTGCTTACTGACATATTCTCTCATATCGAGGGCAAATAGACATAAAACATAAAATAATAATATTCAACTATTTTAACGAAACTATTAAAAGAATTCTAAAGAAAGGTTCCACGACATTTGAACATACGACAGATTAACATGCGACACTTTAATATGGACAGATTAACTTGCAACAGATCAACATAGACACATTTTAACACACGACAAATGAACACTGTGACATATTATCATAGCGACAGATGAACATAAGTCAATTGAACACACGACATTTGATCTCACATTTCATTTTTATTTTTATTTTGTATTTATCCTAGCATATAAGTTCAGCGGTTGGTTAATGGTTGGTCATCGGTTGGTCATCGTTTACTCAGCGATTGGTCAGCGGTTGGTCAGCGGTGGTCAGCGGCAGAATACAAACTTTTAGATTTATTTATATAGATTTTCAAAATCAAATAATTATGAGAAAAATTATGTTTGGTAATTTTTGAGATTTTTTTTATATTTATGTTTTGATATATGAGATAACTTGGTATATCTTGATCTTTTTAGTTATTTTAAACAATCTTATACTTCGGTATATCTCGATGTCCGTCGGTAAAAAAAAAAAAAAATGATTTCGTTCTAATAAGTTTGTTTATTAGTGAAGGGATTATAGGTACATGGGAACAAAAAAATCAATAAAATAGTGAAAAGCGTTTACATATATGCCACATAAAATAATTATAAAAATTGTTAATAAAAATAAAAATGAAATGTGAGATCAAATGTCGTGTGTTCAATTGACTTATGTTCATCTGTCGCTATGATAATATGTCACAGTGTTCATTGGTCGTGTGTTAAAATGTGTTTATGTTCATCTGTTGCATGTTAATCTGTCCATGCTAAAGTGTCGCATGTTAATCTGTCGTATGTTCACATGTCAGGACGCCCTAAAGGAAATGATGCGGAAAAAAAAAAACGATCTTGCAACTTTGTCTATGGAAACAAAAATCTGGGAACATCAAAAGTGAAAGAATTTACTACGAATATAAACTGCAGAGATGAAACTTCTCGGATCTGTCGTAGGATATACAAGACTAGACATAAAACGGAATAGAGAGATAAATGAAGAACTAGGCATTTTCAGGATTAAAAATAAAGTTAATGAATATAGATCTCTGAGGAAAGAATATCTGCATTGAATAATTAATAAAAGGCTGTCAAAAGTCATGTACAAATATCAACCATTAGTCTGCCAAAAACAGCTACAAGCTAAAGTAGCAGATAAAAAAAGAAATGTCTTCTGCAAAATTACATAAATTGATTCATGAGATCCAAGACTTAATTGGATCAACAATTATTTCGCAATGTAAGAATGTTACTAATCGAGTTTTCGTTTGTCATATGCTAGTTCTATATATATATATTCTTTAAACACTCCAATCTACATATCCAATCCATAATTAGATATAAATAATAAATAGCTTAATACTAAGGGATATATTAAACCGTAGGTATTATTATATATATATAAATATTATCGCCCAATAATTTAATAATAGATATCAGATAACATTTTTCTGTAATTTATTAAATATATTTGTGGGTTTCAAATATATTTTATATTTATATAGTTTTGTGTAGAAATGTTCAATGCGTAAAACATTTTTTGACTCAATTGTTTATAGTTTAGAACCTTCGTCGAAAAATACTATATTAGATGATAATTTAAAATTAAATAATTTTTTCACGCAGCGTTTATATTGAAAACCTCAGCAGATGCAAGTTGGTAGCAAAAATAGAACATAATAGCTACAAACATATTTATAGAATGAAGCTTTAGCTACAATTTACCTCGTGGCACGCAAATATGCGTCGATTGGTTTGCAAGAATGCCTCTATAAGGCAATTTGTCTATTTACAATTGCATACTCCTTTTTTTTAAGAATAAATTACGATCACACCTTTTCGCAAAGGCCATTGTTGGTGGAGCCTCCTTTGAGACGAGAATTGTTCATTTTATGAGACGTGTCATTGATATGACTGTGTTGAACATGTAACTATGGTCTATTTCAAAGTAGAAAAATGTGTGTAAGAAGATAGGAGCTGTTTGTCCTTGCTTCGGATTGGTTTAGATCGTCATCCCTATTACACTGTAAAAATATTGTTTTTAGTCCAAGTTGACAGATGTTCAGTGTCGTACATTGGAAATATATATTATTTATAATATTTAATTTTTCTCATATATTTTGTTATTATTTACATATTTGGACTTTTATTTATATTCTTGGCGTAGATTTAATGGAGAAAATTCTCCATGTAATTTGTTTTTACGCGGTTATATATTTTTTAGGTTATCTGACATATAAATATATTTTGACAGTTGACATTTAACAGATCAAGAGAGAGGACTAATGTGAGGCCAAAAGACAGCCCAGCTGATTGTGCCCAAAGAAGAAGTTATTGATATAAGTTTTAGATCTTCATATATACATATATTTTTAATTTTTATTTACAATAATTATTTAAATAAGAAACTTTAGCTCTGAAGATATATTGTTTGTTTTATTGTTTTGTTTAAACTCTTTTAGCCAAATCTCTCTTTTTATATATAGTACATAATTTTTAAAATTAATATTTTTTTAACTTTTTCAAATTTCACATTAAACTGAATTTATGTTGTATAAATAACATAAGTGTATTATCTGCCTTGTTTATTTCAATATCTTATTAACCTTTTTTACATTAAAAAAAAAAAAAAATCACTTGATAACCCAGTTGCTACGCCCATGCCCTAGTTGTAACTTATTTTAAATTTCCCGCTATACTGTATTTGATCAGTGTAAATCGTACTCGGTTCGCAGCGCTATCTACTTTTTTCTACTTTGAAATAGATCATAAGTACATTTAAATCGAGCTCAGGAAAAGTTTTGATTTGCACCATGATTTATTAGTCGTCTAAGACTTATCAATCGACAATCAACTCATGATCAAAATAATGCTCTTTCTAAGGGAATCGAACTTATTGCCTATTATATGAAATCTTGTACTCTATAATTTATTCTTATCTTGAAATCAATTGATAATTGCTTTTACGACCTTATACAATCCTTCATTCTTGTCTATTAGAGTCTATTCCATTCTTGAAACCATCTTCTAAGAAACAGAATTGCTCTTCGTGAACGAATATGAAGAGCGTGGTAGTGTGACGTACAGGTAGAAGTTTGGACGTCATTGTACGCATGGTCAATATGGTTAATGGAAAATATCATAAGTTGGGACTGTGAAAAAGAACCGAAATCTTCAAATAGACGCGGAGCTCAGAAATTGCTACTTTTGCAGTATGCCGTACGAATCATAATGATCAGCAGATACTATTTGTAGCTTCATATCAGCACATCAGAGGTAAATTGTATTTAGTCGCAAATGATAAATAGTTCAGAAAAGACGATTTAAGATTGTTTATCGCCATGCGTTGATCGACTTAATACAGTTTTAAAATAACGAATATCGAAACTGGCTAGAGCTTCAGCTCCAAATTATATTCCACTTGACAGACCATGAAGTATTAAATCATTTGGCACTAAAATGTCATTTCTGATAAAAATGTGACTTGATACAGTTTACCTCTAAGGTGCTGATATGTACTACAATAAGATATTGGAGATTTTTATACTATTAAGGCCTGGTAAAAACCTAAGTTTAAGTGTCCTTTGGTTGAACAAATCGCCTCTAGTGCCCTCTAAAATCCCTAATTTTAAGAAACCTTTAATAGCAGCGACGCTTGAAAACTTAACTCACGTAAATAATAGTGTTATTTAAATTCAATAGAAATAACTTACAATTTTGTTTTTGACAACTTCTAGCTAGTCATAATTGTAACTACTGAAGTAAGATCATATAATTAATCAGTACTACAAATCGTTTTTGGGCGCTCTGCAAAAGGAGCTATTTTGTTCATACGAGTTTTAGAAGCCAATGATATGTTGAAATATTAACTTGACTGCAGACGAACAACGTCTGGGGTACTAGGAACCGAAATATGAGACACCAACGACCTTTATATCCAGGAAAAGTGTAGTTGTGTGTAGCAAAAGTGTACAACTCATCTGTACAGTTCTAAATATAGTGATGAGCACTTAACTAAGATGAAGCTCAAGGATAATATTCTCGCACATGCCATTGCGATTTCTGATAAAATTAAAAATTTTAAAAATGTCTAACTCATCCTGATTCACTATTATAAAGAACGATTATTCGTGGTATTTCAGAAGTGGAAGGCAGGTTTCAGAAATGAAAGAAGTTGCGGTGGTCAAGTTCTAGCTTTGATTAATTGTATTGAGACCGGTTTCCAAAAAGGACTGAAAACTTCTGTGGCTTTTGTACACCTATGCTGTGCATACGATACGGGCTGGAAAAAAGGACCAACTGCAACGCATCTTACCTCTCCTTGTGCTAGGGTTACCAACTTGATCCATAACAAGCTGACTAACCGCCGAATAATCAATCATTCACGTAAATGACAAGATAAGCTTTTTCTAGTTAAGAAAATAAATAGAAATTCTAAAAAAAAAAAAAAAATAGAATAATTAAAAAAAGATGTGTATTTTTCTTCCATAAACTAGTTTTAATTGCAATTTCTGTACTCATTTATTTATTTGAGTTGGGTGTTTTGGACGCAACATATTTAACGGAATCATAATTAACATGGTTTTATTTTCTTTTTTGCTTAATACCAATTTACTAATAAATAAAATCTACCCAAACTACTTAGCTTCTTCAAACATTGCTCCCCAGAAATCAGAAGAACGATTGCAACAAAAGAGGAATGTGACAAAGTAACATCAATAGTCGCATACACGAGGGTTATTCGTAAACTAAGGTCCAAATCACCGTACCTAATCGAATGTCGCGCGAATATAGAAAGGTGCATGCGCACCGACTCCCGGCATGCCTTGTGCGTCAAACGACATCATTTGCATGGGTATTGTTGCAGTGTGCTGTTTGCAGTGTCAGTTCAAAATGTTTAAAACAATTGATCAGGCCGCCGACTGTGAAATACGTTCGTGTTTTGGGATAGACATGGAGTCGAGTTTATGCAGTAAGGGACAACAATAAATGCAGCCGCTTACTGTGCTACCCTGACTAAACTTCGACGTGTAATATAGAATAAGCGACGTGGCCTTCTGACGTCTGGCGTTTTGTTGCTGCATGACAATGCCAGTCCCCATTCTGCCTTTCACACCCAAATTCTGATCAGATCTTTTGGATGGGAACAGATTGACCACCCACAGTCCAGTCCAGACTTGGCGCCCAGCGATTTTCACCTGATCCGCTACCTAAAGGAGTTTCGCGACGGCAAGCGCTTCGACACAGATGACGAGATGAAAGAAGCAGTTGAAGACTGGTTATCTTCACAGGCGGCAGACTTCTATGACCTAGGCATACAAAAGCTTCTAGAACGTTATGATAAATGTTTGAACAAAAATGGAAACTATGTAGAAAAATAGAGAAAGATTAAATAAAAAGAAAGGAATTAAATAAAAAAGTATTTTGAAAAAATCTGTGATGGTTAATTTTTTATAAAGAATCGGACCTTAGTTTACGAATAACCCTCGTAATATGCTCATATTAGCCTTCGATCCCACTCACCAATATGGACCAATCATCGCCTAAAACCCCATATAAATACTACTGTACTGTGGAAACATTACACGTCTAAATGATTTTACTGTGCCCTAGAATTTATGAAGAAAAATTAATTGGTTAAGGCGGGCCTTGGTAGATGCAATGTATCGCTATTCAACTGACGGATAATAGGCTCACCTACCTGCGACTTTGGAGCCCGTTCACAAACTTTCAGTTAAATTATTGACGAGTGCCTAAGCAGAAACATTTCCGGTAGTCTAGCTGCCCTGAATGATCTAACCCCAGAGGCCTTGGCGTAACTCCTACACTTGGATATTATCCTCTAAGCCAGTGTTCTTCAACCAGTGGTCCGCGGACCGGTGCCGGGCTGCAGAAAATTCTTGCCGGTCCGCGAAATTGTTCGACCAAATCATGTAGATGCACACTTCTGTTCACTGCATTTGAGTAAATAGCAAATTTTTTTAGTCGACGCAGAAGCTAACTTTTGTCTGAACCATGATTTATTTAATATTTACTAGCCCCAATACAACGCCTCTCGCGGCTATATTTCATACTTCTTTAGACCGTGTTTCCAGATTTTGCCGTGCATTTGAGTGCTGGCGAAACTTGGTTACATGGCGGACATATTCAGTCTGCTCAATGAAGTTAATATTTCTCTGCAGGGGTCATATATATACAAATATTTTTAATTTAAGAAATAAAATAGATTCACTCAAGAAAATAGCTCTTTGGAATAATCGCTTACAAGAGGAAGATATAGAAATGTTTCCACTTTTGGAAGAATTTTTGATTGCTGCTTATGTCAACCAGAAAGTCATTTTCAACATTTAAGAGCATTAGCTGAAAATTTTAAGTATTATTTCCCTGAAAATGAGGATCCTCGTAAAGGTAACCTCTGGATTAATAATCCATTCTTGGAAAATATAAAGTCATGTGCACTTGATCCTCGTGAAAAAGAAAAGCTGATCGAGTTGTCTTGTGATGTCACTCTGGTGTCCAGACATAAAATGGAATCATTGTCTCAATTTTGGAAATCGCTAGAAAAAGAATATCCATCTTTGAGTTATAAGGCTATCAAATTATCAGTCTTTTTTTCGACTTTGTGCGAAAAGATTTTTTCAGCCATGTCAATAATAAAAACCAAACAGAGAAATCAATTAGATGTTAACGCAGCGCTTCGTCTTTCAGAAACAACTCTGCAGCCACGTATATCAAAATTTCTAAGAAATAAGCATTAGCAGATGTCGTAGTAAAAATTGTAATTATATAACTCTATAACATATACCTATATAATAATAAAATACTATCTATATTGGTTTTTATTTGTGTCTTAGCTTTCAGCCGGTCCGTGAAATATTTATCCTATTTTTACCAGTCCGCGGGAGCAAAAAGGTTGAAGAACACTGCTCTAAGCCAGCATAGAATTATGTATCACAATAATGATCAGAACATTTTGAATAATTTTAAAATTCAAACCGATTTTTTCGTTATTCATTCGATTTTGATAATTTAACATCCGGGTATATAACGGATAATGTAGTATTAATGTAGTAATAATGAAGTATTACTTCATTATTATTATATTACTTTATTGTGCGTTTTTTGTTTGTTATGCTGATTCCTGCAGAACGCATAAGAAGAAAACAAATTATACATAAGTATTTAAAAAAAATAAAATAAAAATCTATTGTATACGGTGCTATGTTTTCTCCCTTTTCTTTGCCAAGTTAAAGAATATCGCATATATCGCTTATTTCTCGTGAACACATTATTAAGCTTTAGAGAACAATGTTTACGAACAAAATTATCGATGTGAATAACAATCCAAACTTTACTTGCATGTTTTAAACAAACTCCTACTAGCTACATAACATTGAATTTTCACCAAACCCTGAGTAGAACTGGTTCAAAAATCCTTGAAATCTACTTACGAAAGTATAAATTGCATTTACCTGTATAGAATTTTTGATTTTTATAAGATTTACAATAAAGAATTGATGGTATTTTTTCATTGCTTCTTTACAGAAAACATATTTTAGATTTTATCATTTCAGTTTCCTTAACTTGATCCTGGTTTCCCAGTAAATTGAATGGCTCAAATTGTTGTTATAGCTGTGCGCCAAAAATTTTAATTTATTTACTAACCAGTAATTTGTAGATTAAAATAAATAAACCGTATTCAAACGATGTGTTATATGCACCGTGTATGTTACATATGGTGTAAGAAATTTGAAACTCAGTTACAGTCATAGTGCAACAAATGCTGATTTTGTTTTTGTTTTGTGATGATACTATTGAAGATTGGGATGTGGCAAGAGATAAGTGTGCTAGGTGTGGGTTACATTTTTCGGCCCGAAAAAATAAGGTTTCTTAATGACAGATTAGTCTTAAAAATCAACAGAAAAAGTCATAAAAACAACAAGAAAACACAACACAATATGTAGTTGAACAACAAAGTATGCAGATAAACGATAAAATAAACAGATGAACGACAACATCTAGCTTAATTTTTGAAAAACGCGCCATCTGTGAAGCTCTATAGAGACTAAAGTCATCTGGTATGTGAGTTAACGTTAGCTGTCATTTAATGAATTCAGAAAAATCTATTTTTGCATTTGAGTGATTGAAAAGCAAAATGACGAGTTTTTCATTTTGCTTTTCAAATTGAGTCAGATGATACCTGTTTATACATTACTAATAAAACCAGTCGAAACGACTGAATACGTGGCTTTAATATCTATGGCCAGCGGTCTAGAAACGGAAAACTTACATTACCTGCCCAATACGTACATATATCTAAGCGTTGGAAGCCTATTCTTCTTTATTTATATTATTTTTATTTTCTTAATCAAATAGTATTATATTTATATTTCTAGTAAAAGTAATATTCGAACATGCTTTATTTCTTTTTTATATTTGATTTAAATTTATTAATCTCAGATTAATCAATTACTCTTGTTAAAACTTCTTGAATGGCTGTAGGATCATGTTTAGAAGTTACCTTACTGAAAGTTTTTAAGTCATCGGCGGCCATAATAAATTTGTTATGTTTAAAACATTTGGAGATACCGTTGATGAAAATGTTGAAAAGGAGAGTTCCCATCTGTGAACCTTGAGTTACTTCCTAAGTGATTTTCGTATATTCAGACTAGGAAACCATTTACAACCACCGACTGTTCCCTATCACTCAAATATGATTTTAAACCACTTCTGTATATTACCGACTAAAGCCAGTATATTAAGAAGTAAGCTGTGATAATTGACGTCAAACGCTTTACTGAAGTCGGTGTAAGTAGCAACAATTTGAACTTGTTCATCCTTGGCTCTTAATATAATATCAAGGTATATTATTAGACGGGTATCCACTAAACGAGCAGAGAAAAAACATGCTGTTCAGTATTTATGTTTTTTTACAGAATAAAATAAGTACAATATGAGAAAAATAAGGCGCCTAGATAGCCGCGGAATTAATTAATTTTTAAATTAGCACATAATTGTCTATAACATGTAAAAAAATTAAATTTAATGCCTACTATACGCCTCTTTTGAGTCATATTGTGTAAGTATAATAAATATATAATTTTAAGAACAAAATGAAAATTAAAGGAAGTTATTATAACTTAGGAAGGTATTATAAATTAAGGAAGGAATTATTTCATTGCGTTCTGACATTTTGTTTTGACGGTAGTGGGAATCTGAGAGTGTGATTTTGTTTAAGAAATGAAACATTTTGAATATTGGCGAAATCCATGGCGATATGGTTACTGGATTGGGAGAGCATGCCCTTTCGTATGCAACAATTTGTCGCTGGGTAAACGAGTTCAAGAGGGAAAGAACCAGTGTCAAGGATGATCGCTGTAGCGGACATCCTAAAACAGCCATAACACTGGAAATTATTGATAGAGTTCTCTATGTCGTTTGAAATTGTCTAGTAAAGTTGTCAAAGGTAGCAGAGATAGTTGGCATATCAAAGAAACATTTACATTTTATTTTAACGAAGAAATGGATATGCAGAAACTATCCGCAAAAGAGGTGAGGTGTTTTATCTCTGCGGAGAACAAATTCAACTTCCTCAGGCTGGTTTGGATAGGTTTAATAAAAATCTCGTGAATTTTTTGCTACGCTTCGTGTTCATGGCTAAGACGTGGGTTCATTATTAAACGCCAGATACCAAAAATGGTCTAAAACGAGGATTCATCACAGTTTTCCGACTCCAAAGAAGGTAAAAGTCGCATCAGCCGGAAAGATTATGACAAACATTTTATGGGATGCGAAAGAGATTTTTAATATTTAACAGACAATATTATGTACCTTTTCGACCGTAAAAAATCTTTAATTTTCTTTCGCACCATTTTTCATCCCGATCTCATATTTCTTGTGCCGTGGCTCCATAGTTAGATAGCTATGAAACACAGGAACGCAGGTTCTAATTCCGGTCACGGCTGCCGAGTTTTCACCTTAATATATTTATATTGTTAAGTAGTAACAATAAAAGGTAAGACACATTTTATTATAATTTTGTATATTTATTAAAATACTTAAATATTGGACTTTCACATTAATTATTTAATAATAAGATACAGAACACTACACCACAATTAATTCACAGTTGGTATATGACCGTGTAGTCTAGACTAGTCCAAGGATTCACTCAACTGAATCATTCTATGACTGTACTGAATTTAATTAACTTAAAATTGCACTGAACTAAATCACGAGTATAACTCTACTCTGAAATCGACTGCATGAATCTGACCACGGCCGTATGTAGCGCGCTTTATATAGTTGCTTCATTTTTTCAGACCCTTCTCGCTATCACTAGTGATCTCTAGAAGATTCTATGGTCTTTGCCCTGTCCCAAACGGTTGGCATCGTACCTTACAGAACCATATTCGTAACAATATAAAACTTTATATACAGGGTGTTGAATTGACCAGGTACATAAATAAATTCATAAAAACTAAATTTAATACTCATTAACAGTAAATATTTTAATTTAAAGCTATTTTTTTGTGCTAAATTTTAACCATGGTGTTCCACGACATTCGAGCTTTATAGTAAACAGTAGAATCATGGCACACTATTTTTAATAATTTGTGCATTTCATAGTATATATTTACTATGTTTTAATTTTCGCAAATTTTTTCAAAATTTTTAACATGGTTTTCGGAGAATTATGTAAATCTATCAGCTATATGTGTGGTTCTCAAAATTCCGAACCACAACCCCTTTAGTGTGAGTGCAGATTACCTCCACAGGTACACGACGGACAACGCTGCTGGTATCACATACCAGTAACGGCTGAAAATCTACACAAATAGAGAATCTACATAAACATTTTTAAAGTATTGTAAAGTAACTTCTCATACGAAATAAATATATTTCAGTAGGAATAAATAAACATAAAAAATTAAATATTTACACTAAATTAAATAATTACATGTTAATTCTCTATATGTACCTGGTCATTTCAACACCCTGTATATGAAATGTCACATTCACCACGTGGTTTTTAAATATTTAGCGCCGGATATCTAAAAGCAGAAAACATCTCTACTCTTATGCGCCAACTAGGCGTTGAGAACCTATTACAATACTCGAATAAAATTTAAAAATTAGATTGTTAGAAACGGTTGTACCTAATAGGATAACAACCTCTCCTTTCTATTTATTCTCCTATTAATTACAAAAACTAGCAGACAAAACACATCAGAAACTATCAAACATGCCATCTAAAAAGTTCTTTTTTTTTGTCTAAGAAAACAATAAAGAGAAAAAAAAACAATGGAGTTGAATATAACTTAATGAACTTTCCGTAAAAAAACATCCCTCGTGTTATCTAAATTGTCATACATACCCCCTATTGATTTACCCTGAAAGCACAGTACAGTTGTTCATATCAAGTAATGTATTTGATGCAACTCATTACGTACCATTATTGATTTAACCCACTACAAAATGGGGCGTGACAGTCTTCTTGTAACGTAACACGTTGATGTGTTTTAGTTCACTGTAAATAATGCTGGTGGTCACACGCTTTTCACATCTTTCCAGCGTCTCAGAGTTTTCATCGAAATATAAGGTTATATTAGTGTTGTTCCTTAGTGCTTACGTCAAACTGACGCGAATATTTATTCACGTTTGGTAAGTAATCTGTTCAATTGTTTTATTTTTCATTTGTTTTCAAACTGCCACATGTTTCACTGCTTTCAATATTTTCCGATACATTTTCTTATGAACTAATTAAAACTTGAAATTGCTTTATCACAATTTTAATTAAGAAATTGATTGAAGTTTGTGCTTCAATATTTAATTATGTTTTCATGTCATTGGCCTTAAACGATAATTTCCCGTTTAAATTACAATTTTATGATTATACATTAGCTAATTAAACAATATAGTTATCAATTTCTTATATGTATAACTTATAAATAGTTTATTATTATAAACTGACATTTGTTTCAAGTTTTTATAAAAGTTTCAATTTATTGATAACTGGTTAATATTTGTTAGTAAATACAAATTATTTTGCTTGTAAAATATTCTAAAGTTTAAGGACAATGCTGCAAAATCCTTTTATTGACATAACCTAACCGATGCCATTTTCAGTTTGCATGTGCTTGATTTTATCTTGACAAAAACTTTATTTTCCTTTATTATTCCTCCTTAGATAAATAAATAACTTTTCCTGTTTATCACGTAATTATGAAATTATAAATGTAAATAAGAGGTTGCAATATTTTCATTTGGTCAAGTAATAATTAGTTAGTTTTATAAAACTTGCAGGTTTTGTTTTAAGAGTTTTTTGTTGAACTTTTTCTTTTCTGTGTTTTAAATTTCAAATGTCAAAGTAATTTGAATTAATTTGTTTAATCTTTTCCAGTTTTTCGTTTGGTAATAACATAACCTTTCCATATGGATCATTTTCTTTCACTTTTGACTTTTGTATTTGCTTTATCTTTCGTTTAATGGTTGTGGAAGACATAATATAATTGCAAAAATTAGGAATACATCTCTGAGAACAGTATTTTTATATTCTATAGAAAAGCTACATTGTAATTTTCTATTCATAAAGAAATTAGCTATTAAGTATGTTGATATACCATTGTATGCATATATATCATTGTTATCCTTTTATTTATAGTTGAAACTTTCAGCTACCAATAGTCATATATCAATTAAAAAGTTCCTTTCATTAATCCTGCCAGCACTTGAGTGTATTTTATGGCAAAAACTATATAGAGTGACCAATTCTTGGTCAGCATATTTCTAGGATATGCTGCTTCTAAAACGCGCATAAGCTGTCAATAAAATATTTCCATCTAACTCGTCTGTCTGCCACTGGTTTAATGTCTGTGATGTAACTGTAGTATTTTGTCTTGATTTTGAGAGTTCCATGTATTTATATCTGATATTGTTGAACGACACCAGGTGTTCTCGGGTGTTCCTCTTCTCTTACTGCCCTGTGGGTTGTATGCTAGTGCATACTGACATACCTTGCTAGGAGTTCTTCGAAGATCTTGCACCTATTTGGCCGATTCTTTACCCCAATTCTGCAATTGTTATTCTACGTGGTCAATAAATACGAAGAATACTTCGAAGACATCGATTTACAAATACTCATACTCTTCTCTTGATACCGTCTATACCAAGTCTCTATAGCCGGACAAAAGTACTGACGTTACGCATGCCCTGAATACGGTAGTTTTCGTAGGGGTACCATGATCACAGAATTTCATATACGGCTAAGTTGGATGAAGACACCGCTTACTTTGCGAATTCTGCTTTCTACATCTACATCCGCGCCGCCCTCAACACTCCCTAAGTACTGAAAATCATTTACATGCTCGATTTGATGGTTACCGAGCAAGAGAGGTCTATCGATATCTGTATTTTTGCATTTCGTCTTGGAGTTATTAATTTTTAATCCAACTTTTGCAGATACTATCACAAGGTCGTTCAGATTTGCTGCATGTCTCCATGTTTAGATGACAGCTCACACTTATTGTCTGTAAAATCCAGTTACTCCTGTCTGACCGTTAGTGTTAGCGGATTCTAAATGATTCCTCTAGGTTTGTTGGTAGTTGGCCTTTTAGCAACAGAGACTAACAGAAACTATCAAGAAAAGAATCGATGACATCACAGAACCTTGTCTAACACCTGTAATGGTTGCAGGGGTTCTGACAAGCTACCATGGTATAGAACTCTACGTGAGAAATCATTACAGCTATTTTTAATAAAGGATTTTATCATATCAGCCCAAATGCATTCTCTATCGACCGGGTCGAATACTTTTTCATAGTTAACTAAAAGGATATACAAGGAGAATGGTACTCGACTGCCTACGCGATGATAATCCTGAAGATATTAATTTGATCGATGTACGACCTGCTTAAAATCAGCTTATTCGGGTCTCCATTTCTTATCAATAGCTATGCCCATTCTCTCATGAATTATGTTTCAAAAAGTCTTCATTATTGTGCATAAGAAATTAATGCCATCCCAATTATTGCAATCTGTCAAGTCACGTTTCTTGGCAATTTTTATTACAAAGTAACAAAAATTGCCAAGTGTGTTCTTGCCAGTCCGACGGGAATGATTCTTGTTCTCCTACCTTGATGAAAAATGGATGGAGAATCTCAGTAAACAAGTTGACATCAGTTTTCAGAACTTCAGCTGTAATATTATCACATCCAGTAGCCCTGTTATTCTTGAAACTCTTGATGGCGTCAATAATTTCTCTCTTTGATGGAGAAGAGATTTAAATTGGAAAAGGACATATCTCCGTTTGTATTTGTAGGGGTCACGTATGGTATGGCCCGTATTGCCAAATGTTGCTCCCGTATCGCCTAGATATTCAGCCGAAATTCTTGTAGGACCAGTGTCCTTTAGATAATCGCCGGGCACAGAACGAATGGACTATATATGACGGTTTGGGCTGGTGGACGATCTTGGTACACAGCAGAAAATAGCACGGAGCTCAGATGTAAATAACAATGAGACGAAGTCTGCTTGGCAATAAAACCACGTAAAGATGTGGCGGTTGCAGAATGCTTCAAAAAGAATAAATATTTTATGCTGCTGTGAGACTTAAAGCTAATACTTATCTTTATTGATGTCTAGATGACAAAGATCAGAAACGATGCTGAAATCTTTAGTAAATCACAAATGTAGATGCAGAGACCCATTTATTTATTGCCAGAACAAGAATCCATATTACTAGTGCACCCGTTGCCAACTGTGTTGGCAAACACATCATTACCTTAATGTGGAACTTGCTCGACACCTCAGACTTCTTTCTCTAGTCATATGCATTACTTCATACAATTCAAATTGAATCAACTCTTCGCCCATTATTAAAAAATTGACAAATAATGAGTATTATTCCGAATTATTTATTCATTAACTTTTTATTCATTAACTTTTAAACGATTAATTTTCACTTAGTGCATTATATTTATAATGTTAAAACTAAAAATGATTTGACACGTTAAATTTAAAATATATTTATTAAAATAAATTTTCCAATTTCTTATATAATATAAAAATACGCACACGGAAAAAACGCACACGGATTAATACGTACACGGAAAAAAGCGCACATGAAAAAATACACACACGGAAGAAAGCGCACACGGATACACATACGAAAAAAGCATACTTACACTATATCTCAAATCAGTTTGAAATAAATCGTGAGAAACTATTACACAGTAAAATTTAATTGTTTGCCCGCTTTAATAGGTATATTGGGTTCACATATGTAAGGTCAAACCAGATCTGGTTATTTTGGTTACTTTTATAGTGTAGTACTGACTTTTAAATGTAAATTTGTCATTTCAAAATATTCCTTACGCTGTAAAACCTACTTCAGATTTGTTGGTTATGATCATTATAACTAAGATATCATTTATCTTTATGACATATATCAAATGGAGTGACATTTTAAGAAAGTGAAATTTTTTACCATTTTTTAATACCAACAAAGGTGCAAACTATTGAATGTATCAATTTGTAATTTTTACCAAAATATTTTAAATATTTCGAACCAATTTTAAATTTACAGAAATAATTTGTCACCTAGTGGCGCTGATATGAATGACCAAACTCGACCGGTAATTTTTGGTAAAAATTATTCATTTTTACCAAAGCGTCTCATTTTTACCACTGCATTATATATACATTTTTGTAAATTTAAAACGTTAGATAATTTAAAACGTTAATAGCAGAAATAAAAAAATAATAATATAGAAAAGAAAGTCACATTTTTCTTACAAACTTTCATCAAAACCAAATATTTTTTAAAATAATTATTTTTCTGCTACTAATATTTTTAATTTATATTATTTTTGTGTAAACATATCAATTAACAACTATTTCAAAGGTGCAAACTATTGAATGTATCAATTTGTAATTTTTACCAAAATATTTTAAATATTTCGAACCAATTTTAAATTTACAGAAATAATTTGTCACCTAGTGGCGCTGATATGAATGACCAAACTCGACCGGTAATTTTTGGTAAAAATTATTCATTTTTACCAAAGCGTCTCATTTTTACCACTGCATTATATATACATTTTTGTAAATTTAAAACGTTAGATAATTTAAAACGTTAATAGCAGAAATAAAAAAATAATAATATAGAAAAGAAAGTCACATTTTTCTTACAAACTTTCATCAAAACCAAATATTTTTTAAAATAATTATTTTTCTGCTACTAATATTTTTAATTTATATTATTTTTGTGTAAACATATCAATTAACAACTATTATTATCACGCGTTATATGTCACTATACACTTCGGTGAGCTTTGGAATATTTCGTTACATTTCGGACTCTCGCTTCAAACTATATATAATAAGAATGAATAAGGTAGCCATGACCCGAGTGCTAGTTGCTAAATGAAGGTATACCATGAAATAGCGTTGTCCAAACAGTATTGTTGGTTCTAAATTACGACGCTGTAAGTTAAGAATCTCTATAAAATGTTCTCTCCATCTTTGAAGTTGTTCATCTACAGTAGTCGACAGCATACCATTTGTGTCTTTTACCGAAATATTCTTGTACTGTACGATATTGGCAATTCACCGCGTAATTTCATAAAGGTTTTTCATGTTACGAGAGGCCGTCTGGTTTCCTGCTTGTTAAGCTAATGTATTCGCATTATAACTTATAACATTAACGAATGTAAGAGGGATTCCTTGGTTATTTAACATACTCGTGTGTATACAGGTGTAACAGCGAAACTGGACACCTCCATTATTTTCTTTATTATTAGAGATAAAAAAAAAAAAACTAAATAATAAAGTTAGAGGAGACCAAGGGGGATATCAGCTTACAGACGAAAATATTTTTTTAAACCAGTGGTTCTCAAGCTAGACCATTTTTATTTTCTAAATTAGATTATACATATTTTTAGAACCTTTCAATAGCGTGTTGTTTTCTTAATGCAACCATATAAACATTTTATATCATTTTATTTATAATCGCCTACGGCTCGGGTAGTAAACCTCATCCTGGTAAAATATAGCCTCCATTACATGCTTATTAAATAAAATACTATAATCCAGTGCCGGATCTAGGATATGTCAAGCGAGGCACTCGCCTCGAGCGTAGAGTTGGTACGGGCGCAAGAAAGAATTGAGGCGCAAAAATCACGCCTCCTTTTTTTTTGTCATCACTGCGATCCCTCTTCCTTTTTATTTAGTTAGGGATTTAGGGCGCAAGACTGGTACTTTGCCTCAGCGCAGGAATACCTTCGTATGGCTCTGCTATTATACGTCCATCAAATACTAAATGCCTGACATAATATACCAAAACATATCCAAAAATAAAATGCCAAACATATCCAACTGTAAATACATAATGCCATTCATATTGCAACAAGTGTAAAAATGTGACGCGCATGCTTTCTCACCTGGAAAAATAAAGGTTTTTTTACAGTGCAATTTTATATTTAGTAAATAAGTTAGTTAATTTAAATGTTTGGCGCACAGTAATGATATATTCTAAAGAGAATATTATTTATAAGTTAAATAAATAAAACGATAAATAACAGTATTTTAAACATTGTTGTATAATACAATCAAATTATGGTTTGGCAACCATTTTCATGACGTGAGTTCTGAAGTTAAACAATTGATGCTCAGAATTTCTGTGTTTTTAATTAAATTTACTAATTTTTAATGATTAAACTATATAGTTGTAAATATATTATTGTATTTGACTCGCATATAATAACTAATTACACTCGGGTAATTACAACCCTCGCCTACGGCCCGAGTGTTAAACTGCATCCTCGTGAAATATAACCTCCATTTTATGCTTGTTGAATAAAATACTATTTCTCAATTATCGTTCCTTTGAGAACGTAGAATAAAATGATTCAAACATTTTGCTGCGAAAAAACTAGAAGATTGCATCAGAGCCGCAGTAAGGGGCGGAGGGGGCGACGGCCCCTAGCGCAATAAGGAAAATAGCGCCGACGAGCTTGACTAAGGGGCGCCACATTGCGAAGGTGAGGACCTTTTTTTTTGCTCATAACTTCGATTTTGGGAGGTGAGGACCTTTTTTTTTTACTCATCACTTGGATTTTGGGAAGTGAGGACATATTTTTGCCAAGGGCGCCAAAACACAGTTTTGCCCCTAGCGCAAGTTTTCCTTACTGCGGCTCTGGATTGCATTTCATTTTCAAATAAGTGCATTTTTTATTTTAAATTATTTCCTTTTTGTTTTTTATTCGTTTACCACGCACCTCTACCTAAAAATTTCTCTAGCCGCTACTTGTACAAAAGATACCTTAAAAGGTCTAGAACAGCGCTTCTCAAACTATGTAATGTAGCGAGCTGGTATTTTTTTGTTCCAATCTGTTGCGGGCCGGTATTATATTCACTTGCAGTGAACGTTTAATATAACTAGGTCTAGGGACTATTAGTAACATTAATGTAAAACGAACCCAATATTTATGCAGTTCGTATTGGATGAGATTATTGAATTGGGTTTTTCAAGTTAATAATAAATCAAAACATGACAGCAAAATTAATTTTTTATTTATAAATGTCAAAATAATAATAATATTAATAACAGCAAAATTTATTGGGAAAGATGAGCCTGCTTAATTTTGACCAGTTTTTCTATTCGTGGTTGAATTGTTGATAGCGCCACGCGGAATGAATCATGAATGCTTATACTATTTCTATATTTTGTTTTAATTACAATCATTATTGAAAATCCGGTATCACAGGAGTAAATTGTGTAAAAAAGGAGTAGTTTCTTCATGGAAATATCTTAGAGCAGCGTTTCTCAACCGGGGGGCCGTGAAGGCTTCGTCGGGGGGCCGCGATGTCATATAAGATCGAAACATGAAAATATAATAGCAATGCGCTCAATCTTGCAAGATATAAATTTTATTCATATTTATAAATACGAGTCTTATATTTATATTCAGAAAAATATACCTTTCATAACATAAATAAAATGAATATTTTATTTATTATTCTATCTTATTACTTATTTTGACAACTAATTTAAGGTACAGGCTATTTCAAACGTTTAAGCGGAACTAAATGGAGTATTAATTTTTTAAAGTTGTCACTAGCTAACTTTATAATGAGTAAAATGGGCTTTTGCTAAACAAACTGATCAAAAGCAATCAAAACTCAAGTTGTACTTGAAGTAGGTACGACTTAAAAGTTCAATATTTTTTATTATTATTTTTTTTATTACTCTCCGAGCTACAGATAACTCAAGAGTAAGGATGCGAATGTGTTTAGATCAAAATATAAGGCACTTTGAACACTTGTAAATAAAAATACTTTACTTTCAAGTCGTTATAGGGAATATAATCGTCATATATATTATAGTTTTATGTCAACCGTAAAAGATACTGAAAAAATGTTTCTTTAGAAAAGTAAAAGTTGTTTCTTTTGATAAGCTCTATCCAAAGATACTCAATATGACATACGTTCCCATATAACAATTCGAAACTGTCCTTACCTTAATATCCTGTACTTCCGGAAAATTTCAATACTACCATTTAATGTTTTGTATAAATTTTAATTCAAAATTGCTCACATGTTGCCTTTTCGAGAAAAATCGTGTTCCCTCTATCTTGATACACCATATATATATATATATATATATATATATATATATATATATATATATATGTTAGAACGCTTTATAGCGTTTATGATAATATCAATTAAAACACACAAATCCAAGCACATATAAGCGTTTATTACTACGTCTATCTACAATCTGTCACATATATGTCATTATGTTATGGTTACTAACGCAACATATTACAAAGGAGGTCCAAGAACTAGTTTTGACCCTAACACGGCCGTCCTGATCTTGCCGCGTCCTCGCGGCTTCATCTAAATTTAACTGAAAATAAAACAATTTATTATCCTAACACGGCCGTCCTGCTCCTGCCACGTCCTCGCGGCATCTTCAGAATTTAATAACTGCAACATAAAACAGAGTAAACGAAAACATAATGTTTGTTTTGCCCGTCTCCTTGAGGTTCCTGACCATCCAGAGTTTCACTGAACTCCTTGAGGTCCTTGAACATTCAGCGTCGAACAAAACAAACACATCTCCTTGAGGTCCCTGACCATCCAGAGTTCCTCTGAACTCCTTGAGGTCCCTGACCATCCAGAGTCAACAAAACAAACACGACCGTTTTAGGTCCAACAACTCCTTGAGGTCCCTGACCATCCAGAGTTCCTCTGAACTCCTTGAGGTCCCTGACCATCCAGAGTCAAACAAAACAAACACATCTCCTTGAGGTCCCTGACCATCCAGAGTCAACAAAAAAAACACGACCATTTTAGGTCCAACAACTCCTTGAGGTCCCTGACCATCCAGAGCTCCTCTGAACTCCTTGAGGTCCCTGACCATCCAGAGTCAAACAAAACAAACACATCTCCTTGAGGTCCCTGACCATCCAGAGTTCCTCTGAACTCCTTGAGGTCCCTGACCATCCGGAGCCAACAAAACAAAAACGACCAGTGTGTCTTGCGGTACTCAACAAGCTATCAATTCTCAAATCAACTATCAATCAGTTCATTTCATTACAGGTTGTCTACAGTACCCAACAAGCTCAGTGACTGTCGCTGCTTCCTACTCAGTACCTTATTATCCCACACGGAACGTGCCTTCTCATTTAATCAAAGCAATAATATATCTCTTACCACTTTAATCATCGTCACTTTTAATCATCATCATCTAACTAGTTACCTTCGTACTATTTGTCTGTCAATAGACAAACGCTCGTCCATTCTGACATTTTTTTATTATTATTTCTCTTCAGATCATTACATTTGCCATTTCAAGTAAATTACACCTTGATCTGTTATCAATCGCATTGGTAAAACAAGTAAAATTAAGCAGAACATCTTAATTATAAGAGCAAGACATCTTTGACACCTTACAAGACAACTTTGACACCTTTCGGCTGTCAATTTTTGTCTGTGTTTCCACAATTACCACATCAGTTAAAAACTTAACTTAGTACTTTTGTATTATTGAACTTGGGAGAACTAAAATTTTTACGTTCATTTTGATTTAATTTTTTTTTTAAATTTGCATTTCTGTTAAAGCTAGTTTTCTGAAATTATAAAATCTTTTCTTTTTAGCATACTCATAATAATAATAAAATTGTTCGATTTGGGTATTTAAAATGTCACTACCAGTGATATTTCGAATACTTGCAGGTTTCAATATATTTCGTAAAGAAATAACACACTTTTATTGAGACCATAATTCTGTAATTCATTAATGCAAAATTTAGAAAAATTACACAAAAAACTTGGTAAAACTTGTCAAAATAAAAATGACAACTACTATTATCTGTCATTTGTCATCTGTCATCTGCCAATGCAAAATATAATCTAATATGATTCCATACAAGGAATATAATTAATAAAAACTCCAACAAAAATTCTTTGAATTACCTTGTTAAGTCTTTATCCAAAATTTCTAAATTATCAAGAACAAATTATAAGTATCATACCTCATTATTCTCTTATAATTTGGCGTCAAATATCTATACTACCTTTAGCTTATTCTTTATTTAACCTTTGCAATGTTATCGAAAAATTTATTTGCATCTTGTAGTGTTTTCCAGTCCTTGCTATTAGGTTTAATGTACTTTATCCAAATTCATTCTAGGACATTTCAACTTCTACGTATCACTGTAGCTCACCATAATATGGGTACGCAATGTTTTGGGGTTAATTATTTTTTACAGTTTAATTATAATATAGCACTTGTATTTTCCATTTTCAAAACTCATGTCAGCCAATTTTGACATTTCAATTTATTTTTGCAACTGTCAATCTTTCTGTCATTTTTTTTGTTTTTTTCATTTTAATCATTTTCAAAATATTTTATGTATGGAACAATAAATACTGGCCAAAATTAGTTGTAGGTGTAGGCATCCCACTTCTGATGTTAGAACGCTTTATAGCGTTTATGATAATATCAATTAAAACACACAAATCCAAGCACATATAAGCGTTTATTACTACGTCTATTTACAATCTGTCACATATATGTCATTATGTTATGGTTACTAACGCAACATATTACAAAGGAGGTCCAAGAACTAGTTTTGACCCTAACATATATATATATATATACATAGGGGGGCCGCAGACAATATTTATATAATTTCGGGGGGTCCCATGCCAGAAAAGGTTGAGAAACACTGTCTTAGAGATCAGGATATTCTGTTTCAAGTTTTACCCAAAAAGATGCGAGTGACTTATTTTTATTTTCGAAGCTTGCTTTCAAGCCATCGTCAGCTGCGAGCTCCGACAATTTATTTTCTCTGACGACTGATACGTCGCCTTTTATTGCATTGCAAGGATTTTGTACCCATCCATTTTCTTTTCGTGGATCTACTAGCAAGTAAATCTCGAAACGTTCTTCCAATTTTGACAAGTGTTCACTTATGACTTTTCTTAGAGACGTAACATCAAACTCTTCTACTGCATCGTGGATGAATGTCTCTAAGATGTCAAACATGCCATAACAATTTTTGATAAACGACCTTTCCATGCTCTTGGTCCATCAATCTTGTTTGCAATGGTGAAACAGGAAACCATCCTTCTTTCCATCGAGGTATTAAGATCATTAAAGATGGAAAAGATGTCAGCCAAATAAGCGAGCTTAGCCAACCAATTTATTTCAAGGTAAAGTTGGGTGCAATTTGGTTTTTTGCTCTGATAAATATGTAAAATATAATGAAAGAAGTGAAATGCCTGACTAGCAAATTTACCTGTCCGGACTCCATGTGAAATCCTCCATTTGATAACATTGCCGCCGGCCCCAGAGCCGAATCCGGCTCTTTCTTTGTTAGCATGTGTGAAAACAACCTATTAGTTTAATCCTACTTACAGAATAAATATTTACGGTTCAAAATTTCAAAGCTTCCGACACCACATTTGTACGAAAAGTTAGGTTACTTGAGTGTGGAGCTTGGGGAATGTGGTGGGAGGTGTACTTATACAACGTACAATACAGAAGCACAATGCGTTCGTGTTAATGAATTCAATGCACATAGTTTAACCCCAGGCGCGCCTTTTATAAAACGTTTACATAAATGCTAAAACTCTGTGCCTACGAAATCCCAAAACAACATCCAATGTAATAAAATGATCTACTGACAAAGTACCAGACTTATTTCAACATTGTTCCACTAAGCCTATAAATATAATTTTTTGTTTTGCGTTTCAACGCTAAAGTGGCGGACCGGCAGCCTTTTGTCCGTGGACCGGCACTGTTCCGTAGACCACCACTTTGAGAAGCGCTGGTCTATAAAACACTGACAGTGCCCAAGATGCGAGAGAGCAAGAAAGAGAGAACTCAAGGAATCTGGAAGTCCCATCCATACTCCATCTCTACAAAGCTACGTATCTTCCATACTAACGTCCTTTCCGTACTTTTGTATGGATGTGAAACATGGGCGGTGATCAATCAGATAACCTCCTGATTACATGTTTTCCAAAATAAGTGTCTGCGCAAAATCTTCAAGATCTTTTGGCCAAATACATTCTCAAATACAGATCTGTGGAGTCTAGTGAGCCAAATAAGAATTGTGACAGAAATAATGGCCCGGAAATAGAAGTGGATAGGACACACACTGAGGAAACCTGACAAATCTCCCAATAGGCTGTCTAATCTCTAGCTGACAAATCTCCAAATGGAATCCTCAGGGAGCGCCCAGAAGAAGTAGACCTCCAATTACCTGGCGCAGGTCCATTTCTCAAGAAATTGGACGGATGGGAAAATCTTGGCCGGAAATTTCCCTTGCAAAAAATAGAACCAGATGGCAATGCTTCGTAGATGCCCTTTGCTCCACTTAGAAGCTACAGGAAATTATATAAGAGTGTTAGAACATTTAAATTAAATTCTGTACATAAAAAACAGAATGTTTTAGTATTTTGTAGGTATCAAAAGACCCTTATAACGTCACTCATACGTCTGTCTGTTTGTCTGTCTGTAAGATAGAAATTGTTGCCAAACAGCTTAACATAGAATCTTGAAATTTAGTATGCTTATACAACTCTTTGACCCACATATAAGAAAAATACTTAGAGTTAAAAAAACAACATCCTGAGATGAATATAAACAATTATGTATTTAATAAAAAAAGCAATATTTATTTTTAATTTTGAGTGGCATACCAAATGAAACCTCTTAATGCGTGGATCAACAAGCAAATTTCTATTTTTGAAAAATCAATTTATTTAATGGGATTTTTGCCAAAAATATGTTAAAAACTTTTGTCCCCCACGCTATTACTCAGTGGGGTTCATAAAAAATCTGAAAGAAATCTCCATAATGAACCTTGAAACCGGAATAGTTCAACTGGAATTTTTTATCAGTTTTTTTTGTAAAATATTGATTTTTTGTGGTCGATAAAAAAAAATATTTAAAATTAATGTATCTTTTTTAGGATGATATCGCACATCCTTAGATAGCTCTTAGGACGTAGATTAAGGAACGAAAGGTTGTTTTTTTAAATTCGTTTTTTTTTTTTTAACACGATTTAATAATAATAATAATAATAATAATAATAATATTTATTCCTGTTAATAATAAATTACAATATTTTACAGTCGTCAAAAATATACATGGTTAGTTACATTAAAAATGAAAAATACATCAAGAAAAAAAAAATATATATATATACCTATATATATATATAAAAAAAAATCTAATTTGCCAAAAAATAATGATAGAGAAGAAAGAAATAATGATAGAGAAAAAAGGCTCATGACTACTCCTTCAGTGCACTGAAATCACCCAACAGGTATTCATCAAAACTATAATATGCTTTGTTCTTCAAATAATCTTTTATCTTTGAGGCAAAGTTATTATTTGATAACCTCTTAATCCCACTTGGTAGTACATTATAAAATTTAATAGCAAAATAGTTTAATGAATACCTTGTTGTGGATAGTCTTACGTAATTAGGTCGTATTAAATCTTTGCCCCTTGTGTTATTTTAGTCAAAAATGTGCTAAAAAAGTTCTTGTCCCACCCCCTTTTGCTTAAAGAGGTTAAACTAAAATTCAGAAAAAAAAATTAGGTAATGTACATTAATCGGAGCTGGAAACGTACGAGAGGAATTTTTGATCCGATTGCGTTTTTGAAAAATATTGCAGTTTTTGTGTTTTTGACAAAACTAATTATTTTTTTAATTCATTGCTAAATTATGGCTAGTAATGTTATGGATTCTTTGTATTTATAGCTAAGCTAGTGTGTGCCTTTTTTGAATTAAAAATATAATAAAAAAAAATTAACTGCTAAGGACCGAGTTTTGAACACCACACTACACTGTAGAGTGTAGTGTGTAGTGTTCAGTTATTATACCTATAGTTTGTTTTTAATTTTTAATTTTTTTAAGTGCTTCAGCTACGGGGCTATTAGCACTTGAGTACAGGCCAGTATTTCAACCTATTGTTTGAATTACTTTACATTTCTGTTTTTAAGGTATCAAAGAGGAATAAATCATTTATAGCAATGAAATAAATCTAATAACACATTGTTAATAGAACAAATATTCGTAGACATCCAGTATTATGTTGGCTTATTACACTTATTAAATCTACAAAATTCTGAAATGTGTGAAAATTCACACTTCATATCAATTTTATTTTAATTTTAAAATTACTACTCCTTGACTATCCCACTGGTTATTACTTATGCAACCAACATAACTTTCGTGCGTTGATGCAGCGACAGGTTATCTACAAACGTATCCGTTGTTCTTTCTCAGGTTAATTATTAAAAGTGTGAATAAAAGTAAGATAATACAACAGTAACTTCTGAATATTAAAAATATAAAAAGGGACAGTACAATTGAACATTTTAAAAGTATCGTCGAAACATTAATTATATACCTACAACTGCAAAATAAAACAAGACATTTCAATAGCCTTATTTATATTAGCCTAGCGTTTCTATAGGCAAAAATAACATGTTGCATATTTTATTAACAAATGTCATCAAGAACTATAGTTAAAAAATCATTATTCATTAAAAATATAAAACACATACAAACATAAAATATTAATAATAATAACACAGTTTTTGATCAAATATTTATTTTACTGTATAAGTAATATTTAATAATCTTTTGGCAAATCTGTGAGCTCTTTTAGATTTAAATGTTTTTTTTTTTTTGTAATTAAAAACAATTGGTGATACTATATTCGGTTTCTTTAATTTAAGCGGAACTAGATTTTAAAGTCTATTAACTGTTAACAATTAAATGAAGCATTTGATCATTTTGTTTTGCAAAAGCTCACTCAAGTAGGTTTGTCTCTTGTAGGTTTGTCTTAAAAAAATATAAGATGTTTATTAAGCTGAAATTCAATTTTCTCGAAAAAAGAAATCTAGTGACATTTTTACTATCAGGTCGTCAGGGATGAAATTTGTAGTTAGTAACATTGGCAACTTTAACAGCTTATTATTTGACATTGGCTTAATATTTTACCGTTCTGTTTTTTTTTTTTATTGGAAAGTTAAACATCTCGCCTGTTTAATGAAATCATTGTATGCTCTAAAAAAATCTCAAAAACTTTTTTTTAAAATTAATTTTGTTCAAAATGGAACGGTGGGAAATTCGCACTATTATGAAGTATGAGTTCTTACGTGGAACTAGAGTATCGCAGACCGCGCGAAATATTAATAGTGTATTTGGCTCTAGTGTTACTACGCAGCAGACAATACCAAATTGGTTCGGCAAATTTCGTACAGGTAACTTAAAAACCAAACAAAAAAAAACAGGCTCATCGATCACAGCAGAAATATACTGCAACCAACTGGCCGAAATGATACAAAAACTTAAAGAAAATCAACCTTGATTGGTCAACAGATCGACTCCTATCTTATTGCATGATAACGCTAGACCACACACTGCACAAATGACTGTGGCAAAACTACAGGAATTGGAGTTGGAACTTCTTTATCATCCTCCATACTCACCAGACCTAGCCCCCACTGACTACCACTTTTTCCGCAATTTGGACAACTTTTTAATAGGAAAACAGTTTAATTCCGACAATGCTGTAAAACTGGCCTTCCAGGAATTCATTGACTCACGTCCGCCAGGGTTATATACCACTGGCCAGAACAACCTGCAGCTTAAATGGCAAAAGTGTATAGACAATATGGGTGCATACTTTGATGAATAAAATAATTCCTTATATTTGTTAAGTTATCAACAAACTTTGCCTTTTTTCCTACAAATTTCATCCTTGACGATCTAATATATATATATGTGTATATATATATATATATATATATATATATATATATATATATATATATATATATATATATATATATATATATATATATATATATTTAATTTATTTTATTTCTGCCTATTTCTGCAACGAGGCTAATCGCCCATACCAGGGGGCGAGCTCCTACATCTGGATGAGAGGTGAATGATTGTGAAATGGGAGTAATGTAAACATATTATTCTCACCCGAATAATATCACCAACGGAGGAGAATTGAACCACCAACCGTACAATCGAGACTGTTTTCACCAGTCCAAACTGCACGATTTAACGAGCTTGGCCACTCCGTTTGTCCCAATAATTTGTTTAGAGCGTATCACACTAGATCGCTATCCAAGTTCTACTTTTGTAGTTTTTTTTTTCAGGATTCACGTCCTAGATCTTGACTTATCACACGGTATTTGAATATTACTTAAAAATTCTTTTTTGCGCGTGCGCACATTTTGTTATTAAAAACAGTTGACAGTTTTACTTCGAAAAGTTGAGGTTTCATTAAATTAATTAATTCTTCCAAAATCTTTTTTTTTATATTATACTCGCAAATAACAATCATACAACAAATTAACCTCAAAGTAAACAAAAGACAAAGACGCATCAGCTGAGAGCGAGATAACAGACCAATTGGTGCAAGTGCTTTTTGAAAACCTGGATAGAAATGCAGGGGAATTGAATCATGTTCCATTTGCCTAGTCTTTAAGATCTAGTTTTTTATATACTATCACACACAAATGATTTTAATTAGAATGCAAAAACTTTAATTAACATATCATTCGAGTTCTTATTTTGGAGTAGAAGAGAGTTTCAAACACCCCCAGATATTGAATTTCAACGCAATCGAACAAATCAATGTTTTTTTTGTCCCATTTAGATAACATGGGAACTTTTTTGGGTCGTAGGCTCGCCCTCTCTTTGAATTTTCTAGGTTTAGGATTTTTATCATTTTAAGAATGTTCCCAGGAAACCGCATGCCAAATTTCAACTTTCTAGGTCACCGGCAAGTACGCAAAAAACCTCTGGAAGGACATCTGACAGACACCGCAAGGATCTTATATATATAGATAGTTACAAAAGCAAAAATATTTTATGTATAAGATGTTTCATTTTCTAATCCGTATCTGATGATTTTGGTGACTTTTGTGGTGTAAACGGAATTAGACCATGTGTTCCAAAACTATGATAATATATAAAAATGTATTGTAAATATACAACATAAAAAATAAACTTCCCCTGTTAGTTACGTATTATAAAATGAAACATATAATATGACCCATAAAATTTTGACCTGCCAGAATTTTTTATGTAGTTAAAAAATAATTACTAAGTTGATGAAAGATCAAGAGGATACATAATAATTGCGCCATAATCACCATAAGCACCTATATTTTTAAGGAAACAAAATTCACATAATACGTTAATTCACGGTAGAATATGTTCGCCACTTGAATAATAATAAATGTTTTGAATATATTTCTTAAAATGTATAATTGTGTCCTAGCTTTATTAATCCCCTAAGAAAGTCTGAGCTCTGTTTAGGCCAATTATGTAATATATATGTAACAATTTAGCTCAGAGTAGTGCAAATAATAAAAAAGCAATAAACAAAATCCAATAGTTTTTTTTATAATCAGACAAACCTTTTTTCTATGTTTCATTATTTTCATCAAAAAAGAACGACAGCTTTTTCTACCAAAAGCAATATGTTTCCAGTTTCCAGCTAATAACGATTCCAAGAAAAACAAAAGCTATCGATTTATCGGTACATTTATTAGATAATGGGAATAAGGTTATTGCGCTCGTAATTAGTTTATATAAAGTAATTCTTCGGAAATATTTTATACTCGTTACACCTAATTTTAAATGAATTAGCCTGTTATTTCCTGCCAGAGCGCATTTTAAATTGAATTAATGCTGAACATGCCTGATAAAATTTATAATGGAAAGTATAAGATATTTATTCTTTCGCCTGTTGAATTTAAAAGCTGTTTCAAATGAAAAATGCAGTTCACTTAAATTAGGGTCAGTTAATGCATTACCCTTTTTTATGTAGTGACTAGCTGGCGTGTCCTATGTGGTTAACCATTTTTGTCTCTCTCTCTCTCTCTCTCTCTCTCTCTCTCTCTCTCTCTCTCTCTCTCTGCCTCTCTGCCTCTCTGCCTCTCTGCCTCTCTGCCTCTCTGCCTCTCTGCCTCTCTGCCTCTCTGCCTCTCTGCCTCTCTGCCTCTCTGCCTCTCTGCCTCTTTCTCTCTCTGCCTTTTTTTCTCTCTGCCTCTGTCTCTGCCTCTCTCTCTGCCTCTCTCTCTGCCCCTTTCTCTCTGCCCCTCTCTCTCTGCCCCTTTCTCTCTGCCCCTCTCTCTCTCTCTGCCTCTCTCTCTGCCTCTCTCCCTCTACCTCTCTCTCTCCCTGTCTCCCCCTTCTCTCTCTCTCTCTCCCTTTCTCTCTCCCTCTCTCTCTATCCTTTTCTCTCGTCCTCTCTTTCTCTCTCTCTCTCTCTCTCTCTGCCTTTCTACCTCTGCCTCTCTACCTCTGCGTCTCTCTCTCTCCGCCTCTATCTCTCTGTCTCACTCTTTCTCTCTCTCTATTTGCCCCGCTCTCTCACTCTCTGTGCCTCTCTCTTTATGCCTCTCTCTCTGCCTCTCTCTCTGCCTCTCTCTCTGCCTCTCTCTCTCTCTGCCTCTCTTTCTCGCTGCTTCCCTCCCTGCCTTCTCTGTCCACAGAGTGCTCGAGTGATTTTTTAGTTTATTTATTAAACTTTTAAATTTTCAAAGCATAAGAGCTTGCTTGACCACGTTGGTACGAACCAGGTTTTCATAGGATAATAATAATTTTTATTTTTAATGATTTTATTTAGTGCTTATACAAGTTTTACACGTTTACACCAGTCAATGACCACTAGTCAATTATTAGAAATATGAATTTGAAATATAAATTATAAAATTAATACAATTGCTAGATGGCGTACTTAAAAAGGCAAGGAAAATTTTTAGCATTTGCTGAAATTAATGCTGTAGTACTCATCAGTGCTGTACAGACAGTTTTCAGGAAGGACCTCTCTTAGTTTTTTCCTGAAGGTCCTGTTATTAACATTTCTGACAGCAGAAGGCAAATAATTGAAGAAACATGCAGCCGAGTAAAACCGTTTTTTGACTTCTCAAGTCTTATTTTAGGGAGACGAATATTGTCTTTTGAGCGAACATTATAAGAATGACTTGAATAAAATGTGACAAACTGGCCTGCGTTTTCTTTAACATACACCAGCAGATATATACAAATAGGCTGTACATAATTCTACATTTTTTAAAAAGTTCCCGGTAGTGGGTCTTGTAGGGGACATTATTCATAATTCTAAGGTCTCTTTTTTGGATTATGAAAATGCGGGTGTTCGATGAGCTTACTCCCCAATGGACTATACCGTAAGACAAACGAGACTGGAACGCGGCAAAATAAAAAAAACGTAATGTTTCAAAAGAAACCGTCACCTTTATCCGAAATCACCTTATGCTTTATCAGAAATCACCGAAATCACCTTTAAAATACTATCTTGCGGTACACAATTGCTCTTCTGGAAATTCATTTTTGTAGACACTTTTTGGAATCCCATTTAAATCTTCTGCTTCTTCTTTTGGGTTTTCGTTGTCAGTTGCTTTGACTTTTGGCCTCACTCCCATAAATCCTCCACCTTGATCTGTTAATTGTCAGGTCCTCCATGTACCTTGTATACCAATACTTGTTAGATCTCTTCATCTCTTGCGAAGTCTTCCCATCGATCGATGGGTGTACAATTCTCCTACTCATATTTTATTTGCTATTCTGTTTTTATAATAATAGTTATATAATGTATATTTGTTATAATAATATAAATAATAGGATTCCAACAACTAGATAGACGTATAAGGGGCAGAGAACATAAGTTCTCCAATTCTAGACCGCCGGCCATAGATATAAAAGCCACTTGGTCAGTTTAACGTTTCGTCCGGTCCTATTATCCCTGTATAAACATATACTCATTTTAAGTGTTAAATACTTGAGGTTGAGTCGACTCCAGAGCTGACTGCACAATTTCGAAAGATAAAAATCCGAAGGAGGTGGGGGGAAGCGAACCCGCGTCCCTGTAGACAACCGTCTTACCATGGAGCCACGGCAACCCTTAGGTTTAAGTGAACATCGAATTTTTACACAATAATAATCAGTGTTGTAATAGATACATTTAAAAAAATATCTAAATACAGATACAGATACCTAAGAAAAATTGTATCTATGGTCTATTTCAAAGTAGAAAAATGTGTGTAAGAAGATAGGAGCTGTTTGTCCTTGCTTCGGATTGGTTTAAATCGTCATCCCTATTACACTGTAAAAATATTGTTTTTAGTCCAAGTTGACAGATGTTCAGTGTCGTACATTGGAAATATATATTATTTATATTATTTAATTTTTCTCATATATTTTGTTATTATTTACATAGTTAGACTTTTATTTATATTCTTGGCGTAGATTTTATGGAGAAAATTCTCCACGCATTTTGTTTTTACGCAGTTATATATTTTTTAGGTTATCTGACATATAAATATTTTTTGACATTTGACATTTAACAGATCAAGAGAGAGGACTAATGTGAGGCCAAAAGACAGCCCAGCTGATTGTGCCCAAAGAAGAAGTTATTGATATAATTTTTAGACCTTCATATATACATATATTTTTAATTTTTATTTACAATAATTATTCCATAAAAGTACATAATTTTTAAAATTAATATTTTTTTCAAATTTCCCATTAAACTGAATGTATGTCGCATAAATAACGTAAGTGTATTATCTGCCTTGTTTATTTCAATACCTTATTAACCTTTTTTATATTAAAAAAAAAATCACTTGCTAACCCAGTTGCTACGCCCATGCCCTAGTTGTAACTTATTTTAAATTTCCCGCTATACGGTATTTGATCAGTGTAAATCGTACTCGGTTCGCAGCGCTATCTACTTTGTTCTACTTTGAAATAGACCATAGATGCAGATACAGATACAGAATTATAAAAAATATCTAGATACAGATACATGCCAAGAATATTTGTATCTAGATAACAGCTAGATACTTTTGAAAAAACGCTAAAAAATGAAAATACCATATTTTTACCAAACAAACAGTGCATGTTAATCAGTATTATACAGGCTGTTCAAAAAGTCACAAAAAGTCCACTAAATTCAAGGTAAAATACTATTCTACGGAATAAATTTATACTAAATAACGTATGTATTATGTTAGCCATATGTGCTAACGTATAAGCTGCGTATCTATAAGACTAATCTTATCTTATAGATACGCAGTTATGTTCTTGTTAAGAGGATGTTTCTTTCAATCAAATTTTAGCCCTAATTGAAGTGGAATTCGTGTAATATCACGATCATTTTTGATCACCAATAAAAAATTACTGCTAAGAAATATGTGATTATTATTATTATTATTTATTTTTTTTTTTTTCTCTCTCATTCCATACAAATTTAATTTATAAACAAAATTACAGTTGACATTCTCACGCTTACAAATTTAATTTATATGAACGTTTAATAATTTATTCAATTTTACGTCCTTTAGGAAACACACCTACTTATCTTACTACTTAGATTTCAATTAGGAAATGAACTTAATATCCACACTAGCATGGGCTCTTGGGTGAGGCGGACTAGAGCCCGGTCTCAAGTGAAGAAATGCTTCCAAAAAAATATCAATGTGTATTTTCAATCACTGGATACTTTTGAAGGGCCTTAAATTGCCTTGCTCAAGGCTTCACAAAACCGTATCTATCTACTGTATCTAGATACTTGTAACTAGATACATTACAACACTGATAATAATAAACTATATATAGTAAGTTATAAAAATCAGATAACACGGTACAAATATGAATAACCAATTGCAAAATACCGTGTCTTCACAGATCAGCGCGATTTACAACTGGTAATGTCACCAAGAAAGGAAAGGGTAGAGTCACTGCCTTGTATTGCATTCTAACGTTTGAATGGACTATATGAAATATTACTAATAAATATAAATTCGTTTATTAGCTGTCTCAATTTGTAATACGAAACTAAGAGGAAAATTTCATTTTTTATGTTGTCTATTTAAAATATCATCTTAGGGTGGTACTGCTGACATGGCACCTTTCATAACATTTGACAATTCATATTTGACATTAAATTATATGTCAATTTATTTTTTTAATTGAAAAGTATTTTTATACAACCAAAATAAGAACATAACGTCAGAAAATATGCATAAGAGACAACAATTAGATAAATATACAAAAAAAAAACACATATATAACGCTAATGGAAAACTTTTAGAAAAAAATGGAACAAAATTAAAAAAAAGCGAAATTATAGACCTTGTGGAAGATATTTTTTCAGTAAATCTTGGTGTCCTTTTTGTTGTGAAATATAAAATAATTTACCCATTTCAATATCTTTAGATCTCTGAAGGAGAAGTAAGAAAAATTTTAAATGAAGGTGTAGAAAATTTAAGACCGACGAACATGGGGAGAGGTAATAATAAGAAAACAGATAGAACCACAGACTACATGTTTCGGAAAGATTTGCAGAGAAAAATTTGGGATTTACATTCAACAAATTCATTTTTTTGTTTAAATATGTTATTAAATTTTGCAAAATAAGAATTAGATTTTAAGGGCAGCACAATAAAATGATAAAATATTATTATATAATATGTATTTTTGTTTTTATATTTTATCACGATATTTCATTAATAATCGTAATATTTTTTTACTATTCTACGAGTAATAATCGAAAGTTTGATGAAATAAATATTAATATATACATTCAAAATATTTGACATGTCAATCACAATTTTGACATGTCAATTTAGTAATAACCTCAATATGATGAAACTTAACCATACTTTTAAAAGCCAGATTTACAAGTTCACATGATTCTACAAAAGTCTATTTACACCACAACAGTCACTAAAGTAACCAGATCTAGTTTCGTATTACAAATTGAGACAGATTATATGAACAGTTAACATTTAAACAGTGTCAAGAAAGCAACTGTTTGTCAGAATAGTTCCGCCTGATGGCCACTGTCACTTCTATCGATTTTAAAATGAATATCGTCTGTTAAAAAGAAAAAATGTTGGCATTACTCTCCAGTTTCATTTAATTATCCAGTGACATTTCACGTCAAAGTTTGAGGTTATATATAAAACAAACATATATTCGTAGGAGAGAGAGAGAGAGAGAGAGAGGCGGGACAGAATAAACTTCATTATTAAAATTAATTAATTATGGTCTATTTCAAAGTAGAAAAAAGTAGATAGCGCTGCGAACCGAGTACGATTTACACTGATCAAATACAGTATAGCGGGAAATTTAAAATAAGTTACAACTAGGGCATGGGCGTAGCAACTGGGTTAGCAAGTGATTTTTTTTTTAATATATAAAAGGTTAATACGATATTGAAATAAAAAAAATATTAATTTTAAAAATTATGTACTATATATAAAAAGAGAGATTTGGCTAAAAGAGTTTAAACAAAGCAATAAAACAAACAATATATTTTCAGAGCAAAAGTTTCTTATTTGAATAATTATTGTAAATAAAAATTAAAAATATATGTATATATGAAGGTCTAAAAATTATATCAATAACTTCTTCTTTGGGCACAATCAGCTGGGCTGTCTTTTGGCCTCACATTAGTCCTCTCTCTTGATATGTTAATTGTCAAGTGTCAAAAAATATTTATATGCCAGATAACCTAAAAAATATAGAACTGCGTAAAAACAAATTACATGGAGAATTTTCTCCATAAAATCTACGCCAAGAATATAAATAAAAGTCTAAATATGTAAATAATAACAAAATATATGAGAAAAATTAAATAATATAAATAATATTATCTGTCTCATTTTGTAATACGGAACTAACAGGAAAAGTTCATTTTTTATGTTGTATATTGACAATACATTTATAATATTATTATAGTATTGGTTCACACGGATACGCCAAAGTCTGTTTACACCACAACAGTCACCGAAGTAACTAGTTCTAGTTTCGTATTGCAAATTGAGACAGATTATATATATTTCCAATGTACGACACTGAACATCTGTCAACTTGGACTAAAAACAATATTTTTACTGTGTAATAGGGATGACGATCTAAACCAATCCGAAGCAAGGACAAACAGCTCCTATCTTCTTACACACATTTTTCTACTTTAAAATAGACCATAGTGAATAATGAAATAAGCTATTCCAAACGTTTAAGCGGAACTAACTGGGAATCATTTTTCTAATCTCGATACATTCCACAACCACAAATTTGGTACAAAACTTTCCGAAATTGTAAGTGTATAGATAAAAATTTTGTATTGAAATTTTTGATTACTAAACATCATTATAAAACAAATTCAATATGATTAATAATGAGTATTCTACTTAAAATGCAGTTACCGTTTCTAATGTTATTCGTTGTCCTTGTCAAGAAAAATGGTTGGAGCATGCTTGACATATCAAAGCTAATACCACTAAGAGCAGACTGTCTACTTGGCCTCTGCCACCTCAGACTTGCAACATCGTTTTTCTTTTCCCTTTCCCGAGAATAAACTTTATTCCTCAGCTTGACTTTAATAATGCATTACTTTTTTACATTTCCTTTTTACTTATCTATGATCACTGAGGATATATATCTTTATTCAATTTACTTTAGAGTACTCACGGTAATAATGTCAAAATGATAAAAATGCTTTGGAAGGAAATTAATAAAAACTATACCGTTGACTGCTTACTTACTGAAATGCTTGGCTAAATCCATTATTGTAGAACAATATAGTTCGTCTTCACTAATGGATGCTGTATTGATTTCTCTACAGTACTAAAAGTGAAAGAAAGGCAGTTATATACATGGTTTACTATTTTATGTATCAGGTCGTCAAGGATGAAATTTGTAGTTAATATTGCCAACTTTAACAGCTTATTATTTGACATTGGCTTAATATTTTACCGTTGTTTTTTTTTTCTGGAACGTTACACATCCCTCATGTTTAAAAAATTGTATGCTTTAAAAATTAAAAAAAAACTTTTTTTTAAATTATTTTTGTTGAAAATGGAATGGTCGGAAAATCGCACTATTATGAAGTATGAGTTCTTACGTGGAACTACGTCATAGCAGACCGTGCGAAACATTAAATGTGTATTTGGCTGTAGTGTTACTACGCAGTAGACCAGCGTTTCTAAACCGGGGGGCCGTGAAAGCTTCGTCGGGGGGCCGCGAAGTAAAATAAGATCGAATCATGAATTTATAATAGAAAAATCAGCTGTGGCCACCACAGGACCGACCGTCATCACAAAGTACTTGTATAAAATATATTCTAGCAGCAGAGTAGAAATAAATTGGCCTAATATTTTCTAACAGAGATATTATTTATCATGACCATGGAAACGGTACATATAAGTATGAAAAGATAGATACTTAGAAAATTTCTAGTCAACCGATTATTACCAAAAGTTGATCAATTCGTGCCATTGATGTTAAAAGCTTAAATATGCAGTTTCATAAAAATCCTTTTAACCTAATTTGCTCTGCACGTGTACACAGACAGACAGACGGACGGACAGACGGACAGACAGACCGACAGACATCATGGTAAAAATAGTCAAAACGTTATGTAGGGACCTCAATTCGTGAAGATCCATCGAAATCTCGAAATGTCAAACTCGGTATGATCACAATACCTCCCTTATATATGTTGGCGGTCGGTAAAAACGTTCAATTTTGCAAGATATATTCATAAATATATGACATTTATATTCATTAAAATATACCTTTTAAACATACATAAAATAAATTATACTTATTTTGACAACTAATTTAAACTAATTAAAACGGTTCGCGTTGGAGGTACTTCAAGTACTTTCAAGTAGGTACGAGTTGTTTCTTTTCAAAAGCTTTATCCAAATATATATCAAATTTTTTTCCCAACTTGCTCACACATCGTCTTTTCAAGAAAAATCGTGTTTCCTCAATATTGATGATACATCTTGTGAGTTTCTTATATTTGTAGGTTATCAACCAACTTTGCCTTTTTTCTACAAAATTTATCCTTGACGACCTAATAGTATGGGGGATCCAGAAAAAGGGCCGACATGAATAATAGGCCGGCAGTCAAAAGGGCAACACGGACAAAAGGTCAACACGAGCAAAAGACCGGCATAGACAAAAAGTCGACAAACAAAATATCGACAAAGACAAAAAGCCGACATACAAAAGATCGACAGAGACAAACCGACCATTATATAAGCAGTTCACTTTTGTAAGAACAAACTAAGAGGATATTTTGTTTTCAATAGTTGGCACCTTTGAAGCTGTATGTCATGTTGGTATTAAAAAATGTCACTTTGTTAAAATGCCGATCCATTTGACATATGTCATAATGAAAAATGATATCTTAATTATAATGATCATAACCTTATCAACCTAAAGTCGGTTTTACAGCGTAAGGAATATTTTTAATTGACATTTAAAGTCAGTAACACATCATAAAAGTAACCAAAATAACCAGATCTAGTGTGTTCTTACAAAAGTGAACAGCTTATATTGTTTTATCACAATTAGTGTGAGAATTAAAATTTTCAAATCATCAAATTAGATGATAAAATGAACAATTTAATCTCGTAAATAATATGTTTTATATAATAATTTATATAATTTCCCTTATATAATATCGCCATTCTCTAGGCCCGCAACGCGCTGTTCGCTTAAATTAGAAAATATCAAATTCATGTAAAATAAAAATCGAAAAAAATCAAGGTCCATAAGAATGCTCCAAGGTACCTGATTTTTTTTTAACAATTATCCGTGTCATATTAATCGTCAGTCGGCCTTTTGTGTTTGTCGGTTTTTCGTCCATGTTTACTTTTTGTCTTTGTCAGCCTTTTGTTTACATAGGCCATTCGTCTGTGTCGGCCTTTTGCCCAAGTCGGCCTTTTGTCGTAAACCCGTTGCATGACATACTAGGCAAATGCCTGCCTTAGATAATTCCACTGCTGTCGGTCTTTTGCTACTGCCAACGGAGTGGCCGAGCTCGTTAAATCGTGCAGTTCTGACTGGTTAAAAGAGTCTGAATTGTGAGGTTGCTGGTTTGATTCTCCGTTGGTAATATTATTCGGGCGAGAATAATATGTCTACATTATTCCCATTTTCATAATCATTCACCCCTCATCCAGGTGTAGAAGCTCGCCCTGTGGCATACGTGATTAGCCTCGTTGTAGAAATAGGTCGATGTAAAATAAATAAAATAATAATAATAATGATCTTTTGGTACTATAATGCTTTCCTGCAGCTTTTACTATGTACTTCTGGTTATCCACAGTAATGCTTTTTGTCCATTGGCAATAACCTCTTCTAAATACACGGCTAGCTTTTAAATTAGTAATAATTTAACGATTAATATGTTTATCTATTTATTATTATTTATATTTTTTCTCTCTCAATCTTATAACCCAACAAGTATTTCTGATTTCTCAATATTTTTCATTTCTTAGAAAATCAGATTAAGTATTTTCGAGATTTTTTAAATTATTGTAAAATATTTATTTTATTAATTCTGAGACAACTTTTTTTCTTATAAAGAAAACAAATTTATGTTATAACTTAATATTTACATATTTGTCATAATTACATAAATCTTTTCACAGCTACCAACAAAATAATATAAAAGTTTTACAAAATATTATTTTTAATAAATATAAAGTTTAAATTTGATATTGTTTTTATAAATAACCAACATATCTAACGCAATGTCAGCTACTTTTTTCCATTTTCTTTATTTTTACCAAAATGATAAGTCTAATATAATGACAATTTTATTCTGGGTCATTCCAGGATTCTTGACCGCCCAAGTACAAAAACGATATCGCCGTCCTTATTAATTAAATAATATTTAATCAAGAATTTGATGTGTAATGTTTACTTTTATATCTTTAAATATTTATCATGCAAAATAAATATTTTCTAATTTTTATTTTCATAAATTAAAATAGAGATTCTTAAAAATAAACGATTTTATTTAAGATGAATATTTTATTCCATTTATAAATACGAAACTACCGTGCGATCATTATTTCTTGTCAGTTACATAACAGTAAACAATGAATTTAAAAATATCAAAACTGTATTCTAATTTGCAGCTGAAATTCCCAATTTAACAAAGAACCAATCACATTACTTCGTTTGTCCGAACTTATCCGAGCAACAACGAAAATATGTGTTTCTAACTTAATACCAGGTATCAACTCATTAGCGTGTAGAGAAAACTTGTGTTCATTTAATAATCAATTCGTATAAGGTAATACAAATAGAATGTACGCCTATGTATACATGTCCTTGGAAATAAGTTTGATAACTAAATGTTTGTGTCAAGTATTGCATAACGGACAATATTTGTTGATCGCATATATCTCTATTGACAATAAATAATGTAAGATTAGTTAGCCTTTCTAGTGACATCGACGACTTGATGTAATTCTTGATTAATTTTAATGTAGAAAAACTCCTTTCCCCAGATGCCAAAGATAACGGCAGAGTTAAAAAAAAATCTTTTTGAGCGACCATATCAAAAACATTTCTTTTTAATTAGAGGTTAATTTTTCCAGGAATATTTTCGTTCCCGGGAAACGGGATATTTAAAAAAATATTAAATTTGAGGTGGAAATTGTAAAAGTTTTACGGAAAAGTTAAATAAATGTTGTTTTTGTAGTTGTTTTTGAAATACACCTGCACGTGTGACCAAATTCTCCGAAAAAGCCATAAAAATAATGTTTATCTATAGTGTCCGGAATATTAAATTGTGGTGGTATTTGTGCGTTTATTTGTTTACATTATTAGTATTTCGACTGTTTCAAAGAAAACATTTTTTTTACTTTTCTCATATTGTTTTGACATTAATAAAGAAATAATACCATACCATAGAAATAAGAAAAAAAAAAATGCAAAACGGGAAATAAAAATTAAAGAATTTTCCCGGGAATTACCGGGCGGGAAATAACCCGAGGTTAATAACCCTCTATTTTTAATCATATAGTACCGGCCATAAAGTAAATCTTTTTCAGCCCAGGCCGATTCACTTATTTTTTTCCGCTGGTTGCCAGTGCCATCTATGTGTCATTTCTCAAGTTACAAGATCTCCATGGTAACATTGAAACAATTTATAGTCGCATTGAAACATTTATAATTGCATTAATTGTTCAGTAACCATAAATTATCCAATGTAAATAAATAAATATAACTTTTCTAATAAAAATTTATTTTGGTCGCCCAAAAAATATAATGTGCACCTTGGCCAAAAAGATCTTTTTCGTCCTTTTCTGTTTAAAGTCCTCGGCTGCGCAATTTAAAGGCTACTGAATTTAAAGCCCGAGCCTTTAAATTCAGATGCAGCCGAAAAAGATCTACTTTTTGGTCATGGTATTATTCACGACCATCAAATAATAAATGCATTATGTGTCCAACTGTAAATACATAAAGCTGCTCATACTGGGACGCGCACTAAGCCATGCGTAATATACGTTTTGTACACGGTTGTAAGTAAAAAAATTTGGTGCTCAGCAACAGTGGCTATTTGCGCTTCACACAGCCCATCTTTATAATTAAAATATAAGTTAAAATAAATAAAACAATACATAAATATATTATAAACATTGTTGTAGGTTACAATCAGTTGATGGTTTGGTAGACAACTTCATAACGTCCGTTTTGAAGGTTTACAATTGACGCTCAGAATTTCTGTGTTTTAAACTAAACTTAGTATTTTTCTAACAATAAAACTATATAGCTGTAGATAAAAATATTGTATTTGACTCGCATATAATAGCTATATTACACTTAGATGATTTGACTCGAGTCAAATCATCTAAGTCAAATCATCTAATAACTTCATCCTCGTGTAATATAGCCTACAACTTATGCTTGTTAAATAAAGTACAATAAATCTATAGAAAAATTAGGAATTGAATGTATTGTCTATTACGTACCCCAAAGCAAGTAAGGATTTTTTAGAAATGGGTAAAATTTCCCTAAATATTTCGTCAAATAATTCATTTGATCATTTGCCACAACACAAACGGTCTTCAGCCGGCCGCTCAGGTGCGGGAGGCAGATTTTGTAACCCCTGCCAGTAACGGCCCTGCTTTTATTCGTTTTTAGTAGATGTGGATTTTGATATTGAGAAGTGACATTACCTATAGAGGCGCTGTTTTCGCTTACAAAATGGCGATTGGAATAGGATTTTTTGACATTTGCCATTTGATACACAAGAATTCACATTGCAGTTAATTTTCTGTTGCGATTTTAGACATTTTATTCACTTTTCTTCACTTTAACACATAGAAACAATGCAATTAAATGAGCCACATCCAACAAAATTCTATTACGTTAAGTTCCAAAATATTCCGCTAGGTGTCACTTCAGTTATTGTCAGTTCTCAATACTTTTACAAACAATCTTACAGTTGACAAAATATGAAATTCTTTTGTCAACGAAATTTTATCTCCGATTAGCTTTTTTTTAACATTTAAAATCTTTTCTTATCTCTTACTCTTGCTTTTTTAGTGACAGTTCTATATTTAGAAGATCTGAAAGCATTTCAATTTCTTCAAGTGAATGATTATCATTGAAAGCGTGTACAAAAACATTTTGTGTGTTTTATACATTTCTATTTTAAATGAAAAAATATATACGAAAAAATATTAGAAATAAAGGTTTTTGTAAAATTTCTATAGGTAGGTACATAAAGATAAACATACCATTTCTCAGTTTTGTAATTTTTTTAAATAAATTTTATTACCTTTTTCTTAACATATTTCTCCAAAATTTTTATAATTTTCCATCTGCTGTATACGAGGGTTGCCTCATATTTCGGGATTGCGCTAAACTAGTGCTGCCATCTGGCAACTGACGCTGCTATCGTAAAGTGTTAATTTTTTGACGGTATACGTACTCAGAACGATTTGACGTACGAGCGCTATTTGTGTTGTTTACAGTAACTTGAAAAAAATCATCTCGGATAAAAATGGAATTAAATCGTGAACATTTTCGAGCGATTATTTTTACAACTTTCGACGTGGATTAATCCAATAACAGTGCATCGATGAGCTTAATTCGAATTTTGGCGATGAAGCACCATCAAGGACTACTGTTTATCGATGGTTGGTCGACTTCAATCGTGGAACTTCGTGAAGGTCGTTCAAAATCGGTTGTTGTTCCGGAAAACATTGATGCTGTGCGTGAACTGATACTGCAAGATCGTCATGTGATTTATGGTGAGATTGAGGTATCCTTGGGCATTTAGTGGGATCAACATACATTCACTATTACATGAACATTTGGCCGCCAAAAAGATTTGTTCACGTTTGATTCCACATAATTTGCTATATAAAGGTGTCTCAAAAGAAATTTTATATTTAGTGGATCGATTAAAAAAAAAGTAAGCCGTATATAGAAAAAATGTTTATTAATTATTAAAATACACTTTTTGGGGATTTATTTCTTAAAAATAATATCGTCTAAATGTAGACCCTCGCGTTCTCGGCACTCATTTAATCGAACAGTAAAATTACTTATGACGTCTCGGCAGGTGGACTCAGGGATGGCTGCCATTTCGTGACGGATATTTTCTTTCAAATGCGCCAGTGAAGTCGGTTTATTGGCGTAAATTTAGATTTAAGATAACCCCATAGGAAAAAGTCCATAGGGGTTAAATCTGGACTGCGTGGAGGCCAATTTATGTCACCTCTCCGGGAGATCAATTTGCCTGAGAAAATTTCACGAACACGTGGCAGAGACATATTGGACGTGTGTGAAGTTGCTCCGTCCTGTTGGAACCATGTTCTTTGGTTATAGTCAGGAAAGTTTTGCAGTTCAGGTACCCAGAAGTTGTCTAACATCTCCACATAACGCTCTGAATTGCGCCGACATCGCAGCCCATACGGTCACTTTAGGCGAATGTAGGGGTTTCTGATGTTTGCGTTTCGGATTCGTTGCACTCCAGTAGCGGCAGTTCTGCTTATTTACGTGGCCATTAAGATGAAAATGAGCTTCATCCGAAAACAAAATGTTGGTAAACGTTGAAAATCGCTCAATCACCTGATTTACGAAATTAAACCTCTGACTGGCATCTTGGGGCTTTAATTCTTGCACCAATTGAATTTTGTAGGGGTGCAGCTTTAGGTCTTTGTGCATAATGCGATGTAATGATGATCTATGCACATTTAAAGCACTTGCGCGCTTCCGAATTGAAAGGTTCGGGTCGTCACGAACAGACTGATTAACATTCTCCACGTTTTCTACCGTTCTTGATGACCTAGGTCGCCCGGATTTTGATTTATCCAGCGTTGTACCAGTCTCTTCAAACTTCCAATGTCCCAAAAAACCCAATGTCGAATGAGAGGAATGCTTGGCGCATCATTTAAGTGGCGAAAACCTCGAATACTGCAGAATTTTCTACGCGCTACAGTCGCCGAATCACCGTTTTTGTAAAACTCTCGCACGCATAACGCGCGGTCTGCTCCCGAGAAACTCTCCATAGCGTCTGAATTCCCAAGAGCCAGGCTACCGATTGACATAACCCCCGCGCCACTCGGATACGTTGCGTTCACGCAGTAAGCTAAATAAATATAAAATTTCTTTTGAGACACCTTGTACTATCGGAAGGTGCCTCAATAGGAGTGAAAAACGTGCTTCGAAAATTGGTTCAAACGCATCCAAAAGTATATTGATTTTCATGGAGAATATTTTGAAAAACAATAAAGCCACTTTTGTTGATAAATATTTTTTTTTGATCTCAAATCCCGAAATATAAAAGGCAACCCTTGTACGAATATGTTTATAGCAGCTGACAATTCATTTTCGAAAGTATGTTAAAAAATAATTAAGATAAACTATAATTTTCCCAAACTTCCCAAACGTATGTGCGAGACAGATATTGGTGAGAAGTTGGTTGTTGTTTCGTTCACTTGTCAGTGAACAGACTTCAGTAAAAAACTAACTTGTAATCGTAGTGTTGGACACGTCCCGTTTTCAACTACAGCTGAATAAATAATAAAATAAATAAAAAATATCGTTGAAAGAGTGGGCTAGTAGGAAAATAATATGCTTAGTCTAGAGTTATTATAGAGTCTTATATTATACTGATAATTTTACCTCCATTTTCTTTTGGTCTATTATCTGCAAAGGTGTATTATATTCGTTATCTGGGGAAGGTGTTACACCAATTGATACTTATATACATACTTATATCATCCATGACCGGTTTGAACACGATTCAGTCTTCTCCGAAGATGTCTTGGCAAGGCAAAGCTTTGGAACTCCTCTGCTGCGACTCTCATATTTTTATTTTTCACAGACTTATCATTTCATAGACTGTTCCACTCAATAGAAACTTCTGCTGGTTGTTTTAATGTTACAAGGATGCTCCATATAGAATATTAGGCAAAGGATTGGCAGATTTGTAATATTATTTTTGTTTGATAACTGGACAGGATCCATAGACTCTAATATGTCTGAAGTAAATAATAGTAAATTAGAATCTACTGAGCGTTTTTTACGAAACTATGTTGTTGTGGTATAATGAATTGTTTGACTGTAGAATAAATGTCGTCATATATAATGGTTTCAAAAACTTTAGGAATCGCTGAAAGTATACTTATGGGTCTGTAATTGTAGACTAATGATTTGTCACCAGCTTTATGAACGGGAATAATGATAGACTTTTTCCACAAGGATGGGAAGACACCTTTAAGATGGTTAAAAAGTCCACAGTTATTTATACAGTTCTCGACAAAATATTTTTATTACTAAAACCAATATTTCTAAAATTCATTGCAATAACGAAAATTCGTAATATAACGTTTCGTTGTTGCTTTACTATTACTTAGGAGCAAATAGCCAGCGTTATTGTGCGCCAAAAATCTTAGCTAACTAACTTTACGACCGCTTACAGAATAGTCCCGTAAGTTAGTGTTTGTAATGTTGCCTAGAAATATACTTTAGTGATTCACTCGTATATTGATTTAGTTTACATACTCGCAATCAGATATTTAAAATTACATCCACGTGCAAATATTTTAATTTATAAAAACATATCAATATCAAATTTTGGCAGCAACATATACTTAATAAATTTGTTCTGATGGAAAGTGAACATCAGATTTCAAAATAAACATAATCAAAAATTATGTAAACACATTAGTCAACTTTATTTTAAATTAATTTACATTTTTACTTTTGTGAAACTAAAAATGTTAGTGATGTATATGTATGCTGATTTTGATAAATTTACACAGTTCAAGTCAATATGTGATCATGCATATTCATCTCGTCACATTTGTACAATGGTACAATTTATATACACGATAGGTAATTAATGGCATTATGCATTCTGGTGCGTACGTTATTTATTAACCTGGAATACAAATTTTGCTTAATGGGAGACAGAATGTTAACTCAAAATTTACGAGGATTATCCTGAAAGTAAAATCAAATTAATTCAGTAACGATGATTTGGACTGATAGAAAGTGGTTTCCCATTTGTCCCTGCCTAAAGTTTGAATATAAATTCATATGTTTATGGTCTGTTCCTAAAGTTAGGGGAAAAAAACACTACAATACTGAACTTTGCCAACATTAAATGCGCTGAATACAGTCGTCTCTTGACATATCCAAAAATTTAATAGTGAAGAATTTATGAATATTCATACCTTCCACGAAGCAGCAGAAAATGGTCTCCATGGACATTGTAACAGAATACAATCCTGTAATAAAGCGCGCAGGATGGGCAGACCAAGGTTTGTTTCCTCCATATTTCTTATTAATAAATGGAGGTTCCAGATTATTCGAGAAGAAATTAAGTGTAATTATATACCCGCCGTGTGTTAGTTTCATATTTCTAAATTATGCTGAAACTCAGCTGAAACAACTGGTAAGTATTAGCTAAATGGCACCATGAGTGGAACAGCGTACAAAATATTAATTGAGGCAAATTAAAAGAAACATTAAGCCATGAGATTCTTCCAGCAGGAGCAACTGCAAAGAAGAGACCACCATCACAAGCCTTTGTATAAGCCACTGTTGTTGGATCCATGTACATCTCCTTCGAGGTGAAGAGCTTTCTATTTGTGAGACTTGTAATACGAATTTGTCTGTATCACACAGTTTAATCAAATGCGTTCAATGCCAAAGCATCAGGGTAAAGCTTAGCCTGTGCTACATTTGCCTGTTGGCGGCTATAGAATTCTCGTGGACGCGGCTTACCTTCTTGAAAGAATCGAACATATTAGCTTATGTTTGAAAGCTTCTGATTTATTTTAGCGTGTTTATACAATATCTGTGATACCAGATGGTAATTGGTTATTTTTTAGCCTTCTGCTATCGCACGCATATCTGTTCCGTTAAAGTGTAAATAATATTGTCACGTGGGTGGTTTGATTGAGACACAACTCCTGGTTTCAACATAACAAATTTATTAAATATGTATATCACATTTACAATATATATTTGAATTGGTCCATGGAAGTCTTCGGTCCACCCCGTGTTGGCCAGGATCGGCTTGGACCTATCTCCGAGGCGGGGGCTACCCATCCGGGAGTCGTGGAGCCTGGATACGTCTTCTTCCACTCACATGGTCACTACTTGCTTGGCTTCACCCTCGTTACAAGAATCTGGCGTCAGTGTCGTGGTCGTCACCTTCTGGACTAATACGTGCAGCGGAGTTGGCTATGTTCCACTAACCCTATATTTTGTGACTGCCAGTCTTTATGTAACGAAAATGAACCCAGTTCCAATATTCATTCGTCATGACAAATATTTCCTCATTATGAAAATGCGATGTCTGCATTTTCGTAATCATGCCACATACGTCAGACGCTGACGAATAGTTTTTAATCAGACAGCTGACCGTCACAATGTCTAGATATCGTAATCCTGACCTAGGATTACCCATGTGACAATATTAATAAATTAAATGTTGTTGTAAATAGTTAATACATAGTCCAATAGCTAAATATTTTAGAAAAAGATAAGTAATTTAGCAAGTGGCTTGTGTAGTTGCTTATATAAATTACCAGGAAAAATAATAGATTTTATTCTGCCATTGAAAGGGCATAACTATGGGTACAACTTAGTATGTCACTCACATTATAATGTGAGTAATATCTTTAGGCATTTAAATTTAGGTGGCGTAGAAAAATAATCTCACATTCCCCCTTCCTTTTCTCACTCTTTCGAATAACTATATAAAGTATTTCTAATTCGGAGTCTTCAGTTACTCTTGTCTATTCATTGATACTTTTTGTTTCTAAATATTCTAAGAAATTTTCTTAAGAAGGCTATGCGGGACGAAGCAAAAAAAAGGACCTTATCTCCTTAATCCAAGTGTAGAGCAAAAAAAAAAAGGTCCTCATCTCCCAAAATCCAAGTGAAGAGTAAAAAAAAGCAAAAAAAAAGGTCTTCACCTCCCAAATCCAAGTGACGAGCAAAACAAAAAAGGTCCTCACCTTCCAAATCCAACATGCGGGACAAAATGTTAAAATGCGGGACTTTTGCGGGACGCATCTTAAAGCGGGACAAAATGTTAAAATGCGGGACGAATGGTCACTCTAAATAATAATAAAGTTAATAACATCGTTCATTAATCGTTCTACGATTTCTTTTGACTAAACTTTTAAATGTGTACTCATTTTCCTATTATATAGTGCGCAACTCAGAAGTTTCTGGTAGGGCGTACGTTAAGAACTCGATCCATCGCTGTAATTACATATGCACAAACATGAACATTTCATCTAATTTGAAATGAAAAATAATAGAGAAGTTTTGGAAAGGGTTGTTGATATTATTAAAGCAATTAGAAACTTAAATTATAGAAGAAGTAAAACATAAGCAGCGTATACCTTAAATCAGCGTTACTAAACCGGGGGCGGGCGTGAAGGCTTCGTCGGGGGGGGGGGGGCAAAGTCATACAAGATCGAAACATGAAAATATAATAGCAATGCGCTCAATCTTGCAAGATATAAATTTTATTCATATTTATAAATACGACTGTTATATTTATATTCAGAGTAAAATATACCTTTCATAACATAAATAAAATGAATATTTTATTTATTATTCTATCTAATTACTTATTTTGACAACTAATTTAAGCTATAGGCTATTTCAAACATTTAAGCGGAACTAAATGGAGTATTAATTCTATAAAGTTGTGACTAGGTAACTCTATATTGAGTAAAATGGGCTTTTGCTAAACAAACTGATCAAAATCAATCAAAATTCAAGTTGTACTTTGAAGTAGGTACGACTTAAAAGTGCAATATTTTTTATTATATTTTTTTATTACTCTCCGAGCTACAAATAACTCAAGAGTAAGGATGCGAATGTGTTTGGATCAAAATATAAGGCACTTTGAACACTTGTAAAAGATACTGAAAAAATGTTTAAGTAAAAGTTGTTTCTTTTGAAAAGCTCTATCCAAAGATACTCAATATGACATACGTTCCCATATAACAATTCTAAACTGTCCTTAATATCCTGTGCTTCCGGAAAATTTCAATACTACCATTTAATGTTTTGTATAAATTATAGTTCAAAATTTTTCCCAACTTGCTCACACGTTGCCTTTTCGAGAAAAATCGTGTTCCCTCTATCTTGATACACCATATATATATATATGGGGGCCGCAGACAATATTTATATAATTTCAGGGGGTCCCATGCCAGAAAAGGTTGAGAAACACTGCCTTAAATGATACATGTTTAGATGTAGGTCGTGGAAATTTTTAGAATTGCTCTTAAACCTGCATTTAAACTGCATTTAGATAAATTATATAGAAAATATTAAAAAATTTGTGTTAAGAATGACATAAATACTCAATATTTAATGAAAATGGCATTTTATAATGACAGCTCACACCAGCCTAAAACATTTTAGTTGACGAGAATCGAGAGTAGAGAGTTTATTTTTCTGTCGTCTCCCTATCCCTGCTCCTCGAATTATATTCGTTAACCGAGGTATTATTGTAATTTTATATACCTACATATATGGGTCGTTTCCCTAATAATTTTCCAGGCCGTTTCATATTCCCAATCCGCCCCTGCCTAACACTTACAAGTTTAATTATTCTGTTGTAGATTTTTAACTTAATATTACACCTAAGATAATTACTAAGAAAGACGAAGCTTTTTGCTCGAACAAATAAGAAAAAGAAAAAAAAAACTTAGTCAACTTTAGAACTTTTGAAGTCATATTTAATTTATAAACAACTATAAACGACAATGAAGACAATCTACAAATAGAAAGCAACTGTTTTTTTGAGACAATATCCATTTATATCAAGGCTTTAATTTTCTCCCGGTTGTGGATGATTGGATAAAAACACAAGTGCTTTGAGACACCAGTCTTACATTTAAATCATCTTCATAATTACAGCTTACAGTTAGACTTGTTCTAAATAGAAATGGGCGTGGGCCGTGATTTTTTACGGATCACGATGGGTCATGACGTGACCCGTGTGATTGTGAACAAAAATTACACTTGCATCCCAGCATTTAGTTCATTAGTCAGTCTAATATTGATAAGAGTCAGCTTATTATATAGTGATTTATGGGTACTTCATACCTTTGGGGTTTCGTTTAACAAAATTTTGATCCTCCGTGTAAACAGCCACGACGTTTATACGGAGTAATCAAGTAATCAAGTTTAGATTTTAGATTATATAATGTTACGTTTTCACCTAATATATTTGTAAATAACTATAAAATTATCTTCTATGTGTAGAAGAACGCTAAGAATATAATGGGTTAATAAAAACAGAAACGTGGAAATCTTTAAGAAACTGGACAAGGAATTAGAAATTATGTTAACTATTGAAAAATGTAAGCCTCAATACTTAGGTCACTTAAACCGACATCCTAAATGCAGACTGTTTCGGTTAATCACAGAAGGAAAGATAGAAGGAAAAATAGGATCTGGAAGAAGAAAAACATTTTGGTATGAAAAAAGCTAAATTTTTCTGTTCCGTGCAGCTGTATCCAAGGTCCAAACAATCCTAATGATAGCCAATAATCCAATAGAATAGCAACACAAGAAGATGAGGCATGATCTTTAGATCAGAGGTCTCCAAACTACGACCATCGGGACAAATTCGGCCCACAAGAAGTTATCATCCGGTCCGAGGACATTTTTGAAAAGTTTACTTACATAAACTTTACAACAACTATAAATAATCAGAAAATCGCAAAATAAAACATAAATGTAACTAAATAATATCCGATTCTTGAAATTAATTATTATTTTTATTAATAATACGAGGGATATTCAATAATTAAAGAGACAAATTGATGTAGAAAAAAACAATGTATTTTTACAAAATGCGACTTTTACTAATTCTCAACATAATCCCCACGAATATTAATACTTTGTCTTGTTGTTTGAGCCAGTTTCGCACAAATTCTGTGACTTCCTCGTGGACCAAACAAAGGAAAACCAAATCTGGACTGTACGGAGGATGAGGTAGTATCTCCCAACCCATTTTTTCAATGATTTCTTGAGTCATCTTAGCGGTATGAGGGCGAGCATTGTCGTGGAGCAATATCCCGCCTTTTCTTTGAGATCCGCGATGTTTTTATCCCATTGCTGGCTTTACTTTGTTCATCAGCATGTCTGAGTAGTAGGCACTGTTTATTGTAGGCTGATCTTCCAAATAATCACAAAAGGCGACACCTCGGGCATCCCAAAATCCCAAAATTCGGTCAACATGACTTTTCCCGCTGATGCTTGCGTTCTGAATTTCTTTCGGACAGGTGAGCTAGTGTGCTTTCATTCCATGCTTTGTCTTTTGGAGTCTGGTTCAAAATGGTGAACCCAAGTTTCATCACACGTTAAAATCTTGTTTTGAAAAGGGTGACCTTCCTTTTCATAGTGTGCTTTCAAGTCTGTACATACTTTGAGTCTTGTTTCCTTGTGTTGCTGCGTTTGGCACCCACCCTGCACTTGTTTTGCTGTACTTGAGCTTGTCAATGATAACGTGATGAACTGTGCCAACACTTACTGCAACTTTTTTTGCTATATCTTCAATAGTAATACGTCGGTCTACACGAATAATGTCGTCAATGCGGGTTTCAAGCGAAGGAGTTGACACTTCAACTGGCCGGCCAGGACGTTGCTCGTCAGTCACTGAGTTTCGACCATTTTTGAACTGTTCTACCCACTTATAAAAATTTCCGCGATTCATACAACTTTCACCATACTGTAAAATCATTCGAGAAAAGATTTTAGCCGGGTTTTCACCTTCAGAAAGCATAACTGGATCACTGAACGTTGTTCAACTAATGTGGAAACTTCAAGCGGACACGCCATCGTTAAATGCAATTTTGAGGTTGTAAATAAAACAATTTTTATCCATCAGGTGTTTTCAGCTCATCCCAGTGATGCCAACCTAAAGTCATGAAAGTACCAAACTCCTCCTACAAACGGTTTTTTTTTTTTTTCTGCATCAATTTGTTTCTTTAATTATTGATTGTCCATCGTATCACCATTGTTATTAAGCTTAGTTTTAAAATCAAGCACCAAAAGCCCAGCTGAATTTGTTCGGCCCGCCATTTATTTAATGTGGTCCGCTTCCGATAAAATTTGAAAGAGACCCTTGCCTTAGATTGTTTTACTACAATCAGTCTTTAGCTACTCTGGTTTACTACTTTCCTGCAATTTTTGGAGTGTTGTCTTTTCATCTTAAAGTAAGTCGTCAGGGAGCATGTTTACTTCGTTCTAGGTCTCAACTAGAATTTTTTTGTCACAAGATTACTTTGCTTTCGTATAATATTATACAATATGATTAGATAATATGAAAAAAATGGCGTCTAGAGAGCCATGGAATTTATCTGTAATATTGCGTTGGCAGTATTAGGGTTGTAAATCGAAGGCAAAACATCGATGTTCAACATCGATGTTAACATCGGCGCCTTACTATCGATGTTGAAAAAACATCGAAGGAAAAACATCGATGTATCGGAAACATCGATGTTTTATTAATATTAAAAAAAGCTATTTATTTATATTATATAGGTTTTATTTAATAATGTAAAGATAAAATACGAAAAAAGTAACACGTAATACACAAAAAGGATTTATTAGATTTTGAAATAGAAATATTCCTTTTTAATAATAATTAATTTCACTTTTATATTATTATACCCAATATAATAATCCTAATTTGTACCTACAGTCTATTCCAAACGATTAGGCGGAACTAACCGCAATTTTCATTTTTGTAATTTGTCATTAGATATTTTTTTATATATTGAAGTTGACTTTTCCTGAGCAAAATGATCAAAAGCTTCAATCAATCGGTAAAGGTAACTAGAATTGAAAATCTAGTTCCGCCTAAACCAAAGGAACAGACCTTACTATTTTTACATTTCTAAAATGAAATATTGGATTTTATTTCAATACTAATATAGTAATCTTAATGTTAATTTTATATTATTTAACATAAAAATATATATACATACACAATTATTTTTATACTTTTTCTTATACGTCTGTTCTTTTGGTTCAGGCGGAACTAGATTTTCAATTCTAGTTACTTTTACCGATTAATTGAAGCTTTCGATAATTATGTTCAGGAAAAGCCAACTTCAATATATAAAAAAATAGCTAATGACAACTTACAAAAATCCAGGGATTGGAGGAATAACAACTGGGAAAGTGTCAACAAGACTCAAAAAGAAAAAGTGTGTTGGCGTCGTTGGTCGTTCGCATTATTTGCAAAAATTAAAAGTTTCTTCTTATTTTTTCGTATTCTGCTAACTGCTAAGAAGACTAAGAACTAACACTATTAGTATTGTTATAACACAATAGATGGCGCTTATATTTTGTGTACTAATTTTAATAAAAATTAAATTTTTAAGATTCCAGCGCCTCTAGCGGTAGTTTCTGAATTTCAAAGTTTAAACATCGACATCGGTAATAGACATCGATGTTTTATCGATACTATCGCCAGCTGACCATCGATGGTAAAAACATCGATGTTTTTAAAACAAACATCGATGTTTTCGATACATCGATGTTTTTTTCCCATCCCTAGGCAGTATTACTATTTTGTACCATTTTACTGGCGACTGACGTTTTACATCTTATAAGCTAAGTTTGAGATTAAACAAACATATTTGTAAAAAATATTTCTGATATAATTGACAAATACGTATTATAATCACAAAAAACTAAAGTAAAAGTTCAAAATGATATGTCTATTTCAAAAGTAACATTTGATAATGAATATTTTGTGATTCTGGTTTAAAATTAGATTATAAGCTCAAACTGTCAAACTAGACATATTAATCAAAAATCATATACAGCACAGATCTTGCCAACATAATATTTTTAATAATATTGACAGATATATATTGCGTTTACATTTTTAAAGACTAACCAGATCCGATTATTTTGGTTACTTTTATAGCGTGTTATTAAAAAAACATCTTAAGGATGGTTTCCAATAGACGTAGACGTAGAAACGTCTCCGTCTACGTGAAAATATAAGTAATAGGAAAACGCATGCTACGGTTTCCAATCAGACGTAGACGTAGAAACGTTCACGTAGAATATTGATATTGATTTTTACGAAGGTTACCTTTTATGTTTTTACAAACGACCACTAGATGGCAATATTGATATTCGTAAAATTTGACATTTGTTATTGTGAAATCAGTGGCAGCTTATAAATTGACCGAGTAGTTTGTTGACAGTGAGCGTTTAAAAAAAAGTTAGTGAAGGAATTGAATTACTCGTGAAGGTTTTCGTTGTATGATTTTTTACGATTTTAGTAAAGGTCTAACTCAACAGCAATGTACTCGTATAGATTCGCTTCGTTCAACTTTTGGTAATGAAGAACCATCAGAAAAGACTATTTACAATTGGTTTGCAGAATTTCGTCGAGGTCGTGCGTCCGTCAATGATGAATCTCGTGAAGGTCGACCAAAATCGGTTGTGATTTATAAAAAACATCGATGCTGTGCCCAAAATATTTGAAGAAGATCGGTGCCTTACCATGAGATAGAGGCATCTTTTGACATATCGCAGACTGCAATACATTCGACTTTACATGAACATTTAGCTGTGAAAAAGATCTGTTCCCGATGAATTCCGCATAATTAGCCCGAAGCTCAAAGAAAGGCTGGTGTTGACTGGAGTAAGGGAATGCTAAAAAAAAAATCAAATATAAACCTAGGCACAGCAAAATCCGTATACAACATCGTTACAGGTGACGAAACTTGGATTTATTCATATGAACCGGAAACTAAGCAAAAATCCACTATTTGAGTATTTCAAGATGAACCGAAACCCACAAAAGTTGTTCGTTCCTGAAGCACTTCCAAGAAATTGATCGCTTGTTTCTTCGGTTGTACTGGAAATGTCGCAACCATTCCTTTAGAGGATTGCAGAACAGTTAAGGCTGAATGGTATACAACAATTTGTTTGCCAGAAGTCATCGACAAAATCAGGAAAAACATCCAAAAACGTTGCATCATTCTTCATCATGACAATGCAAGCTCCCACACAGCACGTCAAACATTTGATTATTATTTGAAAGAGAAAAACATCGAATTATTATCTCATTGCCCGTATTCACCTGATTTATCCCCTAATGACTTTTTTTCTTGTTCCCCAATGTCAATTAAAAATGCGTGGACAGCGATTTTCATCACCTCAAGAAGTTGTTAAAGCCTTCGAAAACCACATTTTTGAGATTCCAACTTCAGAGTGGAAAAAATTTTTCGAGAATTGGTTTGAACGCATGCAAAAGTGTATAAATCTTAATGGCGAAAATTTTGAAAAGCAACAAAAGAGTTTGTTCAAAAAAAAAATTTTTTTTTCTTAGCTTTTTTAAAAACTTAAAAGATAGCCCTCGTAATACTAACATGCCATACAATTTCAAAGGTTCAAACTATTGAAAACAAAATTTCCTCTTAATTTGTTTTTACAAAAGTGAACAGCATACATAAGCTATTCCAAACCGTCAATCGGAACTAAATGAAATTTAAATTTTCTTAAGTTGTCATTAGCTAACTTTTTATGTATTGAAGCGGGCTTTTGCTGAACAAAATAATCGAAAGCTTCAATCAATCGATAAAATTTACTATATTTGAAAATCTAGTTCCGCTTAAAGCAAAGAAATCGCCTATTGCTGTTAACTCTTGATGGAACATGATGAATACATACATAGTTTTTCACATGTTTAAAAATAAAATTCACGGCCTACCAAAGACCTTTTTGATCAAATATACCACAGCTCAAGAAAAAGAGAGTTTACCTTCTCTACCCTTTACTCCACTTAGGCATTGGTAATTTATTGTATAATTATCTTTACTTCTTTTATGTACTTACGTTTCGCTTTTTGAAAGTTTAAGTTGAACATTAAAATTAAAACTGGCAATTTATCTTTTTATATTAACTGCAAGCATTATAAAATTTAATGCAAATTTAAATTATAAAAGCTGACTTTATCCTTAATGGAAATGTCCTAATTATTCAATTGCGCTTACAATCTACCAAGTCATTTATTTGGAGGACATAATGTCATCTATGCATAAAATGTACATTCATTAAAATATTTAAATAATTTTATCCGAGTTGAAAATTTTCATATTGTTCAAAGTTTTAAGTTTTACGTATAAAAATAAACTGCTTGTAATTCAGGGTCGATTAGTATGATTTCCTTGGTTAGATTCTAATACTAGATATGATGACTGGCCGCTAGTCGCGTGTTAGCCCACTACTTGAAATTATCTACCTGCCCCCCCCCCCCCCCCCCAACTAACTACTGGGGTTTAGTGAAGGATACAAACGAGTATACTCATGTTACATGTACTGAATTTATAATAATTTTAAACATGCTTTATACATTGAAATCACGATCTTTTGTACTACTCAGAAAATTGCTATACCTAAGACATAATTTTTATCTAAGACAATTTTGCTGTAGAGATATTTGTGACAGATTAAACTCAAGTGCCAATCTGCATTTAACTATATTTAAAATATAATAAGCGTTGTTTGGTCTAATATTGAGAACAGTCCTTAGATTATTTCACTACTCTTCTTCGTTGTCTATTTTGGTGGTAAAACGGTTATCTACGGAGCACAAAAACACGGGTTCGAACCCGTCTTGAAGAGAACAAATATTATGCTGTCGTATTTCTTGACGTTTCGCAAGTATTTGATAAGGTATGGCATACAGGTCTGCTTTTTAAACTAATCTCCTATCCAGCAATTATTACTCCCTTTTTAAGTCCTACTTGACCGATAGAAACTTCTCAGTTAAATACAATGATGCCCTATCTATTTATTATCGCATAAGATCTGATGTTCCCCGAGGTAGTGTATTTGGGCCATTTCTCTACTTTATGCTGCTGACATACTTGAAAGAGAAGACACTATGATAGCTACAATTGCTGATGACGTTGCTATACTAAATGATGATCCTAACGTAGCTTTTACAACTCTTCAAAGTCATCTAAATCTTATAAACGATTGGTACAATAGATGGCGAACTAAAGTAAATCAATCTAAATCTATCCAAGTCACGTTTACAACCAGACTCAGTACTTGCCGTGCAGTAAAATACCTTGGACTGTATTTGGACCAACGACTGACCTGAAATAAACACATCCAAGCCAAACCTAAGCAGATAGACCTAAAATTTCGCTAAATGTATTGGCTTCTTGGTAGAAAATCCAAATTATCAAATTTTAAAATAAAATATTGTTCTCCAAGACCATACTTAAGCCAATATGATCGTATAGACTTCAACTATGGGGATGTTCCTAGCCAATCAGATTAAAAATAATACACCGATTCCAATCAAAGGTGCTTCGAGCTTTGGTGAATGCACATTGGTACGTCCCAAATAGAATGATCCATGAAGACCTCAAAATCTTTTTCATCAAGAAAGAAATACTTATAGTTGTCAACAAATACCATGAACGACTGACTGGACATGAAAATGAACTTGTGGTAAATTTAATAAATTACTTTGATAACAGAGGTTAAAGAGATTTTTTCGGCATGCTTAACACAGTTTGGAGATCGCACCATTTTACCAGGAACACAAAACTACGTATATTTGTAACCAACGAAGAATCCGTAATGTTAAAAGGATGTGAGACGTGGAAGGTTACACAGGCTATAATCACCAAACTGAAAGTATTCGTCAACAAATGCATGCGTAGGATTCTTAAAATAAGATGGACGGACAGGGTCACTAATCAAGAAATCTTAATACGCTGCAACCAAATTCCTATAGACAGAGAAATCAGGAGGCGCAAGTCGAACTTGAAAGGCCATGTACTAAGAAGAGAGCCAAGCAGTCTAGCAAGAATTGCGCTAGATTGAAATCCACATGAGAAGCGTAAAATCTGTCGCCCGAAATCTATCTAGATTAAAAGTATTGTTGCGATAGGGGCCCTCAGAGGAGGTCCTTAGGTCCCACCGTTAACACACTCCACGAACTAGCTCAGGAGCGGGGTCGTGATGCCTGTTTTGGTCGTGATGCATGGCGGCGGGCGTCGGCGTCGATGAGTCACTTGATATAGCGAAGGATGATGGTTCAGACGCACTCGTCAAACAGCGACTGGTCGGTTGACATGCACTCGTCATACAGCGAGTGTACGGTTGAGAAGCACTCGTAAGACAGCGAGTGTTCTGGGCGATGATGCGCTCGACAAAAAGCGAGCTACGGCGGTTGCAACGCACTCGTCAAAAAGCGAGTGGTTTTGAAGATCTCTGAACTCAACAGAGAGCGAGTTCAGAGAGAGGCTTATACAAGCTCATAAAGAGCGAGCTAACTGCTGAAGATTGTAAAAATGACCGTTTTTTTTTTTATATGATTTTCGGTGACGGAATGTGGTTTATGGCCCTAGAGAGCCCTTGGGATTGGTCGGAAAGGAATATTTGCTTAATTCCCTAATATTTTCTAACGTATCGCTAATCTAACAAATATTGTCGATTCGCGGTTATCACAAGATTGCTGATATCTCACGGAATCCAACGGTATACTTAAAGTTACTTGTATGTCATACGTGACGTGTGCTATGCCGCTTAACTCTGGGACTTGTGTCCGCAACAGTATCAGAGACGAAATTAAAACGAAAAATAAAACGTGGTCCGAAGTAAAAAGACTTTCAACCAACAGAGTCTAGGCGTGATGGAACTATATATTTATAAAGAGATTTTGGTCCAACGACCTTCCGCAACACTGAAGACAGTGATATATAAGAAGAAACGTACATGCCGGCTACATTCAACAAATTTACTTAATACTCTCAATGAAATAGAAAGAAAATTTAAAAAAAAAAGCAAAAAAAAATTTTCACGCGTCGTGGTTTCGATAAAAATCGTGTTCCGTCTTTTTTGATACACCTTGTATATGGTTCTACTGGATAGGGGTCCGTCAACATCAAAAGACATTACACTGTATCCGTGATACTAAAAAGGTTCGGAAACACTTTTCTATACAACAATATAGCTTTAACGTTTCTTGCAAAATGAATATTCTTTTATGTCCTAAAAATAACAAAATGCATATTATTGATTTTATTGCAATTCATTTGTCTACCTATCCCATTAATTCGTGTGAAACATCCATTAGCGGCTACATGTTGTGTTTATTCATAAGCACTGGAAAAGTACAATAATGCACCGCTACCCTACTTCGTGACTTAATCTTTTCTATTTTAAAGCACGGTTTAAATTATATCTGTTGCGATTTAACGATTATTTGAAATTATAGCTGGGTGTATACAGATCTTTAATTGGGATCACGGCTAAATGTCAGATTTTCTGTTCTGATGACATTTTAAGCTATATTTTCATTTACGTCAGCTAACATAATGGAACATTTTATGAGGTTTTATGCCATATATTTATTAATTTATTGGTGTTTCCCCCTTGTTTACCTTTTTTCCCTTTGTTACGTCCGAATAAGGAAAATATAGTAGCAGGAGAACGATTTCTTGCGTCTGATTGCGACCTATGAAAAAAATCCGTATGAAATTTTTTGTTTTTTACTTTAGAGGAAATATATAATTTTTTACCCTAAATTTAATGTTATTATCATAAATCGGATAGAAACAGTTGATGCAGTGTTAGATTCAATATGACTATAATATATTTCATTTTCATTCTCAATTAATAAAAATGCTACAAATTATAAAAATAGCCAGCAAGGATTTAAGACTCATCAACAACCTTTATGAAATGCAAGCATCGGCCGTAAGAATTGAGAATTGTATTTCAGAATATAAACAAGTGAAAAAAAGGAGTCAGACAAGGATGTATAACCAGAGTTGTTTAATTGTTATAGCGAATAAATTTTCCAACATATCAACTGTTCTCAAATCACCGTTGATACCAGATTAAATTTTAACACCATTGTTTAAATGCAAGATCAGTTGATCGTTCATTTCATAATTTTTACAGGGGCAAGTAATTGTGAATGAACTATTCTAACCTAAAATTTTAGTCCATCTATCAAACGAGAATTGGAACTGGCGTTAGAAGAGGACGAGCATGAGGACGTGAACTGGAATAAGTATAAACGAATGATTTATGTCGGAGCCAACGGAGTGGCCGAGCGCATTCGTCGTGTAGTTTGAACTGGTGAAAACAGTCTGGATTGTGCGGTTCGATTCTCCATTGGTGATATTACTCGGGCGAGAATAATATGTTTAGATTACTCTCATTTCACAATCATTCACCCCTCATCTAGGTGTAGAAGCTCGCCCCCTGGCATTGGCGATTAGCCTCAGAAATAGGCCGATGTAAAATAAATAAATAATTTGATAGCCTAGTAAAAAATTAAAATTGGCTGTTCCAAAATTTAGCTTTTTAAGACATAAATGCACACCCCAGTTTATTAAAACGATCTATTTTTCACTAGTTTATTCTCACTTAAATTATGGGCTAAACTGCTTGGGTGGAGCATATGAAACTACTTTCAAGAGAGTAAATACCCTTAACAAACGAATCATAAGAATAACCAAATTTAAAACCAATTTCTCATCTACATTTCCACTTTTTAAGGAATTAAACATCCTTCCAGTGAGTACATCTATATGTGTACAAAATCCTGAAAGTTTTCTTTAATAGAAGTGGTAATCACATAAGCTACAGAAACCCGTATAACATGGAATAAATCTTTTTCTTATAATTTTTAAAATTTTTATAATAGTTTACCACTTCATTTAAACAGGGCCGTCTTAAGAAATTCGGCACCCGTGGGCTACTAAAAAATGAATAATGACTAATAACTAAATAACTAATAATAACAAAAATATATATACAGTATTGGCCATAAAGATTGCAACTTTTAACATTTCTCAATTTTTCAAATTTTAATAATAATATTGGAAAATAAATACTTTTAGTTCTATAATTTAATCATATTTTGTCTGTTACATCAATCAATAGTCAAATAATCTGACTTACAGATTAATAATAAATTATTTCTTCATTTTTGCTTGGACAAAAATATTGCAACTACTTGAATTTTCTTGTTATATGCAGGTTTTATCCACAAATAATATGTTGTGCACAAGTAATATTTCAGTTTATATTTGTCAATCATGGGTCATAGTAAAACTGTTTCAAGTGAAATTAGAAACTTAATAATTTCTGGTTTTAAAGACGGGCTGCTGCAAAATGTGATTTCACAAAATTTAAATGTTCATAAATCTACTGTGTCGCGAATTATAAAACGATTTCGAGAAGAAAGTACGTTTAAAGTTTCAAAAATTCCAGGACGGACACGAAAAGTACAAAACGAACTGATAAAAAAAATATTTATTTATCTACCAACAACCCCTTTCTGTCATCGGAGAAAATGTTGGGCCTTTTGCCACAAATGGATCAAGAAAACATCTCAACAAGAACTATTCGCAGAAGATTAGTTAGTGAGGGTCTTTTAAGTCGCCGTTTTGCTAAAAAACCACTTCTATCCAAAAAGAATGTGAAGGCCCGATTATAATTTGCTAAAATTCATATTGACTGGACTGTGGATCAATGGAAAAAAGTTATTTTTAGTGATGAATCTAAGTTCAATTTGTTCAAAAGTGATGGAGTAAGTTACGTTAGGAGGCCTGCTAATAAAAGATAAGTTCAAAAATAGACCTTGGCAACAGTTAAACATGGCGGAGGTGGTGTGATGGTATGGGGCTGTTTCTCGGGATATGATATGGGTCCTATTATACTACATTGAAGGAATATTGGATCGATTTAAATATAAAGACATCCTTCAGAATGTTATGGTACCTTATTCTGATGAGTTCATGCCTTTAAAACATATATTATTTTTGGAATCCTGTATAAATTTTCAAGCCTATTCTATTTAGTGTTAATGTTACACAGTTGGCTACTGAAAGGGTTATTTACTATTGTCTTAAGAATAGTATAGTTTAAGTTTAATTTTAAGATTACTGTGTTATGCATCTAATGTTTATAATTTATGTAAAAAAGACAATAAATATTATTATTATTATTATTAAAAAAAATTCAAATCTGTTGTTAACATTTAAAGGCTGGGCTGTATGTACGTGATTTGCTAGTGACAAGCAGCCTTTTTCTTCTTATTTTACACAAAATACGGTGAATGGTACTGGTTGATGGAATCGGAAGATTTTTAAAAGTAGCAGCAAATAAATCAATAGTTTCGCGAATTGAGTGCCCACAGCACTATACATTAATATTGTAACAGAAGTTTATAAAAGTTTGTAATTTGACAGTTAGTAGTGACTGGGACAGTTGATTATGTCGAATAATTAAAATCAGAGTACCTGAAAATCATTTGTTTTTATTTCCCTACTAGGAAAAAAGCCCGTCATTCGACGGGGTAAAAGTAATCACCAAATTAAAAATAAACTCTCGGTACAATATTAGAACAGTGGTGGCGTTTATTGATAAGTCATATACCTAGCTTTTTTTCTAAATTTAACAAATTGTCACATAAATGCCCGTTAGGCAAAGAAAATAAACTGATTTAAAAAAGAAACTATAAAGCTATATATAATATGTGAGGGTTGGGGAATTTGTGTACTGGCCGTTTTATTCGTCTTGCCATACGTTGTGTGTGTGTGTGTGTGTGTGTTTTTTTTAGGATTATTAAGTCGATTCGTTCTTGGAGTGGGAAGCTCTCTGTACAAATAAACGCTGGGACACATTTCAGTCAAATAGTTTATTAACGGTCTAGTCAATCAGAAATAGTACAAACATGTTTATTAAGGCGTCTGATTGTGATGGCTGTAAGGTAAATTCAGATTAACATATTTATAGTGATAACGTAAGTTTCTACTCAAATATTACTATCGAATCTACTCTTCCAAACTAAGCATGCGGTCCATATCATGCCATATCATTGTTCAGCTCACTAGTGCTGTCTAGGATCTTATACCTAATTATTTGAAATCACTAACGTGTTGCTAGATCACCTAACTGCTGCTTAAAGCGCATAACGGTGTCATCGGTGAGATTCGACGGACGGGTTTGCTACCCGCCAATACATTTTTGTTGGGTCTGCCAACCCTTCGGTGTGTGTGTGAGTTTCTACGGTTGTGAATCGTAGAGAACCGGTCAAGAGTCGCGGGCCCCGACGGTTGTGAGGCGTAGGGCCCCGGATAACCTCCCATGATGAGGTTAATCAAAATCACAGAGGCCAAGTGTCGAGGAACACGCACACGGGCGGCGTGACTACAAAAAACGTGGTGGCTATTCACCCAAAAATCCCACTATGTCTGAGAACAGCTTGAATCCACAGATAAATTACTTGAGCTAACGAATTGATCACGGCTGGCGTATTGAGCACGGGCGGCGCGGATATGCGGATCGTGGTGGCCGTCCACCCATAAATCTACACTGTGTTGGAGAACAGGCGTCGCAAAGCGAGCGTTGTTCCACCGCTATTCCACAGAGAAATTCCTCGCGTCGACGTGGAGAGCACGGGCGGCGTGAATACGTGGATCGTGGTGGCCATCCATCCAGAAATCTCCACTGTGATGAGGAACAGGCGTCGCAAAGCGAGCGTTGTTCCACCGCTATTCCACAGAGAAATTCCTCGCGCCGGCGAGAATACGCGAAAGATGCAAAGATTTTACCTACCAGCAGTCAGTGTCTAAAACCAACTGCCTCCTCGCTTTAACGGCCCCTCTCTGCCTGCCCTCCTGAGCTGAAATCTCAGTCTTATATACCACTTCGATTATTGACGGAGAACTTATCTGCTCTTTCTCTCTGCAGTTCTCATAAACATGTACAAAATCCAAATCATACACATGGTTAATAAATTTTCATGACACACACCCATTAATGACCATTTGACACATTTGGGTTGTAACCCTCACAAAAAATGGTTCCTTAGAATTTTAAGTTAAACACTAGACATATTTAAAATAAACATAATAAATCAATCGGTAAACAGATGTAAAATGTCACCACTTGCGGTCAATTTTTATGACGCCTACTAATATAGTTTTTGTGTGTATAACACTTGAGTAATCCGACCCTTGTGACCGCACATCTGGTCGCAGGTATCGGAAACACACTTACGTTAATCTGTTTCAGTTAATATTTTGGAATGCGTAGTAAATGATAAAAATGAAAAATAAAACATTAAATGGGGTACTGTTACAGGAGGTAGTACCTCAGGAGAAGTTCCCAAGATGACTATCCAGAACAATGTACCCAGGCTAAGCTCACGAGCAGGGTTTCTAGTATGTCGCCTGGGCTTGAAGAGCCTTGTGTTGCTAAAGCGTCTGAAATTGAGATTGAGTGACCCTTTGGGGGTATTCCAAATGAAAAGCACAATTGAATTTACATATTTATTTAACAAAAGCATAAATAAACGTACAGAAGTGTATTTAATCTAAACTTATTCTAACAATACAAAAACAACAATGCAAAGTTGAAGACTAGGATTGTGGGTTAAGGATTGTGGTAGGACGGCGAGCGTCGTTGTGCGCGGCGAGCGTCCAACATGGTGATGGGCGTCGCGGCGTTGATCTTCGATGGACAGCGAGCGTCGTGGTTGTGTCCGTGGTGGACGTTTGTGGACGAACTGTCCTTTGGTGGCAGCGCCAGCAGGCGTGGCGGTCCGTTGCGCCGAACATCTCGGTGAGGTGACGGTGACGAAATACGTGATGCTTTTATCCTTTACAGTCACTCGTTCCAATACTCATCCAGAGCGATGGGTGATGGGTGTAGGTCTAGGATTTTTTGCGGGTGGCGCTTCAAGCGAGAAGGCCAGTGGATTATTAATGACTCAGAAGACCTGAAGGCTTTCGTGGTCCTGGTTTCTAGACGGCGCTGTGATGTTTCCGCATTTCCGCACGGTTTTGTGCCCTGGCGGAGACGCAATTTCAGCCCTGGGAGCCGTGCGGGAGCAGCGGTTAGCGGCACTGGATTGGTGTCGTTGCCCCGAGTCATTTGAGCTGGCAGCCATATTTTGCCACGGGCGCGAAAAAATATGTTGCTCCACTTTCGGGAGGGTGATCAGCCCCGGGCACGTCCAAACTATGGGGCGTCGCTTCCGATGATGTTAGTGGTGCGGTGAACCGAGCTCTCGGGTCTTCCTTCTCTGGGAGCGTGAGCTTCCTCCGAGACGTTCTTCTCCATCGTCGTTGTTGGAGGCGGTTGGTGCCACGTTGTAGGAACGAACGAGAGGGGTAAATCGCGTTATCGTGGAACGCAGCGTGAAGCGCGTTGTCGCAGAACGCAGCGTAAAGCGCGTTTGTTGAGGTACCGCGCAAAGCGAACCGAGGGGACCATACCCGCGGAAAGCGTTCGGTCAACGCAGCGAAAAGCGCGTTTGTTGCAGCTCAAGCGTTAAGCGAGCTGTGGTGGTGACCAGCGAACTGGTAGGTGACCAGATGGGACTGGTAGTTGTCCAGTGTTTGGAGCTACTATTTATACTAAATATCGACGTCATTCGGGGAATCCCCGGATTTCAGCCAATGGGTTTTTAATTCCGCCCATTGATAGGGTCATTTTTGGCAATACCTGCTAAAAATGCGCGGGTTAAGGCAATTAGCGGTTTCAGGTGCCGACACGAATCACGCGGTCACGATGAGGTGAATCCGCGGTAACAGTACAAGTGGTTGTACTATCACAAATTTAAGCCATCTTCGTCAAAGATTGTAGAAACAGAAATTAATATGAAGCTACTGCTCATGTTAAACAGTAACTTAGATTATTCATATTTAATAATTACAGGAAAACATTGATAATAATAATTTGAAAAAAATTAAGTTGCGTTAAAAATTTGTTGGCAAGCACATCACAAACTTCTACATTTTTTTAAAAAAAGATTCAAACTGTTCTAGGAGTTTCCCATTAGGACTCTCATTGCTTATGCCCTTCACCTTAACGTCCGTTGTACGGCGTACCGTGAAAAGACTACGTAGAGCTATCCATGGCTGAACACTGCATTGGGCAGGTAAACTCCCACGTTTTCCAAGGTTTAACCTTGCATTTATTAATCGTGATGGAAAATCCCAGTTTGACAGAAAACTGTCTTCGGCGTAAAATGAAGAGCAAATTGGGATCGGTGGGAGCTAAATGAATCCTAGGAATGAAAGCTGGATTTCCTTGGGAAGATCTAGTTATAACAGTCGCAGATATTAAATTTTTAAACAATTTTGTCATTACCAAGTGTGTGCCATTACATAGGCCCGGTTTTGTGTTGAGGTTTCGAAGCAACATAATTATTGTCCCTACTTTTAAGTTTAATTTGTGAGGTGACATCTCTGAGGGGATAAGACTATTCAAAAATTCTATTGAACAGTTTTCTGTTCCTGAGGCGTCCTCCCAGTTGATTGAATCGATGCTAAGATATATTGCAGACTCGTCCTTGAAAAGGTTCAGAACATCTTCGTTGATGCATGTAGCATCTTCATTTCGGGGGCAAAGGATGGCTGTGTTGACATCGCTGGCAGTCAAACTGCTGCCAAATGTAGCCGTCACTATTCGTTCATTGATGATCAGCTTATCTGCAATGTTAATGATATCCTCTCATACTTCTCCTGCCTATTCTGCCTGTTAGGTAATCCGGCACTGGTGAAAAACACTGATATGATACAGGGAGATATGCATGCGAAACCTTAAAAACCGAATTGTGTTCAGCAATAATAAAAGGGTAGACAATCAAAATTTCGGAATATTGAAAACAGTGTCGTGTTTAAGAATCTAGAACAGTGTTTTTCAACCGGTGGTCCGCGGACTACTGGTAGTCCTTAGCAAAAATTTTGTGATCCGCGAAAGGCTTATAGTTTATTATTTTTGAGATTTATTGTTCTTTTTTTATGATCTTTTGTCCATTTTCTGTGATTTTTGTTCATTTTCAGTGTTTTTTTTATTACTGAGATATAATATATGTAGATGTAGAATGCATATAAATAAATTTGTTCAATAGTACAGTTATTTTATGTGGTCCGTGGTAGAAAATTAAATATTTTACTAGTCCGTGGCACGTTTTCACGTGAACACACCCAGATATTGAAATTAAACGTAATCAAACAAACTTTATATTCTTGTTCCACATACCGACCCTTCCGGGAAATAAAGTGCGGGACAAAAGTTTTTCGACACATTTTGGGCATAAATCTCGTAAAACTATTTTTTTCAAAAATAAAATTTTGTTTGTTAATCTACGTATCAATAGCTTTCATTTGATACCCCACTCATATTTTTATATATACCATAATATACCAGTGGCTCTTAACCTTTTTTAAATGACGGCGTTCTAATGTAAAATATGAAAAATGCAAGGCGCAAGAAATAATGGTGGTTTGATCGAACATTTGTAATTTTTTTTTTTTTTTGTAAAATAATTGTAAAAAGTAATAGTTTTTTTTTTCTAAATAGTTAAATAGTTTATTTTAGAGATATTTTGTTTCTTTTTTTTATTGTTTTCAAAGCTTGCTACGTTCAACTTTGTAAAACTTATGTTGATTATTATTTTGTAAATAAATGGTCGCCATTTTGAAATGATTAACATAAAAATATGACTTTTTGGTGTCATTGTAAAGCTAATTTAATGTACTTTTAGGAAAAAAATATAAAATTAGCGATTTCCTATGCTAGATCAAAAGTTGACATCATTTCCGCTGAAACCAGAAGTGCCTCAGAATTCTTATAGTAACCTTTAGATGGGCCTTTTTGTCTAGTTTAACTTTTGTTCTGAAGATTTTTTGTATCCTTACAAATAAAGGAGATTTTGGGGGTGCCCCGTTTCAAACAAACACCCTGTATATACTAGGTTATTACCCGTCAACAATGACGGATTTATAATATAAAAATTCAATTATTTGTTTGTGTATTTGGTTTTATTTTTTAACGTATCTTAATTTCATCGCCGGTCAGCGAACCACGGGACAGGGAATCACCCGTTAGCCAATCACGGGAGAGGGTGTCACATGTCGGCCAATCAAGAGACAGGGTGTCACATGTCGGCCAATCAAGAGACAGGGTGTCCCCAGTTAGCCAATCACGAGAACCTTAGGAAAAATTGACATCATAATGTTACCGACACTATATACAGACTCTTGTTAATTATATACATAGTTAGATTATTTATTCATAAACTTTTTAAGATTGGAAAACGATTTATTTTTACTCAGTACATTACATTTATATTGTTAAAACTAAAAATAATTTGAGACGTTAATTTGTGCCTATTGTGCCTACGAAACCCTAGACGTTTATGTATGTAATTATATTCGTAGATTCTTAGAGAATAAATCTGCAAAATACCGGTCAATTAAGAAATCTTAAGAGTCCCCAGTTAGCCAATCACGAGAACCTTAGGAAAAAATGACGTCACAATGTTACCCAGATCACATACACACACTTGCTAATTATATATGTACGATAGATGTTCGCACTTGCCATTTCCAATCTGTATAATGTTCACCATGAAATTTCGAAAACGTCTGTTCAGCATAGCGTACATTTTTGTTATAAAAACTGTGTCGTTTGTAAAAAATACTTTTATTTCCTTGTTAACATTTACTAAAAATAACTCACCGATATATAAAATATAAGATTGAATAAATAATTTCCATGTGATTTGTAGAAGCAGTATTGAATTTTGTATCAGATATCCTTTTCTGGTATATACATAAATCTTAATGAAAGCCAACCTAGGTGGTTTTAAGATGATATATGTATCTCGGAGGTAATAAACATGTGAAGTTTTTACGAAGTTTACACTCTGCAACGCGCAAATGCATGTGAAGGCTAAGGTAACAGATGGCGGTTTATCTTACACGAACCTAAAAATTGTTTTCCGTCAATTTTTAGTGAACATGTAATACGATAATGAATTTTATATGACAGTAGACCAAATAAATATTTGATGGTTTTTTAAAACTATTTCGGGAAATGGATAAAAAGAATGTTATGTTGTGTTTTATTTTATTTTCTTTAACTTTGTATTAACTTTGAAAGTTTATTATGCATTTTTACTTTATTTTTATTTGTTTTTTTCTAAGGACTTCTTTTTTTCAATATATAATAAGGAAAGTATTGAAGGTTTTTTATAACCCTTCTTACTATTTTTTTCATGCCCTTTTCTTAATCTTATTTTCCACCATCCTAGTCCCTCCATTCTCTAGACCAGGACTCTGTAAATTTCATAAGGACATTTTTAAATCATACATTTCCTCGATGTTGAATTGGACGTGACGGCGAAATAAAATGGTCCACTAGGTCGCCGGACTTAGTACTGAACGATTTTTTTTTATTGGGGTTATATGAAAAGCAAAATTTTTAATGGCCAAAATTTAACTATTGAAGAATTAAAAGCTAAAATAGAAAATGAGTCCCACATGATAAAACCGATAAAATTAATTAATGTTATGCAAAATATTTACGACCGTTTGGGGCATTATTTGGCAGTGAATGGAGGAATATTTAAATTTGTTGTAGTTTATATTTATTTTATGTTTATACAAATTTAAAATTTTATATTAATTTTATTGTTAATAATAAATATATTTTTAATTTTTCATTCCTATTTATGTCCTAAAAAAATGTTTTGCGTTTATGTATTTCTATAATCGAGTAAGCTATGCAGTATGTTCTGTTTTAAAATAAACGCATTTTACATTGCTGCCAAGCAACGGTTGTTATAGAAATGAAACCTTTATGTTCTATGACAAAATAAATTTACGGTATATGTATATATGTTACGGTTCAAGCAATTAATCGGTTTATATTAATAATTACCGGGTATTATTAATACAAACTAATAGTGAAATTCTGGACAAATCTGTAAGCTACAGACCAGCGTTTCTCAACCGGGGGGCCGTGAAAACTTAGTCGGGGGGCCGCGGATTCGTATAAGATCGAAGCATGAAAATATAATAGAAATGCGCTCAGTTTTGCTAGATATAAATTATTTCCATATTCATAAATTACGACTTAAAAGTGTAATATTTTTTATTATGCTCCGAGCTACTGATAACTCAAGAGTAAGGGTGCGAAAGTGTCTAAATCAAATTGGAAAGCAACTCTAAATACTTGTAAACTAAAATAATTTACTTTCAAGCCATTGTAGGTAATACAATTTTTAGTCAGTCTAAAAGATATTTGAATAATGTTTAAGTAAAAGTTGTTTGTTTTTAAAAGCTCTATCCAAAAATGCCCAACTTTCCTATTTAAAAAAATTAAGGGAAAAATTTTCTGATAAATTTGAATACTACCATTCAATTCTTTGGGTAAATTTCGGTCATTCATTTTTTTCCCAACTTGCTCATACGTCGCCTTTTCGAAAAAATCGCATTCCCTATGTCCTGAGACATCCTTTAGTGCCCCCCTCTCCTATCTCTCTTTCTCTCTCTCTCTCTCTCTCTCACCCTTCTTTCTCCCCTCCCCCATATATATATGTATATAGGGGGCCGCAGACAATATTTACGTAATTTTGGGGGGTCCCGTGCCAGAAAAGGTTGAGAAACACTGCTATAGACGATCGTATCTTTAGACGATCGAGGAGTTGTTTTATGTGTTGTTATGGACAGCTTTTTACAGATTCTATTTGTAAGTTTACAGGTTTGCGCAGAATTGCACTATAAGTTTGTATTAATAATACCCGGTAATTATTAAAGGTAAGTATTAATAATTTCCGGTAACATTAATGCAAACCGGATTTATTAGATGAACCGTAACATGTATATATCTAGTTTTATCATACTGTTACAAAGTTTTCAGTGAAATTGTAGAAGATGTTAAAAGATATTTTAATTTTCTTTTAGTGCATAATGCACAGATACATCTGAAACAAGAAGCACCAATTAGTTTTCAAAATAACCACTTCTGTCCGTTACCCAGTGCTTAAGTCTCTGTGGCCACATGTCAATAAAATAACGAAGTGTTTCTACGGAAGAACCCTGCTGTTTTAATCAAGGAGGACTTTAGACTTGCGATTTAAAGTGTCTTCTTTTGCAAGCCAGGTCTTGAAGCACGAAGCAGTGCCATGTCCTGAAACACGGAAGCACAGAAATCCAGGAGATTTAAGTGAACTTTTTTAAGTCATTTTTTTAAGTCAGAGCTGCTAGACGGCCAATCAGCAGGAAAAATAAAGTTCGGCATATTGCTGTCAAGCCATTGCTGCTAAGCCTTTGCATTACGAGTTGTCACTTAATCTTTCTAGAAGCTCTAGTGGTAACTAGCGAATATAGTTTTCAGTTCTTTAATTATCAACTTCAACACGGTTTTCTTTGACTTTAATTACCATATTTGACTTTAATTTGCCATTGACGGACTTGTTTGCCCCATTCCCATAAAAATGAAGCTGAGTGGTACCGTCATAACTCCCACCTCAACAAACCATAACGAACAACAGAATATTGGCCCCTCTGGATCGTTGATGCTTTTTCACAAGCTCCTCGAGAACTTGTAGTATACACCATCGTTCTAGCGGTTGAAAGCCTCCTCAATATTAAAAAGCTTTTCATGTAAACTTTTTCAGGGAACCCTTTGTTTCTAACTCTCCAATTCTATTGATGAGACCACAAAACCGCAGAGACTTCAGCGCTGTGTGACGGCCAGAAATGGTCATTTACTCAAGCCCGTGACCTCCGCAGTGCACACGACTACATACATATACATCTATTAACAACAACATACATTCATATATTTTCCTTCCTTATTCATCTTCTCTTGGGAACTTTCTGACTAACGTGCAGGTGTTCAGAATTGCAGCTTTTTCTATCTGAATTCAAAGAATTTCTTAAGCCATATCAAAAGCATGGAAAACTAGCGATTTAGCCACTCCTATAAACTATTGTTTTCTAAAATTACGTTTATTATTTATTACTTTACCTTTCCGTAATAACATTTCTTTATTTACATATCCATTGAGAAAGTTAACATCTGACTTCAATCATTTAACATTATAGACCGGGAGCTCATGACATTTTTGGTCTCCGATTTCATACAGCATGCCTTTTGGAGGAGAGAATATTTACCCTGTGACAACAAAAAAGGGATGTACTAAACCCCTGCACGCTTTCCGGTCATAGGGAAGATTGCATTTCCACTTGCACAAAAATTTTGTGTTTTTCTCTGATTTAATATTGCTTGCCCTTTTGTCAAAACAAAGTTATAACAAATTTAAAGTCTTTTAATTATAGGCATGCTGTATAAAAACACGGAAAATAATATTTTTTTATTACAAGATCACATGACCGTTTGAGCCCTTTGGGACCCTCCGAATCGCATGCATATATTTAAAAGACTTTAAATTTGTTATAAATTTCTTTTGACAAAAGGGCAAGCAATATTAAATCAGAGAAAAGCACAAAAATTTTGTGTTTAAGTGGAAATGCAATTTTCCCTATGACCGGAAAGCGTGCAGGGGTTTAGTACCATCCCTTTTTTGTTGTCACAGGGTAAATATTCTCTCCTCCAAAAGGCATGCTGTATGAAATCGGAGACCAAAAACTGTAATGAGCTCCCGGTCTATTAAACAAATCAACTGTGGCCTCCACAGAATAAGTAGTCAAATAAGATACTTTTTAACACGTTTTAAGTCGGTCACCATGGTGTAATGGTTAATATACTGGCGTATTAACTGTTGGACCAGGGTAGCTCGGGTTTGAATCCCGGTGATGGTACGGATGTTTGTATTTATATTTAGTATTAAGGTATAAAAATGTATAATTAAAAAAATCAGAATCATGTATCCTGGTTAATGGCCATAGTTGCTAAAACCAAATATAAAGGATGTCCCAAAATTCACGCAAGAAGTAATTTTGATAGAAAACACAGGTTTTTAATTAAAAATTGTTTTTTTTTTTATTGATTCATTGCATCCACGGCTTTGCTGGCACATACGCATTCTTTTGTCGAAATTTTATGACATTTCTATATAAATGTGGCTAAATTTCGTTGATACAGCGCTCAATTTCCTCCTTCAAAACATGGGTGGTCGTGGGCTTGTTCGCACAAACCTTAGACTTCAAAAAACCCCAAAGAAGAAAGTCCAATAGTGTTAAGTAACATGATCTGGGCGGCCAATTATGATCACGAAAACGATAAATTCTATAACCAGGAAATGACTCATGCAGTAATTTAATTGTTTCTCGGGCTGTATGGCATGTGACATCGTCTTGTTGAAACCACATGTTGTCCACATCCATATCTTACAATTTAGGCACAAAAAACTGGATTATCGTGTTATGATAGCGAGCATCATTAACTGTTATTGCGTTATCACCCGCATTTTCGAAGAAGGATGGTTTGATGATGCCTCCAGCCCAAAATCCGCACCAAAAAGTGACACGTTGTGGATGCATTTGTTTCTCAACAATCACTTGTGGATTTCTGAACTCCAAATGTGCCAATTTTGTTGATTAACGGAGCCATCAAGAAGAAAATGAGTCGCATCGCTGAAGATGATTTTGTTCTAAAAATTAGCATCCGCTTGTTGTTGTTCCATAATCCATTCAACGAACTCTCTTCGCTGTGTGTGGTCCATAGGCTTCAATTCTTGAGTCAATTAAACTTTGTAAGCATAAAGATGCAAATCTTTCCTGAGAACACGCTATAGAGAGCTTCTCGAAATGCCCAATTCTTGACTACGGTGCCGCATTGATGTTCTTGGACTCTCAGCTACACTCTCACGAACTGCTTCTATGTTTTGTGTTGAACAACTTGTTGAAGGACGGCCTGACTGTATAAGATTACTAACTGATCCAGTATCCTTGAATTTTTTAATTATCTTTTCACAGTTGATGAAGTTAAACCACTATTCCGACCATATTTTGTACGAAAATTACGAACTGTAGCTGCTAAACTTTCATTACTTTTAAAATATTGCTCAACAATAAACGCGTTGTTTTTTCGTGTAGCGGTCCATTTTTAATAACCCTGAACTGTCAGCTGTCACGCTGTCTTATTTTCTCTTTGCCAATACTTTACCGCACAAATGGCGCTAAATTTAAATCTTGCGTGAATTTTGGGACACCTTTTATAAATATTTTTTTTAAATATATGTTTTAAATTATTTTATATTTAAAATTATATTATAATGACACTGCAACTTTCCTTCAAATAGAGTATTTATGTTAACATTGGACGTAACATTTCGATCTGCAAGGCAGCCCTCATCAGCAGCATGTGAACAAATATTTAACGGTTACAATGTTGTTTAAGAGCCAGTTCTATTGCGCATGTTTAAAGACAAATTTTGATTTTTTTCCGGGTAGATTTTTTCGGGTAAATTTTGAACAAAAGGACTGATTTATAACAACATAGAAAAGAACACAGAACGTGATAAGTTGTTTTTCTAATGTGTACATCTACAATACTTTGATTTGAAAAATAGTGCAACTGAAGCGCATCGATTGCTTGTAAAAACTTATGGTGAATGTGCTTCATCGGAAACAGTATGTAGAGATTGATTTCGACGATTCAAAAGTGGTGATTGTGACGTTCACGGCAAACAATGGGTCAATTGAAAAAGTTCAAAGATGGACAACTGCAAGCTTTACTGGAAAAAACCCCAGCGCAAATACTCAAAAAATTGGCATAACAGCTCGAAGTCGATAAATAAATAATTTCGCGATGGTTACAAACCATGGGAAAGATGCTGAAAGAAAAGATATGTATTTCATAGAAATTGACCTAAAATGCCATTTCTAATCGATCAAACGATTTCTTCGCTTGCAAAGCATAGAAAGAAGAGTTTCTTGTAGCGTATCGTGACCGGCGATGACAAATGGATCTATTTCGACAACCCAAAACGCAAGAAATCATGGGTTGATCCTGGTCAACCAACAACGTCGCAAAGCAAAACAACCACGGTCACAAAGAAATGCTCTCTATTTGGTGGGTAATGGAAGTTGTCGTGAATTTTGAGCTGTTAAAACCAAAAGAAACAACCACCGCCGTAAGTTGCCGCCAACAATTGGAGTGTTTGGTTGATAATTTGATGCGAAAACGACCATCAATTGCGTCAAATCGTCGGCAAGGGATGCTTCTTCATAACAATGCTCGGCTCCATATTGCTATAGCCGTAAAACAAACAATGACGGAGCCCGAATGGGAGATTCTCTCGCACCTAACGTATTTTCCGGTAATCCTCAAGAGATTACCATCTGTTCCAACAGCTCGGTTCCAAAAGATGTTCCAAAAGATTGGCTCAAAAGACAGAGCATTCTTTCACCGTGAAATTCAACTTCTGCCAGAAAATTGAGAAAAAGTCATAGTTTTCGTGGACAAATACTTTGATTAATGTATTCACGCATCTTGTTATTGAAATAAATGCTAAAAAAACACAAGAAAACAGCTACTTTCAATGCATCCTCCTATGTATAATATTATATGCAACCTACTAATACAATATTTAAACCTTCAAAGCACAACTTAATATTTAAAATTTGAAACTAAATCAAAAATTCCATTTGGCGTTTCCACATCCGAGTACTCATCCATATGGTAAATAAAATATTTCACTAAATTAAAAATAAAAACAAAAAAATACATCCGTTTTATAGACCGAGAGAAATCATCCTAAAAATTGTCAAAACGTTATGTGGAGACATCAGTTCATAGACATCCAGCAAAATCGCTAAATATCAAAATCAGTATGATAACAATAACTCCCTTATACGTGTGGTAGTGAGTAAAAATTCATTATATGCAATATACATGATCACTTGATATGCCTCACATATGCATCTTTTATTGGCAGTCATTAAATATTTTAAATAAAGTGGTTTCGCAATTTAGCGATTGCAATTTCATGCGGTATACGTTCAGCAATTGAGAATTGATTTTCGATTGAACACGACATACGCCAAACATAACATTGAAATAAGGGTATTTCAAAAGATCACAGAGCTAAATTTAGACTGAGGGCTTTCAGATTTATGATCTTTCAATTTATTCAATGCCTTTAAATATGGATCAGGTGTCGCATGAATAAATGAGACGTGAACTAGGGGAATAAACCTTCTGTTAAACGTTTGTAGAATTCATACTGTTTTAGCACAGAACAAACAGAAGAGTCAATCAGTTTCTTTGAAGTTTTTATATTTGAGGAATATTCAAAACGTGTTTTGTGAGGGTAATACAATATTGAGATATTTGAAAAAACATTTCGTGGTTTGTTCAGATTTAAGTGACGGATTTAGCAGTGATGTTTAGAATAATTAAACCGATTAATTTATCACATTTATGGCAAATAAATAAAAAGGAAAGTACTACGAGGGTCGTCTCAAAAGTAAGTTACACTATTTTTTTTAATGCGTGTGGTTGGCGGGAATAGTCTGGGAGTCTCAGGGAATTTGCGTCTGGGTGTAGCGGCAGCACTGTAAAATTAATATGCGCGTGCGTCGATCGATCCGGCAGTCAGGGTCCAGCCGCTATGGAGACTCCACTTGCTCCTACCACCGACTGCGAAGTTCGTGTGATATTCGTTTCTTGACGGCAAAAAATAAAAATTCTACTGAAATTAATCGCGAGTTGTGTAGTGTTTATGGTGAAGACGTTATGTTAAGGCCAATGGTTTCTCGTTGGCACCGATCATTCATTGAAGGGAGAACAACATTACACGATGAACAACGAAGCGGTCACCCCTCCACTTCCCACACCTCGACTTTTGTCGAAGATGTTCGAACACCTGTTTCCGTAGCTGAAGCAACATCTTGGGGGAAGACGCTTCCCAAACGAGGTTAATTTGAAACAAGAAGTTAAAAGATGGCTAACCAGTATGTCGGCAAAATGGTATGACACTGGATTGAAAAAACTTATACCACGGTACCAAAAATGTATTGGAAAAACAAGGAGATTATGTAGAAAAAGTTTAATATGTATTTTTCGATATATATTTTTCTTTTTAAATTTTTACTTTTATTTATTTAAAAAAAACTTACTTTTGAGATGACTCTTTTATAAGACCAGAAAATATTAAAAAATAAATTATTAAAATCATCCTATTATTAAAAGATGAAAGTTTTATGATAATTTCAAAATTTAATGATCTTCATAAGTTTTTAAATGTAGCAAATTACCATGGTTATTTTTTACCAATATTTTCAAAAATACCAAATAAGGCTAAAATTAAAATAATTATTTTTTAACTAATAAACTGGCAATTAATTCAAATAAATTGTTTTTTCTACAACTATTATATAAGCTATAATATACTTAACTATTTCAGTAAGCGTAAAGTAGGTCTTTTAGAGGAAGAGTAAAAAAAGTAAAAAGCTTGAAAAAAGTACCGTAACGTGTCTTTATTTCACGGTTGCCATGAGCCCAATGCAAATGCCAGCGATACATTATTGAGGTTCTAAACGCCTCTTCCGTGGATTGTATGTTCACGCAGATATTTCGAATAAGCGGATCATCATCATCATTAACTGTGGTTGGCGTTAAATTTCTTGGTATCCACGTTGATCCTTACCTTCGTTGGGATCAGCACGTGGATGTACTCAGTCGTAAACTGCGATCGACCGTGTATCTAGTAAGGAATCTGAAGCATGAAGTCAGCATAGATGTTGTATTGAAAGCCTATTTCTCCCTCTTTCAGTCCCGCCTAACCTATGGGTTAATAATCTGGGGACATTCACCTGCAGCCAAAAGAATTTTCAGCTTACAACGTAAAGTTGTAAGAATAATTCCCAGTGCTCCTTTTAGAGCGGATTGTCGAGATCTTTTTGTAAAGCTGAAAATAATGTCATTGCCTTCACTATTTATTTATTTGTGTCTATTGTTTGTACGCAAAAACTTACACAATTATATCACTTTTAGTGAAACGCACGAGCACAACACGCGTTGTAAAAATAGTATTCGTGGTAAGTTTTTGCGCTTAAATAAATCCAGGAATTGTTCAAATTACTTTGTTGTGAAATTTTATAATCTTTTACCAGAGACTATTACTACACTACTACTAGACAAATTCAAACTTAAACTTAAACACTTATTTATAAATAACCCATTGTACACAATTGATGAATTTAACAACGTTAATTTTGATGACCTTTTATGACTTTGTCTCTTAATATTGTATTGACTGACTGAAAGCAGTTCTACGTATTTGTAATTTGGTCAATAAAACTATTATTATTATTAACTCTACAGCCCATGCTGAGCCTTGGCCACCCGCAAGATACATACTTCGGCATTCTGTCCTATCAAGTACAATCCTCAACCAATTCTGAATTCTCAGAACTCTGATGTCCTGCTCAACGCGGATAAGCGGATATGATATTTTATTCGCATCCGAACCGCATCCGCACGATTAAAGTGCTATTTTATCCGCATCCGCACAAAAGTGGTGGATACCCGCGGATAATCCGCGGTTGTGCAGGGCTCTGCTTATAGGGTGTGTGATAAAAGTTTTTATCTATGTCTTAAGACCTTTCTTTTGACACCGGATACGATTATCAAATTAATCCATTTGCACTTCGTCACTCAGTACTTTCTAATCGAAAACTTACAATGCAACAATTATAATATTTATTATTACTAACATAACAAAAAAAAAATGTTGTTGGCTGCAAATCTTCATTTTTCTGCAGTTAATTAGTGCATTTTCAAAGTTAAAAAGGAAACCTTTAAAGGCGAACATTTTAACAAGAAAACTATATAACATAAAATTTTATATCTTGTACATTAAACTCGAGTTATGTAACTGCACCAGCAATTTCTAGTAAAATTTTAATAAGATACGAGCTTTTAGTTTAAGGTACTAACTCCTAAATATTTTCGCCAATAAAACAACAAAGCCCACATATTTAACCCAAGAAATATTCCAGCGCTCGCAGCAGGGTATTGGAATATTCTAATGTCTGACAGTTTATTCATTTACTAAATTATTAAAGTGATTTATGAATCAGTTAACACTATATCAGTTTCTTGCGTTTTATGTTCATTTCGATATTCTTTGTATATCTGGTTACCACATTATCGACATAATGTGATTAAATATATTACAATATTAACTCACGCATTAGTTGATTAATTCTATTCAAAATCTCTGCCCCAAACGAGAATCACGCTAGGATTATTGAGGATAAAAAGATCAGGTAGGCAACGGAGTACAAAAATAGCACTATCAATTTATGCAGTTATTTATCAGTCATTTGAAGTTAAATTATAAAAGTTAAGTCCAAATATGGAATTAGCTAGAGAGAATTTTCGAATCATGGTATATTATATTTATTAAAAAAGGTTTAGGAGTTTTTTTTTAATTAACCTAATTACAATAAGTTAACTCAAACATTTTTAATACATTCAGGTTAATTTACTTGTTGAACTGTGAATTATATTTATTATCGGGAGGAGGGCTTTATATTTTATCATATATATTTAATATAATATATAATTTTATATATAATATATAATACTTTTTATAAAAATGTTATCACTTGGTTTTCACTTTCACTATTATTTGACAGGATGTGTTGGACACCGTTTTGAAGTTATTTTTTCTACGACTAAGTAGATATACGTTCATTACAGGCGTGTCAGTGATTAGTAAATGTAGCACGTCCCTCACTGGTTTTTATTACACACCGCTGATGCTTAAGCTCATTACATAACAGGTTCAAGCAGCAATGGCCAACCGCTGCTAGGCAACGTAATAATTGTTAGTTTGTAAAAAAAAAAACGAATTAAAATTAAATAATAGAATAGAATAGAACTTTATTATTCTTGCCCTAAGGCTTCAAATTTTACATAGCATTTTACAAAATTTAAAAAAATGTAGTTATGTATGTTTTACATTTTTTTAACAAAAAATTATATTGTTGCCATACCCTTTAAAAAATAATAATAAAAATAAATAAATACATACATATACATATACATACATACATATATACATACATAAACATACACATGCATATATATACACACATACACTCATACATATATACATTCAATCTTCTTTCTTTTATCATTGGATCTTCATTCTTTTTAATATATTTCTCATTATTTCTTCTCCTGATCCCAGGTCATCTAATAATTCTGCCATACTTCTGCTCTCTTTTCCATTTTCGCATTCATAGAACAAATGCCACATTGTTTCTTCTTTTTCTTCGCATATTCTGTATTTTTTTTTTCCTCAGCTCTTTATTTTATTTTCCGTGCTTTCATTACCGCATCTAAATCTGGCAATTATTCTTATTCTTTTGCTTTGGAGTTCAGTAGATATCTTGGCTTATCAAGAGTGACAATGTGATGGTACATTGGGAATTAAAATTAAATAATATAGTTTTTTTTTAATTTTTGGACTTAGCTACTGAGGCCATTATCCAGAGGATGCATTTATTTTTGAAAAATCCATGCCATAACCGGGATTTGAACCCGAGCCCTCATGGCCTAGAAGCCAGTGCATCGCTACACTAACCACTACGCCATGGTGACCGGCTAAATAATATAGTTAAAGTTGTCGAATTTTGCAAATATTATCTGTCTCATTTTGTAATACGAAACTAAGAGGGAAATTTCATTTTTTATGTTTTATATTTAAAATATCATCTTAGGATGGTATTTCTGAAGTGGCACCACCAGTGCGCTACTCATTTCATACTCATGTGAAATGACCATCATTCCATGCTCGTTGCATAATATACTATTGTAGGCTTTGGGTATTGTATTGTGGGCACTCCTGCAGCATATGTCATATAGTGATTCTTGTATCACATACGTTGTACGTCGGGTGGATTTCTCTTTCAAAGATATGTTTGTGCGTGTATAAGGTATGGCCAACTCTATGACTACCCTTGCTTGGCCACTTTTTGGTATCTTCTTTTATATACCTTAGATGCCACTTTTCCTTCCATTGGCATCTGATGGATTTCTTTATTAAAGACTTTATGTCGCTATCCCTCTACAGCTGTTACCAAAAAAAAACAGTGCTGCTTTTATAAAGTAAATTGAAGAAGACAATAAAACCACTTACACGGAAACAATCATCGACTTAAGATCACCTGCATTTAAAAAAAATTGGTAGTCGTTTTGTGCCACATCAGCTTTCTTACTTTAAAACTCTTATATAGTGGTGGATATCAAATTTGTTCAAAATCGTGACAGGTAACGAAACTTATATTCTTTTTTTCGACGTACTTACACGCCAAGAAAGTCGTTTTGACTATGATTTATGAGGTTCGGGAAACTACAACAATAACCAAGAATCAGCTTGCCATAACAAAAGTAATGTATGCAGTATTCTTTGGAAGGAAGGGCCTGGTAAACGTAATTAAGCTGAATGGACAAAAGGCAGTTACAGCTAAATGGTACACTGAAATATGTTTGCCTGAAGTGCTCAGTAGAGTTTCATAGAAATGTTACATCAAGATAATATGGCTTATCATAGGCTAGCTTCAATTCTCCAGTTTTTTGCTGAAAAAAATATAAAAATAATAGAACACCCGCCATACTCACCTGATTTGTCAATGTGCGGCTTTTTTTGGGCTTTTTTAGGGGGTAGAAGGTTTTTGTTCGAGGAAGAATTTGATGCTGCAATTCATGATTATTTTGAAGGTATTCCAAAGAAGATTGCTTGGGAGCTTTTAAGAAGTGGAAAGAAAGAATCGCCAAGTGTATTACTGTGGAAGGAAACTACTTTGAACATAATTAAAATAAAAACCTAAAAAATGCGAACCATGTGTCTTATTATTAATAATTATAGCGTGAACCTTAAATAAAATAATTTCCTTTAAAAAACATTGTTCTGAGAAATAAAGTATATATCTAAAAATCTGCCCCATTAAATTATTTTCAAGACTTCTATACCTTCTTCTTTTACTTCTAAAATTAATTCAAGCACTGGAAATGAAGAAAACTATTTCAGTTTTTAAGAGTATTTTATCTGAATTTCATCAATTTTACACAGTACCTAGAAATCTTGTCCGCAGTAATTTGTCTACGAAAATGACATAAACGTCTTCTCTGAACTTACTGCATAAAACAAAAAGAAAATTATGTAAATCAGAGAACCTAAACCGAAATTACCACTGTTTTAAATTATTATAATTTATACATTGTTCTATTAGAAAATCTTGGAATCCTTTTTTTTTTAATTAAAATTATAGTGTTTCAACTGTGAAGTCATTAGCACTTCTTAATTCTAATTACAGTATTTACAGAATATATATATATATATATACGTATAAAGCATATGGTAACAAGTATTTCAATATAAATTTGGTGGTATAGGTCGATGTCTTTTAGATAGTTCAATGTGTTTGTGATAGTTGTGATGTTTTTTCTGGAGAGCTATTTTGTTATGTATGTTATGTTTTATTCTTTCTTATCTGTATTTGGTGCATTGAGTGATGACATGTACAACAGTTATTTGAGTATTACATGTATCACATATTGGAGCGAGTTCTTTCTCAAATAAATGCTTGTGCGTATAGATAGTGGGTTCTATACGTACCCTTGTTATGATAATCTGGCCCCGTCTTGCAACGATTGTTGACCATTTTCCAATGTCTGGTTTCGTGTTTTTTAATTTGGTTGCCGTCAGTGTTGCCACCAGGGAATTTCCCTTTTTCAGGGAATTTTGGATGTCTAGAGGGAAAAAGGGAATTTTCCACATCTGACAGTTTTTTTTTTTTTTTAATTTATGCACTTGACTTGTATTGGAGGAGATGAGGAACTTTTTTTTCTGTTTTGCTCTTCACTTAGATTTGGATGTGAAGATTTGTTTTGCTCGTTACTTGGATTTTGAGAGGTGAGGTCAGTCACTTTGGCAAGGGAATTTTCTTGAGAAAAAGGAAATTTTTGTACCACCCAAAGAGAATTTTCCTTTCAGGCAGGTGGCAACACTGGTTGCCGTAGTCTTCTCCCATATGTTGCTCCTCCAATGGTTTCTGATTTTCTTTTATATAATGGTTTTGAAGTCATCTACTGAGATGGTGGTCTTTGTGATGGGAAGAGCTGATTTCGCCGCTTCATCAGCTTTCTCGTTGCCGGTTATATCTTTGTGGGACGGTATCCAGACAGTTTGAATCTTGGTTATCTTTTGCATGGTTTTGTGGAGGTTTTTTTGGGTTTTCTGAATTAATGGATTCCTTTTATATTGCAAAAGGAGTTTTCTGCTAGTAAATAATAAAAATAAATAAATTTTGGAAAATATAAAAATAACTTGATGCTTTTTTATGGTCTACATAAAGAAAACAAACGCATAGATAGTTGGCCAGGACCGAATACTTTCCAACGTTAGACGTTTATCGTAGTCGCTGTAACGTCTGAACAGGATTCAGCGTTTTACATTTGTAACTGATAAATCAGTACTCAATAAACACGGTAATTATTGCAGTCAGCAACAACTGCAAAAAGCAACAATAGTAGAGCAACAATAGAAATATTTAAAATAATAAACATATATTTTTGTTTCAGAAATATGGAAGTATTTATGATAAAATCAAGATTCCAACACTATGCTCATCCCGCCAACCTGTCAAAGATCCAGACCACCCAGGTGCCACAGAACGTCGCCGAGGTGCTAGCATTAAATCGGCAACTCAACTCAACAGTAACACCCACCAATCGAATATCAACGAAAGAAGAAACAATGAACAACAACTACACACTCTACACTTCGAATGATATGTTAGCAGAAAACACAACATTGCTGTGGAATAATAGTGCTCTTTTTAATCTTACGAACTCATCTGATTATAATTTTGATTATGATTATCAAAGTACGAATAATTCAGTGAATCCAGAAGATGAAACTTGGTCGTTGTGTAATGAATGGACAGCAGCGCAACATAACTTGTTTCAGACTGCAAATTTGTTTTTTGCTGCTGCTTTTTTGGTTCCAATGAGTTTTAAACAAAGTGTACTTTTAGTTAGGTGAGTACTATAAATGTTTTTAAATTGCATGCAAGTAATTGAAGTGCTTAAATGTATTTAAGCACTTCAATTCAAATTAGCAGATTTAGTAAAAATTATGAGAGCAAATTTTTATTGAATGGTGGATTTAACACGCGTCACAGAATTGTGCTGTGTGACGTTGTGTTATGTAATTAAAGATGTATTGTGCAAAATTTCATCTATATTCTAAACGTATATGAGAATGCAATGTGTAACTCTTTCAAGATTTGCAGCAAAACTACAAATGTTGCAGTAACTGTATTAACCTTGTTGCTACAATCAGTCACTATACAGCCACTATTAAAATATACATCTGTGTACGAGTGACCACTATACTGGTCTTTCGTTTAGGATTATTACTGCGAACGAATTTTAGGGAATGCGCATAGCGGAAGCTGGTTCCTAGTTGCTGACTGCCAGCGTTGGCAAGGGTCAACCTGCAAGCAAGAATATGCTATGTGTTATCAATTATTCTGGCGCTGATTTTACAGCGCTGGCTATCATCACAAACAAGCAAGCGTGTTTATTTTTGACATTACACCGCGCTGGTACCAGTTACCAGCAACCAGCACCCTGTTTTAACTATGCGCGTATGTTTAGAACCTACCGTGCACGATTAGGCTTGCTGTACTTTATCAGCAATAATATAATATTATTCTCGCTAGCAGTAACAGTCCTTGACAGGTTACAACATCATACGTGGGCGTTTAATTCCCTTAAGCGTTCATGATACTAATATTCCATGATTTTAACTCCATGTTTGCTGCGGTCGTCGTCGGACTAGTACGTGACCGGTCGATGAGAAGTCAGGGTGCCGATTCTAATGGAACTGCTGTTAACAAGTGTAATGACATCAATCGCTTAGTACTGATTGGCCGTTTCCTTCTTGTAAACCAATAGACGCATATTTGCGTACAATGCGGAAAATTGTAGTTAAAGCTCCGTTCAACGAATATGTTTCTAGCTATTTTTTCTATTGTGAAAATTACTTATAATTCTTATACTTGATAGTCTATTTTTGCCGCTATGTTGAATCTGCCGCGGTTCCCAATATAGGAGATGCGGATAAAAAATTATTTAGTTTTCGTAAAGGACACGTGTACCAAATGGAATTCTATTGTCATCATGTATAATATTTTTCTACGAATGTTCTAAACTATAAACAATCATATCAAAAAAATGTTGACGTATTATTTGAACATTTTTCCACAAATCTATACAAATATAAAAGTTATTTGAAACCCACAAATATATTTCAAATTTTAGAGAGCAAAACATAGCTGTGTGATATCTATTATTAAGTTATTTAACAATAATATTTTTGCTGCAATTTTTTCTGATTAAATATAAGCTATTATACAGATAAAAATTCTGTGTAAAATTTTATGTATAAATTGTAACTAATTTTATTTCAGATTGTTAGTTTTGTATAAGAGACTAATATCTCTGGGGGTCATACGTAGAGTTAATCTTCCTTCTTTCGCTTATTTTATCATTATTTAAAACCTATGTTACAAACCTGTGTATTAAATCTATCGAGACTGTCAGAAATTTAATCCACGAACCAAGGTATTTATGCCGGTTTAAGAGTGTATTTTAACGTAGCCCAATTTAATGGATGCATCCCATTCATCACCATCGGCTCTTACTCTAGTCCCCTAGAGCCAATTTTGTTCCGACATAACCTGCTAAACTCCTTGTAAAATTAATAAGTTTGTTTTGCTTGGATTCAGTGTATGACTCAGTGAGACAATGGAAATTCAATTAACACTAATTTTTTAATACGTTGTGTACAATATTTATAGATTTTACACAATTTTGTTGCATATTAACAGGAAATAGAAATGTATTAGTTGCAATGTATCATTAGCAAAATGATTAAATACGCAGGAGAACACGGAAAAGACAAACTTTTATGAATCTGGCGATAAAAACAAGTAGATCTCATCTAGAAGGTAAGTTGGTATTATAACACCCAAATATAAGAAAGGTGACCGTAGAGAATACTCAAATTACAGAGGATTAACCCTGCTTAGCGCAGTAGGAAAATTATACGCAAGAGTACTCGAGCGAAGAATCAGAAACGAATTGGAAGCAACTCTGGAAGACTCTCAATATGGATTTAGGTCAAAGAGAGGGGTGCAATACCCAAATTCACGTGGCGACAATTAAGCGAGAAAGCACTAAATAGCCAAATCCACTTATGCTTCATAGACTTGGAGAAAGCTTTCGACCGAGTGAACGGAGAAAACATCTGGTCGACAATTAAAAACAGGCATTCATGAAAACATCATCAGAAATATTAAAAGTCTGTATAACGATAGCAAGAATTATGTCAGAACACGAAATGAAGTATCGAGATCTTTTACAACTGAAAACGGACTCAGATAAGGATGCGTACACTGTTCCCACTGGTACTAGACGCCATAAAAGAAGTAAGACAAAATATTAAAGAATACTCTGTGGGCTACTGGAAAATGGAAAATGTGAAAGTAGCAGAACTTTGCTATGCGGATGACATGGTTATAATAGCAAGGAACGAATACGAACTACAAAACAACTTGAAACAATACAATAAAGAATTGAAGAAAATAAATATGAAAATTAGGACACGAAAGACAAAAACAATGGTAATAGGCAGGACAAAAATGCAACACAATATAAAAATAGATGACAAAATAATAGAACAGGTAGGAAAATTCAAATACCTAGGCACAGTTTTCGCGGAAGATGGAAAAATGGATGAAGAAATTATGGAATGAGTAGGCGCAGCAGGAAGAATGTTCAATAGCATCAAAGCATCCTTCTTCACTAAAAAAGAAATACCAACCAACATCAAGGTAGAGATCTTCACAAAAGTGTCAGTACCAATTTTGACATACGCCTCAGAATCCTGGACAACTACAGAGACGCACAGGTCCAAAATAAGAATCTCCGAAATGACATTTTTAAGGAAAATCGAAGGTAAAATAAAATTGGACAGAATAAGAAATGAAGTATTTAGAGAAAAATTAGGCACAAAACCAGTAGAGACTGTAATAGAAGAAGGACAGCTAAGATGGCTGGGACATCAGAATGGGACACCATACACAGAATGAGTGAAGACAAAATAGTAAAAAGAGTTTTTAAAGCAAGAACAGTGAAGAAAGTTAGACCAGGAAGACGGAGAAAAACCTGGTACCAAGAAACAAAAGAAGCTGCAACGAAGAGAGGCGTAAAGTGGGAGGAGATAAGAAAATATACAAAAAACAGAACACGATGGAAAGAAGTATGGAGAACAACACCAGAAAATAAGTAACTCGACTATAGCCTTACACCGCAAGGTAGAAAGGCTTCAGTATTAAGTAAGTAAGTAGTTGCAATTCATATGGAATGTTGAATCATGCGGTTCATTGTAACTGATTAAAAGATTGTAAAGACAATGTTCATAGTACAATAAACTACAAATGCAACATCAATTTTTATGTTCATCTTCTTAATCATCCTTTCATTTCGAACTATGTCCAGTTCAGAAATACAGTTCAGTTTTTTCTTCAGTTCATATTTCTTTGTTAGAAATTGTATCCAAAATTCGCTAGACCTGTTAATATTATTTTATGCGTCAATTATCCACAACGCCTCACGCATTCTTATTAATTAGAAATGGGTAAAGTTTTAAGTAATTACAAATGGGTAATAATACTCCCTCACCCGGGTTAGAGTTTAAGTATGAGTATGAGTATGCGTCAGAACCCAAACACAAATCTTCCGATCTGCAGACTTCACTGCTGTCTATCCTGACATAACTCTTGGCTCAGTCGTTCATCATTCACGTTTTGCATTGCATTTATCTCATATTGAATACTTTCTATCTAGCTTTTTCTAGATCTTCCCCTTTCACACCTTTCTTTTGGTGTCCATCATAAAATTTTCGGTACACTTCCATCTCCTACTCATTTTATTGGTAAACAAAAAATAGCCATATAAACTTGCCAACTTACGCGTATCTCCTTTTTTTAAAAACCGGATGATATATGCATTTGCCCATTTTTTGCGTAAATCAGATAAATGAAGGCACTCATTATATAACTCAGCTAAAGTTCTTAAAATAGGTGTACCTCCGTATTTTATCGTTTCAGCTGTTATGCCGTCGGGTTCTGCAGCTCTTCCCATTTGCATTCTCTTCAGAGCGCTTCTATTTCAAATTGAGTTATATCTTGTATATCCTATGATCCTACATTTTTTACCATTTTCCAATCCCACTTTGCTATTCCTGTTAGCGGTTGTGCTACGCTACTGTATAATTTTGTATAATAGTTATCCTACATACTTCCTTGCTGATATCCTTCATACAAGTTCTTTCTATGTTTGTACTGTCACTTTTTTTGTTATTACTGTTTTTATTATTTTTAGTCTTCTCGTTTCCATATTACCACACAGTTGTTTTAAACAGGTTTTGATTTCTTGTGCTGTTTTTATTTAACTATTGTTGAAATTTCGGATATCTGTTCTAATATAGCTTTACGTATTGTCTTGTTTATTTCTTTAATTTGTTGTGCATTATTATCTTCGTCTTTTCTCAGATTTATTCTTTACTTAATTAGGTTTTTTGTTGTCATAGTGCTGATTATTTTGTTATGTTTGTTTCACAACTGGTGCTACCTTTTTTGTAGCTGTAGTTATCCAGCCCGTTAATTCTATGTTCTTTTTGTTTAAAAAATTGTCAGATCTAGTGTTGCAAGTATTATTACGAGAGATATGATGGTCCAATTCTTTTTGATATTCTGATTGTAGATTTTTAAATGAGACTTTTGCGCGCGCAATTCTGTGGTCGCTTCCAATATTAACAGAGTTTAGGACAGTAACATCATGGACTACATTTTTATTGGTACTCAGTATAAAATCTATCTCGTTCGTTACCAATAAATACCTACAAAAAAATTCACTGAATGTCAAAATAGTATATTATGCAACGAGCATGAAATGAGTATTCAATGCAACTTTCATACTATGCTTTTTCGACGATTATAACTGTATTACCTATTTAATTTTTATTCAGTTTATTTATTTATTTATTTATTTATTTATTTATTTATTTATTTATTTATTTATTTATTTATTTATTTATTTATTTATTTATTTTACTTAGAGCACAAACAGGACGAACCCAAAATAGTGCTCTAGATATTACAAAAAAAAAAAAAATTTACATATAAATTTACAGATAGTACGAAAATAGTTAAATATTTAAGTATTTATAAATCAGAAATTTTTTAAAGAATATTACTCTTGAGATTTTAGCTGTAAAACCATCCTGACATCCAGACATAGCTGTCAGTTCCCTTTAAAAACTAACAATAATTTGATAGTTGCTTTCAACCCATTTATTACGTTGCCTAGCAACGGTCATATACGAGTCACACGGAATAAGTTTAATTTAACTAAATTAACAATACTAGCGTCAGCTGATTATCTGACTGGCCAAGACAAACTCTATCAAAAAATATATTTGCAAAATTCGGCAACTTTAACTATATTAATTTTGATCCTGTTCCCTTTACAAACTAACAATAATTTGACATATGCTTTTAATCAATTTATTAAGTTGACTCGCAACGGTCGGCCATTGCTGCTTGAACCTGTTATGTAATGAGCTCAACCTATTACATAATGAGCTCATTACGTAACAGGTTAGCGGTGTATAATAAAAAGGAGTGGGGAACGTGCTACATTTACTAATTACTAACACACCTGTAATGAACGTATATCTATATAGTCGTGGAAAAAATATATTTTAATATTTATAATGGATTATTATTATAATATTTATTTATTATAATACTTCTAATAATAATAAATATGAATAAATTTACATAATTTGAATATTTAGGGCGGCAAAAAACATTTTTGCCCAGAGTTGCGGAAGATTGGGCTCTGATTTTCCTAGCGCCACAAACTAGATTAGCAGATACAGAAATAAACTTCTTTTGTAAAATTACATAAATTGACATGTGCTTTTGTTCAGCAACCGAAGATGTATTTAACAACGTTAATTTTTAATTTTGTAGTTTTTATTTATTTTTTATTGCCGGTTAAACAAATTACATTTGATATTCACAGCTGTGATCTACTTACAAAATACTAGGTCGTCAAGGATGAAATTTGTAGTTAATAATATTGCCAACTTTAACAGCTTATTATTTGACATTGGCTTAATATTTTACCTTTTTTTTTTGGAAAGTTACACATCTCGCCTGTTTAATGAAATCATTGTATGCTCTAAAAAAAAACAAAAACTTTTTTTTTAAAATAATTTTGTTGAAAATTGAACTGTCGGAAATTCACACTATTATGAAGTATGAGTTCTTATGTGGAACTACGGCATCGCAGACCACCCAAAACATTAATAGTATATTTGTCTCTAGTGTTACTACGCAGCAGACAATATCAAATTGGTTCGCTAAATTTCATACAGGTAACTTAAAAACAAAAAAAAACAAAAAAAAAATTGGGTCATCGATCTCAGCAGAAATATACTGCAACCAACTGGACGAAATGATGCAAAAGCTTAAAAAAAACATCCTGGATTGATCACCTGATTGACTCCTCTCTTATTGCATGATAACGCTAGACCACACACTGCAGAAACGACTGTGGCAAAACTACAGGAATTGGAATTGGAACTTCTTCATCATCCTCCATAGTCACCAGACCTAGCCCCCACTGACTACCACTTCTTCCGCAATTTGGATAATGTTTTAATAGGAAAACAGTTTAATTCCGACAATGCTGTAAAACTGGCCTTCCAGGAATTCCTTGACTCTCGTCCGCCAGGGTTTTATACAACTGGCCTGAACAACCTGCCGCTTAAATGGCAAAAGTGTATAGACAATATGGGTGCATACTTTGATGAATAAAATAATTTCTTATATTTGTAAGTTATCAACCAACTTTGTCTTTTTTTCTACAAAATTCATTCTTTACAATAATTATCTATTTTTTCTTTTTTTTTTACATATTCTAACAACAATAATCACTATTTTCGTCTGATACGTAAATGTCTTGAAGTAATCATCTTTAGAGTGTTATATTGTATGTAACTGCACTTTCACAATTGTTTATGTTTCTTATAAATTTTTGAGTAACCTTTTTAATAAAATTGTTTATGCACGGCACTAATAATTCATTGTGTACCTATCTCTTCATTTCGGATAAACCAAGGAGCGTGGATGGGAATTCTAAGAACTTTATTTTGGAAAGTTTAAATTTTTTTATGTTGGTTGGAGACGTGTTTCCCCATACTTAACTTGCGTACATCAAAAAGGGTCTAAGTAAGGATTTGTAGAGCAATGTGGCACATTTAACTTCAAAGTTTTGATTTTCTGTTAATTAAGGGAATTAATTACTGTAAACTCGAGTAAGCTAATTGCAGTATTTTATTTATTTGTTGGCTCCAAGTTAGACAAGTATCGAGTTGAACTCCTTATTATTTAACCGTATCATTTTTTGGATTCCATTCGAGTAGTTAGTTGTTAACTATAATGTTTTGCGGGTTCACATCCTTCTAAGACTAAATATCTTTGTTTCATATTTTCCAGTATTTAACAGAATGTTTCATTTGTTGAACCATATTTATATTGTGTCTGTAGCTGTCAAGATCTTCTATAGTTATTTCTAGTTCAGAATGCTGGGTTAGCAAGACCGTATCATCACCGATCATGGCTATAGTGGCTGTACTGCACGGTAAATCACTAACAAATATATTGAATAGAACTGGACCTAAAATACTTCCTTGTGGGACTCTTGCCGCGATATGTCTTAGGGACAACTGCGTAATTAATTTTTATTGTAAATGATCTTTCTTCCAGAAATGAAAACAAAATTAAGGTTATGTATGATGGAAAATTTGTATTTTAATCTTTCTAACCAAACTTTATCAAATGTTTGAGCGATATCCAAAAGGTTTTTAGTAGTTTTCTACATATTGTGGTGTTAAACTTTTTGTAAATCAGTGTTAAATATATAAAACGCAGCATGCCACTGTAAATCTTATCATTTATGTTGCGATAATTAATGTAGTTGATGATTAATCTGTCAAAGCAATCTCTAAAATCTAAGTTTAAATAACAACCGTTCCCACCCCATTTAACATATCGGAGAAACTAAGCCAAATGCTTACACGCACCGTAACCTCACACACGCGTACCGTGTTAATCGCACGAACGGATATGAATTATTGGTACCATTAACTACAGGAAGTTGCAAAATATTTTTACTAAAACCTTGGTATCAGTTATTTTAATTATCGCACATTCGTTGCTATAACGTAGTTTAAAACCATATGTTCATAAAGGATTATTTTCACTTTTAAAGCACACTATCCTTCAAAAAGTAACCGGACAGTCCGCAAACTCCTTATATGTAAAAAAAAATCCATCTAAGGGTCACTTTTATTATTCATTTCTTAACTTTATAGTAATTTATTTTTTGTTCCATGTCTGCGACTCAAATATTAAGTGATTCTTTTAATGTTGATTAATAAAATATGTCAGTTTATGTTTCAAATGTCGAATTTAAATTTGAGTTAAAATTGTCTTAAAAAGCCCGATTTACTATGTTTAAGAATTGGTCTCAAAGTCCCATTCAATGATTAAAAGTCACTAGATTTCCAAATCCGAGCATTGTCATGGAGAAGAAACACTTTCCGTCAATTTGATGCAACTGATGGTCGTTTTTGCATCAAATTATCATTTAGACGTTTCAGTTGTTGTCGATAACGTTCGGTGGTGATTGTTTCCTTTGGTTTTAACAGCTCATAATACACGGCACCCTCCATGTCGTACCAAATATAGAGCATTTCTTTGACCGGATGTTCCGCTTTGGTGTTGACGTTGATGGTTGATTAGGATCAACCCATGATATCTTGCGTTTCAGATTGTCGAAATAGGTCCATTTTTTATCACAAGTCAACATACCCCACAAGAAACTCTTCTTTTTATGCCTTGCAAGCAATGAATTTGAGATTTTTAAACGATTAGCAATGGCATTGTCGGTCAATTCATGTGGCAGCCATCTCACTGCTTTCTGGATCTTTCCCATGGCTTTTAAACATCGTGAAATGATTGATTTATCGACTTTGAGCTATTGCGCCAATTCTTTGAGTGTTCGAGCAGGATTTTTTTCCAATATAGTTTACATTTCTTCATCTTAGAACTTTTTCAATTGACCTGGCCGTTGTTGGTCGTGAACGTCACAATCCCTTTGAATCGTCGAAACCAATCTCTAGATACTGTTTCCGATGGAGCACATTCACCATAAGTTTTCACAAGCAATCGTTGAGCTTCAGCTGCACTTTTTTTCAAAACAAACTACACATCGGAAAAACAACTTATCGCATTCACACTTCAAAATTATATAAGTAACATCTGTCACTGCCCACAGCATACGACCTAGAGCAATCTACACTTGAACAGCTGCTTGCAATATAATCCCCTATTACTAATCTGAGAATTCAATAAGTCAGTCGCACTATCAAATAACTATCAAATAAATAAATTTGACGGAATGGAATTTATTCAGCAAATAAAGTGTTGAACAACTTTATATTCTAGATAGTTACCCAGATATTTATATAGAGGTGGAAAAACTGGGCCTTAATCCATTAATTGTCCATTTGAATTACTCTATTAGATGCTTTGTTTCACGACTTCATTCAGTCAGTGGCGTATCTAGACTTTCGGGAGGTCTGAAGTTAATTATCATGTTGGGGCCCCTGAATGATATCGAATTTATACCAGTACATGAATATTTCATAAAAACGCAGCCACAATTTTATTTTTTTATCTTCAGTCTGTGTTGAGATTTTGTTTACTAAAGTTGAGAGAATGCTGTCTAGACGAAATTATCGGATAATAATTTTGTATAATTTGAAACATAGTTTAGCAACTAAAGAGTGCTCTGACTAAATGTTTGGTATATTCCATGATGAATTTCCATTCTCAAGGACTATTGACCGCTGGTTTAAAAATTTTCAACATGGTGATTTTGAATTAGATGATGATCCACGTTCAAGGCGACCTGAGGAAGTAGTTATTCCGGAAAATGTAGCTGATGTAAAAAGCTTTAACATAAAATTGCCCTATAACGTACTAGCAAATAAAGAAAACCCCCAAGATCATCAGATATACATAGAATTTTGCATGGTAAATTGCATTTTAGAAAGATTTATACGCTTTGGTTACCTTATAATCAAAAACAAAAACGAGCTCATTTTACACAAGATTTTTTGGAAAATCTAGCATTACAATTAATGTCCTCCATAACAACATAACATCTTTCATATGGTCCAAATCACCATGAAATTCCACTATGTAAAAAATTAAGTAAAAAGGCGCCATTTAGCTAATGGACATCAGCTATTTGACAGGCATTTTTGGGGACCCCATAACGTTCTAGGGACCGCCAATGGTAGCGTCGCTAGCGTCATGGTACTCATCTTTATGCACATATTGTGCATAATGTTGTGAACAATCGATAAACTATCTATATATAAACTATCGATATAAACTAGGCTTTTTTGTGAGTAATATCCTATTAGTGCTATACTAAGTTGGTCTAAGATAAGGGGTGCTCAACATATATCCCGCGGGACCTTTAATGTAACATTTTAAAAATATATGTAATAACGCATAATACGAAAAGGAGATATTCGTCAATTTAATAATATCATCCTAAAGCAATTAAAGAATCTTTCAAATCGAGCGCGTTTTTGCATTGATTAATAAAATACAAAATTCTTATTGAATGAAAAAATTAGCTGTGGCCACCACAGAACCGACCGCCGTCAAAAGTACTTGTATAAAATATATTCTAGCAGCAGAGTAGAAATAACTTGGCCTAATATTTTCTAACAGAGATATTATTTATCATGACCATGGAAACGTTACAAGTAAGTATGAAAAATTGAGAATTTTTTAAAAATTTTACAAATTATTTTCGAAATTTTTCGTTTTATCAAAAAACGTCTCAAATAAAAGTTATTAGTTATTGCATTTATAGCAACTTTTGTTCAATAAATTTTTTCTAAATATTTTTCTGTTGCTAAATATTCGTAAAAATCTTAAAATCGACACGAGTAAACTCCCATTTCTAGTCAACCGATTTTCACCAAAAGTTGATCAACTCGTGCCATTGATGTCAAAAGCTTAAATATGCAGTTTCATAAAAATCCATTTAGCCTAATTTGCTCTGCACGTGTACACAGACGGACAGACGGACAGACAGACAGACTGACAGACAGACAAACAGACAGACAGACCGACAGACATCATGCTAAAAATAGTCAAAACGGTATGTAGGGACCTCAATTCGTGGAGATCCATCGAAATCTCGAAATGTCAAAATCGGTATGATCACAATACCTCCCTTATATATGTTGACGGTCGGTAAAAACGTTTTGTTGATAATAAAAGTAGAAAGCATGACATTTATACATGAAAAATAATATCAACCAAATGAGCACCTCTTGAGTCTTGACAGTGGGTCACTCATTTATCAAAATTTTCAATAATATCTAGTCATAATTGCGGATCTTGGCGGCCAGTTGACATTACCGTTTCTCGAGATTAGGCGACCTGGAAATTTCACGTGCAACAAAGTCAATGTTTCACGAGCTGTATGGGACGTAGCGCCATCATCATTCATGGTTACAGCGTTATCATCGTCATTCTTGAAAAAATACGGACCAATAACACCACTAAACCAAAATGCATACCATACAGTAACTCGTTATGGATGCAGTGGCTTCTCTTGAATCACGCATGGGTTTTCCTCTCCCCAAATGCGGCAGTTATGCTTAGTGTTTCTTTTCGAAAATTCTTTCTCGAGAATTTCTAAAAGTTATAATTCTAATTTTTCATTTCTTGAGAAATGTAAAATGTTTTCTCGAGAATTGTAAATTTTTCTCGATGTACGTTAAACGCATTGTTCTTTTTAAAAAATATAATGTTTAGTGAGTCACTGATTATAATTTAATTTTGATAAAATTTGTCTTTTGTCTCCCGCAACACAACTGTGGCAACAGATAAGAAGCGATTTATAATATTTAGCTAATTAGCATTTATTGTTACAATATTTTATTTTTATTTAGTGTATTATTTATTATAATCACATTTCGTTTTTGTTCAGTTTAAAACTGTTATGTAAAAGATTACCTACAAATTAAATAAAATAATTATTACTATTATTATTTTCTTAATTTTTTTAAAGTTTTTCTATACATATGTATTTTCAATTAATATGCCATTCGTGCCGTTTTCGTAATAATTTTGAAAGCCCCGTTATCCATTTGTTCCTTATGTGTTGTTATTTAAATGAATACTTTAGTACTTTAAGTTGACTATAATTTTAACATGTCTTTATCCTCTACAATAGTTTCAACATTAAAAAAAGATATATATTCTAATACTTATTTTTCTCGAGAATTTTCGACAAATTACGTCTAATTTTGATGAAAAATGTCGAGAAATCAGAAACACTAGTTATGCTTATTAAATTAACCATCAATTTGAAAATGTGCCTCGTCAAAAAACATGATTTTTTGATATAAACCACTCGGCTGTTCTGCTTATCCAACTAACAAAGTTCGGCGTTGCAAATGATCTTGCGGCTTCAGTTGTTGGGTCAGTTAAATTAAATAAGCCTTCATCGATAAATCGTTCAAAATACGCCATGTTGTGCTTTGTGAAAGGCCGAGTTGCTGTGCACGTCGAGAAATCAACATATCTGGGTCTTCATCAACAGTTTCACGAACCATAGGAATATGCCCTTGCGAACGACCACTACGAGCATATTGTTTTCTTGCTTCAGATGGACGATTATGCAAGCCGTAAATGTCACGTAATTTTCTAAACACATTTTTAATTGCTCGCCTATTTTCATAAAATAATTAAACAATTTGAATGCGTTATTCTACTCTATACGACTCCATTATTAAAAATATCATACTTTCTACTTTCCAAATGTCTGAAAGATATAAACTTACTAAAAAATGCGCTCAGTTTGAAAGATCATTTCCTTATGTGAACAGATGTATTCCAGAATTAATCAATCAAGTTAATAGGTTTGTTCCAACAGAAAATTCACAACAGTTCACAACGTGAATCAGAACTGCTAGAATGCACATGCGATCGTATAGTTCTAGAACCATCTTAACTAATGTTGGAACGAGTTAGAACCGTTGAGAATTTCGTTTGTTTATCCTAACTTATAAAATCACGAAATCAAAATAACATCTGTTAAAAAACATTGTGCCTTATATTTTTAAACTGAAGAAATAGAACTGATGGAAAGATTGGATTATATTTGGAAACCTTTTTTGCAGAAAATGTTGTTCAATAACGACATTTACCTAGTTGTTTGGTCATTTTATTATGTTGTGAGACTTGTTGCTCAAGAAATATAGAATTCCCACTATTATTCTCTCCAAACTACTTTTGGAAATATCAAACCTATCAGCTACATCTCGTTATCTTGCAGTCTGATGGCCAATATACCAGAGAAATATAGGAAGTTGATTCTGAGCACTAATTTTACCATTTTGGCCAGAATGTTAAAACTTGCTGCTAGTGGTTCAATAACATTTCTACTAACTCGAAAATGTTCCAAAAAAACCTGATCACTATATTGTCGCACTATCATGCTTTAATTTAGGTAATTTTCATTGTTTTGTCTTATTTCAACAATAACATCATACAAGAATTCTCCATCATTATCACTTTCGCTTGAAAATCCTGGCAAATCAGAAAATTCACTGTCTTCTTCCATTACTACTAATAATTTAATCAAACAAACAAAAACAAATAAGTGAGGTTAGATAACACGTTAAACTTATTCAGAATTAAAAAATCTTGTAAAATCCTGGAACTTTAAGAACGATTCAGAATCAGTTCAGAACACAATTCGCTCGTTCTTGGAACACTGCACTGTAAGTTCTGAACTAACTCTATCTTAGCGTTCCAACACGCTAAGATAGTTTTGCGCAAACTGAGTAAAGTTCTGAACGGTTCTGAACTTTTGTTCGAACAATCCTTATATTGAAGACAAAAATTACTGATTCATTTGGTGCTCTGCCTACGTTTAGCTACAACAGAAATAGTTCCTCACATTAAATTATTAGTAAAAATTTCCTGTAGATATTGCTTCTTAATTCCAAACTAAAAGCAGAATAGCCCACGACGTGTACGAAATTTATTAATTGTCATATAAGACTTGGTATATCAGAGCTGGTTTTTTTTTTTTTTTTTTTCTTAACTTATATTTCGTAAATTATTTCGTAAATTAAAGTGAGACATTGACATTAGTATTTTGAGACATTATAGATAATCCTCTTCATTAGGAAGTTTGAGAGGCCTACAAAAAGTTATTGCAGATGTTACTGGTTTAGTTAGGCACGGCGTTGTAACTGATCTAAAATTTAATCTAAAATCTAAAGTTAAAATAAGGACTGTCAACCCTTTTTTGCTTAATAAAAACAAGTTTTCGCAACTTAAAACAGAAAAAAACTTTGTGAACACGACAGAAATATGTTTCTTACATTTGACTTGAAATGTTAAACAAGTGAATTAAATTTAATGTGATTTCGACAAATTGGCAACGTCAAATTGGGAAGTTTGAAATTGTAACTTGTTGCCAACTTCTCTATGATGTTTATCAGAACTAAAGTGTAAAATGCCACAATTGAAAACTCGAAAACACAAATGTATTGCTATTTACCAATTGTTTTTTGTTCATTTGTTCATTTGTTTGTTTGTTTGCTTTTTTAGTAGTTGTGTATAGAAACATTTTAATTTAAACTATTGTATAGACTATTCGGAACGTTTAAGCAGAACTATCTGGAATTTTTATTTTCCTAAGTTATCATGAGCTCTCTTTTTAAAGTTTTAAGTGTGCTTTTTCTAAACAAAATGATCAATAGCCCAACTTAAACGATAAAAGTTGCTAGAAGTCAAAATATAGTTCCGCTTAAACAAAAGAAACAGGCTATAGCCAGTTGAATTTTCTGAAGCATATTAACAGGTCTATTCTGTAACACCATAACGACACGTTCATTGACGATTGTCGTTATTTTGACTCTTCAACGACGCAAATTATTCTGTAAATTGTTCTAGTCGTTCACAGTTATTTGTCATTAGTATAAATCATTAATTTTTTGTCGTTAGTAAACGACATCTGCTTTTCTGGTATTACATTATAAAGATCGTGTTTCGTTAAAAAAAAAATGTATTAGAAGGATATTGGATGTCTAGGAATATTTGTTCTATAAAAACATCAAAATCAGTAGTTTTTTGATAATCATAATACAAGGTGTCTCAAAAGAAATTTTATATTTAGTGGATCGATTAAAAAAAAAGTAAGCCGTATATAGAAAAAATGTTTATTAATTATTAAAATACACTTTTTGGGGATTTATTTCTTAAAAATAATATCGTCTAAATGTAGACCCTCGCGTTCTCGGCACTCATTTAATCGAACAGTAAAATTGCTTATGACGTCTCGGCAGGTGGACTCAGGGATGGCTGCCATTTCGTGACGGATATTTTCTTTCAAATGCGCCAGTGAAGTCGGTTTATTGGCGTAAACTTTAGATTTAAGATAACCCCATAGGAAAAAGTCCATAGGGGTTAAATCTGGACTGCGTGGAGGCCAATTTATGTCACCTCTCCGGGAGATCAAATTAAGCCTCTGACTGGCATCTTGGGGCTTTAATTCTTGCACCAAATGAATTTTGTAGGGGTGCAGCTTTAGGTCTTTGTGCATAATGCGATGTAATGATGATCTATGCACATTTAAAGCACTTGCGCGCTTCCAAATTAAAAGGTTCGGGTCGTCACGAACAGACTGATTAACATTCTCCACGTTTTCTACCGTTCTTGATGACCTAGGTCGCCCGGATTTTGATTTATCCAGCGTTGTACCAGTCTCTTCAAACTTTTTAACCCAATGTCGAATGAGAGGAATGCTTGGCGCATCATTTAAGTGGCGAAAACCTCGAATACTGCAGAATTTTCTACGCGCTACAGTCGCCGAATCACCGTTTTTGTAAAACTCTCGCACGCATCACGCGCGGTCTGCTCCCGAGAAACGCTCCATAGCGACTGCATTCCCAAGAGCCAGGCTACCGATTGACATAACCCCGCGCCCCTCGGATACGTTGCGTTCACGCAGTAAGCTAAATAAATATAAAATTTCTTTTGAGACATCTTGTAAAATATAAAATTTGATTTATAAGTATTTCATTACTATAAATGATTTATTCCACTCTGATATCATAAAAACAAAAATCTAAAGTAATTCAAACAATAAGAAGAATCACAACGTATAGTAATAAATAAAATTGTTTTCCGCACGTCTTATTTCTGGTTTCGGTTTCGGTGATGTGGTCTGGATTCTTACATCACCAGATCAGTCCACTTGTGATTTTTTTCTGTGAAACTACCTAGAGGCACGTGTTTACGAAAACAAACCCAGAACATTGGATGCCTAGACCTACAAAATTCCATTATCCCGACAAGTGGAAAATTATGACACCTACTAAGGTGGATACCAACTTCAGGGAACGGCTTGCTTCGTGTTTTGAAAAGAAAAATAGCATATAAATAACATGTTTGTTTGTATTTATAAATACATTTTTAACCGAACACCTGATGTAATTGTTCATTCTTTTTTCTTGCTTTTGAGAGCTCCAAGCATTTATCTCAGACAATGTTTAAAAGCCCTAAATGTTCTTACATCGCTTTTCTTCTACCGCTCTGAGTGTTGTATACTAGTGCATGACAGCACTTTTCGCTAGGAGTTCTTCAAAGATTGTGCCCTAACTAACCATAATTTCTTCTTTTTATTTGTAAATTTATGTCTGTTTGGCCAGCTCTTTCTCCAAGTTTTGCGTTTGATATTCTATGCGGACAATAAATGCGAAGGATTCTTCGAAAACATTGATTTACAAATGTCATACTTTTCTCTTGATAGCTTCTGTAACTAACCAACTCTCGCAGCTATACAGAAGTATTGACATCACATATGCCTTAAGGGTAGTAGTTTTCGTATGGGGTACTGTAGATTGTAGAAAGCCATATACGGATAGGTTGGATAAGATCTCACATGAACAAACATTATCCTTAAAAAGGGGTCAGTCCTACGAGGTCAGTACAACGTCAGTATATCGTATACTAGTATAAATTGTAGCGACGCACACTTACTGCATAAATAATTAAAAACAATATTATACATCAACTAACCTGGATAACAAAATAATTATAATTTTAATTATTTATCCAAGTAGGCCATGTAACAAATGCTAGTTGCTATAAATAAAACAGCAGAGTATCATCGGTTCATTACCTTCGAACAGACGTGTTTAATGTATCAGAGAGACATTTTAATAAATAATATTATAATCAAAGATATATTTATTAATTTCAACCTTCACTCAGTGTTACGACAAACCTGGTAAGTACCACATCTGGTAGATACTAAAAAGCTATACTGACAATACCTCTGATATTCTGGTTAGCCTAATTATAATCAACGTAGAATCTTTAATAATTGTTTATTTTACTTTTTTTTAAAATTGATCGTTTTATATACTACTTTCTCGATGCCAGTTGTTTTGTTTGACATAATTTTTTAATTTAGATTGTATAAGAAATTTTATTGTATGTATATATATATATATATATATATATATATATATATATATATATATATATATATATATATATATATATATATATATATATATCAACTGTTATGTGTTTCATGTATTTTTTTTTTTCTTCTGTGTTTAATATATAAACTGAAAAAGATTATCGAAACCGGTCTTTGTTCAGTCATTGTTTGATTTTGTTAGTATTGATCTTTTAGTAGACATTTATAAAATTCAATTAAACTTTGAATCCTTCCTTCATATTTGGCTTTTAACATCTTATCACGTTACAGATTAATAATTTATAATTTAAGGTTTGACGAAAGTTCTTCAATTGTGCAGTTAAAATTAAAATCAACTACGCAGTTAAATAGATTTTGAGTCCAGATGCAAAAATTAAAATAAAAATTAAATTTAAATTCCTTTTCGTTCCGAGAAAATATGTTGCTGGACGTCCAAAATTAGGTGGCGGCTCAGATGTAACGCATGGGTCGCATTTTGCTGACCTCTGCTCTAGAACAGTATTTATTAACTTTTTTTTTCATCGCGAACCAGTGAAAATTCAAATAATTCTTCGCGGCCCGGTAAAAAGTTAGATAATTTTTAGCGGGCCGGCAACATTAAAATACAAATTATAAATTTATTGAACTTTATTTAAGTACTAGCTGATTTACCCGGCATTGCACGTACATTATTAAACGAGTGTACGTTGTTAATACAACCGCCCAATCAACTTTTTAAAGGAAATTTCTATATTTTCGCTGTATTTTTCGGGACTATTTAGACGCGCCAATATAATTAAAAACTAAATGTTCAAAAAATCATCAATGATACGACGAGAGTTCTAAAAGGTAAGTGCAAAATTTGGTCCATATTAGGATTGTCTATGGTGTCTTGGTTATATCTACAAAAGCCTAGACACTTCTATAAGTTTTTACTTCCACTGTGCCCTAAAGAATAACTGTGCAAAATCTAGTTCAAATCGGTCAAAGGGCCTAGGACTGTCTAGGGTTTCTTGATAATAACTACGAAAGCCTAGACTCCTCTATGCACCGTTACTTCCGCAGGGATCTAAATAGCATTTGTGCATTTTTTTTTTTATATATATATATATTTATAAGTGTTTAAAAAGGGATGTATCAAAAAAGAGGGAATAAAAATAAAAATATTTTATACTTACTTACTTGAAAATATTTGAAATATTTTTATTTTTATTATGCTCCGAACTACAGAAAACATAAGAGTAAGAATTCGAAAGTGTTTTTAATCAAAATAGTAGGTACTTTGAACATTTGTAAATAAAAATACTTTACTTTGAAGTCGTTATAGAGATAACAATTTTTCATAAATCGTAAAAGATATTTAAAAAAATGTTTCAGTAAAAGATGTTTCTTTTCAAAAGCTCTTGGCGAAGATACCCAACACGATGTATGTTCCCATTTAAAGAACCAAATTTGTTCTTGATATCCTGTACTCTCTTTTTTTTAGGAATTTTTTATACTTCCTGTACATAGAGATAATATGTATTGTATCGTATTTTTATTTTATTTATTTATTTAATAGTACAGCACGCAGCCATTACAAACAATAATACAAAACAAGAAAAAAAAAAAAAAAAAAAAACAAAAAGGAACAAATATCACAGTATTGTTTAGATATACTCATTATAATGTCGTTTTTACAAATCCGACCGCAGTCGCCCAAGACCTAGTGAAGATAGAGTCCGTACAAAAACGAGAGTGGGCAAGCGGATTTACACAGTTTTTTTTTTAATTTATTTATTTATTTTTATTTTTTATTTATTTTACATCTGGATGAGGGATGAATGATTATGAAAATGAGAGTGTTATGATAATGAAAATGTTAACATATTATTCTCGCCAGAATAATTCGAGGGTTGCCTTTTATATTTCGGGATTTGAGATCAAAAACAATTATTTATCAACAAAAGAGGCTTTATTGTTTTTCAAAATATTCTCCTTGAAGTTCAATACACTTTTGCATGCGTTTGAACCAATTTCCGAAGTACTTTTCCAATCCGATTAATGCGTTAGCAGTGATAGAGTGCACATGTTAATTTATTTTCTCTGGTATATTTTTATCAATTACCTGTGAAAATTGCAGTACTTTATTTGTTCTAAAGTATCATAAATTAATAATGATAATTCTGCATATATTGTGAGATGATTTGAGTTATAATTATTACTTAAATAAATTAAAATCAATATATTTTTAATAATTTTCTATCTAAACAGTTAAAATTTAGTTGAAAGTGTGTGTATTCCAAATTGTGCAAATTTGAACAAGTTGTGTTTCAACCGGCTCTTTAATCTAACATCATGGGCGTCTCATGCAAAAAGTGCAATAAACAAATTTATAAGAAATATCAAGGTTTGAAGTGTGGAAAATGTGGAATTTCCTTTCACACTAAATGCATCAATATTAGTGAAGAACAACTGAAGGTATTCGTGGATAATGCTGCTATATGGTTCTGCGCAGACTGTCGTTCTGACTGTCTTAATGTTTCAACTATAATGCTCGACGACACTGAACCCTCTGTCAATAATATAAATACAAATTTTTGCACTAAAAATGAGTTTATGGCCGCTATAACAGCTCTTAAAACAGATATTATTGCCGAACTGGATTCACGGTTCAATAAAGTATTAGAATCTGTTAATTTTTGTTGCAATAAAATAACGGATTTTGAAAATAGTTTAAAATTGATGGAAGACAAAGTAAAATTAATTGATGTATGTTTAAATGAAAAAGAAGAATTAAAAAAAGAAATAATTAATTTGAACGGAAAAATTGAGGATATGGAACAGTATTCAAAAATGAATAATTTAATAATTCATAACTGCCCTGAATCCCGCAGTGAAAACGTTTTCAATATTGTCTCGGATATTAGTAAACATTTAGGTGTTACTGTTGATAAGAATTATATTGATGCTGCTCATCGAATTCCATTGTCAAAAAATCACGAAAATACTAACCAAGTTCGCAATATCGTTGTAAAATTTACTTCTCGTCAAGTAAAAGATGAAATTTTATCGGCCTATAGACAGAATAAAAAAAGTATTACCAGCACGGATGTCAATATGAATGGTCCAGTACAGCAACTCTATTTAAATGAACACTTAACATTAAAAAATAACATTTTGTTTAAAAATGCTCGAGTTACTCTTCGTAATAAGGGCTATAAATACGTCTGGACAAAAAATTGCAAGATTTATGCTAAAAAGGATGATTCTTCACGTATACATACAATCAACAATTTGGAGTTCTTACAGAAGCTGACCTAAAGTGTGAATTAACTATAGTGTTGTTTTTTTGACATTTTTTATTGGTTCTAATGGCTATCTCTGTTTACTACCAAAATGTTAGAGGATTAAGATCAAAAACTAATATCTTTAAACTTAACTCTCATTCATGTGACTTTGACCTGATATGCTTGACTGAAACTTTTTTAAATTCATCTGTGTTTAATAACGAATTTATATCAAGTGAATACTCCGTAGTGCGTCGTGATAGGTGTAGTGATTTGTCCACTAAAGTTGATGGAGGTGGTGTTTTGATTGCCATTCGTAATGAATTTGTGTATACAGAGCACCCTGATTGGTCTTCTAGGTCGGAGGCTGTGTGGGTAACTCTTAAATTAAATAACTGTATCAAAAACCTACATATTTGTTGTGTATATAATCCACCCGGTAAAGATGAATGTTTATCTAATTTTTTGAATGATTTGTGTAATCTGAGAGACACGTTTCCTGATGATAGTTTCCTGATTTTAGGAGACTTCAATTTACCTCATTTAAATTGGGTCTCTCAGAATTCTTCATATGTCGCTCCAAGTAACACTTACAATAATCCCTCTAATGAATTAGTAGATACATTAGCCTATTGTAACTTATTACAATTTAATAATATTAAGAATCATAACAACAGAATTTTAGATCTGGTAGTAAGTAATATAGAAACTATAAGTGTAATTCGTTGTGACTGTGAATTAACGAAAATTGATTTACATCATCCGCCCCTGGTGGCTACTGTTAATACAGATGTGTATAAAATGTTACCTGATGTACCTAGACAGATGTTATTCTACAAGACGGCAGACTATGCTGGGATTGATAATGCTTTTTCAGGTATAGACTGGGATTGTATTTTACATAATAAATCTACTGAGGAAGCATTGACAATATTTTATCATAATCTTAATGAAATAATTAATAAATTTGTTCCTAAAAAATACAAGAGTAAAAAGTCGTATCCTTATTGGTATAGTGTCAATTTAATTAAATTAATTCAAGAGAAGCATAAAGCACACGTAAGATATAAACGCTTTAAACTGCAGTCTTACTATAATGATTTCTCTGTATTACGGAAACGTGTTAAAACTTTAATGAAAAATTGTCATAATGAATATATACAGCGTATTGAGAAACAAATATCTTCAAACTCGAAAAAGTTTTGGCACTATGTTTCTAATACTAAAAAACAAAATGTTCCAAATAGTATGATTTATAAAAATCAAATTTCGGATAATGGTTATACGATTGCAGCTTATTTTTCTGACTATTTTAAATCGGTGTATACTCCTCCATCTACTATAACATATATTGATGAACAATCTGTAACACTTAACCTTTCTAATTTGTCATTCAGCAGTGATCAGGTATTTGAATGTATTATGCAACTTGATATTAATAAAGGAGCTGGTTCAGATAATATACCATCTCTCTTTATAAAAAGATGCGGACAGTCACTATCGGAACCCTTATCAATAATTTTTAATAAATCTATAAGTGAATCCGTTTTTCCTAGTATGTGGAAAAGAGCTCTGATAGTGCCTGTATTTAAAAACGGTAAAAAAAATATTATCGAGAATTATAGACCAATTTCAAAGCTATCGATATTCGAGAAAGTTTTTGAAAAATTAGTGTACAAATCTTTATTTTCTTTTGTGAAGCCACGTATTATTAATGAACAACATGGTTTTTTTCCCAAACGCTCAGTCAACAGCAATTTAATTTTATATACTGATTATATACTTAAATCCATGGATAATCGCTTGCAGGTAGATTCTATTTACACTGATTTCAGCAAGGCATTTGATACTATTGACCATAATATTTTATTACATAAACTTGCTGGATTCGGTGTGGGTGGATGTTTGCTTGCTTGGTTTAGATCTTATCTCACAGACCGTGAACAATGTGTAACAATTAATGGATTTACTTCAAATTATAACAAAATTTCATCTGGAGTTCCCCAGGGTTCGCACCTAGGGCCTTTACTATTCAACATTTTTATAAATGATATTTACTTCTGTTTTCAAAATTCAAAATTCCTCTTATATGCTGATGATTTAAAAATTTTCAAACAGATTACATCACACAATGATTGTGTTAAAATACAAGAGGATGTCAACCGGTTAATTAAATATTGTAAAGAAAATAAACTTAAATTAAACATATCTAAATGTTTTCATATAACTTTTTCGCGTAATAGATACATATTTGAATTTAATTATAATATTAATGATAAAACCCTGGTTAAAGTTAATACAATTAAAGACTTGGGCGTCACTATCGATTCGAAATTAATATTTGATGTTCATATTAATAATATCATTCAAAAATCTTATAAGATGCTCGGATTTCTAATTAGAACTGGTAGGATATTTACTAATCCAAAGACGCTTCTATTACTATATTTTTCTTTAATTAGAAGTCAACTTGAATATGCTTCATCCTGTTGGAACCCTCAGTATGATGTATATATAAAACGTATGGAAAGTATTCAAAATAAGTTTACTAATTTTATCAGTTACAAATTTCCAGATACTGAATTTAATTTAAAAACATTGGAGCACAGAAGACGTGTCATTGACTGTATGTTCTTATATAAAATTTTGAATAATGAAGTAGATTGTCCTGACCTGTTGTCTAAGTTTGGTATTCGCACACCCAACTATAATACCAGAATCAATGACATATTTTATTTATCACATATTAATACTAATTCTGCCATGAATTCTCCGGTTGTGCGAATGTCTTTGTTATACAACAGTGTATGTAAAAATGTACATACACCGGATATTTTTTGTAATAACTTAACTACATTCAAAAATATTATCAACGATGTAATTTAAATTATTGTTTTAATCTTAAGTTACCCTCTTTTCATGAACTATTTATGTTATTTTTATTAATGATATTACTATTATTTTTATAATTATTTGTATTATTTTTCATTTTTTTTTTTTTTTTTTATTATTATTATTTTGATGCTTTTTGTTATTTGTTACTGCTACTTTAAATTAATGTAATTATTCTTTATATTTGTGCCGCACTATTATTGGGCAGTTGCCTGTTGTGTGGCCCTATTGTAATAAATAAATAAATAAATAAATAAATGCGTTTTCTACTACGATTGTCAAATTATGTGGGATCCAACGCGAACAAATCTTTTTGACGGTCAAATGTTCATGCAATAGTGAATGTATGCTGGTCCCACTAATGCCCAATGATACCTCAATCTCACGATAAGTCACATGACGATCTAGCAGTAACATTTCTCGCACAGCATCAATGTTTTAGGGAACAACAACCGATTTTGGACGACTTTCACGAAATTCGTCCTTAAGCGAACTATGGTAACGATTGAGCCGGCAAACCATCGATAAACAGTAGTCCTTGAAGGTGCGTCATCGCCAAAAGTCGAATTAAGTTCATCCATACACTGTTGTTGGATTAATCCACGTCGAAAGTTATAAAAACTAATCGCTCGAAAATGTTCACGATTTAATTCCATTTTTAGCCGAGATGAATTTTTTCAAGTTACTACTTGAAAACAACAACATAAATAGCGTTCGTACGTCAAAACATTCTGAGTTCGTATACCGTCAAAAATATCAAACTTTACGATAAAAGCGTCAGTTGCCAGATGGCAACACAGTTTAGCGCAATCCCGAAATATAATACCCTCGTATCACCAACGGGGACTTGAAGCAGCTACCTCACAATTCAGACTGTTTTTACCAGTCACAACTACGTGAATTAATGAGTTCGGCCACTCTGTTGGCTTTTCACAGAATTTTTAAAACGAGAGTTATATTAGTATGTCATAAATTTAACTTATTAGTGTACTATAATAATTAATTAATTTAATTAAATACATTTTTATTTCCGGATCGGTTAAATTTTTTGACTGACACTGTTCTTGAAGAAGGAAAGAAGGAGAGAGAAATTAAAATCTCTGAACGAATCAATCACAAATATTTGATAGCTATTTCATGTCATCAAACTAGAGTCCTAAAACAGAAACATGTCAAAATTATCTCACAATAAAGATTTAGTTTTTTTCGTTCCTTTGTTGTTTTCACATCTGCAAACACTTTAGGTGTCACTTGTGTCGATCTCTCAATGTGACGCAGAGAAAATTTTATATCAACTCCATATCTGTAGCACGTGCAATCTGAAAATCAATTTTCATGTTCATATTGGACACATTTCATGTTTACGAAAGTAATATTTGGTTTTTTATCTGTTGTAAATCGGAAAAATATTCTATCTTCTTTCATCAACAACGAAAAGGTTATTTTATATTAGTTTTGGTTAAAAAAGAATTTTATTTAAATTTTAAAATTAATTTAAAATGGTTGATATTGTAATTAAATGATTTATAAAGTTATGTAGTGAACTAATTCTTATATGATTACAATTTATACGAAGTTTGCTCAATCATAAAACAATAAGTTAGATTTCTTCAGGATGATACTCTTCCTGAGGAAATCGAACTTATTGAAACGTTGAAAGTTATTTATTTATATATGTATTCATTTATTTAATTTTGGCCACACAACAGGCACAAGCCCAATAAAAATGTGGCACTAAATTAATTTACATACAGTTAAGTTATTTACACAGTATCAAAATAAAAGAAAAATAAAACAAAATTAAATTATCAGTAGAATGATTTTAACATAGATAATTTAGAATATTATTTAAATTATTTAAATTTTATTTGTTAAAATTTTGTAGTATACTAATGCTATTTTTCTTAAAGGTAATAAAACTGGTGGAGAAAATATCAGGAAAGTTATCATATTCAGTTAAACTATTTACATGTAAAGAAATGCGATTAATTGGTGAATTATAGGCAGAATTAGTTTTTACTAAAAGGCAAAGATAAATGTTCACTAATTCTAGTATTGTAAATTGGGATTTTGAAGTTAAATTTATTTAGAAGATCAGGACAATCAATAATACTGTTGAAAATTTTGAAACAAAAACTTAAATCATGCAGAATTCTTCTGTTTTCTAAAGATATAATATATACAAGATATTGAGGAGACCAACATACAGTACAAAATTCCAACTGACTTCTTACTAGAGAAAAATAAAGAGATAGGAGTGTTTTATAGGATTTAAAGTCCTTTCCGATTCTATATATAAATCCAAGCATTTTATATGATTTTTTGATAATATAGTCGATATGTGTGTCAAATATCAATTTAGTATCAAAATTTACACCTAGATCTTTAACAATTGAAACTTGTGGGATAATATCACCATTTAAATTATAGTTGAAATCAATTATACTTCTGTTTCTTGTAAAGGATATTTTAGAACATTTAGAAATATTTACATTTAATTTATTGATATTTAGAAAAATAGATAATCTATTTAAATCAGATTGAACTTGAGAAGAATGTTGCAGAGATAAAATTTGTAGAAAGATTTTTTGATCGTCAGCAAAAAGAAGGACGTTACAGTAATGAAAACAAGATAAGATGTCAATAGAAGAGATAATAAAAATGATAAATAGAAGAGGGCCAAAGTGGCTTCCCTGTGGCACACCGGAAGTGATTAGTTTTACATCAGATTGATAACCATTTACAACATCGCATTGTGTCCTATTTGTAAGATAACTTAGAAACCAGGCTAACAAGTTGCCATGAATGCCAATTTTTTCTAATTTCTGTATTAATATATTGTGATCTATGGTATCAAACGCTTTGCTAAAATCAGTATATACGGCATCCACATGTATACGTTGGTCCATAGATTTTAAGATGAAGTCCGTGTACAAAGTTAAATTGGTGTCAAAATAGCAAGATTAAGGCAGAAGTTTTGGTTTCAGTTAATATTATCAGTATTGATGCCATCTTCCTCTTCTCGATGCTCTGAACTGCCACTTTCGTATTTAGCATATTTCGATCGTACGCTATTTCCTCGCATACAGTTGTGTTGTGTGTGTTGCCTGTGTAACACAATCGTATGGGACCTACAATTTACTATCGTGGAAATCCGAACCTCTAATGATTTGCCGCGGAATGAAGTTGCGGGCGATTGAATACGTCATAAGAATGCCAAAAATACTGGATGCCCCAAAATATTACTGTACTCAGAGTTAGAAGGAGACAGTAGAGGTGTGGGAGCTCATAAGCAATGCCACAAAGACAAGCTAAAAAATAACCTCAAGTTATGTAAGCTACTCAGCCCAAACTGGGAAGAAAAACCTAACTGTCAAAGTACAAGGCGCAATCTAGTAATAAACGAAATACAGTAATACGAACGGACACGTATAGAGCGTACCACACTAGTACGCAATAAATGCAAATCTAGACCCCAGACGCTGTTACCTGATTCTGCCTATAATTATCTCTGCGCTATTTGTAGAAAAATGTTCGTATCCAGAATTGGCCTCTTTAGTCATGACGAAATATTTGTGTTTTAGTAGCGAAGTATTTTCGTCGATTCAACGTAGCGTTATATATACATATTAATAAAAAAGGTATTTTATGAATAATAAGACATGATTTTATTTATCAACTAATACGTCTCGCACATCATATGATATATTTTATACTATTCTATTTACATAAAACAATATGCCTTAGCAACGATATAGCACCCTACGATCGTTAATAAGTGTAAATGTTGCATAATTATAATTTCGTTAACATACATATATGTATCCAATGTAAACATCTTTGTTTGAATTTTTATCATCTTTAAAACGCCCGAACGAGACAGTTCGGCACAAGGCATCTTCTCCAAAAGCTGTTATCAAAAGTACAATAGTTTCTGTAACTATCATTCCAAGTTTGTAGCAAAATTTCACACAATCAAGCTGCTCTTCGGTCAGGACCATCTTAAAAATCACCATGGTATATCATAAATCGCTATAAATTTTAAATAAATAATTTTACGAAACAAATTCAACAGCAGTCAACTCACACTTGACAGCTGCATTATATAAAGTCACTACTCTCCCTCTTCACTTACTAAGTATTGCGCAACGAGCAGAGTTCGAAATTTTTGGATCAAACCTTGTACTTTATAATTTATTAGTGTGTGTACCCAGTGTTGTAATGTATCTGGGTACAAGTATCTAGATACAATAACTAGATAATTTGTCAAGTATCTAGATACAAATTAGATACTTTTTGAAATATGTATCTGTATCTAGATATTGAAATTTAAGTATCGTGTATCTGTATTTCAAATACTTTGATCGTTACTTTATTTTTATATCATGATACCGAGCTGATATAATAGTCTAATTATAAATTGTCCTTTTAAGGGCCGGTCTTTCCACCTTCAGATAAAGTGGCTGGTAACGTTATCTGACGGATAAAAACAATAACGCGTCTTTCCACCTTCAGATAAAGTTATTCCTACGAATAAACTATGCTATCTGGCAGATAAGTTATTCGGTAGTCAAAGTAGCGAATAAGTAACAAATAAGTGCTGTCACTGTCAAAAAGTTAGAAATTAAATGATTTATTGGAACAAAAAATTGCAAAATGGGCTTGAAAAAATATAATTTGTTTGAATTTTATTATTTGTAGAAATAATGCTTTAACTCCAAAATAACTTTAACGAGAAAAAATATGAAAAAAGTATTTTGTGCAATATCCACTTTCCAATTTGTACGGCTTACAATACAATGTTTAATAATTCTAATATTCGCTTCGAATTTGAGCAATAAGGTTATAATTGGTATAGTAGCAACTGCAGTATTACGCCAGTTTAACGTTACAAGAGTGGATATGAAGAACCACTCACAAAAAGATCAGTACTGTGTCGGTGACGTGCCTGAAGTAACTGATTACTCAGAAAAAATGAAAATGAAGGAATACTCCGTGCTTTAATTTCTTATTTTCAAATTTATTATAACTTATTTTCTATTTGCGTCAATCATAATAAAAGAAAAAAATTAAATAAACGTATTATTATCTGTCTCAATTTGTAATACGAAACTAAGAGGAAAATTTCATTTTTTATGTTGTCTATTTAAAATATCATCTTAGGGTGGTACTGCTGAAATGGCACCTTTCAAAACATTTGACAATTCATATTTGACCTTAAATTATATGTCAATTTATTTTTTTAATTGAAAAGTATTTTTATACAACCAAAATAAGAACATAACATCAGAAAATATGCATAAGAGACAACAATTAGATAAATATACAAAAAAACACATATATAACGCTTATGGAAAACTTTTGAAAATGGAACAAAATTAAAAAGAAGCGAAATTATAGACCTTGTGGCAGATATTTTTTCAGTAAATCTTGGTGTCCTTTTTGTTGTGAAATATAAAATAATTTACCCATTTCAATTTCATTAGATTTCTGAAGGAGAAGTAAGAAAAATTTTAAATGAAGGTGTAGAAAATTTAAGACTGACGAACATGGGAAGAGGTAATAATAAGAAAACAGATAGAAACACAGACTACATGTTTCGGAAAGATTTGCAGAGAAAAATTTGGGATTTACATTCAAAAAAATGAATATTTTTGTTTAAATATGTTATTAAATTTTGCAAAACAAGAATTTTAAGGGAAGCACAATAAAATGATAAATTATTATTATATAATATGTATTTTTGTTTTTTATATTTTATCACGATATTTCATTGATAATCGTTATATTTTTTTACTATTATACGAGTAATAATCGAAAGTTTGATGAAATAAATATTAATATATACATTCAAAATATTTGACATGTCAATCACAATTTTGACATATCAATTTAGTAATAACCTCAATATGATGAAACTTAACCATACTTTTAAACGCCAGATTTACAAGTTCACATGGTTCTACAAAAGTCTATTTACACCACAACAGTCACTAAAGTAACCAGATCTAGTTTCGTATTACAAATTGAGACAGATTATATAAACTGTTCCCTTTTGTAAGAACAAACTAAGAGGGAATTTTATTTTCAAAAGTTTGCACCTTGTAGCTGTATGTCATGTTGGTATTATAAACTGTCACTTTTTTAAAATGTCGATCCATTTGACATATGTCATAATGAAAAATGATATCTTAATTATAATGATCATACCCTTATCAACCTAAAGTCGGTTTTACAGCGTAAGGAATATTTTTAATTGACATTTAAAGTCAGTAACACACTATAAAAGTAACCAAAATAACCAGATTTAGTTTGTTCTTACAAAAGTGAACAGCTTATATCTGTCTCATTTTGTAATACGAAACTAACAGGGAAACTTCATTTTTTATGTTGTATATTTAAAATATCGTCTTAGGGTGGTAATTCTGAAGTAACACCTTTCAAAATATTTGACAATTCATAATTGACATTAAATTACGTATATGTCAACTTACTAACAGAAATTGTATAAAACACAAATTGACAAGTATTTGAAATATATTTTATACAACCAGAACAGAAAATATGAATAAACGAAATAAGATGAAATAAATATTTGTATATAATTCAAAATATTTGACATGTCAATAACAAATTTGACACGTCAATTTGGTATCTGACATGTAGTTTTTGAGTGAATATAACCTCAGTATAATGAAACTTCAGCAAAAATGTAAAAGCCATATTTACAAGTTTACATGGTTCCAAAAAAGTCTATTTACACCACAACAGGCACCAAAGTAACCAGATCTAGTTTCGTATTACAAATTGAGACAGATTATAGAACAATTATTATTAATATCTGCTATCTATTTTTCATTCCTCCAATTTTATTACATGCTTACGACATTAATAATTGCTAAAATCTTGTATAACGCATACATAAATTTAATTTTGTTAATGACAATAACCAAAAAAACGGCTCGACAGCTGTCAGTTTACCAATTTATTTATTTATTTCTATAGAGAAACAAAAAAAAAATTCTTTCTCAACGCCTATTTCACTGTTACCAATCTGAAGATTCAATATGTCAGTCTCATTATCCGTCAGATAACTATCTGACAGATAAATATGAATTGAAAGACGGGATGACATTTATCCAACAGATAAAGTATCAGATAACTTTATCTATCATATAGTTACCGAGAAGTTTATCAGAAGGTGGAAAGACCGGCCCTAAATATTTTATTTTTACTATAAACAAAATTCAGAAAACAATTGAAATTCTGACGTTTACAAATGTCAAAAAAGTAAATATATATTTTCACTAGTTTTTCGTAGCTTTTGAACGGTTGTAAAAATAGCAGGTATTTAGGTACCACAATAGTAGGTACAACACTTAAGGAAAATGGGTCATTATTAATGAAAACTAAGTTTCTGAATAACTATTGTTGCTATTTTGATGAGCAATTTACTAAAAACATATGAAAAATTATATCCACATAAGTGGTTTGGGTGTGGACAGTGGTTTTGTGAAGCCTTGGGCAAGACAAATTAAGGTCCTTCAAAAGTATCCATTGATTGAAAATACACTTTGATAATTTTTTTGAGGCATTTTTCACTTGAGGCCTGGCTCTAGTCCGCCTCACCCAAGGGCCGGCCATGCTAGTGTGGATATTAAGTTCATTTCCTAATTGAAATCAGTAAAATAAGTAGGTGTGTTTCCTAAAGGACGTAAAATTGAATAAATTATTAAACGTTCATATAAATTTAATTTGTCAACTGAAATTTTGTTTATAAATTAAATTTGTATGGAATGAGAAAAAAATAATCATATATTTCTTTTCAGTAATTTTTTATTAGCGATCAAAAATAATCGTGACATTACACGAATTCCACCAATTAGGGCTAAAATTTGATTGAAAGGAACATCCTCTTAACAAGAATATAGCTGCGTATCTATAAGACTGACATTAGTCTGATATATACGCAGCTTATACGTTAGCCCAGTGTTTCTCAACCTTTTATGGCATGGGACCCCCAAAATAACGTAAATATTGTCTGTATATATATAGGGTATGTTGGAGTTTCTCGACGAATTTAAATATTATAAAAAAAAAAAAATTTTTTTTTGGCTAGTTGATGGCGCCTGTCTGTCTAGGTTTCTCACATGTGTTCTTGTGATTGTGATGTGACGTGGCCCTGCCATGCTTGCAATAATTATTTTTCTGTGTTTTTTACATGACTGAACATGTGCAACTATATGCACGAAACGTATCTGTAATGTTTTAATTACTGTTTTAATAAATTGACGAATATACAAGATAGTGTTTTATTTATATATATATATATAGAGAGAGAGAGAGAGAGAGAGAGAGAGAGAGAGAGAGAGAGAGAGAGGGGGTCACAAGGTGTATCAAGATAGAGGAAACACGATTTTTCTCGAAAAGAAGATGTGTGAGCAAGCTGGGAAAAATATTTGGTGACCAGAGTTTACCCAAATAATTGGATGGTAGTATTTAAATCAAGGACAACTTCGAATTTTTATATAGGAACGTATGGCGTGTTGGGTATATTTGGATAATGCTTTTGAAAAGAAACAACTTTTACATAAACATGTTTTTAATATCTGTTATATAATGGCTTGCAAGTATTTCTATTTACAAGTGTTCAAAGTTGCTTTCCATTTTGAACACTTTCGCATCCTTTAAGCATAACAAAAAATATTGCACGTTCAAGTCGTACCTTCTTGAAAGTAATTGAAGTACCTCCAACGCGAACCGTTTTAATTAGTTTAAATTAGTTGTCAAAATAAGTATAATAAATTTTATTTATGTTTAAAAGGTATATTTTAATGAGTTTAAATGTCATATATTTATGAACATATCTTGCGAAATTGAGCGTTTTTCTATTATAATTTCATGATTCGATCTTATATGACTTCGCGGCCCCCCGACGAAGTTTTCACGGCCCCCCGGTTGAGAAACGCTGTGTTAGCACATGTGGCTAACATAATACATACGTTAGTTAATAGAAATTTATTCCGAAGAACAGTGTTTTACTTTGAATTTAGTGGGCTTTATGTGACGTCACGGTCATTTTGGAACAGCCTGTATAATACCGATTAACATGAACTATTTGTTTGGTAAAATTATGGTATTTACATTATTTAGTGTTTTTTCAAAAGTATCTAGCTGTACCTAGATACAAACATTATTGGCATGTATCTGTATCTAGATATTTTTAAAAATTCTGTATCTGTATGTATCTGCATCTCAATAAAAAAAATTCTTAGGTATCTGTGTCTGTATCTAGATATATTTTTAAATGTATCTATTACAACACTGTGAACCCGTGAACTGAGTGAACCCGTGCTTCGCTACGGTATTTCACTACTTAAAACGAAGAAAGTAGAACATAACTCTCACAAAGTTAAAGTTAAATATAGAAAACGATAATATAATTTGCGATTAACTATTAGACGATGGGAAGTACAGAAATCTCCAGCACTCTCATCTATTAGTAAGTGCCGCACCAAATAGCGACATAAATGCACAACTTTAAACTTTTCTGTGCATGCGTACACTTTACATTGCGATAACTCCGTTATTATTAATCTTTGATGTATAGCGTTAGATATATTATGATTCTACGTGAAATGGTCTAATTTATTATTCTAAAATAATTGATACATCTCTATAAAACTCCGATGTTATGCAACCACAAACTTATATAATACAAAAACTATTATGTTTAAAAACAAAAATTTGCCTAATACACGATATCGATGCATGATAGGTATATGGTCTCACTGACTTTTTTTTTTTAGATTTAGATAAAATCTACTTTTTTTGTCTACATTATATTGATATATCTGTTAAGGTTTAGCCTGTGTATTCAATTTAAACTGCACGGAAAGTAAAAAATGATGGTTTCCCCCCATAACGCCCCCTAGGGAGACATGAACATCACTTAAACCTTCCTCGGATTATTTTAGCCCCCTGTAGTAAATTTGATGAAAATCGCTCCATCCATTTGGCTTTGCTTAAAGTACAAACAAACAGAAATTGATTTTTATATATAAAGATAAAGATAAACCAATTCCTGTTCACACTGAAATATTTTTAGCATATCTTTAAATCTTTATATGAAAACAAAAAACACGTAAGAATCAGGAAGGTAATAATAAAATGGCGATGTATTAGTTTTTATTATGTTCCTCAAACTACTGAAATGTTGTGTATGAAACTAAAATTAGCTAATAAAGATAAAAAGCCAAAGCTTTTCGTTGTTAAGTTTGATTAGCTAAAAATCGTAGAATGATGTATAATTTTACGAGTGAAGATAACATCAGTGCAAATTTAAATAAATTGAGGTTATACGAGGAAATTTTCTTTTTGTTTTATCATTTGGTATCCTGTTTGTAGACTGTGAGGTCAATGGAGCACGGTAACAGCAATGACCAATCACGGAACAAACAGTATACTGCAAATTGCGCTCATAAAAATGAGATTTGACACATTCAAAGAAACTCATTTTCTTCTACAATTTCTCACTATGGCGGTCTATCTAATTCAGTCCCAAGAGAAAAGCTTCCTTATAGTATTAATATTTTTTCTCAGTGATTGCTATAATAAGTTTTGAGAGCTAGTTCATTTGCATCAACAAATATTCAGTACGAAGAAGGAAAGAAAAACGAGAAACTACAAGAGACTGCATTCGCATTTTTGTTGCACATTTAACCAGTAGAGGCTCGTACTGTAGAAAGGTTATTATAAGTTATATAAGTTAAAACTTACTAACTATACATGTTTTCTAGATAAACTTCTTTTTTTTTGTACAAGAATACTTATAATTAGGCTTACCATACGTCCCGGTTTGACCGGGATTATCCCGGTATGAAGGTATGGTCCCGGCCAGTTTGTCGTTTTGTCCCGGATATTTCGTAAAAATTAAAAAGTGCAAAATATACACGCAGTACAAAAAGTCCAGCCTCGGATAATGGCGATTAGACTATAGGCTATTCGAAACATTTAGACGGAACTAGATTTTGAAATCTAGTAATTTTTATCTATTAATTCGGACTTTTAGTCATTTTGTTTAAGCTTTGTAAATCATATTCACATTGCAAAATCTAGATTAAATTAATTGTCATTATAAAATGACCTTTTCATAGCATTTTAATTTTTTTCATTCTTAATAAAAAAATTCCATTTATTTATTTTTTTGTCTTCAAAATATGGAAAAATGGATAAAATTTTTGACATATTTTCCATTATTTCACTGTTGGAATTTTAAATTTTCACGTACCAAACGTAAAGCATGAAATAACCCAAGCAAGGTCCCTTCTTGTGACAACCTAAAGAACGAAATTTCCATTTAGTTCCGCCTAAAAGTTTGGAATAGCCTATAATTAAAAATAACAACGAATTTTTTAAGAAATTTCACGGTACTTAGTGATAAATATTTTTTTAATAATAAGTTATGTTCAATTAAGAGTAATTAAAATTATTACTACGCAAATTTTGATTTTTGTTAACCACTCCGTTATTTGTCCTTTTTAATCATAAGTACTAGCGTAGACGGCGTTACTTTCTGTTTTTAGGAAAATCTCTAAATTGTCCCGATTTGAGAAAAAATATTATGGTAAGTCTACTTATAATGCAACTAAAATGAACCAACTTTCAGTCTTACCAACATTCTTCTTTATTTCAAACAAAGAAAAACAATTTATGGCATATAAGGGAAACAAAATAGTACTTTATTTAACAAGCATGTAATGGCGGCTATATTCCACGAGGAAGAAGTTTACCACTCGAACCGTAAGAGAGGATTGTAATCATCCGAGTGCAGGGTTGGATTGGCCCGGCGGGATACCGGGAATTTCCCGGTGGCCCGAAAATCAAAATGATAAAAATATATATATATATAGTGGCCCGACTTCCTCCAGATTTCCCGGTACACATTTTAATCCCAGTCCAACCCTGTCCGAGTGTAATATACCCATTATATGCGAGTCAAATACACTATTTTATCTACAACTATATAGTTTTATCATCAAAAAAATAGTAAATTTAATTTAAAAACACAGAAATTCTCAGCGGCAATTGAAAAACTTTAGAACCTAAGTCATCAAGATGGCTAGCGAACGATCAGCTGATTGAAACCTACAGCAATGTTTAAAATACTATTATTTACTTTTTTATATATTCTAACTTATAAATAATATTCTAGTTATAAAGATGGTATGTGTGAGGCGCAAATGGCCATTGCTGCTGAGCGCCAAACATTTTAACTAACTAAATAAATAAAAACTTGCAGTGTAAAAAAAACGTGCATTATCAACGGAGCAGCACACATGCGCGTCACATTTTGCACTGCGTGCAATATGAGTACCTTTATGTATTTACAGTTGGGCTTATAATGTATTTATTATTTGATGGTCGTAGATAATAGTAAATTGTGCAACTAGCGCGGAATGCCATATATTCGAAGATGAAATTCAGTGCTTTTCCTTCGATTACCATTTTTTAATAAATAAATAATCAAGAAAACACAATATAAATATGGTTAACAGCCATTAATGCGTGCGCAACCAGTATGATAATGAAAATTCTTGAGAACTGCACATGCGCATTGCTGCGAATTTGTTCATGCCCGCGCACTACACATGCGCATTGGGTCGTATTTTTCATTCCCGCATCGAAAAAGTGCGTTTTTACTTAAGAACCATTATTCCACTTATGTTTATTATATATCTCCCGGTTAAATGTTGTATTAAAGGTTTATTAATTAGTAGAGTCGGATTGCTTTATATTTAAATTCGGAATAGGTCTTCCAAGTCTTTTAATCTCAGCCTCATCGATGGCAGATTGGCTAAAAAAATGCTCCTATATTAAACTTTACATACAATTAATTTATACGAAAATAAAACCTCAGTTAACGCACATACACACAGTAACACGGTAACTTTTCAATCGGTGGGTCTTTATTTAGGGTTGCGGAAATCTTCAAACCAAAGCAAAAACTGCCACTGCATTTAACAAATTATTTCAGAAAATATATTTCATAATTATGACAATACAAATTAAAATTACAGACTAGCCAACATTTTAAAAGTCACTTTATATTTGAGATACAGACAGATAACATCAAAAAAAGAAATTAATATATAGAACGGATATCATCGTGAATGAGTACTAACAGGTGTAACAGTAAATAATATTATTTTATTTAGTAAACATATAATGAAGGTTATATTTCACGGGGATGAAGTTTACCACCCGAGCTGTAGGCGTTAATGAATTTATTACTCATTATCTGTGATTTAGTAATGAATGGAATATAATTATAAGCTAACAATGCGCGGTATTGGCTCAAGTTTAATATAAAGGGTAAAAGGGCCTTGTTTTTAAGAATTATGACAAATTAAATAGGAGAAGAATAAGGCTTGTTGTTACAAAAATGTGTAATACCAATTATCACAACGGATACGCATCGTATCGGATAGGATCGGATACGCAACGTATCCGAGGGGCGCGGGGGTTATGTCAATCGGTAGCCTGGCTCTTGGGAATTCAGTCGCTATGGAGCGTTTCTCGGGAGCAGACCGCGCGTTATGCATGCGAGAGTTTTACAAAAACGGTGATTCGGCGACTGTAGCGCGTAGAAAATTCTGCAGTATTCGAGGTTTTCGCCACTTAAATGATGCGCCAAGCATTCCTCTCATTCGACATTGGATTAAAAAGTTTGAAGAGACTGGTACAACGCTGGATAAATCAAAATCCGGGCGACCTAGGTCATCAAGAACGGTAGAAAACGGGGAGAATGTTAATCAGTCTGTTCGTGACGACCCGAACCTTTCAATTCGGAAGCGCGCAAGTGCTTTAAATGTGCATAGATCATCATTACATCGCATTATGCACAAAGACCTAAAGCTGCACCCCTACAAAATTCAATTGGTGCAAGAATTAAAGCCCCAAGATGCCAGTCAGAGGCTTAATTTCGTAAATCAGGTGATTGAGCGATTTTCAACGTTTACCAACATTTTGTTTTCGGATGAAGCTCATTTTCATCTTAATGGCCACGTAAATAAGCAGAACTGCTGCTACTGGAGTGCAACGAATCCGAAACGCAAACATCAGAAACCCCTACATTCGCCTAAAGTGACCGTATGGGCTGCGATGTCGGCGCGAGGAATTATCGGCCCTTACTTTTTTGAAGACGAAAGGGGGCGTGCAGTTACAGTGAATTCAGAGCGTTATGTGGAAATGTTAGACAACTTCTTGGTACCTGAACTGCAAAACTTTCCTGGCTATAACCAAAGAACATGGTTCCAACAGGACGGAGCAACTTCACACACGTCCAATATGTCTCTGCCACGTGTTCGTGAAATTTTCTCAGGCAAATTGATCTCCCGGAGAGGTGGCATAAATTGGCCTCCACGCAGTCCAGATTTAACCCCTATGGACTTTTTCCTATGGGGTTATCTTAAATCTAAAGTTTACGCCAATAAACCGACTTCACTGGCGCATTTGAAAGAAAATATCCGTCACGAAATGGCAGCCATCCCTGAGTCCACCTGCCGAGACGTCATAAGTAATTTTACTGTTCGATTAAATGAGTGCCGAGAACGCGAGGGTCTACATTTAGACGATATTATTTTTAAGAAATAAATCCCCAAAAAGTGTATTTTAATAATTAATAAACATTTTTTCTATATACGGCTTACTTTTTTTTTTAATCGATCCACTAAATATAAAATTTCTTTTGAGACACCTTGTACAATAAGCGCCTACCGAAACGGTGGCTTTAAAAGTTAACGCTAGTGTTTAGTTTGCAAAAATGGCTAATCCTATTTAAGTAAATTTCATGTTATTTCAAACAAAAATGAATAAAACACAATACGGTAGGAATATTAATCAACTTTCTATTACTTTTTAAATTGAATTCTTTACAGTAGAGATAAGAATGACGCTTCATAATTTTTGTTATACAAGTAACCCAGACGCAAGTTCAAGTAATTGTATATAAAGGAAATAAATGGAGTATTGTAGAGCAGTTTTGGTTTTTGTTGAGACACAGAACTTAAAATTATAATCCTCTGAAAGATACAAAACTTCACTTATGCCTCCGCCGTGTTTCAAAATATCGCAGTACATTTTAATGGTGTATTATTTGAAGAAACAATTGATGAGATTGATAATGACGATCACAGCAGTGTTATTCCAGGGTAGAAATAGCGTAATAAATCAAATTTAATAATTAATATCGAACACCGAACACCTTTTTAAAATAGAATGAACATATAATTCACATATTAAAAAATTAGATAAACTGTTATAATACAATGTAGTATATAAATTGACAAAATAAAAGTTGAATAAAGTTATATTTTTATTTAATACACTGTGGAAACCAGTTATGATGAGAATCACAGGACCAAACATTTCTGTTTCATTTCCTATTAAATTTCGCCACTGAAAATTTAATTCAACACCGAAATATTAGGTTAAGATTCTCTTGGCATTTGACTAAATAAATACTCGTGTTAAAATTCAACGTAACAGCACATGCGCGTGCATTTAATATTAGCCTCCCTACAGGGTGAGTTAGCGCCTCGCGTTAACACGCGTTACTTCTGTGTATCAATTATCATTTTGTAATTAATTCATGTTATTGTAATTTATCTGATTGACTGTCCATTAATGATTATGAATTGTATGTGGACAATAAATAAATATTATTATTATTATTATTATTATTAACAAATATTGTATTAACGCTTACCTTAACAAATGCTCTTACAGAATAGCATTTTTGGATAATAGAGAATTATTGCAACCTCTGTTCTACTGATCTTTTAATAAAGTTTTCCTTTATTTGACATGTGCGCATGCGCAGTTGATATATCCTTAATTTCTTTCTTTTATTAAAATACAGGCAACCTATATTTAATTTAAATAACGGCAAAGCATTTTTTATTTAAAGCACCTTAATTTTGACAGGTCTTCTGTCAATGTAACCTCAAAATTAACAACGGAGTAAATTCGAACAAAAAATTGGTGACTTTTCTTGTGAGTAATGATGCAAACTAAAGATAAAAAACGTTTACGATTTAAATACGAGGACGATGTAATTCTTCTCCGAGAAATTGTGTCACGAAACCCTTTTGCGAATGGTTGTGCCGTATGCGAGTATGCCGTATGGGAAAAAAATAGTCTGTTGCAGTTAACTCATATAAGAGTTGCAGTTAACTTCTATATTCATTACGATTTCGATCTATCAATTTGGCATATTTGTCAAAATAAAGTATGAAGCAAGAGCACCGTTGCAATAACACTCTTTAAAACATCATGAAAAATTTTAATACAGGATACTTTATTAGAGGTTTCTTTTAATAAATTCAGCTTTTTTTCACTTTGCAATATCTCTCTAATGACGTTAGACATGGAGTTAAAATAAAAATATTAACCTGACGCTAATTTTAATACAGAATACACCCGCATACATACTAAACCCAAGAATGAGTTGTTTCTAAAGCTAAAGATTTTACACAGTAGCGTAGCCAGAAATTCCTCTTAGGGAGGGGGGCTTTTTATTTCAAAGATGCATTATTTTAATAAACTTAAACCACATACTTTATATTATGAAATGTATTTATTCTTGTCAAAAGAAATTTGTATGCAACTATAATTACAATAAGAACCAAAATCATTTCAACAGAAAATATAATAATAAAAAAAAAAGAACAAATTCAAATAGAACACTGTAATTTAATCATTATCAGAATATATAATCATAATAATACTCGTTGAGGTGTTTTCTTCATTTCAGCTATTATTTCATCTTCTTCTACATGTATTTCCCAATGAACAATAATTTCCCAATAATTTAATAAATTTATAGTAATAAATATGGTGAGTGGGTATGCTTAATTTCTTGTAGATTTACTAAATTTTGAAATATAGTGACTTTTAATGATAGAATGGGACTTTTGACCAGTTCTTTTTTACATTGTAAATCAGGATTTTATAAAATTTGTAGGTTAAGATAACTTATCAGTTTAAAATGTTAGTTTCATTAGAGCTTGAGCAAAAATGAATTTGTCAATTCATAATCAATTTTGATATTTGCTGTTGTATTTTGTGTAGATCAAGCCGCGCCAAGGTACTATGGCGTCGAGGTGCCCGACAAAAATTGCCGTCCCTAAAAAGCCAAATTTAGCAAATAATAAAATAATTTTATTTAATTTGCCGTTCCCCAGGGCTTGCTTAGGGGTGCCAAGCACCCCAGCGGCAACCCAGCGAACCCCGATTGCGTGGCCCTGGCCAACATTAAAAATTTTTTGTGAAGTGTGAATTTTCACACATTTCAGGGTTTCGCAGGTATTTAGTGAATGATGATTATTTGGGATGCCAAAACAAATTTTATGTTAAAATATTTTTTTATTAATTTTTATTCGAATGCCTAATACCATTATTTGGGTTTCTTTATATTTGCAGTATTTTTTTTATATAGCAAGGTTCATTAATATTTTGAAAATTGTGCCTACGGCTTCCATTGGTTGTTTAAGTCATAAACTCCGCCCCTCTGAATTCGTATACCTTCAAACATAGAATTAAATTATAATTTCAACACTTGTTATTAAATTTACGCGTTTAAAATTTAAATGCGACATTTGCCAAAATATAACTATAATTTTGACAAAATAATTAAAACAAAATAAAAATGCAAAAAAAAAAACAGAAAAAATAAAAATTTACATGAATCGAACAGTAGTTTGCAACTTACGAAGCGAGAACGTTACCACTGGATTACGGATGTTCACTCATTTACTGTGTTAAATAGCGGATTAAATATTTTACATATTTTAATTAAAAACACAAAAAATGCGTTATTTTCCGAAAACATAATCTGATCAAAAATTCCCGTTGTACTATTCCGGTTCACACCAATGTACATTACTTAGATTTTTTTCAGATTTTTAGTTTAAACCATCTGGGCTACAGGGTGTGGGACAAAATTTGTTTGCACAATTTTGGCAAAAATTGGGTAAAAATAATTTATTTTGCAAAAATAAAATTTTGATCGTCAATCCACGTACCAAGGGCTTTCATTTGATACCCTACACAGAATTGCAAAAAAATATATATTTTTTTTTCGATGAGCATATATTTGTTTATATTTTTAGATGTTTTGTAGATGTTTTGTAGATGTTTTAATATTTTTCCTATGTGCGGGTCAAAGAGTTGTATAAGCATGCCATATTTCAACTCTCTAGGTTTAGCCGTTTGGCTACCATTTTTAACGAACAGACAGACAGACAGAGAGACGACAAAATGACGGTATAAGGGTTTTTTGGTCATACCTACAAAACCCTAAAAATCACTTCATATGCAGTCAGGTAATTCAGTCTTCATACAGTCAAGTAATATTAAAAAGAGAAATTACTATACTAGCGTCGGCGAATCAACGCAGTTACGTCACACGACGTAACAAACGACTGTATTGTCTAGAACAATGCAATCGTTTGTTACGTCTTGTAACGTAACTACGTTGATTCGCCGACGCTAGTATATCTATTTCCACACTTAGGGTTGCCAGGCGTCCGGATAAAGCAGGACATAGTTAGGCTTTTTGATTGCGTGTCCGGCCAAAATGAACGGTGTCCGGCTTGTCCGGCTTTTTACATTTCGCAAACAAGCGAGCGCCAAGCGAGGCGAATCGCAGGCGAGTCGACTCGCTCCCATAGTCGCCCCCCTGTGCCACACCGCCGCCCGATACACTCCCGCTCTGTCAGTTGCTGTTAGCACACAAGAAATGGGTAGCCTATTTTAAATCGATGAGTAATCAAGATTGCTTTTCAGAATTCCTAACTATTTGTCAGTATTACTTTGCGATCCCAGGACATAACGCAAACGTTGAAAGAGTTTTTTCCTTGATAGGTCAGCAATGGTCAAAAGAACGCAACAGATTATATGTTAACACTGTAGTTAAAATGTTGGTAGTAGAATTTAATTTAAAACATTCGACGTATAAGGATTTTTACAACTGCATTTTGAAAGAAACTGAGCTATTAAAGCAGATTTCTGCCAACCAAAAATATGAATAATTATTTTTATTGATTAACTTAAAGTTTTGTTTTGTTTTTGTTTTGTTTAGATTGTTTTTTTATTTTGTTTTTCTTTGGGAAGTAATAGCAAGTAAATAAGACTTATTGTGCAATTGCCTTTATTTAATTTAAGAAGAATTTAAAAATGTTGATAAATGTTTATCTAGAATATAATTTTGACTGATGACTTTATTTGAGTGATTAATAATAAATTATTTAGACTGATTTGGCGTTTTATTTAATTTTTATTTATTTTTCATTAGAATTTAACAAGATTTATGGTAATAATCAAAAAAGCTTGATTCTACATAAATTTTTTTTGTCGTACCTATTAATACTGAGAACAAAATCCTCAATAATATAGGGTGTCCGGCTTTTTACCCAAACGTCCGGCCAAACTGGCTGGTCTGTTCGGCTATTAGGTTTGGCGACCTGGCAACCCTATCCACACTGCATTAGGATATGGACTTTGTTCCTTTCATGTAACACAAATGAATTGAAATACTAATTGTAAACGTAAATAGAATTATTTTAATTTATGAATGAATTTTCGTGTATTAAATGTATCACACTGAACGTCAACTTGTTTTATTTTACACCATACAAAATACAAATCTACAAACAACAAACATGCGAGAAATTAGGTTTCCTGGGGTTTTTCGTGAAATACACTACGCTTTTGACTCTTGAATTTTCGTTGTCGAACTAAAATCGGGCAATATCTAAATTTTAAATTGAGCCTCTACAGCCCCTTAGCCCCCCCCCCCCCCCCGGCTACGTTACTGATCTTACATAAGTGCCACAGCTAGATGACAACAAGAAAAACTTGCCCCGAGTTCCTTTAACAATTAGCCCCATTACACAATTTAAAATTTAAAGCGTAATATTTTTTATATGAAAATTAATATAGTTAAGAAAACGTAATAAAATATAAGCAGAAATATGTGAAATTACATTAATTTGACTTAGATTAGTAATTTAACGTCCAATTTTGAATATAGGTAGAAATAAGAAATAATTTCACTCAGCTTTTTGGACAAGAAGCGTTTATTTTAACAAAACACAACGTTTCGCCAACAACATTGTTGGCTTCTTCAGGTGCTATAACAATAACATCATACTAGAAAACAATCTTATGCAATCAATAAAGACATTTTACCTATGTTAGTTAAACGTAGCTATAACAGACTGTACATCAATCATCTCCAAGGATGGTGAATTGCAGAATTTTATTGACAAAAAGGTGTATTTGAAGAAAACAGATCATAGGAAAACAGGACTAAATTTCAATTAAATATGGTAATATAATGATCAAAAATAGAAACTATTATTTGAATTTTACAATTCAAAACGAGACTAAATAAACTATATCAGTATAGTTTCTATTTTTGATCATTATATTACCATATTTAATTGAAATTTAGTCCCGTTTTCCTATGATCTGTTTTCTTCAAATACACATTTTTGTCAATGAAATTCTGCAATTCACCATCCTTGGAGATGATTGATGTACAGCCTGTTATAGCTACGTTTAACTAACATAGGTAAATTGTCTTTATTGATTGTATAAGATTGTTTTCTAGTATGATGTTATTGTTATAGCACCTGAAGAAGCCAACAATGTTGTTGGCGAAACGTTGTGTTTTGTTAAAATAAACGCTTCTTGTCCAAAAAGCTGAGTGAAATTATTTCCTATTTCTACATTAATTTGACTTTAAAGTGTTACTTTAAAAGTTACTTTGACATTCAATAAAACATGAATCATATTTACGGCACTGGTCCGTCAGAGCTATCATATTGCAAGGTACTACGGATGACAAAAAAGCATAAGTTTTGTGATGCATTAGCCAAAATGCGATGCGGTATAGAATTTACCAACGATGTGACAATGCCCCGCTTTTCCCTACGCTAAATTTGTCAGTTATTTCGTAATTATTTTTTAATGAATCACATGCCGCGTATGTTTATGTAAACATTCGCGGCATTTCCTCCAAATTATTCGATATTGCTCCATAATATGGGGCATTGCGGCGCAAATGCAGGGTTTTACTTAAACGAGAATTTCTAATTATCTTTTTTATTTGAAAATTACTTCATTACGTCATTTTAAAAAGAAAAGCCCTGTATATCAACTGTCATATTTGTAATTTTTATCTCGGAAAAATTATAACATTTATCACAGAATTTTCCTCAAGTGAACGGCATTACAAAACTAATTATTTTTCCTGACAATCGCAGAATGACAGTATTTCGAAAGTGAGTATTTAAATATAAAATCATTTCTTATTAATAAAGTTTATGACATGAAGTAAACATCTCTTTTTATGAGTAAAGTGATGTAATAAATAATTTTCTTTTATAATCGTACTGATGTATTTTTCTTTGCAGGGCTCTACTAACTTTCGGGTTCCTATTCTCAACGTTTTGGGCCGGTAGTGAAGTGTGTGCTTTAGATATCCTTCTATGGAACACTATCCTAGTGTCTGTGAATCTGATACACACGATACTACTGACGTGGCGGTTTCTCCCGCCTACCTTAACGCTTGAACTTACGGAACTATACCTTAAAGTGTTCAAACCCCTTCGAGTTTGCAAGAAACATTACAAGGAGTTGGTCAAAGAAGCGAAGGTCGTAAATCTGGAACGAGGTGATATATACGCTGTAGAAGATGTCAGTCCAGCTGATGAACGGTTATCTATTCTTCTCAAGGGAAAGTAAGTATTTTTATATAATATTTTATTGATGTTCCGTAGTTGACTGGATATCAACCAGTTAAATACTGAACTGTTTTTGTTTGTTGAAAACTACATTTGTTGAAAACCACGGTGACAGTCCGATCTGATAGCTCTGATAAATGGAGTTTTGATGTTTAGCCTGATTGTTTTTTATTTACTGTATTCATTTTAATAAACATGAAGCGATGATTGAGAATCATCATCAGTAGTTATAGTCCGGGAGGCAGCGTCGCAAGTGACCTAGTCATTTCATCCCGAGTGATTCCCGATTGGAAATTATTCCTTTCGGGTAGTAAGTTATCTAAGCGTCAATTGCGTTGGTAGTGGTGGGGCTTGTACTGAGAAAATGTACATCTTGTAAAAAAAATAAATTCCAAAAGTAATTTCAAGCAACTTGAAAATTTGCACAGTTATTGTTTAATAGAGAATAATAATAATAACAAAAGTCAGCTGCGTGCATATTGGGGGATTATACGTCAGTCGCTTGTATAAAGCTGTCATAAAAAAAAAGAAAATATGTGTAAAGTCATTTCTAATTCAATGAAACTTATACATCGAACTTATTATATAATTAGAATAATAAAATTGATGTGAAGTGTGAATTTTCACACATTTCAGGGTTTCGCCGGTATTTAGTAACTGAATGATGATTATTTGGGATGTCAAAACAAATTTTATGTCAAAATATTTTTTTATAAATTTTAATTCGAATGCCTAATACCAGTATTTAAGTTTCTATGTGCAGTATTTTTAGGGTTTTGTAGGTATGACCAAAAAACCCTTATACCGTCATTTTGTCGTCTGTCTGTATGTCTGTCTGTCTGTCTGTCTGTCTGTGTGTCTGTCTGTCTGTCTGTCTGTCTGTCTGTCTGTCTGTCTGTCTGTCTGTCTGTCTGTCTGTCTGTCTGTCTGTCTGTCTGTCTGTCTGTCTGTCTGTGTGTGTGTGTGTGTGTGTGTCTGTCTGTCTGTCTGTCTGTATGTCTGTCTGTCTGTCTGTCTGTATGTCTGTCTGTCTGTCTGTCTGTCTGTCTGTCTGTCCGTCCGTCCGTCCGTCCGTCCGTCCGTCCGTCCGTCCGTCCGTCCGTCCGTCCGTCCGTCCGTTTGTCTGTCTGTCTGTCTGTCTGTCTGTCTGTCTGTCTGTCTGTCTGTCTGTCTGTCTGTCTGTCTGTCTGTCTGTCTGTCTGTCTGTCTGTCTGTCTGTCTGTCTGTCTGTCTGTCTGTCTGTCTGTTCGGTAAAAATTGTAGCCAAACGGCTAAACCTAGAGAGTTGAAATTTGGCATGCTTATACAACTCTTTGACCCGTACATAGGAAAAATACTAAAACATCTAAAAAATATATTCTACTAAAAATATAAACAAATATCTGCTCATCGAAAAAAAAAATATTTTTTTTTAAATTCTGAGTAGGGTATGAAATGAAAGCCCTTAGTTCGTGGATTAACGATCAAAATTTTATTTTTGCAAATAAATTATTTTGACACCATTTTTGCCAAAATTGTGCAAAAAAATTTTTGTCCCACACCCTGTAGCCCGGATGGTTTAAACTAAAAATCTGAAAAAATTCTAAGTAATGCACATTTGTGTGAACCGGAATAGTACAACAGGAATTTTTGATCAGATTATGTTTTCGGAAAATAACACATTTTTTGTGTGTTTTGCTTGACCATGCAAAATATTTAACAACGTATGCAAGTTGGTCAATCAACATGCATTGATGGTGTAACGGTTAGAACTCTGGTGTTCTAATTTGCGAACTAGGTTTCGATGTTGAGTCAATTTTATTTTTTCTGTTTTTTTTTTTGCATTTTTATTTTGTTTAAATAATTTTTTCAAAATTCTAGTTATGTTTGGGCAAATGTAGCATTTAATTTTGAAAAGCGTAAATTTAATAACCAGTGGAAATTGTTGAAATTGAATACACGAAATCGGAGGGGCGGAGTTATGATTTAAAACAACCAATGGAAGCCATAAGCGCAATTTTCAAAATATTAATGAACCTTGCTATATAAAAAAAAATATTGCAAATATTTAGAAACCCAAATAGTGGTATTAGGCATTCGAATTAAAATTAATAAAAAAATATTTTAACATAAAATTTGTTTTGGCATTCCAAATAATCATCATTCACTTACTAAATACCTGCGAAACCCTGAAATGTGTGCAAATTCACACTTCACATATTTTTTTTTTTTATGTAGCAAGGTTCATTAAGATTTTGAAAATTGCGCCTATGGCTTCCATTGGTTGCTTAAATCATAAGCTTCACTCTCTGATTTCGTATACATCAAGCTGTTTATTTAATTTACGCTTTTAAAAATTAAATGCAACATTTACCAAAATATAATTAGAATTTTGACAAAATAATTTAAACAAAATAAAAATGCAAAAAAAACAGAAAAATTAATATTGACGGGAATCGAACTCTAGTTTGCAAATTACGAAGCGACGCCACAACGCACTATGCTAGGAGCGCGTACTTATATACTGTGTTACATAGCGAATTAAATATTTAACATATTTTAGTTAAAAACACAAAAAATGCGTTATTTTTCGAAAACATAATCTGATCAAAAATTCCTGTTGTACTATGCCGGTTCACACCAATGTACATTACTTAGAATTTTTTCAGATTTTTAGTTTAAACCATCTGGGCTACCGGGTGTGGGACAAATTTTTTTTTGCACAATTTTGGCAAAAATCGCGTCAAAATAATTTATTTTGCAAAAATAAAATTTTGATCGTTAATCCACGTACTAAGAGCTTTCCTTTGATACCCAACTCAGAATTTAAAAAAAATATTTTTTTTTTTCGATGAGCACATATTTGTTTATATTTTTAAGGAGATATGTTTTGTAGATGTTTTAGTATTTTTCCTATGTGCGGGTCAAAGAGTTGTAACGGGTGTTTTTTTTAGAGGTATAGAACTTTAAATTGCAATAAAACAACGATGGATTATTCGATTGACATGAATCTTTTTTTATTCGAAAGATAATCTTGTGGCATTACATTAAATCATACCAACAAGACGGCGCAACATGTCACACAGCTCGTGCCATAATCGATTTATTGAAAGACACGTTTGGTGACCGCCTAATTTCACGTTTTGGACCTGTGAATTGGAAAAAAAAATTCATGTCAATCGAATAATCCATCGTTGTTTTATTGCAATTTAAAGTTCTATACCTCTAAAAAAAACACCCATTATAAGCATGCCAAATTTCAACTCTCTAGGTTTAGCCGTTTGGCTACAATTTTTACCGAACAGACAGACAGACAGACAGACAGACGACAAAATGGACGTATAAGGGTTTTTTGGTCATACCTACAAAACCCTAAAAAACTATGTTTTCATTGTTTTAATATAAAAATTGATTAAAACAATGAAATATTTCAGTTCTTATTTCAGCAACTTAGGCCAAATAATAAATTTAAAAAAAAACTAATTAATATTTTATAGTAATTGTAAACATACTAGCACTAACAAATTTATTATAATTAGCTCGGATCATTGTGTTTGACGAAAGGTGTGAAGAAAGGTTTAATCTAGAAGATAAGAATTTCAGTAATGTGGCTGAATGCATTTTTTTCCACTCTGAAATTGGTATCTCAAAAACATGGTTTTCGAAGACTTCAACAGCTTCTTGTGGAGACGAAAATCGCTGTCCACGCATTTTTTTTTTTTTTTTTTTGACATTGGGGAACAAAAAAAAAGTCGTTAGGGGATAAATCAGGTAAATACGGGCAATGAGACATTAATTCGATGTTTTGCTCCTTCAAATAATCAATTGTTTGACGTGCTGTGTGGGAGCGTTTTTGGTTGTTTTTCCTGATTTTGTCGATGACTTTTGGCAAACAAATTGTTGTATACCATTCAATATTAACTGTTCTCCGATCCTCTAAAGCTAAAGGAATGGTTGCGACATGTCTAGTAGAACCGAAGAAACAAGCGATCATTTTCTTGGAAGTGCTTCGTGAACGAACAACTCTTGTGGGTTCGGTTTATCTTGGAAGACCCAAACAGTGGATTGTTGCTTAGTTTCCGGTTCATATGAATAAATACAAGTATCGTAACCTGTAACGAGGTTGTATATGGATTTTGCAGTGCCTAGGTTAAACATTTTTAGCATTCTCTTACATCAAACAACACGAGCCTTTTTTTGAGCTTCCGTCAAATTATGCGGAATCCATCGGGAACAGATCTTTTTCACAGCTAAATGTTCATGTAAAATCGAATGTATTGCAGTCTACGATATGCCAAAGGATGCCTCTATCTCATAGTAAGTCACATGCCGATCTTCTTCAATTATTTTGCGCACAGCATCGATGTTGTTTGGAATCACAACCGATTTTGGGCGACCTTCACGAGATGCATCACTGACGGATGCACGACCACGACGAAATTCTGCATACCAATTGTAAACAGTCTTATCTGATGGTGCTTCATTACCAAAAGTTGAACGAAGCGAATCTATTCATTGTTGTTGATTTAGGCCTTTACTAAAATCGTAAAAAATAATCCAACGAAAACCTTCACGAGTAAGTAATATCCATTTTTTCACAAACTTGTTTTTTTTAAAACGCTCATTGTCAACAAAACAACTCGGTCCACTAATTTCACAATAACAAATGTCAAATTTGACGAATATAGTAATGACACATTTCAATATTGCCATCTAGTGGTCGTTTGTAAAAACATAAAAGGTAACCCTCGTATAATAGGCAAACGACAGTACTTGCAATCAGGCTGATTTTTTCAGCACGCCTCTATTTACACAATATAAAATGATACAAATTACTTTATTTAATTTCAAAACACATGATCTTTTTTAAATACTGAATTATTTGTAAAGCGTGTTCCACATTATACAATTCTCGTCAAATTTTCATACTTATTTCTTTGACTAGAACTTGTACTAGAAATAAATCAGTAAAATCGTAGAGTGTAGAACACCTCATGAAGTCAAGGTCAACTTTATTCAATACTAGATCCGGAAAAATTTTTCTTGAAAATATTTTCAAGTTAGAACTCCGTGCATGCGCAGTAGACACTTTTAACAACAGTACCAACATTAAAATTACGCTTGTAAATATTTTGTATTACCACGTGTTTAATCGTGTTTTGTTGATCATTGGTTTGAATAGGCGAATATATAAATTGTGTTTCGTACGTAAATCAGTAATTTTACAAATCTACTAGCTAGGTTATAAACACTAAAGTCACTATATTATACAAAGTACCGCAAGCCATTGAAGAAGCCGACAGACCCCAGGGTTTGATTGGCAACACTGGTTCCCCTATTAAGCAAACTAAAGCAGCAAGTTTTACGTTCTTAAGTTTGCGTCTGCGCTGTCACATCTCTCTTTCTCGCTCTAATTTAATAACCTCCTTTGTCAGCGGTGTGAATATTTAAGGTTAAGTTTCATTTAAATTTATATATTATATCCATTTTATATAATAAAAATTTAAAAAAATAATTGAAATTATACCACAATTTTGGTATAGTGCATCTTTGCTTAAAAAAATAGTGATTACAATGTTTAAAATAAAATTATTGGTAGTACTAGTTTCTTATTTTTGTATTGTTGGAATCACTGAACATCATTTGTGTTGGCGACATTTTTAGCCCCAGCATGGCCGCCGTTGCGCTACTTTGTATAATATAGTGACTTTAATAAACACTTGACAAGATATGAATTATATATTTATGTTGGTACTTTAAATGAACTGAAACACGTGTAAGAATTTCATTCTCTACCATAAAATTGAAAAATAAATTGTATTAAAACTTTGACAACTTCTGGTTCAAAGAAAAAAGACGAATTAGAAAATTGAAGAATAAAGTATAATGTAGATCAGACTTTATACAGGATATTAAAATTAAACAAATGTAGAGCAATATTGACCGGTAATCCAGTCTGCACGCCACTGGTGAAAATTCACACTTCACATCAGTTTTTATATTTTTGAGTCATTTAGATCTTCTATGAAATATTCACGTGGACATATTTCCTATTATATAACCATCCGACTCTCAACTGAAAAGCACTTTCAAATAACGCAAGTAGACAACCTCGATTCTGACTTCTTGTTAAGAGCTTAAACACTAAAAGCTTTCAGTATCATTTCAATTGTTGCTGCAGTACTCAACAAAATAGAACTACACTTGAAAGAGATTAAGTACTGTGGTTTCAAGTATTATACCCACAAAGAAACTGTTGCTCTCATGATGTTAAAACAGTGAAAAAAAAAAGTTGAAATCATTGCACATATTGTCTTATGCAACAATCACTCCTAAATGTTAGATTGAATGTTACTGAAGTAAAATATCACTTCGGGTTGAGCTAATTTTCAAAATGTTAATTGAAACATTAATTTTATAACATGAACATTAGAATTAAATTGAAGGGCTAGGTGCAGTAACCGAACAACTCCAAAATTTTCCGAAAACCGTTTTTTCAATTAATCTTATCGTTTCGAAATTCCGTGTCGATTGGTGCAAGAAACATGCTTAAATGCCGATATGTCATCATGCAAGTCATAAATAGAGCTGAGAAGATTTATAATGTTTAACATATCAAACAGAAAAAATAAATGATAATGTTTCGTCTTTTGCTGGAAAAAATATTGTTCCAAAGAATGATATTTGCTACTATAGGGATTTGCAGCTAAGCACCCTACCATCTAGTGAGCGTTTCATGAACTTGTATGCGACAGATAACATTTCGTTTTGTCTATTGGTTTTGTATGAAGTTTGTTTTTAAAGTTTTATTATAATCATTAAAAAATGTATAATACATATTGTTGTGTGCCTATGTGCAATTCATTGAAAAGAAGAAACCCGGAAATATCGTTTCATTTGTTTCGATCAATATGAGACACCGTACGGTTCTTAACAAAATTGGGAAAGCAAGAGGTTAGGAATCGCCGCGATGTTTAGATAAACATTTTAAAAATTGGAAAAAAAGTGAGCCCTTATATGAAAGTTTGCTCTTTACATTTTAGTGATAGTGACTACAAATAATATTTTCAATTTTGTATTTATTATCGCATATCTTGAAAATTCCTGTTATTGTGTGTGGGTTTGATTATAATGCACAAGTCTGTATAAATCTTTATGAACTCTCTGTTTTTCTCAGTGACCCCACACAATAATATATGCCCAGCATTGTAGATTTCCACCCCTTCGTAAACAACACGGGAATTATTATTTAAACCCCCAATATAATTAAAATAATCGACAATGGAAAACTGTGCCGCCATAACTTAAAACCAGATTACAAAATGTAGTATTTAAGATGTTTACAAGTAATGTCACTTAAAAAAAATGTCCTCACAGTACGTGTGTATACTTACTTATATTTATAAAATTTTAAAACAAAATCAGAAAATCGCATACAATTATTTATTTTTTGTCGTTTTTTGATACACTTTTCGCTATTATTTACTAGTAAATGGCAAGTGGTATCTGTTTAAGAATGGTTTCAAAAATATCCGCGTGGCGCTACGATCTTAAAATTTTTCCCCTATAGTAAAGGAGAATTTACTTGACAAATTGATCGATTGAGAACCGATAAAGAAATATATATCTATTTCACACAGTTTTATGTAAGATGTCAAGAACGTATTTCGGATTCTTACTGTAACATACGTTCATAGTTTTTTTTGTTATATTATAATATGGTAACTTCAACGTATGTCCCTTTGTATACTCGCGCGGGCATTCGCTCTCTGAGCGGTCGCTAAGGGTGTAGTGGAAGGGGTTCCACGTTTATTTTTGGACATGGTTTCTTAAAAGCTTTTCAACTCGGTAATTTTAAAATCAAAATAGATTATTTAAACATGCTATTGTTTATATTTCATTTGTTCGCCCAAGTCAGCTCTTTGTTAAAGTATTCGTAATTCAATTTCTTTTAAATTTACTACAACCAGCTCCATTCAACTTGGTAAACATAGAATACACCAGTAAAGGTTGGCCCTGCATTTCAGTTACACTCAGAATTTTAAAATTGAATTTTGTTGTTTATTAAACGTTAGAGGTCAGTTGTTTATTATTTACTCACAATTATCAAAATATTTTCAAAAATTACTTTCATATTATATTTCCCCTAATCTTTCTAAAAGTTTTATTTAAAGAATATATGCATATAATATGACAAAATTTACAAAAAAATTATCTTTTTTAGGTTATCACACATATATTGTCTTGTCAAATTAACCTCCCACCACTAGATGGAAGATAGGCGTGTCAAGTGAAACAAATTGTATTTCTTTCTCTATTTCTAGCTTTGTCTGTGAACAAATGATATGACTCTATTCAAAAATGGAAATTTTATTGCTATAGTTCTCTCCCATTGAACCATATGCTTTAATTAACTGTCATCTGTCAACTAAAGTCTCCTTTACTATATAATATTTTAACCAATGCTGTTGGGCCAGAGTTATCTATTGAGGAACCATATTCAGAAGATAAAAGTATTGAAGTTAAAATGTATTAAATATTAAATTTATGACTTTCAATTATTTCCGGTGGATAAAAATTATTTTTAAAACTATATTATTTGTTGTATCCTCATTTTAGAACAAAAGACCGACAACACCATTTGAATTTTTTTAGGGTTTAGGTTAGTAGGTGCGTTCACTAAAAAACCCTTATAACGTCAATCATGTGTTTGTCTATGTAGTCGAGTGGTTCTTAACCTGGGGTTCGGGCACCCCTGGGGGTGCGAGAGAGCGTTTCTAGGGGTGCGAGAGAAGTTTCTAAATTTTTAATGAAAATTACCGCCTAACCGCTTATAAGAAACATGCCTTGTTGTCTTCTTCCCCACTCCTAAAATTACACCTCCACCAATTGACTGAATCATTTGATGGATACTTTTCCACAGGATATATAGGCAAAATTAATAGATGGATACTCAATCCATTTTTGTGTGACCTAAATTCAATGAACGACAACGTTTTATTAAAAGACGATCTTATCGTAATACGAGGTAATGCACGTATTGAAATTGAAACTTAAAAAAGTTCTGGTGTACGCAGTTAGAACTTTATCCAGAATTGACAAAAGCAACATTAGAGACACTTTTACCATTTGCCACCACTTACCTTTGCGAAATGAGATATTCATCACTTTTGCGCAGCAAAACAAAAGCCAGAAATCGCTTAAATGCATTTATCGCTTTAAAAAAAATAATTTAATTGAAACAACGAACAATATATGGTCTTTACATATACAGTCGGTTATACTCTATTAATCAAACTATACACTAGTGTCAAAAACACGTTAGGGTCTATAGAGATCTAAGTGAAGATAATGATGATAATATGTGAAGACAATGGAAACAATGATGAATAAACAGTTAAATAAGTTCATAGGAAGCAGTATTTAATACAGCTAGTCATTGGAGTGAAAGGAGTATTTTTGATTTGATGTCTTGTATTACAAAAATTGATGTGAAGTGTGAATATTCACACATTTCAGGGTTTCGCATAATAAGTGAAGACGGTATGCTGAGTGTGTAGGACAAATTTTACTTTGTAGTAACCACGGCAAAATGAACGATATTTTTAAAATAATTCAATTTACGCTCTTAAAAATTAAATGCAACATTTGTCAAAATATAACTAGAATTTTGACAAAATAATTTCAACATAATAAAAATGCAAAAAAAAAACAGAAAAAATACAATTCACTCCGTACTCGAACTCGAAACCCTTCGTTTTCCAGCGCATTTTAGCTTACGACACCAGTGCTCTAACCCAATACGCTATCGCACGCCTTGCATGTGAGTATAACATTGGTATAACTTTTGAACTTTGTGAACCAAAAACCACAAAAAATGCGTTATTTTCCGAAAACATAATCTGATCAAAAATTCCTGTTGTACTATTTCGGTTCACACCAATATACATTACTTAGAATTTTTTTAGATTTTTAGTTTAAACCATCTGGGCTACAGGGTGTGGGACAAAATTTTTTTTGCACAATTTTGGCAAAAATCGCATCAAAATAATTTATTTTGCAAAAATAAAAATTTGATCGTTAATCCACGTACTAAGGTCTTTCATTTGATACACTACTCAGAATTTTAAAAAAAATATTTTTGTTTTCGATGAGCACATATTTGTTTATATTTTTAGGGGGGTATGTTTTTTAGATGTTTTAGTATTTTTCCTATGTGCGGGTCAAAGAGTTGTATAAGCATGCCAAATTTCAACTCTCTAGGTTTAGCCGTTTGGCTAAAATTTTTACCGAACAGACAGACAGACAGACAGACAGACGACAAAATGACGGTATAAGGGTTTTTTGGTCATACCTACAAAACCCTAAAAAAAGGGCCTCGTTTTAAAAGGATAATTATGAACATACAACAACGTAGCCATTAAAAATGTAGATATTGTTTTATATGTAATGACATAGTATGTATTGTAAATGTATTAATTTGTTTGTGCAATAATAAAATTATCTTGCAATAAATGTCTTTTCCTAAATAAAAATAGAAACACATTTTTCAAGGGGGTACGAGAGCCTATTTTCAGATTCAAGGAGGTGCTGACTTTTAAGAAGGTTAATAACCACTGATATAGACATATAGACAAACACATGAGCCTGTCTGTCTGTCTGTCTGCCTGTCTGCCTTTCTGTCTGTCTATCTGTTTGTACGGTAGAAATTATAGGCAAATTGTTGAACATAGAAAGTGGAAATTAGGCATGCTTATACAACTCTTGGACCCATATATAAGAAAAATAATAGAGAAGTATTAAATGAAAAAAAAAAAATGTTTTTCTTCTAAATTTCGAGTGGGATATCAAATGTAACTTCGAAGTGGGTGGATAAACAAGCAAATTTTTACTTTTTAAAATCTTTTTTTGTGGAAATTACTAGAAAAATGTTGGTCCCTCACCCTTCCAGATTTTCGAAAAACAAATTTATTTTTTTTTTAACACGAATTTTTCAAAAATGTACTAAAAAGAATACTGTCCCGCACTCTTTAACGTAAAGGAGTTAAACTAATATCTTAAAAATATCTGAGTAATGTACATTGATCTAACCCAGAAACGTAAGAAAGGAATTTTTTATCAGATTTTGTTTTTGTGTTTTAGACAAAATAATTATTATTTTAGTTCATAGCTAAATTATGGCTAATAATGTTATGGATTTTTTGTATTTATGTCTAAGGTAGTGTGTCTCTTTTTGAAATAAAAAATATAATAAAAAGTTTTTAACAGCTGAGAACCGAGATCATGTGTGTAAAGTGTAGTGTGTAGTGTTCAGTAGGCTCCACCTACTATTTTACGTCGTAATTCAACCTATTGTTTAAATTACTTTATTTTCTTGTTTTTAAGGTATCAAAGAGGAATAAATCATTTAAAGCAGTGAAATACTTATAAATTAAATATCACATAGTTAATAATGATAAATATGTTTCTGAAATTGAAAAATTGAAGCCATTTATCCCATAAACCAGTTGTTGTCCATAATTTGTTATTATCAGTATCGCAGCCAGGATTTTGTCTTGGGGAGGGCCGAATCAAATTTCGAGGGCACGCGGGACGCATACGGCCATCAACCTTATTTTTGTGGCCCCTGAACCGGTAATCAAAATCACTTGAGCTTAATTAGGGGGAAAATATATTTAAAAATGTAAAATATACTCTCTTCCCCTTTTCTGTTTATAAAAAAATGTCAAGAAACCCTTCGGGATATTTAAAGTTCCGTCACTGCTTATCATTTTGTATGTAAAATAGAGTGCGACCCAAATCAGTTCGACACCCCTGCTGTTGGATATTGATGTTTATATCAAATAATAATCCCATTATTTGTTGATAAAAAAATATAATTGTTAATCTATGCATCAAAAACTTTCACTTGATTTTTTTTCCGATAAATACATGTTTATTTATATTTTTCACGGGATATATTTTTGAAGTCTCAATATTTTTCTTACTTATGTTCAGTTCTCTAAATCAGCCGCTTGGCCACAATTTGTACCGAACGAACAGACTCGTGTGAAGGTTATACCGAAGTCAGATTTCCACTTTATCTTATCTGAATCGAGTAATTAGTTGTTTAAAACAGTTTTATAATTTAACTGGGTGAATGTTTTAGTCGATGTGTCAGGGGGAAAAAGGATCAACGCTCCCCTTCATATAATTCGTTTGAGCATATTTGGATAGTGATGTATTTTCACTTGAACATTAACGGCTCCTATCAAGAGTAGGCAATCTTAAAAAAATGTTTATTTATACGAAAAAAAAAAATAATAAATAAAAATTGCCAATATTTTTGCCAAAAATGTTTATTTATACGAAAAAAAAAAATAATAAATAAAAATTGCCAATATTGTTTACAATTAAGTAATTACTTAATTCATTCATCTCATTCCATCTCAAATCACCAAAAAGTCACCTATGGCTCCCACTCGACCCTCTCCAAATGCCATGAAATTTTGTAGTAAGATAGCCCTAAACCCCAAATGACACTTTGCAAAATATTAGAGCTCAATCTGCTTTGGTTCTTAAATAACAGGTCCATATTCAATGGGCTCTCGTCCCGTTCATGCGTAAATACCGCAAAAATGACCAACTTTGAGCCTTTGTTAAATCTCTTCTATTGCCTGTAGGAGTGTGAAATTTGACATACCAGGACAACTTTTGGTGTAGAATAACGTAGTGTAATCAAAAAAGCAGTATGGCTGGCCATTCAGCTATCCACCCATGCTAAAATCACTGCCAAATTTTGTCGCGCGAAATTTGGACCCCAATTTGGAGACCACTTACTCGTCAGCAAAAGGTCTAAACGCCATGATCTTTTGCAACGATGTATAACAAGCACAATATTATGCAGTAATGCAATAGCAACTCTGTTGTATCCATATGTCCAGAGGTGGCCCACTTGAAAGTTGGCCAAAAATTTTTTTTTGCAAAACAAGCCAACTTTCAATGCTAAATATCTCAATATGCGTCATTCCCAATTTGGTTTTGAATGACACTATTGGATAGAGCAGATTTTTCCGTACAAGAATAACTTTTATTTAGGTTGGGATCTAAATTCCTAGTTCAGCCAGAGGACTCTGAAAATGACATACCTTGGTGCGATATTGAAAAAGTCAAATTATGATTCTCCATATCTTCTTTGTGCACTGATCATGATTGCTAGCAAATTGATATCCAAACTAATTGGAAAAATTTTAAGATTCATTGGGTAGAACATTTTTGGGTGAGATTCAGAATTATTATTAAATAATCAATGCTATTTTAGGTTCCTGTTCTTTATTTATCTTTACATCTATGTAGTATCGTGTCAGCAGGTCAAACATTGCTGTTTACTTATTTGTGTATTTACTTGCAATAAATACACACATAAATAATAAGCAATATTAATATTAATGTATTACAGGTCTCACTTGAAAATACTGTATTCAGTTAGTTAAATAATTTGATTTGAATTCGATTACGGATACGTCATGGATCAGGATAGTTTATTGTAGTGCTGGGAACCGAAACCCGTTTTTCGGGTACCCGGTTCCGGTTTTCGGGTAAAACCGGGTTCGTAATTTTCGTGTTACCCGGATAACCGGTTCCGATTACCCGTTTCCGCTAACCCGGTTCCAAATACCCTATTCCGGATACGTGGTTCCGGATACCTGGTTCCGGATACCCGGTTTTGATTACCCGGTTCCGATTACCCGGTTCCAAATACCCGGTTCCGAATGCCCGGTTCCGGATACCCGGTATCGAATACCCGGTTCCAGATACGCGATTCCGAGTTCCTAGATTAGATACCCGGTTCTGGGTTCGGGAACATACCCGAGGAATTCGAATGAAAACAAATTCCCGATGTTGATTTAAGTAAAATGTAAACATAAATATATTAAAATTAATGCTGGGAATCGAAACCATAAAATAAAGTCAAACAGAAAATAGTGCGAACTTCCTAAATTCTTAGCCATAGTCATAGGCGAGATAATTTTAGTGCTGGGAAACGAAACCGGTTTTTCGGGTACCCGGTTTCGGTTTTCGGGTAAAATCGGGTTTGTAATTTTCGCGTTACCCGGTTCCGAAACTGGGTAAACCCGAAACCGGTTTTTTTTTTAATCGGTTCCGGTTCCTTCAAGATCGATTTCTGACAGCACTAGTTTATTGCCATGTGCTATTACTAGCCATGAACGTGGTTCTGAATGTCACTTGACAACCTATACTCACTCCCATTGGTAGTGGCTCAGCCACCATGGACCAAATCAAGGATTATACTAATAATGGATAAATTTGCCTTCTGCAAATTGCCATACTCTGAATTTGACAGCCTGCAATAGCCTCCAATATACGTACGCCTCGCACATAAAAGTGTCATTTTCAGAGTCCTGTGGCTGAACTAGGAATTCAGATCCCAATCTAAATAAAAGTTACTATTGTACAGAAAAATCTGCTCTATCCAATGGTGTCATTCAAAACCAAATTGGGAATGACGCATATTGAGATATTTTGCCTTGAAAGTTGGCTAGTTTTGCACAAAAAATGTTTTTGGCCAGCTTTTAAGTGGACCATCTCTGGACATATGAATACAACAGAGTTGCTATTGCAGCACTGCATAGAATTGTGCTTGTTATACATCGTTGCAAAAAATCATGGCGTTTAGACCTTTTGGTGATGAGTAACTGGTCTCCAAATTGGGATTCAAATTTCTCGCGACAAAATTTGGCAGTGATTTTAGCATGGATTGGTAGCTGAATGGCTACCCAAACTACTTTTTTGATTACACTGCTGTATTTCGCACAAAAAGTTGTCCAGGTATGCCAAATTTCAGACCTCTCTGGGCACTAGACGTGATTTGATAAAGGGTCAAAGTTGGCTCTTTTTACGATATGTACGCATTAACGGGATGAGAGCCCATTGAACATGGACCTATTATTTAAGAACCAAAGCAGATTGAGCTCTAATATTTTGCACAATTTCATTTGGGGTCTAGGGCTACTTTATAACAAAATTTCATTAGATTTAGAAAGGGTCGAGTGGGAGGCCTTTGGTGAATTCACATGGAATGACCCTAATTTAAAAATTAACTACTGTTGTGGTTAACAAATTTTATCTTCAACTCTCCGAGCAGCGCAGTGTAATCTGCTGGTCCTGGGAGGGGCACAGGCCCGTCGGCCCCCCCTTGGCTGCGCCACTGGTTATTATCAATATATTTCTTATTAATTTAAAAAAGACTTGAATCCTTGAGTGATTTTAGGAAATATATTCCTGGACTTTCAGCATTCTGTTGGCTTCTTACTTATTAGTGAAATTTCTGACTTTTATTTGTAAACATAGTCTAAATATTGTATTTCTTTGGACAATTGCACCACAATATGCAATTTTAAGGAAGCGAATTACACATAATTTTTAATAAAACACAACAGAATATATTTGCCGCTTGATGTTTTAAACATATTTCTTAAAAAGATTAATTGGGCCCGTTTACTAATCATGTCATTAGTAAAATGTAATATCTCTTTAAATAGTATTATCATCTCGTCATATGCTGAATTGCAACAGAAGCAACAGATGTTTACATTTAATCCCATCAATCATATTCATTTATCTAGATGTATTAGCATTGAATATACCTGTATTAATTACTATGTATCTGCTCAATCAATGCCATTTATAGACTTCAATCAATCTGATTAATCTGTGATTTATACAAGAGTTTATAGAATACGATTGTTAAGGCAAATTAGAATAGCAATTCAGACTGATAATTTAAATAATATCCTATAATATAATACGCCTGTTTGTATGTTCGTATCATAGAGGTTCGTATGTTCGACCGGTTGTTTCTTCATTCCCCGATAGAGGCGCGCATATGTTAATTATTTATGTCAAAATTGTTTAAAATATATTGTTGATGCAATAATAGTGAATTTTCTACGAACACTTTTTATAATTATTATAAGATGCAATAATATTGAATATTCTACGAACACTTTTTATAATAATTGATAGAATTGTAAGAAATTATTGTTTATGTATTGGACAGTAGTGTGCTGTGAATTTTTGTTTTGAGTGTTGACAGTAAATTAGTAAAAATGACAGTTGTGTTTTTCATTAAAAAATCACTTCACAATTATTAATTTACAGTCTGTTCCAAACGGTTAAGCGGAACTAAATGGGAATTTAGTTCTTTTAGGTTGTCACGAGAAGGGACCTTGCTTGGGTTATTTCATTTTTCACGTTGGGATGTCAAAATTTAAAATTCCAACAATGAAACCATGGAAATGAATGGCATATGTCAAAATTAAATTTTTTTTTTTTTTTTATATTTTAATGACAAAAAAATAAATAAATGGGAAATTTGTATTAAGAATGACACAAAAAATCAAAATATAAAGAAAATGACATTTTAAAATGATATTAACCTTAACCAAAAAATGTTTATTGTAAGTATGATTTACAAAGCTTAAACAAAACGGCCGAAAGGCACGATTTAAACGATGAAAGTAACTAGATTACAAAATCTAGTTCCGCTTAACCGTTTGGAACAGACTGTAGTTGTGAAATACACGGATCGGTTTTTTTACGAAACAAAACACAGAAAAACGTTATCCTTCCGTGATATTCGACATTTTTGATTAAAATTATTATTAGCAGAAAAATAATTATTTTAAAAAATATTTGGTTTTGATGAAAGTAAGAAAAATGTGACATTTTTCTTTATTATTATTTTTTTAATGCTTTATTATTTTTTTATTTCTACGATTTATAGGATAAGATTTACAATATCCCACTGCAAACTCTATACAGATGGCAGCAAATAACGTCTACACTAATAATTCAAGAATTATCAGTGGCTCTAAAACAATGGTTTCTGTTTATTTATCACATTAAAATATCATTTACCTTTTAGTTTAGGTTAGATTCACCTTAAAAGCACTATCTTAGGTTATGGTTGATAACTGTTTATTTTATTTTTTATAAACCACCTAAAAATAAATTGTATTTTAACTGTTCTGTGCAGGGCCAGGGACAGTGATTCACCTTAAAAGCACTATCTTAGGTTATGGTTGATAACTGTTTTTTTTTTTTTTTATAAACCACCTAAAAATAAATTGTGTTTTAAAAGTTCTGCACAGTCCCACCTGTTTAGAATCTCTGTATATTGAACAAATGACGTGTGTGTGACGCATGCGCAGTGTTCAGTGGGATATTGTAAATCCACCCCCTGATTTGAGATATAGTGTAAGTACGATTTTTTCGGTGTGCCCTTTTTGCGGTGTGTGTATTTTTTCATGTGTGCTTTTTTCCGTGTGCGTATTAATCCGTGTGCGTTTTTTCCGTGTGCGTATTTTTATATTATATAAGAAAATGGAAAATTAATTTTAATAAATATATTTTAAATTTAACGTCTCAAATCATTTTTAGTTTTAACATTATAAATATAATGCACCATCTTAAAAAGTTAATGAATTAATAATTCGGAATAATGGTCATTATTTGTCCAGTTTTTAATAATGGGCGAAGAGTTGATTCAATTTGAATTGGATGAAGTTAGGCGTATGGCTAGAGAAAGAAGTCTGAGGTGTCGAGCAAGTTCCACATTAAGGTAATGATTTGTTTGCCAACACAGTTGGCACGGGTGCACTAGTATACTAATAATAGCTTTGTTTGCGGATGAAGTTTCTATCAAAGTACCAACAATGCGACTGGTCTACCCCCTCCCCCCAGGGCAGAATTGGCACAATTTTTATACAATACTAGCAGATTACACGGCGCTGCTCGGGGAGTTGAAGATAAAATTTGTTAATCATTACAGTAATTAATTTTTAAATTACTTCATTGTAAACAATATTGGCACTTTTTTCTCACAAATAAACATTTTTTTAAGACTGCCTACTCTTGATAAAGCGACATAATTATTGTTCAAGTGAAAATACTCCATCACTTTCCAAATATGCTCCAACGAATTATATGAAGGGGAGCGTTGATCCTTTTTCTCCCCTGACACATCGACTAAAACATTCGCCCATTCAAGTGATAAAACTGATTTAAACAACTAATTACTCGATTCAGATAAGATAAAGTGGAAATCAGGCTTCGTCATAACCTTTTGTGGTCGAAATCAGTTGTAATGTTAAAATAACACTTTTTAATTATACACCACACTTTGTAACAATTTTAAATTTGACACGGCATAAAGGCACGGTCATGGTTATACTTGTCTAGCTCCGCGGATCGTGTGTAGGGGCAACAAGTCACAAGTTAAAGCCAACGTGCGCTGGGCTTGACGCTGCCCAACGTTCTCTTCCGAGGTATTCTTATCACAAGTCAAAGGAGTTTGACAAACATCGGTGCAGACTTGTATATGCATGTTAGCACCGTACACACGACGCGCACACACTTGTTATCTCATCAGTCGAGTGTTTTGTGCTCAAAAGGAAGGTTATAACCATTTTTGCTTAATTATGAAGTCTATTTAAGGTAAAAAGTATTTTTTTTTATTCTTTTATTCTAATTAAAATATCAAAAGCAAGGTCGAAGCTGCGACTATAACCTGACTTTCACGGCCCATGTTCGCTATTTTTGTACTGGCCAGCACTGACGCTTCATCGACACATCGTCTGTGTGGTTCGCATGTACAAGTGCCTGCCAGCGCTACAAGTTAAGGCCAGCGTCAAAACCAGCATTGGCGAACACTGGCACACCGTCTGTAGGAGCCTTAACAAACATAGTTAATGTTTGAATTAGATTAGGTAAGATTTTTTTATGCCAATATAAATTTTTATATACAAATTTAATTTTTCAATTTTTACTTATAGTACCCAAAATATTTATATTACCCAAAAATTTTACTTTTATCTATATTTATATTTTCAATTATTATTGTGTCATAATAATAGCAATTGTACTAAACATAATTGTAAATACCGTGATATTATTCACTGTTCAGTAATTGGCGCGTTCTTGGCAAGAAGTGTAGCTAATTTCACAGATTTAAGTAGTGTCTAAATGTATTTTTAAGAAGAATTCAGAACTATGGTCACCGTTAGAGTGCGACACAAGGGAAGTTCACATATAGATGTAAGCAGTCTCTGGGTCAAAACAGTTGCATGCCCGAAAAGTGAGAGCGCTGCGGTATTAACAATCGCGAAATCAAATTGCGCAGCGTATAAAAATAAACAAACTGTTAGGATTTGTCTTGTCATAGTGAAGCTAATTTCACAGATTTAGGTAGTGTCTCAATGTATTCTTATGGAGAATTCAGAACTATGGTCACCGTTAGAGTGCGACACAAGAGAAGTTCACATATAGATGTAGGCAGGCTCTAGGAAAAAACAGTTGCATGCCTGAAAAGTGAGAGCGCTGCGGTATTAACAATCGCGAAATCAAATTGCGCAGCGTATAAAAATAAACAAACTGTTAGGATTTAAGGATTTAAAAAGATTATTTTTTCTTGGGGGAGCAATGCCATTTGCCTTTACATAAAAGCCGCCGTTACACTCTCTATAATAGTCTAAATAATAAATAATAATAAAATATTTCTCACCATTTAAACCTCATTTTGGAGAAATCTTATAATAGAAGTCAGTACACACAATGTCTAGAAAATGAAATCGGTATTCACACTTAAATGAATCTTGATAAATTTGGTTTTCAATTTTCAATAATGATCAATAAAAATGAATAAAAGAAAAGAAGACTTCCTTTTTGAATGAACTACTATTCAATTTTACTGAACAAGTGGTTTGCCGTTCGTTGCATACTCATTTGAAATTGAAAATGATTAATTGAAAATGACTTATCCGAACACTGTTTAGTTATATATTGATCAGAGCAAATTTCATGAAGTGTGGCAAATTTAAAAGCGGAAAAAATGAGTGTGAAATATGGATTTTCACACATTTCAAGATTACGTAGGTTTCGTATCGGATGTATTTTTTTTTACTGTTATCGCAACAAAAATAAGAAAATATTGAAATCCATTTTTCGTCCATTAATCTAAATATCCCCCTAAGTTTTGAAAAAATAATTTGATCATTGATCATAAATTCATAAATTACAATCGTACTATTCTGTCCATCAATGTGCATTACTTAAATTTTTTCAACAACTTCTCTGGGAAATAGGAGTCAAAATTATCTTTTCTCAAAACTAAAATTATGTCCATTATTCCACCAACCAAAAACTTTGATTTGATGGCTCACAAACATTTTAAAAAATATATATGTTGCCGTAATTTTTACGATTTTTTTTTTATCCTCATCCTATCTGAAATCTGAAAACAAAAATTAAAGTAATGCACATTTATTATCATTTTTTTTTTTTTTTTGTCAAACTAAACGGGTATTAAGTGAAAGCACCAAGGTTCAGCAACAAAACATTTCATCGTAAAATTTTTATTATTTACTTTTAGAAGAGTTATAGCGACGAAAAAAAGAATATTTGGCCAAATCGGCGGGCAAACAAAACAAATTGATGTGAAGTGTGAATTTTCACACATTTCAGGGTTTTGCAGGTATTTAGTAAGTGAATGATGATTATTTGGGATGCCAAAACAAATTTTATATTAAAATATTTTTTTTGTTAATTTTAATTCCAACGCCTAATACCATTATTTAGGTTTCTAAATATGTGCAGTATTTTTTTTTTTTATATAGCAAGGTCAATTAAGAATTTTAAAAATTGCGCCTATGGCTTCCATTGGTTGTTATAAGTTCCGCCCCTCTAATTTCGTGTACATTGAAACAGAATTAAATTATAATTTAAACAATTTCCACTGGTTATTAAATTTACGCTTTTAAAAATTAAATGCAACATTTGCCAAAATATAACTAGAATTTAAACAATATAAAAATTTTAAAAAAAGAACAAAAAATAATATTGTCTCTTCTCGCAGGGTTCGATCTCTTTCGGATCGAGCTACTTGGGTGAAACGCCAGCGTCAAAACCACTACACCAGCATACACGTTCCATTGTAGCGTGTTACAAAGCTATAATTTGTGTACATTATTAGCCAAAAATCACAAAAAATGCGTTTTTTTCCAAAAACGTAATCTGATCAAGAATTCCTGTTGTACTATTCCGGTTCACACCAATGTACATTACTTAGAATTTTTTCAGATTTTTAGTTTAAACCATCTGGGGTACAGGGTGTGGGACAAAAATTTTTTTTTTGCACAATTTTGGCTAAAATCGCTTCAAAATAATTTATTTTGCAAAAATAAAAATTTGATCGTTAATCTACTTACCAAAGGATTACATTTGATACCCTACTCAGAATTATAAAAAAATATTATTTTTTTTTTTCGTTGAGCTCATATTTGTTTATATTTTTAGGGGGATATGTTTTTTAGATGTTTTAGTATTTTTCCTATGTGCGGGTCAAAGAGTTGTATAAGCATGCCAAATTTCAACTCTCTAAGTTTAGCCGTTTGGCTACAATTTTTACCGAACAGACAGACAGACAGACAGACGACAAAATGACGGTATAAGGGTTTTTTGGTCATACCTACAAAACCCTAAAAATTAAACCTGAGGAGAAAAGTAAGAAGTTTGATAAAAAAAGCACACATTTCAAGTTTATGTAGGTATCTAATAAATGAAAAGAAATTGTGGGTACAAAAATCATAAAATTCTATCATCTTACAAGTGTGCTTAATTATGAGATGCACGTACATCAAAACAGTTCTCTAGTTAGCCAGTGAAACAGTGTTAATATGGTATTTCAAAAAACTCAAATTAATCAGATCAAAAATTTTTGTTCACATCAATGCGCAATACTAAGAATTTTTTCAGAAATTTAGATTAACAATCCTGGGTCTGGGTGTGAGACAAATCTTTTTTAGCATATTTTTGACAAAAATCGTGTTAAAATAAATAAATTTAAAAAACTACTTTCCGTTCCTTCAAAAATTCTTGTTTAACTATTTCGGTTCCCATCAATGTCTATTATTGAGATTTTTTTCAGATTTTTAGACCAACCTATGGGAAATAGGACGTGGGACAAAAGTTTTTTGACACGTTTTTGGCGAAGATCCATAAAATTGATTTTCCAAAATTTAAAATTTTTTGGCTTATCCACACATTATGAGGTTTTCTTCGAAGTTTGTCATACATACAAAATCATAAGGAGGAACTTTTAGAAACCTGTGGAGCAAACAAAAAACATTTCCTGCAAATATCAAAAGACTCAAAGAGCCATATTAAGGTTTCCAAAAAAGAATATAGCTCTATGTTTCCGACCCGTGCACGAGACGAATATTGTTTTTCAAAAAAAAGTAAATTAATAAATATTGCGTCATTGCACTCAAAAGTGTGTCCAAAAACATTGTTATTTATTAGATACAGTCTGTATAATAAGACGTCCTTGTTCATTTTTGGCGAACTATAAGAGAAAAATAGAAAAACTAAAAAATAAATAAAAATTTTCTGTAAATATTATTACGCTACTACCTAATAATTGGTCCAGCTTTTCGGCATACTTTGGCAGTGAACTCCATATCTGCCGTATTTGACGAGTTGGCTGATTCAAATTTTGAACGTTTTTTGTTGGAAGCTTATAACACATGTACCCCTTTCTGTAAAAACTAGATTCATCAGAGAATAAAGGATTCCACACACCAAAGCGGCCGCGGTGGCGGGCGCGGTAACGATACGACTAGCGATCAGGTCTCCTCACACTAACGCGGTGGGAGTGGCGGTAGCGGTAGCGATCAGTTAGTGAATCACGGTATATAGTTGTATGATAATATTGATTGCGAGAACACAATAGAATAATTAATTGTATGTAGAGGAAAAATAATAATCTACTCACAGTCTGTTTCAAACGGTTAGGCGGAACTAAATGGGGATTTCGTTCTTTTAGGTTGGAAAAGGGACCTTGCTTGGGTTATTTAATTTTTCACGTTGGAATGTCAAAATTTAAAATTCCAACAATGAAACCATGGAAACGAATGACATATGTCAAACTTAAATTAACTTTCTTACATATTTTAATGACAAAAAATAAATAAATGGGATATTTGTATTAAGAATGACACAAACAATCAAAATATAAAGAAAATGACATTTTAAAATTATATTAACCTTAACCAAAAAATGTTTGTTGCAAGTATGATTTACAAAGCTTAAACAAAACGGCTGAAAAGCATGATTTAAACGATGAAAGTAACTAGATTGCAAAATCTAGTTCCGCCTAACCGTTTGGAACAGACTTTACTATCAATTTCCAAAACTTTTCCTACTTCGTTCCACACTTTATTTGTTTTCCTAATATTCTTGTAATCAGGATGTGCTAAGTCATACAAAATTAAATGATCCTTTACTGATCTATGATTCTTTCTGTTAAATTATCTATTTTCGACATTATTTTCTTAAATATATTCACTCTGTGGTATATAAACAATGAATATCGCGCGGCCTAACGCAACTTGTCGAGTTCGGCCGCCAGTGTTTGGTGATCGCTAGACTGAACGCTGCATTCGGTGGCGTTCTCAGATAGCGGAACGCTTGTATGTGCGTGGTCTCATTGTATGGTATAGGTTGCGTTAGGCCGCTGCCGTATCGCTACCGCGGCCGCCACCGCGGCCGCTTTGGTGTGTGGAATCCTTAACACATCACTCCAATCGCGGTCTACATTTTCCTTGGCCCAAGCGAGTCGGTTTACAACATGTTTCACCGATAACAATGGTTTTTTTTGGTGCTCCTGAATTTAATACCATTTTCAATTAAACGACTTCTCATGGTCATTAGACTGAACTTGTTCTTTTTTAACAAAATTGCCTGATATTTAGGTACGGAAAGATAACATAGGAATACTTTTAAAAACGTTAAAAATCACTTTATTTTGTTTTTTAGTGGTCACTTTTTTTAATCCACGATTAGGTAAATCGTCAACATTTTTATTAATTTTATAACGTTTCACCCAGTACTTCACAAAGTCTACTGACTTGTGCATATATTTTGCTGCACTTGAAAAGGAAATTTTTGGCCCTTTTCGGTGGGTACATAAAAATACCGCTTCAAAACGTTTTGCATAAATAGCACTCATTATTACACAACCGCACTATTATTATAGGGCGTATTAGGTCTTAATGTTCTTATCATGTTTGAACCTGTTTAATATTTGTGCACATGCCTGATCCTGAATCATAAGCATGTATGTCTACTACTATACAGACTATAGATATGAAATCCCAAATCATTTATTGTTAAAAAAAAAATCGTAACTTATAAATAGATAAGCTGTTCATTCTTATTATTTTTCAATGAGAAAAGTCTTTCAAAAAAATAATTAACCTACATCGCTGTGGCGGACTGGCAAATTTTAGACCACTCCGCTACTTCTATATCGTCAATAAATAACAAATTATTTTTTCATCAACTGTCTGCCTAACATTTTCTCCATTAATTGAAAACAATTCCCTGTAATTAATTGATCGATTTCTAACAAATTTCTCATTAAGAGACGTCATTGACAATCGAACTATCTGTTACAAAAACAAAAATACTGAAATCGAAAATAAATAATGAAATTATTCACCGATAATATGTGCGATGTAAAACATTCAGGAGAAATATACAATTATACTTGTTGCTTCGGTGCATCAACATTTTAAAATGGCATATTACATTGTCGATATTCTTATATCAGCAGTTTTCAAACTGCAAAAACAAAAGTAATTTATTTAACGAGCATATAATATAGTACTTGGATAGTTACAGCCCCCGCCTACGGCTTGAGTACTAACCTTCATCCTCGTGTAATATAGCCAATATATGTGAGTCAAATACAATATTTTATCTACAACTATATAGTTTTATCATTCTAAAATAGTACATTTATTATAGTATACTTCATTAAGATGGCTACCGAACCATCAGTTGGTCGTATCCTACAACAATGTTAAAATATATTTATAAACGACCTTCAAATAATAAATGCATTGTATGTCCAACTGCAAATATATAAAGCTGCTCATATTACACGCCGTGTATAATGTGACGCACACAATAACACGATTTGAACTAGCCCTGTCGTCAAAGAATCGTACCTAATCTGTGTCAGAAGTAAACCAAAAAATTTATAATTTTACACATAAATTTTACTAGACATAAATTGGTTTTAAAGTTTTCGCGGACCACTGAGATTGTGCTGTGGGCGGTGGTTGAGAAATAGAGCTCTATACCAGCGTTTTTAAACCGATGATCCACGGACCCAAAGGGTCCGCGAGTGATGCTACAAACTATAAATGCAATATACATATATATATATATATATATATATATATTTTCTGAAAAACCAAACACAAAAATTAAATAACTTTATTTACGACTATCAAATAATAAATGCATTATATGGCCAACTGTAAATACATAAAGCTGGTCATATTGCACGCCATGTATAATTGGACACTCATTTGTACTCATCAGTGGATAATGAACTTTTTTTTTACATTGCAAGTTTTTTTGTGTAAGTTAGTTAAAATATCTGGCGCTCATCAACGATGGCTGTTTGCAGCTCACACAGCCCATCTTTATAACTAGAATAATATTTATAAGTTAGAATAAATAAAACAATAAATAATAGTATTTTAAACAGCTGATGATTTGGTAGTCATCTTATTGTGGTAGATTCTGAAGTTTAACAATAGACGCTTAGAATATTTTTAAATTAAATTTACTATTTTTTTAACGACAAAAAGATATAGTTGTAGATAAAATATTGTATTGGACTCACATATAATATCTGTTACACTCGGATGATTACAACCCTCTCCTATACTACATCTTTGTGCGATATAGCTTCCATTATATGCTTGTTAAATAAAATACGATTATTGTTTTCTTTATTTTAACTCATAAATAATATTCTAGTTAGGTTAGGTTAGGCAGTGTGAGACGCAAATAGCCATCGTTGTTTAGCGCTAACAATTTTAACTAACTTACTAAAAAAAAACTTGCCGTGTGTAAAACGTACATTATTCACGGCTCAGCACAAATGCGCGTCTTATTATACACGGCGTACAATATGAGCAGCTTTATGTATTTATAGTTAGACACATAATGCATTTATTATTTATTGGTCGTAGATAATATTTATTTGTGTACAATGTTGCCAAAAAGTGGATCTTTTTCGTTCGCTTCTGAATTTAATAAACGAGGCGCAAACAGATTTTAATTCTAACGTTTTTGTACTCACACTTTTTGCACTTTTTACAAAAACTAAAAGAATTTTTTTTTTTGGAACAAACTGTTTTATTGCTTTTCAAAATATTCGCCTTTGTACTTTTGCATGCACACTTTTGTATGCGTTCAAACCAATTCTCGAAACATTTTTTCCACTCTTTCCAGGCTTCAACAGCTTCTTGCGGTTATGAAAATCGCTGTCCACGCATTTTTTGTTTGACATTGGGAACAAAAAAAAGTCGTTACGGGATAAATCAAATGAATATGGGCAATGAGATATTAATTCGATGTTTTTCTCCTTCAAATAATCAATTGTTTGAAGTGCTGTGTGGGAGCTTGCATTGTCATAATGAATAATGATGCGACGTTTTGGTTGTTTTTCCTGCTTTTGTCGATGACTTCTGGCAAACAAATTGTTGTATACCATTCAGCATTAACTGTTCTCCGATCCTCTAAAGGAATGGTTGCGACATGTCCAGTAAAACTAAACAAACAAGTGATCTTGGAAGTGCTTCGTGAACGAACAACTTTTGTGGGTTTCGGTTCATCTTGGAAGACACAAACAGTGGATTGTTGTTTAGTTTCCGCTTCATATGAATAAATCCAAGTTTAGTCACCTGTAATGATGTTGTGTACGGATTTTGCAGTGCCTAGGTTGAATTTTTTTAGCATTTCCTTACACCAATCAACACGAGCCTTTTTTTGAGCTTCGGTCAAATTATGCAGAATCCATCGGGAACAGATCTATTTCACAGCTAAATGTTCATGCAAAATGTATTGCAGTCTACGATATGCCAAAGAATGCCTCTATCTCACGGTAAGTCACATGCCGATCTTCTTCAATCATTTTGTGCACAGCATCGATGTTTTTTTGAATCACAACTGATTTTCGTCGACATTCATTACTGACGGACTCACGACCACGACGATATTCATCAAACCAATTGTAAACAGTCTTTTCTGATGGTGCTTCATTACCAAAAGTTGAACGAAACTAATCTATGCATTGTTGTTGAGTTGACCTTTACTAAAATCGTAAAAAATCATCCAACGATAACCTTCACGAGTAATATCCATTTTTACACAAATATATTTTTTTAACGCTCGTTGTCAACAAACTACTCACTGCCACTGATATCACAATAACAAATGTCAAATTTTACGAATATAGTAATGACACATTTCAATATTGCCATCTAGTGGTCGTTTGTAAAAATATAAAAGGTAACCCTCGTATGCCAAATTTAAACTACCTAGTTCTTAGCAGTTTGTCCACAATTTCTATTGACATTCATGTACATACCTTACATGAGTGACTCTATAAAGGTTTATTGATTACATATACGGTACCTTAAATAAGCGACGATTCAAAATACAGTTCGCGTTCTAGCAGAATATAATAATTTTTGTTTTGCAGGCTAAGATCGCTTCAACACGTATAACACTTTACTGCAACGTTTTATTAAACCCCATATTTATAGATATTTGAATCTGTTTGCTAGTTGGCAATCCGCACTCTGCTGCTTTTTCACAGGAAATTCTGTTTACCCAAGTTATTTTCAAATACAATATTTTATATAATTTGTTGAACGCAGAAAGACCTTATTTATTTTGTGATTTACAACTTTAACAACGTTAAAGCGTTATTCTTTACCAAAACTGCCGAACGATAAGGGTGAACTGGTGCTTTGTCGGAATTCAGTATCCATGTAGCCATCTATTTTTCCAACTATCAGACCAGTTTTTTCTTATTGATTCACATAATCTCTTCAAAACCCTAAGATAAAAATGTTTATTTATTCTTTCACCTTTTGATACCCATTCGCTATGAATAATATCTTAAGAATCAAAGAATGTGATCAATATGGCTATCACATTCAACTTGACTTGCCTAATTTTCTTGACTGACGTTTTATTTCACGTCTTAGCTGTAAATCCAACTTTCATCACATGTGATGATGTTATCAATGAAATCAGGGAAGGTTTCTGCCCTTTCTAAGAGTGTTTCTAAGACTGTCACTCTGTCTTTTTTTGATCTTCTGTTTACAAATAAGTCACAAACTTTACAGCAACACTCATTGCCAAAACACTAGTTAAAATGTCTTGACAGAACTCGTATTATATTATTATTACTTCCGCAACCTTTTTAATGATGACATTCGCTATATTTGCTATACCGGGGAAAAATAGTTCCCTTTATAGACAATGTAAGGGGCCACACAGAACTGCGCACGCTATGTATACTATGTTCTCTGTCTAGTTACGTCGCTATGTTATTTGGTTCATGACTATATTTTGAAGCGTCGGTGACAGTCTTACGTAGTATTTTTTTTCTTTTCTTGTAGTTCAGTTTATCTTTTCAATGTCATCTTTGATAAGGGACAAACGTTGCTCAAACTAGCTAGTACTGATTCGAAAATATTCTTTGAATTTAACATCATCCTCACGTAACTATTTATATACATCAAATGAACTCTCTTATTTTCATGTTGACCACGTATGCCCACTTTCTTTTACGTTTAATAACTAATGCATGTAACATGAAAATCTCATCAGTACAGCCCACACTTCCCCAGGGTAATCTACCCACCAACGTCTTACAAGTACATCTTACTCGTATAAGATTGATGGCGATATAAAAAAAATAGTTATTTTATTCTATGCCTCGTATGAATCATAACCAATGTAGCCACTTGGTGAAGCGAAAGTAACAAATATAACGTACAAAGCATCATAATCGCAGCTCTATAATCTTAAGGGGATTGTGGCTTCCTGCAGTAACTTCCTCTATTCAGTCCTATTTATCGCTTTGGCTCTCCAGCCCCTGTCTTTGCCCGCGTCAAATCTTGCTCCACGCCATCTATCCAACGTTTTCTAGGTTTACATTTTGGTTTATTTCAGTAGGTATGCATTGGAAAATCTTTTTAACCATATTATTGGATATGCTTTCCATATGTCTCATCCACCTGAGTCGGGCTAACCACGTCCAAAATATTCGTATCAACATATTCCACCTTGATTTCGTGGTTCATACTTTTTCGCCATTCATTTGGTCCTTAGATTAGTCCATATATACGTCGGAGAAATTTATTTCGAAAATACCAAGCAGATTTTCTTCAGTCTTAGTTAGTCGAGGCTTCCGAATCATATGTTACCACGTTTTATAAATTCGCACTTTGGTGGTTCTACTGAGAAGTCTGGATTTGATTGTGTGTAAAGCTGTAGTTACACTTATTTCGCAGTATAATCCTTCTATTAATCTCTTCTCTGATTTTGATGCGATTATTGACTAGTGAACCAAGATAAGTCAATTCCTTAACGCTTTGGATATTATAGTTTCTTAGTTTTATAAACGGCTCCAATACAGTATAATTTTTTGTTACTGCCAAAAATTTAGTCTTGAATTTGTTTATCTTGAACCCAAAATGGCAAGCTACATTTTCAGTGATGACGGCACTAATTATACCTCCTGAATATTATTTCCAGTACTGACTAGGTCGTCGGCGTTGTCAAAAATCTGATGTGCATTTCGCAAAATATTACTGTTTGTTAGAATTTGCTTTCCTCATAATGGAATCTAATGCTAGATTAAAGAGAAGCAGGGCTAGTGTATATCCTGGTTTCAATCCAAATTGGGCACAAATCTTCATTGTTTAAGCGGATCCTGTTGACAGAACTTGCTATTGTTACAAAGCGTACAAACATACATTGCATATATAGCATAGTGCTTTCTGTGGCCTCAGCATAACAGCCAGCGGTTGATAGGTTGATTGGAATAAATCCAATCGCCTCAATTGGATGTATTCGCGAACCTGGCCAACCTTTTCTTTGGTTTTAGAAATTGAAGGCCTGTCGAATCTTTCATCATCTTTACTGAATTTCTACTATCCTTAAAACGACCGAATCACTTAATATTTCGACTCAAATAAAGAACCACTTGTGTAATTCTAACAATGCTGTGATATTTGTTCCTTTTTGTTTTTTGTTTTTTTCTTGTTTTGTGTTATTGTTTATATTGGCTTCGTGCTGTACTATTAAATAAATAAATAAATAAATAAATAAATAAATAAATAAATAAATAAATAAATAAATAAATAAATAAATAAATAAATAAATAAATAAATAAATAAATAAATAAATAAATAAATAAATAAATAAATAAATAAATAAATAAATAAATAAATAAATAAATAAATAAATAAATAAATAAATAAATAAATAAATAAATAAATAAATAAATAAATAAATAAATAAATAAATAAATAAATAAATAAATAAATAAATAAATAAATAAATAAATAAATAAATACATAAATAAATAAATAAATAAATACACGCAGTGCGATTCAGGGCATCTTGTCCAAAATCTGTTTTCAAAAGTTCAAATGTTGCCTTCGCCACCTTTCCAAATTTAAAACAAAATTACACATACTACGCTGCTCTTCGATCAGGTCAATTTTAAAAATAGCCGGTGTAAAGAAAATCGAATTAAAACCGCTAAAAGATTAGAACAAAATAACTTAATAACATTCTTAATAACAGTCAACTCCCAAACCACGGTGGATCTAGACTTTCAGGGGCATGAAGCTAATAATCATTTTGGAGCCCCTGAGCTTTTATTGTAAAATTTTACGTAAATACATATATTATACGTAGAGCGCTGGAAAAGTTTTATCGTGGGCTAATATAAATAAACAGCTGTATAGAGTTTGTACCAATTTAAAGATTTTTCATATTAACAACCACGATTTTACTTTATTTTTGTTTTTATTTTTTTATCTTTAGTCGATATTAATATTTTGAAAAATGAGTAGTCTAGTTGAAAAAATGCTGCCCATGTCCAGACGAGATTCTCGGACAATAATTTTATATAATTTTAATCGCAGTTTAGCAACTATAAGTGTTATGAAGAAATGTTTAGTCCAGGGGTCGGTAACCTTTTTGTCAATAAGGGCGCAATATAAATTCAAATGTTATTGAGGGCGCATAAAAACGTAAAATATGTAAACACTCGTGGTTCACAAGGTCGTCTAATCTACCGCTGATCGCTCAAGTCGAATCACCAATAGATGCGATGTGGACATTGGGCTCAGTATGTATGTGTTTCGATAGCGAGGGCGCTCAAAAATCTCACAGAGGGCGCCGTGTTGCCGACCCCTGGTTTAGTCTATTCCATGATGATTGTCCATTCTTAACAAATAGTGAGCGGTGGTATTAAAATTTTCAACATATTGAATTAATATCAAAAGATGTTGCACGTTTTGGGCGATCTGAGGAAACGATAATTCCGGAATTTAGCTACTGTTTAAAAATTGATACAAAAATATAACATACAGGTAAATTGAGGAAAGTCTCAAAAAGAATGTACCAGCTTTGTATACAATTCTGCATGGTAAATAACATTTTAGAAAGATTTGTTTGCTTTAGGTCACCTATTATTAAAAATAACAACGAGCTCATGTTGCACAAGGATTTTGGGAAATTCAGGATTACAGTTAATGTGGAAAAAGGTTGTACGGGTTGCGGACATAAATAATGCAACTAGATCTAGTTGACCAGTTTCAAAATAGTTTATTTCTTCATCAGAGCTACACAAAATACTCTATTACAATTAATATCCACTGCAACAACATATCATCTTTCGCATAATCCAGATTTTACACCATCAGATTTTAGACTGTTCCTCTACGTCAAAAATGAACTAAAAAGGTTTCGTTTTGCTAATGAGCACCAGCTATTACTACAGTGGGATGAATCATGTGATTCTATGCCAATGGAAAATTGGGGGAAAAATTTAGATGACTAGTTTTCAGGAATATATAAATGCATAGAGTGTGATGGAAATTATTTTGAAAAATTGTAAAGTTGTACGACAAAACTTTCCTAGCATCTTACGTAATATATTCTTCAATTTTATTCACACATGTATACCTTAATTATTCTAACTAATTAGTCAGAAGAATGAGGAATATGTACAGTTTTCAAAATCAAGTAATTTTAATACTTTGAAATCAGCGAAAAATTAAGTATAGATAGGCTTACCATACTGTCCCAGTGTTAAAGTATGGTCCCGACGTCTCGGCCAGTTTGTCATTTTGCCCCGATTATTTGGTGACAATTAAATTGTGTCGAATATAATATTAATAATATTAATAAACTATTGTAAGCTCATTTTCAGCCTAGGCTGGTCTTCCAACTTAATTTTTTTCAACAAAAGAAAAGAACAGTTCATTGCTCAATCTTGTCCAAATTATAGAATAGGTTTTCAGTCTGTCAGGCACATCTGCATCTGTTGAAAGGTTATTCTCAATAAAGAATATATGGTCTGAAGAAAGAGGTAGAATGTCTTAATCAACAGCAAAAACTTAATAGTGAACTAAATTGTTTTGAATTATTCGACGCGATTAAAAATAACAAATAATTTTTCAAACAAAGAAAGTTCACGCTAGTGACAAATATGAATACGAGTAACTTTATAGTAATAATTTATGTTCAATTAAAAATTATTACTAAGTAATTATTGTTTTTTGTAAACCACTCCGTTATTTTGCCTTTTCAATCATAAGTACTTAGCGTAGAAGCTACTTTTTGTGTTGAACAAACTCTGAAAATCAGAGGCGGATTAAGCGGTGGGCGGACTGTGCCGCCTCCCGGGGCCCAGTAAGCCGGAAGGGCCACCGAGGCCTATATTTAAATATTTCCTTCACAAAATAATATACAGAAATATTTACCGCCCAGGGTCCCCAAGATACTTAATCCGCCACTGCTCAAAATTGTCCCGGTTTGAGAAAAGAATATTATGGTAAGTCTAGGTATAGATATCTATGCTCATATAAGTTCCAAAGATGATTAACGGGTACTTTTGAGGGCCTTATTGCTTTCCGGGGCCCGATGCTGGTAGTCATAAGCGTCATGGTTAATCCACCCCTGCTCACAAATAATATCTGCATCATATAAAGTCATTATGCACCATATCCAGTTACTAGGTAGTCTAACAGTACAGAGGTTTTTTTATCAAACCTCATATGTTGCATACTGTATTTTGCATTTGATTCTCACGATATATGTTCTGTTTGACAGGTTGCGAGTAACATGCGACGACACCCACTTACATTTCATACACAATCATCAATTCATAGATTCACCGGAATGGGAAGCAAATCACGAACAATCTGATGACGTTTTCCAAGTCACCATCACAGCAGAAGAAGATTGTGTCTACCTCTGTTGGCCAAGAATGAAACTAGAAAGAGTACTTAGACACAGACCCATGTTGAAGACAGTTATGGACAGTATTATAGGTAATTTATTTTATTTTCTTACTAAATGGCTTTATAAAAAGACTTTTTATTTCATTTGTCTTTTTAGTGGGTTTAGTGGAATCTCAACAACTTTTTTTATTATCTCATCAAGTTATACAATACTGTGTTTGTTATTGGAGATTATATTTCATAAAAACAAAAAAGGGATTGAAAAACAAAGAAGTTTTATAATGAACATTAATTTGTTATTGTGTTAAAAATAAAGGCAATTATTTTTATTTAAAAAAAAATATATAGCATTCAAATATTTTATTCAAACTTGTCAATAGCCATGGAGAAGAAGAACAGAAAACCTAATTAGTCAGAAGAATGAGGAATATGTACAGTTTTCGAAATCAAGTAATTTTAATACTTTGAAATCAGTGGAAAATTAAGTATAGATATCTATGCTCATGGATACTATTTATTAGTATATAGATATTTTAGACTTATTAATTCTGTAGAATATATTCTTATTCAGAGATGAGTAGATTTTAGTTTTATAGCTTTTAAATTAATATAGTTATTCTAATAAGTAATGCACAGTGTATTGCATGCAGAGTCATGGCAAGCAATTTAGCGCCTGGTGCCGGAAATTTGAACGACGCCTTTTAGAAGTGTTCTATGATACCTTCGATCCGACTAACTACAAAATAAATCCAATACGGGCAGTGCCGGATTAACCTAGTAGTAAAAATAACATATGCTATACGGGCCCTCTAGAACCAACCTATCTATTAGGCTATAAGACTGTAGGCACCACGCACTCGAAGGGGCCAGACCCCGCGGCATTGACACTCACAATTACCAGTTTTTGTACTATACTTTACAATTTCAAGATTAATGAAAAATAGTTAATGCCAGTAAATAAGAAATACATATAATATGTCTCATTTAGTAATATGTAACTAAGAGGAAACTTAAATTTTTATGTTTTTTAAAATACTTGTCAATTAATTGATATTAATGTTTATGTTTCTTGACCCTCCCCAGATCCCCAGATTTTAAAAGCTAGCGCTACTACTGTATACTCGTATTACAAAAGCTTATCAAGAGATAGTGTTTTTGGATATCTTCATCAGCTGTTATTATTTATGCCTGAAAGAACTTATCAAATCATATCCGGAAAATCTAAAACAAAATCAAAGGATTTTTGCAATTTATAGAACAGAAAACTAATATTGCTCCTCATATTTGCACTAACAGGGGGTTACAGTTATACCTTTTGATAACTAGTGAGTCTTTGGGGTAATATTTTACAAAAGTAGAAACTTCCTCGCGCATCTATATATCTCATGATTACCAACTGTGAAAAAGAAAAGTTTTAGAACAAAAAAGTATTAGAAATAAACTAAAGAGCACAATGCATCAAAATAAATTGAACAAAATTTCCCTAATGAGCACTGAACATAAACTCTTGTTTGCAATAGGCAAAATCAGTATTATTAATAAATTTTCTGATTCTAAATCTAGAAAACGTACCTAACTTTTTTCTCGTTTGCAAATTTTGCCGATTATTAAAAATGAATGTAAAGGGTCAAACTGAGCGCCTTTTTTTCATTGATTACTAAAATACAAAATTCTTATTGAATGGAACAATGTTTTTATTGATAATAAAAGTAGAAAGCATGAAATTTATACACGAAACATAATATCAGCCAAATGACCACCTCTTGAGTTTTGACAGTGGGTCACTCTTTTATCAAAATTTTCAATAACATCTAGGCATAAATGCGACTCTTTCCCACCAATATCACGAATAATTTCAGCTTTTAAATCAGGAATTGTTTCTGCTCCTGCTCCTGCCACGTCCTCGCGGCATCTTCAGAATTTAAAAACTGCAAAATAAAACAGAGGAAACGAAAACATAATGTTAGTTTTGCCCGTCTCCTTGAGGTTCCTGACCATCCAGAGTTTCACTGAACTCCTTGATGTCCCTTAACGTTCAGCGTCAAACAAAACAAACACAACTCCTTGAGGTTCCTGACCATTCAAAGTCTACAAGACAAACACCACCATTTTAGGTCCAACAAGTCCTTGAGGTCCCTGACCATCCAGAGTTCTCCTGAACTGCTTGAGGTCCCTGACCATCCAGAGACAAACAAAACAAACACAACTCCTTGAGGTCCCGAACATCCAGAGTTCCTCTGAACTCCTTGAGTTCCTTGACCATCCAGAGGCAACAAGACAAAAACTTCCAGTATGTCTTGTGGTAATCAACAAGCAATCAATTCTCAAATCAACAATTTATCAGTTAATTTCATTACAGGTTGTCTACAGTACCCAACAAGCTCAGTGACTGTCGCTGCTTAATCTCAGTGCCTTATCATTTTGTCAGAACAATAAAATGTCTCTTACAATTTAGTCATCCCCAATTTAATCAGTTACCTTCTTACTATTTATCTGTCAATAGACAAACGCTCGTCCATTCTGACTTTTTTTTTTATTTCTCTTCAGATCACTACATTTGCCATTTCAGGTAAACTGCAGCCTGGTCTGTTCTCAATAGCTTTGGTAAAACAAGTTAAATTAATCAAGAAACAAAGACTAAACAGTAGGAACCCTACGGTTCCTACTGTTTAATCCTTGTTAGAGTTCCCCAAGACACAAAGAACACATTAAATGAATTCATCTCCTGGTACTGAATTATGTTCTAAACTTGCAATAGCTGTAACAAAAGATCTGCGCAAGCAATGAGCAACAATTTCAAAATCTCTCTCTTTCTCTATATAAGCATTTTCATCAAATATGTACCATTAGTATAGACTAAAGGCCAAGACATATTTGACACATTACAAGACATCTTTGACACCTTTCGCCTGCCTATATTTTTCTGTGTATCTACAATTACCACATCAGTTACAACAGACTTAACTTAGTACTTTTGTATTATTGAACTTGGAAGAACTAAAATTTTTACTTTCATTAGATTTAAAACTTTTGTTTAAATTTGCAACTCTGTAAAACCTAGTTCTCCGAAATTTCAAAATCTTTTCGTTTTAGCATACTCACAATAATAATAAAATTCTTTGAATTACCTTGTTAAGTCTTTATCCAAAATTTCTAAATTACCAAGAACAAATTAGAAATACTCAATACCTCAATATTCTCTTATTTTTTGGTGTCAAATTTCCATACCATCTTTAGCTTATTCTTTATTTAACCTTTGCAATATTATCGAAAAATTTATTTGCATCTTGTTGTGTTTTCCAGCCCATGTTATTAGTTTTAACGTACTTTATCCAAATTAATTCTTGAACATTTCAACTTCTACGTATCACTGTGGCTCACCATAATATGGGTACCCAACGTCTTGTGGTTAATTATTTTTTTACAGTTTAATTGTAATCATAGCACTTGTGTTATGTACTCCATTTTAAAAGCTCTTGTGAGCCAATTTTGACATTTCAACTTATTTTTGCAACTGACAACCTTTCTGTCATTTTCACTTTTTCAATCATTTTCAAAATATTTTATGTATGGAACAACAAAAACTGGCCAAAATTAGTTGTAGGTGTAGGGATCCCACTTCTGATGATATACGCTTTATAGCGTTTATAATAATATCAATTAAAACACACAAATCCAAGCACAAACGAGCATTTATTACAACGTCTATTTACTATCTGTCACATATATGTCATCATGCTGGTTTCCTAAAAGTACATTAAATTGGCTTTACAATAACACCATGTTTCTTTTTTTATTGTTTTCAAAGCTTGCTACGTTCAATTTTGTAAAACTTACGTTGATTATTATTTTTTTTTTATTTGATATTAAAGTGCTTCGACTTCAATGGTCATTAGCACTAGTATATTATTACAAAAAATTTACATAATATTATTCATGCTCTTACAACTTATACATTGTTTAAGTTAGATACATATACTTCTAAACATATACACACCCACAAACACACACACACAAAGTTACAGTGCGTGCGCGCGCGTGCATTTGGTCCAATTTTATATAGAGTTATATTTTGTTGAAAATGTCTATGTCTTTGAGATATTGTATTGTGTTTGTAATTGTATTGCTGGTGTTCCCTAATGCGTCCTGTATTTGGTGTGGTACATTATGTTTTTGTCTCTGTGCTGTGTATTTTGTGCACTGTGTGATAACGTGTTCTATTGTGATCTGTGTATTGCAGGTGTCGCATATGGGTGGGTCCTCGTGTCTAAATAGATGTTGGTGGGTATACAGGGTGTGACCTATTCTTGTTCTTGATTATTATTTTGTAAATAAATGGTTGCCATTTTGAAATGGTTAACATAAAAATATGATTTTTTGGTGTCATTGTAAAGCTAATTTAATGTACTTTTAGGAAAAAAATATAAAATTATCGATTCCCTATGCTAGATCAAAAGTTGACATCATTTCCGGTGAAACCGGAAGTGCCTCAGAATTCTTATAGTAACCTTTAGATGGGCCTTTTTGTCTAGTTTAACTTTTTTTCTAAAGATTTTTGGTATCTTTACAAATAAAGGAGATATTCGGGGTGCCCCGTTTCAAACAAACACCCTGTATATATATATATATAATTATTTCAATCTATAATATTTTGTGTATTACTTATGAGACACACTCGATAGTTTTAGGTACTCGTGGTTTTAAATGTCAGCAGAAATTATTTAACTTTCAACAACCGTAGTTAAAAAATAATCACACTATTAACGTGGTGCGATCAAACTAACCGCCGATATTTTAAGCTATAACTGCTTTGATAAATCATTTTTTTAGAGAAATAAAACAACAAAACTGAAATTTTATACATTTATTTATTCATAAAAGGGCTTTTTAAGCTGTAGTGGGTGTAAGTTGTGAACTACTTATACAATAATCGCAGCGGTCATTGTGATCACACTAATATCGTGGTTAAGGGTTAACATTGTTCCGTCATTCATCTTAACTGGCGCTATCCCGACTGACAAATAAGTGTTATCGTATTAAGAAAATGTAAATAATTTCTGCTCAGCTAGGATTCAGTATACACAAATGCGCTATTATCTTTAATTAAATGAATTCAATTCACTGCTAGTATTCACTTTCTTTGCGATGCTTTGTTAATATGTTAATAGCTTAACTGGGTTGCGCATTTGCATTTTGTAGAATATAATGTCGAATGCATCAAATGATAGCTAAATATGTAGAAATAACATCGAAATTCTCAAACATTTTAAAAATATTGATAGTTTATGGCATTAGTTTATTGCACCTTATCCTAAAAATACATAACAGCGAAAATGCAGCACCAAGTAAACGTGAATATATTTTAATAATTGTTGGGTCATAAATTGGGTACATGCATAAATCATGTATTAAATGATTAAAATTTTATGATGAAATAATTAAAGTATCTTATTACCACTGAACCTTGTATCGTGCTGGTAACTGAACACCAGATTCATAAATCATGAAAGACGGCTAGTATTGCAAACAAATTAATTTTAATTAATTTAATGTTTTCCGAAATAGCTAAATTTATCTTCTTAGAAGACTATTCTGTTACCAGAATATCGTACTTTTTGTAAAATATTACAACTACGAGTAGTTTGATGGCAGAGCCGGCGCTGACGGACATGCGGGCGCCATTGCGAGGGGGCGCTTACGTGAGATTTGAAAGGGCGCTAAATGGCCAAATGAATATAAAAGTAAGGCAGGGTAAATGTAATTTTAGAAGTGAGGATCTTTTTTTAAGTCTTCACTTGAAATGGAGAAGTGAGGACCTTTTTTTTTTAGATCTTCACTTCTTTACTTCAAATGTAGAAGGGAGGATCTCGAAAAAAACTAATTGCGCCCTACTTAGGGGCACTCAATTAAATCTTGCCTACGGGCACCGCAGACCCAAGCGCCGGCTCTGTTTGATGGTATACTAAAATAAGGTTTATAATATTATCGAAAGTTGAATGAGTATTAAAAAAGTCGTCAATTTATTTCCATTGGTTCCCAAAAAAATGTTGATATCCCCACTAAATCCATAAGGATACACTTATCCGTACATGCAGGCGCTTTCAACCAGCACCAATCAGTAAACAAGAATCTTTGAAACATTTTTTATCAGATAACAAGAAGCTGGATGTCAATTTTTTGATATTTTGTTGATTTTATTAATTTAATATGTAGAGAATCATAGTTATTAATAAAAATTCTTTAACGTAGCGAATAACCGACATTTACAGTTACTTACCAGCAGAAAAAAATATATTATTTTGTTATAAATATGCCAACATCTGGTCTGCAGAAGTATTATATTTTTAAAGATATAATATTATACCTTGCAAACAACTAGAGAAATATTCATTCTCCACGACCACTATAGCATTTAACAATTCTAAAACCAATTTTGACTACAGAAAGTTAATATTCTAACACAAGAGTTGAAATGTTATTCTAAAGCACTTATCTTCTTATGCATTTTGCATGTATTTCATTCCATCACTTGTTATGGAATAACTATTCAATACTTGTTGTCTTTTGTTTTTGTAGGGTTACATTAAGATATATGCAACGTTTACATTAAATAAATGCAACATGATTCACGGTAAGTTCATCGAAAATCAATTCATCGAAAATCAATTCGTCGAAAATCAATTCATCGAAAATCAATTCATCGACAATTAATTCATCGAAAATCAATTCATCGAAAATCAATTCATCGAATGATCAATTCATCGAATGATCAATTCATCGAAAAAAAATATTTTGTAAATATTTGAGAGGAATGCCGAGGGGATCGGAAAGCCAAAAGAGCAGTGGTCAATAAAAGTTGACAGACTACACTTATTAAATAACTATATCATACTTGGTCTATTAATAATTTTTAAATTTTCCATTCAGAAAATACGCCAGCTAAAAGATACCTGTTGGATTATTTTGAAATCGATCTTGAAAGGGTTTTGTGTTATGTGCTTAGTTTTACTATACCACACATGATTTGTTCAATGTACGGTGATTCTAAACAGGTGGCATTGTTATGTTAGTGTGAGTTTGTTTTGTCATTAAACTAGATGATGGGTAGCTCGTTTCGCTCGGCTTCTTCTAACCTAACCCTTACTAACCTAACCTAACCTAAGATAGTGTTTTGACATTAAACTAGAAGATGGGTAGCTCGCTTCGCTCGGCTTCTTCTAACAAAACCCTTACTAACCTAACCTAACCTAAAATAGTGCTTTGTCCTTAAACTAGAAGATGGGTAACGTGCTCCGCTCGGTTTTAGACTTTTACTAACTAAACCTAACCTAATTACCTTGTTTTTAGGCGAATAGTACTTTATTTTCCCCCATATTAGCCCAATTAAAATGCGTATCATTGTGTATGAATTTATAAAAATTATTTGAGTGCAATTGCCCATAACCTGTCTTATTAAACCTTAAAAACAAAACATTTATTTCTTTTATTATATAAATTTTCTTATTATATTTCTTTATTTATATTCAAACACTATGTCACTTTATTTAACTTTTTTAAACCATATAAAAAATTTTACGCAATTATTTCTTAGTCTGTCTACTATTATTGACCACTGCTCTTTTGACTTTCTGATCCCCTCGGCATTCCTCTCAAATATTTAAATTTTTTTTCGATGAATTGATCATTCGATGAATTGATTTTCGATGAATTGATTTTCGATGAATTGATTTTCGATGAACTCGTCGGTTACCATGCAACATAACTTCCTAACCTAAAATAGTGACCGATGTGCGGCAAATTAAATTAAAATTAAACAAATAGTAAATTAAAAAAATAGTTTAATTAATTGATTAATTTGTTATGTAATATAAATTATTTGTTAAGATAAAATGTTTGTTAAAATAATTATTTGTTAATTTATTTTTCTTTTTGGTGGTTGTGGAGAAAGTAGGGTCTGTGACTCGGTTGGAATGAGAAAATTCGTTGCTCGTGGTTCCGAGCGCGAGCCGCAGGCGAATGTTCCACTCGCATCGAATTTTCTCATTCCAACCTTGTTACAGAATATACTATTCTAAACTAGGTCATTTTTGATGAACTAGCTTGTGCTTTTTCTTTAAGCAGTTGCATCCAGTGGAAGCATACGGAACATTAACTAAGGGCCCCACTGAATTGGGCCACTTGTTACATTGGACTGGCCCTGATCACCCTGATCAGGGCCTGTCTATAATTCGCGTGAGAAAAGTATCGCGTTTAAAACACGTGAAATAAGAGAAATTACTGTACGTTAGATTACTTAGGTAATATTGAACCTAATAGATATCACAATATAATAGGTGAAAAATGTACATATTTGTGGACTATTATAAAATCTGCATTATTTTACATAATATTTAGATAAAAGTTATGTAATGTAGAAACAAGTTGAGTACGTCATTAAGTTATTCTGTAGCGAGTCGAGTGTGTATTAGTTATAATGTTAATTAGTTATATAAGTTATAATGAACATAACAATGATATTGTTTTTTAGGAAAGGATATAACGCAAAAGTTGTATTCACTAAATGAACATTTGTGTGGCATAACTGAGGATAAAGAACAGAAGATGCAAAGTGAACTACGTCAGTTAAACAACAGGAGTCTTTCTGTGGATGCTGTAAATACAGGAACAACTGGCAGAGTACGCTCAACGTTCTTTAAAGCTACCCAGAGAAAACCATCGTTTAGTTCGTCTGGATGTAAGTATTTTACTTCTCTTTCAATTGTTTACTAATTGTGGCTTCTGCTTTACGAAATAGAGATCTTAAATTAAAAACAGGAAAATTAAAACCATAAGGAAACCTTTTGTTTTGAAAACGGCTTTGAAATATTCTATTTTCAGTAGTGCAACGTTAGAAATGTTTGTCATTATTAAGTATAATATTTCTATTATTTATCGTAATGATTACAAAGAATTAAATATAGATTCATTATCCTGCAGACTGTAAGTGCTTTTGCTTGTATACACCTGTGGTCAAATGAACTTAGTAATGGCTTCTATATGTTTCCAAACTTTTTGTTATTTACGATTTAATATTCTCACAGCATCGATTACTTCATTATTTTGGAATTACTCATTGTTACTATCTAAATATTTTATATATTCGGTAATGAACTGCTGAACTTGTTACATAATTTTAATACAACTGAGGGCCGAGAGTTCCAGTTGCTAATAAACTGTCCAATAAATTTATTATACTAGCGTCGGCGAATAAAAAAAAATTATGTTGTTATACTGGCGTCGGCGAATCAACGCAGTTACGTCACAATACGTAACAAACGACTGTATTGTTTGAAACAATGCAATTGTTTGTTACGTCGTGTGACGTAACTGAGTTGATTCGCCGACGCTAGTATAACAACATAATTTTTTTTTTGCGAGAGTTCCACCCCGAAAAAGTTATTAGGCTGCTAATAAATAGGATTATTTGATTTGTCTAATAACTTATAGGCAACATGAAGTGCTTAATAAAGTGACATATAACTAAAAACAAGTTCGCAAAATGTGTTAATATTTCAATTTTAATTGAAAAACAGTATAATTTTAAAAGAATATACAAATGTGTTGTTTCTAGCGCAGGCTAGACAATGAACAATAAGCTTGAATATTAAAAAAGATGGTTTTAGTTATTTACAAAAAAATACAGTTATTAGAGTTATAATGAAAAATGCTGTGAGAATTATAATGAGGTTGTAAATCTGATACAACAATCACAGCTGAAAGTGTAACTAAGCGTTAACACTGGATGAATCTACAAAAAAGATAAACAAAGAATGAATAAACGATCGAAAATCACTGAAACTAATATTTAAAACAGAAAATGGTGTGTATAAAAACACGGCGGAAATAATTTGTAAATAAACACAGTTAAATCCACTAGCCACAAAACTGCACAATAAAACACTAGTGATTTTAATTTAGATCGCTTTATATAAAATATTCCGAATAGCAAGAATTCACTTTAAACTATTAAAAATGGCATCTACTCGTTAAAACGAGAGAAACTGGAATGTTACCTCGAAGGGTATCGTGAGATAAGGGTAATAAATGCCGAACCCTGATGGTCGGCTGTTAGTACCAACTGTTAAAATGAAATGTCTTTACAAAAACATTGGCGCTAAATACAATATAATATTTAATATAATACGAATCAATTATGCTTGATATTGCTACCAAACATGTGTAGTTTTTATACATCATATTTTTTCTATAATTAAGGTTTTTCTATAACGAAATCGACGATCTGTTTGGATGAATTTATAAATTATAGACAACCGTTTTAAGAATATTTTGGGCATTTATTGTAAATGTGATATATAAAGAACAATATATAGATATATATTTTTAAATAAACATTCAGACCAATTCTGTAACTTAGTTACTATGATAATTGTAACTAAATTTGTCACTATGAGCAAGGTCAGTTACTATCATGAATGAAAGTCATTATACTTTTTATAATATTTTATCTTGTAGTAACGTTACTACACAGTAAATTTTTACAAAATTGATCGGAGTGTCTTTTATTCTTATATATGTATTTCTTTCAATTACGATTAAAACACATTACAAACAATACGTTCAGCATTAATTTTTATATAAAAATGATAGAAAATAAGAAAACAGACGCAATTATTGGCAGAATAATAAAGATGTGTGGCTGAAAGTTTATTCATATTGTTTAAGGAATCTAAAATAAAGCAAAATATGGCTGTCTTCTTATTTTCAATCACTTTTGTATTATAAATTGTTATTTTTATTAACTCTTCTTCTATCTAAATTGTCCTCGTTTTCTGTGGTAAAATTTGTTGAACGCCGTTTAATTGTCATTTTAAAAGTAACACAATAAGAACGACCACTGGTAGCAAAAAAAAATAGTACGTACCCTCTAGGAATGTACCAATGAACTCTACAACAACAACCGCCAAATTTAAATTTTACTATCTGATTTACGTTCATAATTAACATTATTATTGTATTAAATATATTTTATCATTTATATTATCAAAAGTTTTACAATTAATAAAGAAATACATATATATTTAATAATCCATATACATTAATATAACATATTGTAACATTACAAGTTGCCTATCCTCCCCTGACAGATGCGCAGATGACCAATGGCTATTAGGATATACAGTTGATGGCCAACCACGGTTCCAAACACGTTAAACCTTGTTATATCATTTTATTTCATGTTTGTAATTATTTACATCAATAAACAAGTATTACAGTGTGTTACAGTTCAGAAGTGGGATAAATCCAAGCTTAAGTGGTGAACGATTGGTGACAATTTTTAGTGAGTGAAAATTGAGATTGTTTAAGTTTAAGTGCGGAGTACCTGTGCCGATTCGCGACGGACAGCGAGTGGTGTATTGTAAAACTTCAAGGAATAAACATAATTTGTGTCTGTACGACGTACTGTGCGGCAGAAGTTGTGTTGTGCGAGTTACGCGACGAATTGCGAACCGCGTGGTGAAATTTTGAGGTTAGCGCGGGAAAATCTCGTGAGGTTAGCGTGTTGTGTTGGCGCGAAACTGGTGTTCCGGTGCGAAGCTAGTTACGTTATAGACACTGTGTGAAGTTGGTTAACTGTCAAAAATATTTCAAAATGGCGGAATCTGACAACTACGTTGACGCGACACAGGATTCGAATAGATCATGTAATACAACAAATGGAAACAATACGACGTCCGCCCAGACGAATAACATGAATGTTAATGAAATGCTGCAATTACTTTTAGCTACTATGTTAAGACGTGAGACTCGTGGTGATAGCGCAAGTCCCAGTTCAACGGAAACAACCCGTTCAAGTGCAAGCAAACTTCCCTTTTCAGAAATCGGTGCGCAAATTCCTAAATTCGGGCAAGCTGGTGACGAATCGCTTGATGTTGAAGTCTGGCTACAGCGCGTCGATGACATTCAGTTAATGTACGAAGTATCAGACCAAACGATGAAAGTGTTGGCAACAAATCGCTTACTAGGCAACGCTCGTAAATGGTATGAATCGACACCTGATATTCATTGTAAGCCATGGGCTGGAATTAAAAGCGAGTTGCGAGATCTTTTTGGTAACAGGATCGATGAAATAGATATTTTAGAAAAGATACGAAGCATGCGTTGGAAGTCAAACGAGTCATTCGAGGACTACTTCCATGCGAAGGTACGCTTAGGGCGACAGATCAAAATGAGGGATGAGGAAATGATCCAACATCTCATTCGAGGGATCGATAATTTCACAGTCCGTACACAAATGATTACGAACAAACATACTTCATTATCCGAACTGCTTTCGACAATGAAGATGGTGTCTAAAGAAATGACACGTACAGATCAAAAGCGATCACGTGAACCGTTCTCCGAACAAAAGAAAGTTAGAGACTTTAACCGAGTTAAGATACCCGACAAAACTGGTGTAGTTGACTCTGCGAAAAATGTTGTTAGCAACCCAAGAAATGCGATTGTGTGTTTTAAGTGTAATAAACAGGGACACATAGCCCGTGAGTGCCCAGAAAAACGTAAAAGCGACGAGAAACAATCTTCAATCGATGCAACGGTATCCTCAGTGCACCGTATTGAAACTGACAACCACCTATTTCACAAAGAGTGTGTAGTTAACGGTCGACCGGTATGCGCTATGCTCGACACGGGCGCGAAATCAAACTTGATCCGTGAGAAATTAATCTGCGAACTAGATGTGCAAGTGCGTCCATCTCAAAATGTGTTAATCGGACTAAACGATACACGAGTGATGTGTAGTGAAGTTGTTGACTTAGAAATCCAAATGGACAATGAACATTATGAACTTGAAGCTATAGTGGTACCAGATCTATCAATTCGTGATGATCTACTTTTAGGCAGGGAGTTTTTAACCTGTGTTGAACTGATCTACGCTAATAGTTGTGTAACGATTCGCAAGCCGAAAGTAGAAATGCCTGCTAGTGAGTGTAGTGAATCAGACATTTTTAGAATTGACACTGACTGTTTATGTGGCCCAATTGAGGTTAATGTTGGTGAAGTGGCCTTGAACACTAAACGCGAAATCCGTGAAATAGTGATAGATTCTCAAGATTTCCCGGAAGAAACTTCAAACGTTACCGGTAGTGAAATCCGAACCAAGATGAAGATCACACTTAAAGATGATAGGCCAATAGGGTTTTCCCCTCGACGATTATCATTCCATGAAAAAGAATTTGTTGATGCTGAAATTAACAGGCTGTTGAAGAAGGGAGTGATACGACCCAGCGTTTCGGACTACGCAAGCCCCATAGTCCTTGTTAGAAAGAAAAATAATGAATATCGTCTCTGCGTGGACTATCGAGCCCTTAACAAGGTGACCTTCAAAGATAAATATCCTCTTCCGCATATCGATGACTTGATAAATAATCTAAGTCAGAAAGAGTACTTTTCAACATTGGATTTTAAGAGCGGATTTCATCATGTTTATTTAGAAGAGCGATCTATAAAGTATACCTCATTTGTAGTGCCTGGAGGACAATATGAATACGTTAAAATGCCTTTTGGGTTATGCAATGGTCCTGCTGTTTTCCAAAGGTTTGTGACAGAGATCTTCCACGATCTAGTGGTGAGTGGTGAGATTCAAATATATCTCGACGACATTTTGGTTGCAAGCAAATCATTACAAGAGCATATTGCTACCCTGAAAAAGATAATGGAACGAATAAAAAGAAGCAGATTACAACTTCGCCTAGACAAATGCAAATTTGCAATGAAACATTTGGAATATTTAGGTTACCGTATTTCCAAAGATATGATACAACCTGGTAATGAAAAGACGTCAGCAGTTGAACGCTTCCCACTGCCGACAAACGAGCATGAGCTTAGACGTTTTCTAGGCTTAACAGGCTATTTCAGGAGGTTCATAAAAAGTTACGCCACGATAGCCAAGCCGTTATCCGACTTACTTCAGAAAGACAAGAAGTTCGTTATGAATGAGGTTCAACGCTCAGCATTCGAGAACCTTAAGACATGTCTGGTGAGCGAACCCATATTAAAAATCTACAACAGATATCTAGAGACTGAGCTGCATACCGATGCTAGCGCTAGTGGCCTAGGCGCCATATTACTACAACGACATGAAGACAATAAACTTCATCCCGTGTTTTACGCAAGCTGGAAGACGACGCCTGAAGAGTCTAGGTACAGTAGTTTCAAACTTGAGACTCTAGCCGTCATCAAAGCTATAGACAAGTTTCGTATTTACCTGCTTGGTAAGAACTTTAAAATCATTACAGACTGTAGTGCCCTGAAACAGACTTTGGCTAAGAAGGATGCCAATAGACAAATATTCGGCTGGTGCATCAAACTGGAAGAGTATGATTACACCATCGAACACCGTCATGGTAAAAATATTAGTCACGTTGATTGTCTTAGTAGATGTTATACCTATGTCATAGAACAAGCTGCCGATGAGCTACACGACAAGCTGGTTATCTTACAAGACGTAGACGAAGAAATCACCCGTATCAAGGAACGAGTCAAAGACGGTGCAAATCGAGATCCAAATTATCTGATTGTCTCCGGTAAACTAATGAAGAGATATGAGGGAAGACTCCTTTACGTCGTCCCGAGAGGAATGCGAAGAGAACTAGTCCTAAAAACCCATGAAAGCATTTCGCACCTAGGAGCTGAAAAGACATGTGAGTTAATAAAGCAAAACTACTACTTTAGAAATATGTCTAGATACGTACGCAAATGCTTATCTAATTGCATCAAGTGCATTGAATACAATTGTAAGGCTACAAGAAATGAAGGACTACTACATTGCATTGACAAAGGATGCACGCCATGGGATACGCTACACGTGGATCACTTAGGCCCACTGCAACGTACAACAAAAGGGTACAAGCATATATTCGAGGTGATAGACGGGTTCACCAAGTTTACCTTTCTAGAACCAACAAAAACCACAACTTCTGAGGAAGCCATTCAAAAGTTATCCTCGCTATTTAAAATATTTGGATGTCCACGGAGGATAATTGCCGATAGAGGTACTTGCTTTACAAGTGAAGAGTTTAAACAATATTGTGCCGACAATGGTATCATCCTAACGCATATCGCTGTTCAAACGCCCAGGAGCAATGGTCAGATGGAGCGTTACAATAGGACGATCATGCCTGCATTACTGAAGGTGTCTTCACCAGAAACGTGGCACGAGCAGATAGCGGAAGTACAATTGTCTCTTAACCGTACTCTCCAGACTTCTACTCGTAAGACGCCTAGTGAGTTATTTTTTGGCTATAATTTAGTCGTCACGAATGATCCCATAAATCAATCACTCCAGCAAGATCACACCTATCATGATTTTGTTGAGAAACGAGATTCTGCCCGCCGAGAAGCAGAAGAAAACATAAAAAAGTCTCAAGAAAGAAACAAAGTCCGATATGACAGCAGTCGAAGGCCAGTAACCGCATACCGACAAGGTCAGCTGGTCTCAATTCAGAGGGTATCTCCACCTTCTGATCGTGCCCCGAAGATGGCATCAAAGTTTGTGGGGCCCTACCAGGTCAAAAGGGTCCTCGACAATGACAGGTTCGTCGTGGCCGATGTTCCAGGCCACCTCCGTACGCAGAAGCCCTACGAAGGCATCTTACCATCCGAACGGATGAAACCGTGGGTAAACGGAGAATCCTCCTCCGATGAAGAAGACGATCCACCTTCCGATGATGACATCGAGGACGATGTCGTCTCCAGGACGGCCGACTGTAACATTACAAGTTGCCTATCCTCCCCTGACAGATGCGCAGATGACCAATGGCTATTAGGATATACAGTTGATGGCCAACCACGGTTCCAAACACGTTAAACCTTGTTATATCATTTTATTTCATGTTTGTAATTATTTACATCAATAAACAAGTATTACAGTGTGTTACAATATAAATAAGGAATTTAAATAAATAAATCTAAATAAAAGGTGTAAGCTAATTATTTTTGAAACACAAAATTATATACAACAATCTAATTACTAATTACAAAAACTGTATTAATAAAATTGGAGGCTATTCGCGACTGAAACTAATGTTGGCGGCGCTGCGTACAACAGCTGATGGCGGACGAGAAGCGTATATGTCAGAAGTTTTTTCCTAATATTTATCTGTTCAAACAATATTTCGGCAAAAAAGCACTGTATTTAAGTCACTATATTTTAAAATACTTCTTAATTCACATAAACTGGAGCACAACCCGCTACAAATATTATCCAAATATACGCTTCTGTTTAATTTAGCCAGTCACCACCAGATGTCTCACTGTTATTTGCAGTCGCGAATACATGTTGTTTTATTTTTTCGGCCTCATATTTGGTTTCTACATAGTTCAGATCATTATAAGACAATATCCGCAAAAAATCAATTTTTGTCCGTCTTCCCGAGATGTACAATGTACATATGTATCAAATACAGTATAAGATGACCAAAATTGGAAATAAAACTCTATTATTTGAACCACGCATTTGAAAATTAACAAGCTTAAATGCGTATTACTTCAACACCAACTGTCATGTGTTTGACAGCTAATGGCGGCTGATCTACAGGTAGAACACGAAGTTTCTGATCGTTTGAAGTCGGGTGTATTCGTAATTTATTTTGCAATCTTCTGCCATCTACCAACGTACCAGAAAACTAAAACACGAGCCAAGTCATTACATGCCAGTGGCACCCGGGTATATACGTAACGTCATTAAATGTAAAGTCAAACTATTTAATGTCAAAATATTTAATGTCAAAATATTCAATGTCAAAATTTCATCTCACTTTAGCTCTATAAATTTACGTATAGCTCTATCTCTCTTGCACTGTGTTACTTTATTCATAAGAAATACCAATAAAAAACAAAAAATTATGTTGCTAATAAACTATTAGAAGGATTTTGTAACTTGGAAATCACCAATTTTATTAGCTTCATCAATATATTATGTGTCTAATAACTATTAGGGAGTTTATTAGGAACTCTCGGCTCTATGAAACAAAAATTATGTGGCACTTTTCAATCATCAGTCAGAACTAATTCGGCTAAAAGGATTTTTATGAAACTGCATATTTAAGTTTTTGACATCAATGGAACGAGTTGTTCAATTTTTGGTAAAAATCGTTTGACTAGAAATGGGAGTTTACTCGTGTCGATTTTAAGATTTTTGCGAATATTTTGCAACTGAAAAATATTTCGAAAAAAATTATTGAACAAAAGTTGCTATAAATGCAATAAATAATAACTTTTATTTGAGACGTTTTTTGATAAACGAAAAATTTCGAAAACTTTCTGTAAATTTTTTTAATTTTTTCATTCTTATATGTAACATTTCCATGGTCATGATAAATAATATCTCTGTTAGAAAATATTAGGCCAAGTTATTTCTACTCTTCTGCTAGAATGTATTTTATACAAGTACTTTATAATGGCGGTCGGTCCTGTGAGCTGATTTTTTACTTTTAACTCAGCCTGTAAGTTTCCAGCAACAAACTACCCTGTAATAACACTATAAAACTTAACAAACCTAATAAATCCTTTATAATTTACAGATGGTTCTCCAGCACGACAACACAACCAGTCTTGGGTTCCAGTGGTAGCGAATCATTTTCCAGTAGAATCTCCATTCGCTCATAATGATATGGCGGCTGGTTACTTATTACCTATGGAACCAGAGCCGGAATACTCACCAGTGAACAAAAATAAACCAGGAAGACGGACAAGAGAAGTGACATTCATGAACGAAGTGGAAGAATTACCATATTACAATGACAAGGTTAAATGACAAACTAAAATTGTCTAATAGAATGGTAGTACAGAATAGAAAAGTACAGGGAAAATTATGTATTATAGATTACAGGTAATTTTTTTAATTAAAATGAGCTATACATAATCTACGAAAGTTTTCAAACTCGGTAAAACTTTAATAATGTCGCGCTTCTACTTTGTTTTTCTAATGTAATATTCCTTGTTTTAACGTAACCCTTCTACATTCTATCCTTATTAAGGAAATATTGATCGAACCCAATGTTGATAATTTTTAACTTTTCCAAAAATACTAAAATATTAATGTTACTAACAAACCACTAGATCAACGAACCGGGGTAACCCCAAATGAAGTAAAAAAAAAATGTTGGGGTTAATAAAGGCTCAAAAAATATAAATAAAATTGCACAAAAAAATATTATTTAATAAGCGAGGTTAATCACTAAAGTGTATATATTTCGTATAAGATACAGTGTCGCAAAAAAAAAATGTATCCACACTTTAACAGCTGGTACCTTGTTGATTTTTAGGGTTTTGTAAGTATGACTAAAAAAACCTTATACCGTCATTTTGTCGCCTGTCTGTCTGTCTGTCCAATTTGAAGCGAGATTCCGAACTGTAACGAAATATTCCGAAGCTTACCGAAGTGTATATTGACATATAACGCATGATAATAATAGTTTTTAGTTGTTAATTGATATGTTTACACAAAAATAATAAAAATTAAAATTATTAGTAGCAGTAAAATAATTATTTTAAAAAATATTTGGTTTTGATGAAAGTAAGTAAGAAAAATGTGACTTTTCGTACTTTTCTTCGTCTTTTCTTTATTAATATTTTTTATATGCTTTATTATTTTTTAGGATTTTGTAGGTATGACCAAAAAACTCTTATACCGTCATTTTGTCATCTGTCTGTCTGTCCGGTAAAAATTGTAGCCAAACGGTTAAACCTAGAGAGTTGATATTTGGCATGCATATACAACTCTTTGACCCACATATAGGAAAAATACTAAAACATCTAAAAAACATAACCCCCTAAAAATATAAACAAATATGTGCTCATCGAAAAAAAATATTTTTATAAAATTCTAAGTAAGGTATCAAATGAAAGCCCTTAGTACGTGGATTAACGATCAATATTTTATTTTTGCAAGATAAATTATTTTGATGCGATTTTTGCCAAAATTGTGCAATTTTTTTTTCCACACCCTGTAGCCCAGATGGTTTAAACTAAAAATCTGAAAAACTTCTAAGTAATGTATATTGGTGTGAATCAAAATAGCACAACAATAATTTTTGATCAGATTATGTTTTCGGCAAATAACGCATTTTTTGTGTTTTTTGGTTGACGATGTACAAAAGTTATAGTTATGTAATACACTATACTAGAAGGCGTATCCTGGTCTATTGGTTAGCTTGCTCCCGGGCAGAGGAGTAAATTTTATGTTTTGTTTTTTTTTTTCATTTTTATTTTGTTTAAATTATTTTGTCAAAATTCTAGTTATATTTCGGCAAATCTTGCATTTAATTTTTAAGAGCGTAAATTTAATAACCAGTTGGAATTGTTGGAATTATATTTTTATTCTATGTGTCATGTATACGAAACCAGTGGGGCGGAGTATATGACTTAAAACAACCAATGAAAGCCATAGGCGCAATTTTCAAAATCTTAATGAACCTTCCTATATAAAAACAATACTGCACATATTTATAAACCTAAATAATGGTATTAGGTATTTGAATTAAAATTAACAAAAAAATATTTTAACATAAAATTTGTTTTTAAAGCTCTTAAATTAACAGACGATAAATTATTTTAAAAATATCCCGTGATTCCTACAAATTCATTTTGCCGTGATTCCTACAAAGCACTTCACTTATTATATACCTGCGAAATCCTGAAATGTGTAAAAATTCTGACTTCCTATAAATTTTTTATTTTTTTTATATATCACTGTTGATACCTACTGGCGGAAAGCAGACTGTTGAGAAGTTTTGAACAACGAAAGTTTATTTGAAGTACTACTGGAAGTACTAACGCGGTAGAAGTGCAATGAAGATTTAGGAGACAATTTCAAACTGATCCACCTACTAGATACCATCAGATGAAACTGTTCAGAATGACCATAAACAATCATCTTCATAGAGAGCTTGTACTACCTTTTTTGAAAAGTTACATACCAAGATTAGTCACACAAATGAAGATGATCCACCGGAATGCGACTTCAGGATCAATGGACACTATCCTTTGGTATTCCTACTTCACGAAAAGCCTTTTGCCGATACGTTTCCAACAATCCTTCTTCTATTTCAGCATTCGTCGATGTTCTCGGTTTTCCGGAACGTTGTTTATGGACTTTCTGAAGAGTTCCATCTTCTTCAAACTTAGATTATCATACTTCCAGTAGCACTTAAAAAAAAACTTTCTTTATTCAAAACTAAGTCTGGTTTCACCCATTATTTGTCAATGGTTAAATCTAAAAAAATCAGGAAGTTACCAGCTAATAAAGTGTGGATACAATTTTTGCAGCACTCTGCATATTACAAAATAAAACAAAAAATTATTGAAAGACTAGAAAGCGATGTGCAAACCGTTGAACCACTGCAGAGCATAAGGTGTTAAGTTATGTATATCACCTGGGTCTCTGTAAAAGCTGTAGATAGATCAAGAAGATATAATGTGCGCTATAATTTGGAATGGGTGGTTGCAGGTACAGCTTGCGTCTTGTCCAGTTCGTAGACGATTCAATTTCGTCCAAAGATAACTCGCCAAGTCAAACCCAGCTGGTTTTGTTTTAAACTAAATGGTAAATGGTCTTTTATAATTGAATTTCTGCCATTCTTCATCATTGCAGATTAAAGTTATCTTTGAGATGTGTTATGGAGGCTTGAAGGGATTTTAAACTAGTCGAAGGTTGACCGGCCAAAATCTTATGGATTGGTAGGTCAGTGTTTTGGTCCAAATTTGTTTCTAGCCTATGAAGAGCTTGATATCGTCGTACATGTGGTGCAGCGATATGGCTTTTTAGTGGCAGTAACTCGTTGGGATAATTACATTGCTTTTATCGTGAAATTATTTAACCTTGACTTATCTTTTGATCACAGGGAACTCATAAGGGAAAATATTTTTTCTTCGGAAGCTTAGGGTCTAGGCAAACAAATGTTATTAAATATTTTGAATCATGTATCACCTACATTAATTCTTTCTCTAATCCATTTCTCCAAGTGTTTGGCATTCCATTTGTCCAATTGATCGAATAATCATATTTCATATTTTCGTTCAATATATTATTCCTTTAATTCGCCGAAACTATTCTAGGTGCGTTCGACGTAACTGTGCAGAGTTAACTCTGTGTCGTGCAAGTTTTTTGTCATGTGACCACTGTGCAAGAATATCAAATACGAACGCTTTGTTCAGATTGTGCAGTTATTCTTGTTATTCTAATTTTTTTTTTTTTTTTGTAAACAAATAAATTATGTGTGTTTGATCACAATATGTACGATAATATAAAAATGACGCATGAGAGTTTTAGGATGCTTTTAAGTATTATAAAAGAAATTTTATTTGATTAGGAAGACAATTCAGAAGAATTTTCCAAACCAGAAAATATTTTGGAAAAAGTGTTAATGTTAATGTAAAAATATACAGAGAGTACTGTTCCAAACTTGACTACAAATCAATATAAAGTACATTTCCGCTTGTATCTAAAAAAATTTGAGTCTTTTTGAGTGTATTTACATGTTCCATTATGAGGTTCATGTCTGTACTATTTATTTTGCAAATGCTACAGGCATAAACAATGGTATCTTGATTGTTTTCACTTATATTGTTGTGTAGGAATAATAATTTATATTTTTACCGCGAAAAACATTATTTCAAAGATTGCCGCTCGATCTGAACTTGTGACGACTGTGCACCACAAACTTCATGCAGCACAGAACACACAGAAACTTTATGCCGAACGTTTTTGTGTAAATTATGCAGAATATGTTGATTATTAGCTTATGCCGAACGCACCTACTGTATTTCTTACCATTCACGCGTTCCTCAACAGTATCCATTCAAATTTATTTCTGTTGTACAAACTGTTTGTCTAACAGTTTTAATAATCAACTTTAATTTCATAAAAGTTCGTAACCATATCAATATTAAGAGCTAAGTTTTGTGATTTTCAAAAAACAGAAGTGAAGATTTTTCTAAAAGGAGGGGATAGTCAGGACAGAACAAAAAACGGTACTGTCCCGTTCAGAACGGAACATATAGTCAGCCTACTCATATGCATTCATTACAGAATAAAGTTGAGGTGCTGCGACCTTCTATACACTCTTCGCTAGAGGGTTGTGTGTTTGCACTTTGTGTCGGCTGCGAGACTCAAACTGGCGTTGTAGTAACAACATCCAATCAGTTAGCAGGGTTTAGCCAGCACTGCAGCATGTATACTGCCGTTGGATTGTAATGTATGCTGCGGACGAATACAGACATCAGTAGTGCACCCAGGAATTTTTGGTGGGGGGGGGGCGGAAGACAAAATTATTTAAATTATGAATATGAATAAGGTTCACACTTCTAAATTTTAAGTGATGATCTAAAAAAAAGGTCCTCGCTTCGGAAATACAAAGTGATGAGCTAAAAAAAAAGGTCCTCACTTCTAAAATACAAGTGATGACATAAAAAAAGGTCCTCACTTCTGAAATACAAGTGACGATCGAAAACAAAGATCCTTATCTCTATTTTCTAGTGTGTTTTTGTGGGCCCCTCCCCTGGGTGCGCCACTGACAGACACTGTATACTAAACAGTCTGGCCAATGATGACAGCGCCGCCATTAGGAGTCCAAATAAATATTGGCAATATTAGATATTTAAATGGAAAAATAAGACAATCTTTGCAGAAAAAGTAAATTTATGTGCAACTATTCCCAAAAAAATACTCTTTCTGCAAAGATTGTCTAATTTTTCCATTTGAACTAATATTTATTTTGACTCTTAATGGCGGCGATGTCACCATTGGCCAGAATGTCTAGTATTCAGTGTCTGTACTGATGGATAATATGCGGACGTATCAGTCATCATATTTTTTAAAAGTGGACAACATTAGGGCAATCTACTATGTGACCTAGTCGTAAGAGAGTCCAGTTCCGAAACTAGGCATTTTGGCGCCCTGTGAAAAACTATTGCTGAATGACTTTTTGTCAATATTACATACCTGCACAATTTAACATTTTACAATTTAACTTTTCTTAATATTATTTCAGCAGTTACTCTTTGTGACCCAGCGGAAGTAAAGCCGTAAACAATAATTATTTTTAATGGTTTTTTGAAAATGTGTTTTTAATTATATTGGAGCACCTAAATAGTTCTGAAATATACAACGAAAAGGCAACAATTTCCTTTGAAAAGATGATTGAATGGGTGTATTAACACGTTACACCTTCGTTCAACATCGAAATTTTTCGTTCCTGGTAAGGGGTAGAGCTGATCACTCCCCATATGCACGCGCTTTGTCTTCATTCATATACAGCAACAACAATATATCACATCTAAACAAATATCCCTGCAACGCCGAGGAAATCAGGTAGTCTAAATTAACTTAACTTTTTGGTGCCACTGAAGGATTAATGAATTAAAATAATTGTATTTTGTATGAATAATTAAAATTTTCGGCTTCACCATTCTTCTCACTGTAGGTATATGGTCAATTTGTTTTTATCAGTAACAATCGTTGTCTTGATCTTAGTGTTTTTTTAACCACTCCGCTGATTGTTTTAAAAATGTATATTTTTTTAATTTTATTATATTTAATACTAATTTAATTTATGTATTATTTAATTTTACACTGAATCAAAAAAAAAAAAACAAGCACAGATTAGGTAGACTTTGTTTTTAATTTCATTTTACCAGTTTGTTAAACTTTTTTGACAACGTATGGCTTAACTTTCAACTTTCCAATTTAGATATAGATGTAATACATTTCAAGAAATACAGAACATTTAGATAATTAAATTCTACTAAATAAGTCTTTCAAGAATGTCACAAATCCTGTTATTTCCCTGCACTTTTCAAATGGTACTGCAATTTTTCTGATAATTATTGAAAATGAGACCAAAATTAATACATATAATGATAAATCCTGTTATTCATTATTCATTTACCAATTAAATTCATGTTTAAAATGAAATTACAATTCACAGCAATATTATCCAATTTTTGCGATAAAAAGATTGCCTTATTTAACACTATGGAAGCTAATAAATAAAGAATGAAATGGGACAGTATAAGTTTTAAAGTTTTACATATTTAATAAAATTAAGTCTTTTGAAATATTTTTCAATAAAATTTTAACAAAGATAATATTACTCGTATAAAAATGTGATTCATAATAATTATTCTATTTTGCATGAACATACAAGAACTACAATAATTATTTTATGTGCATTTTCTATTATTCTATTTTACAAAATTTGCAATCATATTGTTGTAAGTTAAAAATATAGTGTCCTTGTTGACTTTTTTTAGTTCAATAGGCTTGTAGAATGATATTAAAGTTAAATATTTGCGCCTCAAAGAATAGCAATCAGACAATATTATGAAGCAAAAATATTATTTAAAAAATTAATATTCATAATAAAGTTATTAATTATTAAATATTAAACAGTTTCAAACGTAGACCTTTAGTGACGTAGCTGGCCACAGGAGTGTCTTAGACTAATATGGTCGCAAAGGACGTCAATGATACCCAATATAATTTTATTTTCGTTAATTGCTTAATCAAAATATAATATGATATAAACAACAAACTTTATGTTTGACAATATCAGCAAGAAGTAACATAAATGCATGAACGTTCATGCACTCAAGTGTGAGATAATAAACGTACGTCGAGTACTAATAAGCAGACATACACTAGCGGCAGCTACGTTACATTGATGGAAATTTTAAAATGTCAAAGTATTTATTTATTTATTTATTTATTTATTTATTTATTTATTTATTTATTTATTTGTTTATTTATTTATTTATTTATTTATTTATTTATTTATTTATTTATTTATTTATTTATTTATTTATTTATTTATTGGACACTACTGACTTAAATATCCTTTATTGTGTCCATACATACATACATACAGTTATACAAAAAAATTGTCACATTATACAGAATCACTACAACATACAAACGTACATTACAAAAATAATCTTATTCATACATACAAGTTTAAACAGCAAATTCAACAAATTCAACAAAAACAAATTAATTCTTTGACAAGACAGGAAATTCATTGAAAATACAAAAATTCATTGATAAAAAAAAAAAATAATATAAAAAAATACATTAACAAAACAAGACATTCATTAACACGACATGAAATTCATTAACAAATTTAGTATTACACAGAATTGCGTATATAAGAAACTACATGTTAGCTTTAGATTTATACTAATTTTTGTCAAGATTTATAATTAATTTTTGCCAAGATCGTAACGAAATTTACAAAATTAAATATGCCATTGTGTATAAGAACTGCTTAATATTCGTTAAAAAAAATAAAATCACTCTACAGGTCTATTATATAAAAGTATATTAAAACACAAGTATCATAAGGAATGATTTTACCGCACGCGTCGATAAAGGCGGCAAAAAAACTTATGTAACGAGTTTTGTATACAATTTTTTCTATTTTGGTTTTGCATGCTTTTTAAAATAATAAATTTGCATTACATTATCAAATAACATCCTCGTTTAGGGAATCTGATATGTACCTGTAGCGGTTGGTTTGACAGTTTTGTAATAAGTAGCTGCAGTGGCGGACTTTCGCAGAGACAAAAAAGACATGTGTCTTGGGCCCGTAATTTTCAAGGGCCCGGATTTGAGAGGTGAGAACCTGTTTTTTTTTGCTCTTCACTTTGAACGCCTCTAGGTTGAGGACCCGTAAATCAAAAATGTCTTGGGCCCGGCGAAGGCTTGATCCGCCACTGAGTAGCTGTCAATTTTTGTTTTGTAAAATTTGCAGGTTATTTTACCATTTTTATGAAATAAAATGTTTAGTTACCTAATGAAACTTCTTGTAAAACTCAATTCATTTTCATAATGATTCTTTTATGAATGCAAAATAGAAAAAAAAAAAAACTAATCTAAGAAGTTAATGATAACAGATAATATTGAAGGTGCGCAAATTAAATTATATATATCAGTTCAGTCTTTAAAATCGTGCGAATTTACGAGGTTTCATTAAAAAATCGCGGACTAGCATCGTAAAAGTTTATTATCAAGAAATTATTTTATATTTATATTATCACCTTCTAAGTACAGCCGTTCTGCGGCTAGACAACGCTGCCAGTGTCTTTTTCACTTCTGCCAACTCATTTTGTGGGCACTATTTGGAATCGCTATTATATCAGAAATTTTTGTCTCTCTTATATTGTTCGAAATTGACTTCTTTTAACGAACTTCAGTTTAGGGAACAAAAAAAAAATGGAGTAGGTTCTAATTAAACCGCCAGATTGGAGCGTAGGACTACAACTTGCAGATCATAAACATCTACAAAACTACCGAACCACTTCAAACGCGCAGTTCAACTTGGGGCATCTTCACCGAAAGTCTACAACAAACAATCATAGGCACGCTACTCTTCGATCAGGTTCATCTTAAAAATTGCTGAGTTAGAGAAATCCAATTACAAAAACGATATAAAATTAAACTAAATAATTTAGCGAAACTCAGCTAACTCACAAATGGCAGATTCATCGTATCAAAACGCCTGCCACTCCACTTAATGCAACGCGGAGAGTCTCGTATTTTATGTCAACCTTTGTACGTCAAAACCAGAGTTTTGCTACACAAATAGCAATTTTTAATTGCCAATAAGATGGTCACAAGTTGTTAATGATGGTGGAAAATGTATAACTGGCCAAAAGAGTAAATTGTGTTCTATTTTCCTTCTTTAAAAATGTATCACAAATACGCACGGATTTATGGAGTGAACTGATATATATGTGTATGTTTTGCAAAAACCTTTTATTTTGCTTCGGAACTGATACTACAAATGCAGTTTCAAATTATAATTAGTAATGTGTCAGATAACATAAAAGCCAGATCCGGGGATACGATACGGATCTTGCAGTCAAGTAGAAAAATGAATGCCTTGGAGCAATAGTTTGATGTGTCGCGCGGTCCTTATAAATAAGCATGCCAACTGATACACAATTTAGTTGAATTCAAAATCACTCACTCATTGTTTTATGAAATTAATTTATTAGTTTAAATTAATTTTACTCTAATATTTAATGTATACTAGACCGTTTGAAAACCACCGGTAAGTAATGTGATATTTGACTAACATCAATTTATACGTCAGAGTAAAATTTATTTCATCGAGAATTTTTAAACGTAAACTTATATAAAAATTAATTCGATTTTATCTATATGATATCGGTTTAAGATCTGCCGCGGAAAAACAGATATGGGACCCGGATAGGAGAGTCGCTAGCAGTGGTGTCACCCGGTGAGGTAAATTATGACGTCACCCTCACCCTTTGAAATATAATTTTTTCCACTCTCTATATAGTAAGTACACTGTTATGACATTGATTTGATGGAAGTAGATTCACATTACCGAGGAAGCTTTGGTTACTATTTACAACGGGATGTAAGTAAAAATTTACCTCCCCGGGGAAATAAGTGAAAAAAATTAAACAAAATCTAAATTTTTATGCCATCTGGTAACGTCCCTTCGGTTTCTCCGGCAGGAAAAAGGACCATGCAGCGTTTGCAGCCTCATCAATTCCCTTTTCTCTTTCACTTTTGTTCAAATTCATTTTATAAACTTTTGACACAACGCTTTTAATATTCACGCTTTGTTTGGGGTCTTCCTCTGCTTCTGTTGGTATCTCTGGGTCTTCAATCTAGGATCTTCTTTGTCCAACTGTTATCTTGAAGTCTGGCCACATGTCCAGCCCAGTTCCATTTAAGACGAGCAATTTTTTCGATAACGTCACATATTTTTGTCTGTTCTCGAATCACTGATTTGTTTTCCGATCAGCTAGACTAATTCCTAGTATTGATCTCTCTATCGATCTTTGAGCAACTCTTAATTTTTCAGCTGACTTAGCTGTTAATGTCAGAGTTTCCGATCCGTATGTTAGAACAGGTAGTACGCATTGTTTGAAAACTTTTTTTTTTCAAGCAATTGGGCAAGTTGCTAGTGAAAACATCTCTCAACTTGCTAAAAGCCGCCAACCCTAGACCGATGCGGCGTTTCGTTTCACGGGTTTGATTGTCTCGGCCAATGCTAATGTCATGCCCTAGATATTTGTAGCTGGCTACCTGTTCTATCTGTTTGCCACCGAGGTATAAGTGGTTACTCAATCTAGGTTCGTCATCCATTGCGTCTTAGAGATGTTTACTTTCAGTCCAATTTTTTCAGTTTCCCTTTTCAGTTCTTCCAGCATGTACGCCATGTCTGCTACATTGTCTGATAGTAGAATAATATCGTCTGCGAATCTAAGATGGTTAAGTCTCACTCCGTCAATGTCTAGACCAGAGACATACTGATATTTTATTCAAATATATAAAATAAATTAATCAAAAAAAAAAAAACTATGCAACTAAAAATAAATTTGAGAGTAGAAAAAATATTATAAACAAATCGGGAGGTAAATATTTACCAGTCTCGGACTCTATTGCTAGCCCCCGCTATCGCTCGGGCGCAAAAACGTCCTCGACTAATAAATATTACTTTCCTCCCTTAAAGTTTAAATAACTATTAACACATAAAGATATCTTTGCAAAAGAAATCGTGTGTTATTTGTGAATATTCAAGTATCATTATCACAAGTATATTTTGATATGCCTGAGAAGTTTCAAATAAAGAAATTTTGACAAATTATTATTTATTTTGAACCAATATACCATCTTTATAAAATGTTTACTAAATTGGATGGCACTCCTGCTGATAGTGACACCCGTTGCGGCCCGCAACCCCTGTACCCTCCTAGTGACACCACTAGACCCGGATATGAATTTTTATTTTTTGCAGATCATCCGCGGATACAAATACGGAGAACCGACACACAACTAATTATAATATCTCTCTTTCTTATAATTTTTATTTAATAATTGGTACCACCGTGTTATTAATAAGTTCTGAATGCCAAAAAATGAAAAATATTAGTAATCTTAATTAATGTTTAAGATAAAATAATTTATGGAGATAACTATGGGCCGATGTATTGTATTGTCTGTTGTTAATCGGTATTGTTGTTGAATGTATACACCGTGTATAGGATTGTGGACGTAAAGTGATGAAGTAGAAGGTAAAGCATGTTTTACTCGTGTTTCAATATAAATATTGTGTTAGTAGTTTATAATGTTATAATACTAAGTAGTTTATAAATGTTTCGTATTAACTATGAAGTTTTCTATTTGAATATTCTCTTAAATGTAATTAATTATAGAAATTTTGGTTTAACTACTAATATTTTTGTTAAGTTGGTACAAAATGAATATAATGACCAATAATTACGGTACTGCGGAACGAAATATTAAGACTACAATAAGGTATTTTACGGAATTATTAACTCCACTTTTGATAGGTAATAAGGGTTTTCTATAAGGTTATTATACTCAAAACTGGCAGGACAATTTACCACAAGTCTAGTAAACTATAGCCTAGAGCGAAAATTTTTAAGAGAAGCAGAAGAAATTATGTTTGCAAAAAAGTACAAAACATTTTTAGTTTTAATGGGTAAATATGTTTGTTTCATAAGTAATAAACGAGACTTCAGTAACACAATGATTTTTTAATATCTTAAAATTTTGTCGTGATTTTTTTTAAATTAGTGGTGGGATTATGATAGTATGAATTTTATTCTATCAATACAAGTAGAGCAATTCTATTGACGGTTGCCAACTGTTGCTTTTTTTGTCAACTGTAAGATAGAGTTCTATTACTCCTAATATCACCACATAATCGGATTCAGCGTCCCAAAATTAATTACAAAATTTGGTTTTGTTTTATGAGCTTTATGAAATTTTGTACACAGGTGCATTTAATCGATATCTAAGCAAAAATGTATTTGAATAGAAATTATTAATTAATAAATATATTATTTATTATATTTCGCGTAATGGAAAAATTTTCGTTGTTTAAAATATTAATATAATTACGTTCTGTAAGTCGTACAATAATACTATACTACTGTACTATATTTCACTTGTTTTTGTTCATAAAATGCGAGTTTACAGTAACTGTTAAAAAATGTAAAAAGAGTTAAAAAAGTCTTATAATCATTTCATTTTTTCACTTTTTCCATAAGCATAATACATCGGCTAATGGGGACTACACAACGATCTCAACGGACTTGTATGAGCTTATAGGGGCGACAAAACCATCTCCAAGGACTGCAGGTATATCTGTGCAGTCCAAAAATGAGAAGAAGTGCATTGAAAACTATCAAATTCAATTCGTGATCTTGACTTCAAAAAACTCAAATAATAGTTTAGTTCTAGTTTTTTTTTTTTTTTTTTCAGCCCTAGATAAATGTATGTGTATATCAATTTTTATTTATGTATATATTTTAATTGTAGGCAGTCGTTGAAAAAATATTGTACGAAACTCATGCATAAAGCGTTTTTTTATCACTCATGGGATTGCTGTACTCGCCTGCGACTCGAACGATCAAATTTCCTATTTGTGAAAAAAAAGTAATGCTTTATGCACTTGTTACACGAATTAATATTAATTTAAGCTATTTTATTGACTATTCCTCTTACTTTCCTGCCGATTTTAGAAAAAAATATTTTATTTAGTTTCAATAATTGTGATTTTTAATAATGGTTGAAATAACGAACATTTTAATTATTAACTGCTGACCAGTTTCGGTTTTCGCCATTTTCAAAGCAATGAAATAAGATGCAAACATTACAACTTTAATACTGTTTACAAGTAAATATTTAATAATGTTAATCCTATGAGAGAGGAGGTAGACAAGTTGGTCATCTCATTATGATTTTTTCCTTGTTTGGTCAATTTATTAACCTCGTGAGCCTCCAATAAATTTAATTTGAGGCCTTCTGGTTGTGAATGAATGACATCAGGCTTGAAGTTTGAAGAATGTTTTTCTGAGTTCAGATGTACAGCGAATGAGGAAACAGTTATTTGTTTTTTCCAGGAGGTTCTGTGTTCTTCAATTCGGTTGGCAAAAGATCTTCCTGTTTGGACAAGATAAGCGCAACATTGTACAAATGCTCATAAAAACATTTCCAAAATGATTATAAATTATAAATAATATTACAATAAATTTCATAATCATTGTTATTGTTTATAATAAGTTTTAAATATATAATATTATCCCAAAATTAATTTAAATAATAACTCATGTATTACTATAAGTATGTAGATCAGTGTTTCTCAACAGGTGGTCCCCAGAAAAAATTTAGTGGTCCGCGAAAGTTTTTCTATGTGTTTTTTATATTTTTTTCTTCTTCTTTTTTATGCACATTTTTCATGTAAATAATTTATATTTTGTTTATTTTCTGTAAACTTTCTGTGATTTTCTACAAATAAAATAAATATATGTTAGTAGCACATTAAATATATTTGTATTCTTGCAAAATATTCAACAATTATTATTAGTGGTCCGCGTTAGAAAATTTTATATTATACTGGTCCGCGGTACGTTTTTGGTTGAGAAACACTGATGTAGATGACATAATTATCTATTGGCTAGGCACAGACAGACAATTTAAGCAATTTTTCAACAGATGTAATTCCATCAATAAAGATAACCAATTAAATTTGCAATGTTCGCTAATTCAATCATTATTAAATATACAACATTTTCACAAAGTTAATTTGTTGACATTAAATTATATTATTGTGATTTTGTTTACCTACCAAAGTTTGAGTTCCAAGGAAAATGATTTTACTATAAAAATTCTATATATTATGTATTTAAAAGGATATATACTGTTTTGAAATAAAAACTATATATATAAAATCTTAGGAAACATACATTTTTTACCACTAACTTCTATATAAAAATATAAAGGACAGCAAAAAACTGATAGCCTACAGGAGGCACATGATTTAAAATTTCTTAATAGTCTTAATATTTCGTTAAACAACATTAGTTTATTTACAATGGAGTATGTGAAAATAAGTAACATATCTGACGACTGAATCTAATGATATAGATGAATAATGAATAACAGGTAATGATAAAAACAGTGCATTGATGACAACTGCCTTACTACACTTCTAATGGACACAGTATAGATAATTCTCGTTTATTTCTCTTAAGGCTTCCATCTTATGATTGATATCTATGAAATAATTCGATCTAAATTCATTTAACATACATATGTATTTATTTTGAGATAATGTATTACAATAAATGTGTTATTACAATATGAATAGTATACTATTATATGTATATGCTAAATGTTTGTATGTTTACATGTTACATAATTGTGTCAATGTTTCATAAGTCTTTTACATTTCAATGTAACCTTACTTTTCCTCGACATGCACAATTATTTGTTGTTGTATTCAGTGTCAAGATTGTTTATCTCATTTTATCAAATGGCTGTGTAGTTTTAATATACCACTGTTAATTGTAAATAAATAGCTGTGATTTCTAAATAAAGCTATTTAATAAAAAAAAATGTGGAAAATGTACATTACAGTTTTTATTTAATACCTTCAATCAGTACTTTTCATGTATCAGAGTACCATCCGTCCTATTTTGTGGAAAATCCTCGCCGCCGCCAGTGCCCTAACGAAACAGAAGCAACAAGTGCGCAGGCACAGGGCCCAGAGCAAAAGGGCGCCAGATGATCACCAATGTGGTCTAGGTCAAACTGTGAGTTCCTTTTTTTGCACCTTTTTGCTACTTTTCACAGGGCCCAAAAAAAAACGCTAGTTACGGCGCTTGTCGCCGCAAAAATGTATGCAAGTTATGCAATATAATTCACCTGATTCAGAACGCGGATATAAATCCTTGTGACCAGAACGACCAATCTTCCCAATAGAATATTTCTCTACAATACCACAGAATACCTAGTTTTACCACCAAGAACGGCGCCTCATAAAGAACCATGGCCCTACCATTGCAAAATTATGACAACACCATCACAAATTAATCATTGAAACGCTCTTATTTTCTTTAAAATTACCGATATATACAAATAAACATACACGCGTTTAAGTACGGAACGCTGCTATTACCATGCATTTGATGCGACGAAGCACGCTTTGCATTTATTTAGCCAGACGAGCCAAATCGAAACTGGCTCCGTTTTTATATGGTTTGATGGCCGCCGCGGAGAGCTGGTGGGTAGAGCGGGGGATCAGATCATGCGGTAGAATTTAGAGATGAGAATTTCGGCTCAGTTTGCGGAACCGGATCAGTGGAGGTCGTTCAGTTTGTTGAGCCGGTTCATTGATCCGGCTCAGTGATTCGGTTAAGTAAACATGTTTTGGAGACACAGGTCGGTCGTTAGTTCGTAGGTAGAACGTCGCTTAGAGCCGATTCTTGCAATATATGAACTGTAAACATGATCCCGAGACACAGGTCGGTCAGTCGTTCGTTCGTCGGTAGGTAGAACGTTGCTTAGAGCCGGCTCTTGCTTAGACCCGGTCAGTTGTCGGTCGTTCGCTCGTAGGTAGACGTCGCTTAGAGCGGGCTCTTCTTTAGACCAGGTCAGTTGTCGGTCGTTCGCTCGTAAGTAGAACGTCGCTTAGACCCGGTCAGTTGTCGATCGTTCGCTCGTAGGTAGAACGTCGCTTAGCCCCGGTTCTTATCTAACATTTTTGAAACAAACAATTCACTTTATGTAGCTACTGCATTTTAAACCAGATGTTTATTGCCCTTATAAATCGGACATCTGGCATTTGGCCAATATTTTTAATATTTTTATATAGTATGGTTGTAAGAAAATACAGACTAAGCCTATTAGTTTCAAATAAACTGCCCTAAAAATTGATGACAATAAATAATACACTTTATGATAATACATTACAAGCCGAGTTCTCGCGAAGTTCAACATGACATCGAGCCAGATCCGGATCACTCCGGTCACTGCTCACAATCGCCCCACCAATCGTATCCTTGAAACTTGAAACTATACAGTGAGCCGTAAGCCGGCTCATTTCAATTTGGTGAACCGTGTCACTTCGGTCAGTGTACTGAGTCGGCTCAGTGAGCCGGTTCGTTCATGAACGATCCATCTCTAGTAGAATTACATTAAAGCGAACCAACTGGATGTTGGTAGGTTAGTTCGAGTTATGGTTGTATATAGGTTGCATCGCGTCGCAGATGCGACGAAAAGCAAGCTGGTTTTTGTTTTCCTTGTTTTTTATTCGGGGGAAAATTAACATGGACGAATAACGGTATTACGGTAAAATTAAAACGCATGAGAAATCAAAGGTACATATGAACAATGTTTTTAGTTTTTCTATACTTGGCAAATCAAATATTTTAACCCAGTTGAACTCAGTCGCTAGAAACGCAATAGTAGTCAACACTTTCGTTGTGTGACAAAAACAGGTATGTTTTAAACATAATCTTAAATTGTATTCGAATTACAAGACAACCTGCTACCTGAAGGTTTTGGTAAGTCACTTCCATTTAATTTAAGTATACGTATTTAGGTAGATACATAAGTACCCGCGATAAGCAATTAGTGCATTTTGCATTTTTAAACGACTTCTTAATTTGTCAACATTAAAATTTTTATGTCGGTGTTTTTTAATTGATAATTAAATACTGCAAACTGAGCTGATTCAAAACTTTGGGTAAAATAAGAGGGGAGTATGGGATTGGCCCGAGATTGACCCTACCACTTCATATTGTCACGATCCGCCACTGCTTACCACAAATATTGTCAAAAAAATTTCAATTAAATTCCACGATTAATTGTCTAAAGTTAAATGTAAAAATCCATGTTTAAAGATATTATAATTTTCTTTTAGTACATAATACGTAGATACACTTTAAATAAGAAATACCAATCAGTTTTCAAAATGAGCACCTCTAGCCGTTATACAGTCTCTGTAGCTTCGTCAATAGATGTACGAAGGGTTTCTACAGGAAAACCCTGCACTGTCTTCATGAGGGACCGCTTCAGACTAGCGATATTAAGGTGTCTCTTCTTGCAGGCTGATGTGCTGAAGCACAGATCACAATTTGTAGTCCAGGTGATTGTGATCAGAGCAACTAGATGGCCAATCAGCAGGAGAAATGAAGGCCGGTACATTACTTTCAAACCACTACTGCGCAGTCTACAAATCATAAGGCATTAACCCATAGGGTGGCGGTGAATCTTGCTAGAAACTTCAGTTGTGACCAGCCAAGAAGGAGTTATTCAGTTTTTTAATTATCGACATCAACACGGTGTCCTAGTACACTCTGACAGACGTTTTTACCCGTTTTCACCTCATCAAACCGTAACTTAAGCAAGGTAATAGCCCCTCTGGATCATATGCGCTTCCTCACAAGCTGCTCATGAACTTGTAGCATACACCATGTCGTTTTGGCGATTAAAATAATCCATATTAAAAATAAATTCATGAAAATCTTGTCAAGAATCCCTTAACAATTCTCTTGACGGGAAGTCACAACGACTTAAGAGCTGCATAACAACCAGAAGTAGATATTTTGAAAACTGATTGGTATTTCTTGTTTAAGGTGCAAAATGTTAGGAGAAATAAAAAAAAAAAAAAAAATGAAGAAAGGATGACTAATTTAAACTGCTGGGCAACTAAAATGGATAGCTTAATATTTTTGCTTTTAAAGAAAATAAAACGAATAAAAGTAATTTTAAATTCACTTGTGTATGGAGAAAAACTTGCAGATACTAAATGAACAGACACATCCTTAAATTAAAATTTTTTCCGAAATAATGAAAAACGCTGTTTTATGATAATTGAATACATAATTATGTTTTCTTATTTATTAATTTTATTTATTAATATCTTGTAGGACCTCTACGAGCTCGAAAATAGCTATACATCTTCTAAGCATACTTAATATTATATTATTTTTGTAATTCTTTGGTATCCTCTCCCAATCTTCTTTCAAAGCTTGTACCAGCTCTTCTAGAGTGTTCGAAGCTCGTTGACGTGCTTGTAATTGTTCAATTGGATTACAATCCAGCGATCTAGCAAACCATAACATTCTTTCAATATTGCGCTTTTTACGATTTCAGTTCGATGATCGACAGATAAGGTTATTTGTAACTTCATCTGCTGAATAAATGTCAATACCAGTCAGTGAATCCAATACGTCAGTCTCATTATCCGCTAGATAACTATCCGATAGATACATTTGTATAGAAAGAAGGGATGACATTTACTCAGCAGATGAAGTTACAAATAACCTTATCTGTCAGATAGTTACCTGGGACTTTATCTGAAGGTGGAAAGACCGGGCCTAAGTCTTTTAATTTCACTGGTCATTGATAAAATATTGTTAAGGGTAAAAATATTGGTACGAGAATACCTTAGCATTCTACGTACTTTTAAAAATTTGTTTGTTTCAGAAAGAGCTTATTGACAATACCTGTTACAACTAACATAAAATTTCTTAAATAATAGCTTTGTTCGCGGAAGAAGTTTCTATTAAGGTACCAACAATTAAGGAATAAGTTAATGAACAGATTTCATACGCAGGTTCGACTTCAGACAGGTAAAATAATGTTCTCACCGCGAATGCTAAATTTGTTTGGCTGACAAAATTGTAGTCTCATTGTAGTACATTTAAGTGAGAGAGCTCAGTTCATTAATCAAATTAAAATGTCCGAAAGTTGCCCCGAATAACAAACATCTTGTTAAAAGCAGTGACTATTTCATCCATGAAAACTAAAAGGGATATTGCGCACGCTCGTATTATCTTAATTTATAATAAACTTCATCCGCTAATAAATCTATTAGTGTGCGATATTGAACAGACAAATAAAATGCATTTTAAAAAATATTTATAGCCTGATATGTATTTTATTCTAGTTTCTATTGACTGATCCACTTCAATTCTCCAGCAGTTTATATTGGCTAGTTACAGAGTAGGTGTACAAGCATCAAATACTATATTTATCAACTTTATTTAAGTTTTCTTTACATCTATTTAATTATAATCAATCAAGAAAATTAAAACAAAATAATAACAGTGACAAGAATTTTCATATTTTTAATTTAGCACTAAATTGATCTGTATAATGGAAGAAATATTTCACATCGAACTGAAATATGTAAAATATTATATTATTTTGGTGCATTCTGAAATGCAAAAATACTTTCTAGTGGCGGAAAAATGTAGGGTAATCGAAAAGCTAAGGTATTTTTATGAAATTCTTCATACATTCTGTAAGCATCAGGTACAATATTTATTTTAAATGCTCCATCTGGGATCAATGTTGACTGTATATGTTCAAATTCCTTCTCTGGCTGGGACTGTTCAACGTCTTCCTGGGAATGATGCAGTTTGAGATGAGCTTTTAGGTTGCAAGGTAGAGCAAATCGCTTTGGACAAAATTTGCAAGAGTGTGGCTTATCTCCTGAAATATAAAATATGTGAATATATAATCAGATTAAAATTTAATGATACAATAACTGTAATGAGATGAGAATATGTAGAGATAATGTAGACATAGGTACACAGGGTAACAAGAAAGTAATGAGACAGAATTTATTTAAACATCTTCTTCTTTATATAACATCGCGAACGATGTGAATTGATCACATGATTATGTGTCATTATATATATATAAAATCCCTAATTTCTGTGTATCCTCGTAACGCTAAGTTCCTAGGTGCTAGCGGGGCTTGAGGTGTGTGGTCGGTTGCTCCCCACCAGTCAAAGCGACGTTCTCCGTCAACAGCTCACTTAGGCTAAGCACATAGTGAAGCAGAGAGTAAAGCAAAATTATAATGGATTTTTTACTAACAGAAAATTTGATATTTACTAAAAAATAAAAATAAAAACACTAGAAGGTGCAATGTTCACAGAATAAATAAAAGTAGACATATACATGGTGAATTTCATCATTTCTATATGCAACTCCGCGAACATCCAGAAAAGTTTCATTCTTATTTTCGCATGAGTATTTCAACGTTTGATTATATTTTGGAAAAAATTCAACATAAATTGGTAAAAAATTGACAAATTTCAATCGGAACCTACTATAAATAAGAACTACATAAATGAGAACTACTTGTAAATGCCTCAATATCCATTTTAAAAAACTATTTTAGCAACGATAATAGCAGAGAAATCAAAATTGTTTGAACGCGTCGCTTTGCTTGACTATAACAACGATATAATCTCGCTGCAGTACGCTCCACTATGCGCGTGTTAACAGGAATTCATTTATTTAATTTCGCCGCTTTGCTCTCCGCTTTCATCGCTGCTTTTCTCTCTGCTTCACTATGTGTTTAGCCTTAGCGAGAATATAGCTCTTAGCTCTCCAGTCAGTATATACCTTGGCTTAATTAAAGAATGTTGTGTCAATTAACGTTATGCCCGCGGGCCGTGTCTGGCCCAATACTAATTTTTAAACGACACGCATTGAGCGGCTTTTTAGGATTTCCTAGGTATAATCAGAAACAGCTATACCATTGATGTCCAGAATATGGCCCGTAGGCCGTACCCGACCCGATATTAATTTTTAAACGACACGCATTAAGCAGCTTTTTAGAATTTCCTAGGTATAATCAAGAAACGTTTTTGTTTTGTTAATATACGCAGAATCATGCAAATTTGAATAATTGATTCCTGCTTATATTGATTTTTATTCGATATCAGTTTGCCAACGTTGTTGGCAACGGGTCTGCTTGTCTTTGTTTAATACTCTTCCGACCTCCCATCGCCAAGTGACTCGATTATCGGCATCTCGAACAGCTGTCACGAGACTCGTCCATGTGATCTACCACGGGGGCGCTTTCCTTCTGATTTCCCGTATACAATAAATTTCTCCAAATTACGTAGGGCGCTAGGAAAGTTTTGAGATACGGGCTTACTTTTTAAATTTGTTCAAAGTATTTCCCATCATGTTCAATACACTTCCTCATACGTATAAACCACTTGTTAAGAATGTCTTCCAACTTTTCAGTTGGTATTTTTGCATAGGTTTGCTCCTAAAATGCTAGAAGCTCATCATCGCTCTTAAAATTACGGCCTTTAAGCTTATCCTTGATAAAAGAGAAGAGTCCAAAATCAGAAGGTGCAAGATCTGAACTATACGGAGGATGTTATAACACTTGTATTCCAGAATTATTAAAAAATGCGTTAGTAAGTTGAGCTCAATGCGCGGGTACATTATCTGCGTGCAAGCGCCAAGTATCGAGGCGTGAATGCGGCCGTAAGTGTTTTTGCTCTTCTAGAACAATTCTGGTGGTAATCCCTCGCTTACCGAATAATATGACAATCATTTTCTTTTTCACAATTCTTGATTGTTTTACCGCGGTTGAAGTTTCTGCGTCTTCAAAGAGCCATATATTGTTTCTTGACTTTGATGGCATATCATAATAATAAAGCCATGTTCTTCCCCTGACACAATGAAGTTCACGTATTTGGAGTGTCCCATTTACATTTTTTTAACATTTTTCGACACCATTTAACTCTTATTGCTGTTTGTGCATCAGTTATGTTGTGGGGTATCCATAGCTTGTAAACTTTCCTAACTTCCAGACTATCTCGAAGAACTGAAGGAATAGCTGGTGCATTAATGTGCAAAGATTCCTCTATCTGCCTGTATGTAATTCGTCTATTTTTATAGAATAGATTTTTAACCGCAGCAATATTTACAGGAGTAACTGTTTCACGGGGCCTTCCGGGACGAGGTTCATCATCTAGGTCAGTGTTTCCCAAAGTGTGGAACGCGTACACCTAGGGGTACGGGAAGTATTTGTAGGGGGTACGAAGTGAATGAATGAGGAGTAAATTTTGATTTACACTTTACAGTGTAGCCGGGGCATCGTTCTGTAGTCGCAACATAATCGCAATGCCATCATTCTCATATTAATATAAATATAATAATTAAATGTTATTATATAATATAATTTGTTATATATTGTTTATTGCCATAACCACTATTTAAATAATAAATGTTTTTTGATTGTCAATAAAGAAAATTCGATTTTTGCTAATTAAGGGGGTACTTAGCGTTACGAAAACTTTAAAAGGAGTACACAGATGTCGACACTTTGGGAAACACTGATCTAGGTTAAAAATTTCTCTTTGAAATTGTTTATACGAACGAAACACTGTGCTCCAACTTGGACAATTCTCAGAAGAAAATTGTAAATATTTCGGAGATACACTGTTCCGCAGACAAACCAGTTTTGAAATTGTATAAAATTATTGCACGATGATCTCATCGCGTTAACTCACTCATATTGATAAGTATACACTTGCACTGCAAACAATATACTGACTACATTACATTTATTTATCAGTGTGTCTATTATGTTTTGTATGGTTTAATTAATGATGCAAGAAAAAAACTTGCTATGTTTATTTATACAGCCGTATCTCAAACTTGCCTAGCGCCCTACGTATTTTGCCGGGTTCTATGCCCAAAAAAAAAAGTATTCTTGCAGAGGTTAGACTTGAAAGATGCTGGGTAGGATTAATTTCTTCAAGAAATGATACATTTGTACGCTTATCTGTCCATGATATTGTCCATGGTATTTTTCATGATATCTGTCCATGGTATTCATGACACGCGGCGTCTACACCAGATTTCAAATTCGTCTATGCGACGTCTATCTGCTGTTCTAATTATGTTTCAGAGGCGTAATATAAACCAGAGAAGATTAGGGAGTTTACCAGTGCACATTTGATATGACGGGATATATTTTTGTCTTTCCAAATCTTAGTCAAGTCGCTCATTTTTATTTAAAATTTGTTTTATTTTCGTTAATAAAATACATTACATCGTGTGTTGAACATGTACAATATGGATAGCTTATGCTTATAGTATTTACCTTATACTATTTACATAAATCTTGTTTTTAAATTTAACCAGTTGTAACTGTTGTACTGAACCTTTGTAAACATGTCGATATTTAGTTTTAGTTTAGTATTAACGATTTTTGCTGAAGATAGAGGAAACAGATATTGGAGGAAACAGGAGGATAAAATGTGCAGGATGTGCGGGGAGGAGGAAGAAGAGCACCTCGCGAAGAGGTGTAGAGAGATGACAGTATGGTCGGGGAGCACATAAGCACATAAGCACATAAGACAGTATGGTTAGACATTAAGCACATAAGACCTGTTAGACATTAAGCACATTAGACCAGCACATTAGACGAAGATGGAAGGGAGGAGAGAAGGGAATTAGAGGCAAGAAAGATTGAGATTGGGGAAGGATAACAAGAAGGGGTTAAGGAAGGAAGGAAGAGGCCCGATGGGAACAGAAGGGGAGAAATGGAAGGAAGGAAGGGGGCTGAGGTTACCTGGAAATGGGGAGGAAGGAAGGGAGATAGGAGGAGGGGAGATTTTTGCAAGCATTATTATTATGGACTCTATAGTGGAACAACGTTACAAGATAAATTTTGCATAAATGGAAACACTGCAACTCGAAACACGAATATCACGGATAACCTGCTAAAATGTTCTATCTAGGGTATAAACAATCACTTAAAATTTTGCACCTTTACACAAAAAAAAAAGAACCCTATTGTTTTTTATGAAGATCGGTTGACTAGAAATGGGAGTTTACTCGTGTCGATTTTAAGATTTTTACGAATATTTAGCAACAGAAAAATATTGCGAAAAAATTTATTGAACAAAAGTTACTATAAATGCAATTACTAATAACTTTTATTTGAGACGTTTTTCGATAAAACGAAAAATTTTGAAATTTTCTTGTAAAATTATTTAAAATTATTTAAAGTCTCAATTTTTTCATACTTATATGTAACGTTTCCATGGTCATGATAATTAATTCGTAACTAGTAAACCAAACAAGCCTTGGCCAAAAATTTGTATAGAACATAATTTGATGTATTTTTGAAGATTTATCTAAATATTTATTTATTTTTTTTTTTTAATTTAAGTTTTTTAAATTTTTTTTATGGAAGGGCAAGTCTAGCGGAGGTTTCCCTTCGCCACTGGTTTCATTAAGGAAAGCCAATAGTAAAAACCAATTACTAACTTCTACAGATTACAAAAATAGTTTACATAGATACTGTATAACAATATATGTTATATAATAGAAAAACTTGCAATATTAAATCTCTATATATATAAAAGAGGAAAATTGTTTGTTTGTTTGTTTATTCGTTATACATTCCAAGGCCGTTCAACCGATTTAAACCAAATTTTTCACAGTTACTCACTAGCACCCTGCGGAACTAATGGTGCAAAATAATCGGTTTTTCAATAATCTACATGTTTTTAGAGACTACGAACGGAAATAAGTCGGAAAAAATCGAGCGTGCGGAACATTAAAATCTTTACGACGGTTAAACTGTAAGAGATATATCGAAAATATATATGACAGACTTTTAAGGTTTTATGATTGATAAAATTATTGACAAAAAACAAATCCGCGAGAGCATATATAGCAGGTTAATAGATAACTCACAATTATCATTTATTAGTTTTCCGCGAAAATTATAACGCTCAGTTTACTGTGGAATGTCGTCGTTACCTTTAAAGATTTACGGAAAAATAATACTTTAATGGCAAAAGTATCTACTAACGGAAAAAAAAGTCCTTTGACCCATGTACCTACCGTTTATAGATCAGAAGTAACCATAGAAAGAACAGCATAATAAATAAATTAATCTGATGTATGGGTAGACTCTACGACTGATCGTTTGGCGGTAAAGCGGGGTGCAGGTGGGTTAACAATATTGATGGTTAAGAAATTCAAGTTGTGCTTAGTTGAAGTAAACTTTAAATTGTGTTTTGATTATTTGTTATTTGTATATTATTGTATTGATTATACTAAATACTAACATCGAAACTTTCCTTCAATATTGTTTTATTATACTAGATCTTTTGCTTATATTTTCTCATATTTGTTTTTGAAATGCGCAGTACATTGTTAAAACCCTACATAAAATTATTGTGATAAATTAAACGTTCTTAAATTAAATAACTAAAATCGAAGGTAATGTATGTTGGTATTTAACCCATCATTGAAATAATTTGAATTTTTTTATTATGCAGCAATCATTTATTTTTCCGAATTAAAATATTTTTAATAAATTATTATTCTTTTCCCGAGCATCGACGGGTATGTCTGCTAGTACCATCTAAAACTAAGGAAACCTGGAAAATAATATATGAAATACTATTGGAAGATTACAAAGAAATCTTCTTCTCTAGGGCACAAATAATTCGGTGGTTCAGACAATTTCTTGACGATATAGAAGTTTCCAAAAACAAAATCAGTGACATAATAAGCTAAAAGTGATCGATTTAATTAAACACAATAAAAGTAAAAAACGATAAGATACAAAATTAGAAGGGCTTTTTTGCACGACAATGATCATATTCACACATCGATAGGCATAACGCTGTTTTAGGTAAAAATCTAGTCGACATTATTTATTTTAATCTACTGATTTGACACCTACAACTATTTCTACTTTCTGAAATTAAAAGGTCGGTGTTTTGAATGTTTTATATTAAACATTCTTTTCAAAAAGTTTTCTTATAATAAAGGATCTTAACGGTGTATAAAGTAAAATTCTGTTTTTTTGAAACATGAGTGTTACAATAAAAGTATTAACTCCCTTGAGGATTAAAACACATAAATTAAAATTCAGATTACATATCAGTGTTTTTAATTTTTACCAGTCTCATTACTTTCTTACATATACAGGTGAATTGATCTGTCGTCCATAGCGATTTAACATGTAAAATAATAAATATGCTATTTCCTGCTGCCATTGTTTTAAAGAAAAAGTGCAAGAGATAAAATTTATTTAGAATTTAAGACATTACACGTCATTAACCAATTTATCATAAATATATTAATTTTATTAATAAATAAATAATTATAAACCTGTTTATCTTTCTACGTTTTCGTACCCTTAGGCAAGATTATGTACAACAATGTCGAAAAATGTAGTAAACTTTGAGTCTGACTTCTCCAGAAATTATCCAGACCTAATGATTTTTTTAAGCTATACGACTTTTCCATAGTTGAAATGACTTTCCTGTGAGGACGGCGAATAGCATGGGCCATACCATTCGCCGTTCGGCCACACCATGCTGCCAACTCGAAGGACCAGTGGATGATCACCGGGCATAAAGTGAATAGACTGAATAGAAGGATCGGTGCTGGAGGTCGATCTTGGTGCGCCGTAGCAACTACCTAGTAGTTGCTGCGGTACACCACGATCGACAAACAGCACCGATCCTTTCATCCAGTCCATTCGCTCTGTGCCCGTTCACACTTCCGTTAAATAATATAATCGCAACGACAAACAATTCCTTTAAAATGTATGTCCTTTGCCATTTAATTATGTAATTGTGTAATTAACACAATGTCCATTGTGTTAATTTAATGTAATCGTTTTAAATTTGAATATGAATTATGTTGTCAATATTTGTAATTATATTTGTTTATATTGTTTCCATACTGTTTTCTTGAATACTACAATCTATGGTTTAATTATTTACTAATAAATGACACCTCTATAAGCATGACTTTGGGCATCGACTTTTACCTACCTGTGTGCAGCATGAAATGATTCTTTAGGTTAGTTTGTTTACTGAAGCCACGTGAACAAATGGAGCATCTGTATGGCCAACATCCACTGTGCACGTACATATGCGATTTTAAATCTCCAGGAGTCGGGAATGATTTTGTACAAACTGTGCACTTATGAGGCTTAATCTGTAACAAGACACATCGTCATTTTTTTATAGCCAGTTCCAAGCCTACTGTCACAAAATATTGCTCCTTATGCAGTGGCATAATTTCAAATCCCCCCCCCCCCTTCACAAACTGATACTCCGCAACCAGAAACGGACTAGGACCTAAATTTTTGCTGGACAATGATATATTATTGACCAAACCAACTCAGTTATTAATTAAAAGATGGAAACGGGCCGCGAGCGGCCCTTTGACCCGCTTCCATCTTTCAATATTCGTACGGAATACAGGAATGCAATATAACAAAAACATTCTATGGCTCCCCCTAACTTTTATAAACTTGTTTGAAGATAAGGTAATATTGCATCTTTTAGCATAATACTATGCAGGTTCAATTTAAAAAAATATAAAATTTAATATATTTCCTAAAATTGAAACTATTTTTTTCATATTGGTCAAGATTCATATAGTCTATGTCAGTGTTTCTCCACCTTTTCTGGCATGGGACCCCCGAAATTATATAAATATTGTCTGCGGCCCCCCTATATATATATATATATATATATATATGGTGTATCAAGATAGAGGGAACACGATTTTTCTCGAAAAGGCAACGTGTGAGCAAGTTGGGAAAATTTTTGAACTAAAATTTATACAAAACATTAAATGATAGTATTGAAATTTTAGTAAAAGTACAGGATATTAAGGACAGTTTCGAATTGTTATATGGGAACGTATGTCATATTGAGTATCTTTGGAGCTTTTCAAAAGAAACAACTTTTACTTAAACATTTTTTCAGTATTTTTTGAAGTTGACAAAAAACTATAATACATATGACGATTATATTGCCTATAACGACTTGAAAGTAAAGTATTTTTATTTACAAGTGTTCAAAGTATCTTATATTTTGATCTAAACACATTCGCATCCTTACTCTTGAGTTATCTGTAGCTCGGAGAGTAATAAAAAAAATATAATAAAAAATATTGCACTTTTAAGTCGTACCTACTTCAAAGTACAACTTGATTTTTGATTGCTTTTGATCAGTTTGTTTAGCAAATGCCCATTTTACTCATTATTAAGTTAGCTAGTCACAACTTTATAAAATTAATACTCCATTTAGTTCCGCTTAAACGTTTGAAATAGCCTGTAGCTTAAATTAGTTGTCAAAATAAGTAATTAGAATAATAAATAGAATATTTATTTTATTTACCTTGTCTAAAATTATGTGACTCGAGACGAATACAGCAAATTCAAAACTACTGCATACGATTTATCTTTGGAATTAGAAAACATGAATCTGTAGCACATAACTTTAACAAACTACAATGGCTTAATATGAGTAATAGAAGGAAACTACATTTCTCAAACTTTATAAATAAATTATTACATGTTAAACAACCTTCCTATCCATATGACAAAATAAAATTTCGGAAAGCCCAACACGCTCGTAATCTTCGGGACAAACGCATCATGGAAATCCCTTCGCATAAGACCTCACTCTTCGAACGTGGATTCTCTTTTCAGGCCCCGTTTACTTTTAATGCTCTACCGGAAAACTGCAGACTGGTCAGTCCATTATCTTTCAAAACGAGGTTTAAAAAATCTCTTCTCGACAGCCAATAGGTTAATAAAAGCCGCCTCTGTTATAGCAACAATGTTAAATTAAATTACCTAAACTGTACTGCTTGTAATGATTTGTATACCTTATATTACTGAATTATTTTTAATAATTACTGATTTCTAAATTTATATTGTGATACTGATTATTTGTATTTGAGTGATGTAACTTGAACTTTTACATATTATATAAATTATCAAAAACAAAAACAAAAATCATTGTAATAAAAAACATGTAAAGGAAAGTGTAAGACCAGGCACTGGCTGAACTTGTACCTAATAAATGTATTATTATTATTATTATTATTATTATTATTATTATTATTTTTATTATTATTATTATTATTATTATTATTATTATTATTATTATTATTATTATTATTATTATTATTATTATTATTATTATTATTATTATTATTATTATTATTATTATTTATGTTATGAAAGGTATATTTTTCTGAATATAAATATAAGACTCGTATTTATAAATATGAATAAAATTTATATCTTGCAAGATTGAGCGCATTGCTATTATATTTTCATGTTCGATCTTATATGACTTCGCGGCCCCCCGACGAAGTCTTCACGGCCCCCCGGTTGAGAAACGCTGGTCTATGTAGTATACTAAAACTACTACATATCTCATTTGAACTATTTTTTGTGTGTTTGAACACATTAGAGTATACAATCGCTGTAGGACCATAGAATTATGTCTGTTAAATCCGAAATATGTTAAACTAGACCAGGGGTGGCGAACCCGCGGCCTTTTGAAATCTTCTTTACGGTCTTATCATACTTTTTATATAGAAAAATCTCTGTGCTAAATCCACTATTTTAAGCAATAATTTAGAGAAAATGATTGTTTAATTTAATCGAACAAATGCATCACGATATCGTCAATTTCGAAACTTGCTTATGTCAGATGATGAGACGTACAGTGTAGATTTACCGTATCATTTAAGGATTATACAGCTGTTTTGGATTTTTAATTGCAGAATATGCTGAAAGGATTTCTGATTTTGAAGAACATACTCTAGCAATGAAATTAGCCTGTGAGCCACATCTGGTTGATGTCTCAGAGGCACCCAGCGTATTACAGATCTAATTGTTGGAGCTAGATGAAGATAACATAATAAAGTCTTTTTGATACAACGAAAGATCCCGTGGATATTTGGAAAAATGCAATTGAATACTTCCGTTTACGTTAGGGTTACCAACCGTCCTACTTTAGTAGGACATGTCCTACAATTTACCTCCTTGTCCTACGTCCTACCTACTGTTAAAAAACATCGGAAATGTCCTACTTTATAGTATTTTTACTTTTGAAGACGCCTTAAATTTAAATGCCAAAACAGTTAATGATAAGTTTAAAACACGAGGAACAATTTTCCGAATTTTTAAAAATATGCCAGTTTATGTTTGTTATTCCAGCGTATAATGCTGTTGTAGAAAGAATTTTTAGTTTAATGGAAGCACAATGGTCAGACGAGCGAAATCGATTGTCAATTGATATAGTTATTTTAATATTTCAATTTTATAGTTATAGTTTTTATATTATTTTAAATTTCATGTTCGTGAAATTTAATTATAAAAATAAAACATGTTTAGAATTTTTCTATGATATCATTAAGGATAAAGCTTTATTAAAAAAAGCAGGTACATCTAAAAAATATGATTTTATTAAAAAAGGAAAAAGAAAATGTGAACTTCAACCAATAAACATATCTAATTATATTTTTTATTACCATATATATTTAAATTTGATTGTTAATTATTTATTGGTTGTTTCTTATTAATTATATATAAAGAAAATTTAAAAAATGTCCTATGATTTATTTTATATTTTTATTTCTAAAATGTTTTCTAAAATATAAAGTTGTGAACCAATAGATATATAATTAAATTTTCATATTAGTAGTATTACTTATTATTTGTTGATTGTTTCTTGTTAATTGTATGTTATTAAGAAATTTATAAAAATGACCTATAGTTAATTTTACAATTTTATTTCAAAAATTAAACCATAATTAATTAGGGTTGGATCCCATAATAAGGTCTTTTTGAAAATTTGTTTAATAATATATAATCTATAATAAAATGTTTTTATAATATTATTAAACAAATTTTAAAAAAGGCCTCGTTATGAAAAAAATGCCTTATTATGAAAAAAAGGCCTTGTTATGGGATTTGACCTTAATTATGATAGGTACCTATATATTTCGTAACATAATAAAAATTTTAAAAAAACTGTCCTACTAAACTACTATTTTTAGTAGAAATATCCTACTCTGTCACGAGAGACATTTGGTAACCCTAGTTTACGTCAACAAGCTCGTCGACTGCTTTCTTGCCTCGGAACTACTTACTGTTGCGAATTAACTTTATCAAATCTCACACAAATTAAGACCCAATAATGGACTCAAATAACTGATATTGATTTAGAAGATCAACTTAAGTTACGTGTTACGAAGCAAAAACAAACCCAAAAGTCCCTTTAAATTAGTTATTTGGATCTTTAAATGGTCCTCTAATCTGATATCATAATTTTTTGTTTTTGTTGAATAATCTGTCATAATTTTTGTTTTTATTGAATAATCTAAATCACAATTGTTTTTCTTGAATGAATATACATATTGTTAAATTAAATAATATAATAAAGTATGAATATTAATAAAATTACATTTAAATAACGATTTGATAAATTTTCATTTATTGTCCTTATTATTTATTGTGCGTCTCTAAAATACAGGTGGGTAGGTATATATTGCATGTGGAGAACTATTCCAGGAAAGACGGTAAATATTTTGCGGCCTTATTACTGTCTTCGAAATTAAAATTGACCTTCCGTGGCAAAAAGGTTCCCCACCCCTGAACTAGACCTATTGAATTCAAATTTTAAAAAAATACCAACCTTAGTATGTGTCATCCTGTGGTAATATAAATTAGAGCTTGCCGTGAAACGCTTGCCGCAGTGACCGCAGACATGCGGTTTATGTCCCGTGTGAATCCTACGATGAGTGTTCAGAGAGCTTGAAGTCGAGAATCCTTTATTGCACATATCACAAACATGAGGTTTCTCACCTGAAAACAATATTGTTTATTAAGCAAGACGAGTTTTCTCTATTTGTGAAACATCTGTAAATGTAGCAACCTTTATATGAAAGCACAGATGTATATATTTAACGTCTGTCTGAAAACATGAAACAATCAGATTTTAGGTTAAATCTGATTTAAAAACTAATAATTAAATAGTTTGCCCTGATATGCTAAGATAAAAATAAATAATCGTTTATGAATATTCCAAAGTTATGATAACAAGTTTTTTAATTTTACTAAAAATTAGCATTTTTGTCTACAATGATTCAAAATCTTTGTAAATTAATAAAGAAAGATGGAAAAATTGCATGAGTAAGGCCAAAATTCAATTTGAGAGAAAATAAAGTCAATTAGACTTCTCTTTTCCACTACACAGTCTTTCCAATATACAGTGGAAGCCAGTTATAACGCGCATTCGGATATATCGTGGGAGTTTTTTGTGCAGAGAGAAAGTAGGAAACCTTTTGCCACAGCCTTTTGAAATTCATACTATAGTCAACAAGGAGATGGTATTACGAAAAACTATGATACCAACTACCGTGATCTACAGTTCAATGGGTACCAGAAGAGTTTATGGTATACAGATGACCTGGATATTATTTCAAATAAGGTTGAAGATATGTTATACCTAAGGTCAGTTATTGATGTTGAAGCTCGTAAAGTAGAACTCATCATCCAGTAACGAAAAAACTAAGTATCTCACTGTTAGTAGACACAGTCATGAGAACACGACCAACTTAAAAATTATTAGTAACATCTTTGAGAGAGTTTTTACTCCCTAGGCACCATGATAAATCAAGTGAATCTGGTACAGTAGGAAATTAGGAACAGAATCAAAGCTACTAATGCAACGTATTTTGGACTTGGTCCCCTCTTGTCTAGGAACACCAAGATCAGGTTATACAAAGCTATAATACGTCCCGTACTTATGTATGGCTCTGAAGTATGGTCCTTAACAAAACGAGATCGACAACACCTCATAGTTTTAGAAAATAAAATATTGAGCCGAATCTTTGGTCGCCTTCAAATTAATGTTGAATGGAGAATCCGTAAAAACAAAGATATCCGAGAACTGTATTCAAGACCGAGTGCCGCACAAGAACTGAGAGGTAGACGATTACAGTGGATAGAACAAGTGATGAGGTTGAGGGAGGACAGAATGGTTAGGAATATATGGAAAGGAAGATTGGATACCCGTCGACCGGTGGAAAGATCTCGCAAAAGTTATGTCTTCGAGACGACTTGCGAAGGTCCATATGAGTCCATAAGGTTCTACATTGACTTTTTCCATTATTCAGTCGAGAGTCAGGTTAAAGTATAGAGAAGACAGCAAGCAACCTTGTTTCACGCTAGTTTTGATGCTAATAGGTGCACTGGTAGTTCCTTTGTGGATGATAGCATAAGTGGCGTTGAAGTATAGTTGTTTATTAACCGTATTCATTTTGAAGGGATTCTTTATATGCCAGTATTCTCCAGATAGTCGTATGGTTAAAGCTGTTGGATGCACATTGCAAATTAGCGAAAACCAACTATAATGGAAATTCTATTGACTGCTCCACTGCTCCTAGCCTAAATGTATCCTGCTTGTTCTTTGCGCAAAATGGGGTTGACTATCGGGTATATCCTGTTGAAGATGATGCACGAAAAGATTTTATTAATCGTGTTTAATAGTGTTATACCTCTCCAGTTCTTGCAATGACCAGTATCACCTTTCCTCAGTAGATTAATTATGTTGCCCTCTTTCCATTTAGCAGGTATGATTTTGGATAGCCAAACCTTTTGCAATATTGGCTTCAAATGGCTAGCAATTAGTTTAATGTCAGCTTATGGAAGATATTGACCTGCAGCTTTACCAGCTTTTAACTGATGAATTATTGTCATGATTTCTGTAACATTGGGAGGTCGTTCGCTTATTCGCAGAAGGGTGTTTTTAGTTAAGATATCATTTGTTTCGTTGATCTCTGGAGGGCTGAGAAGGTCTTTGTAATACTCTTCCTACTTTTGCAGTTGTTCTTCATCGTTTGACTTCGATTATAGTCTAAAAATGTATATTACAAATCTTTGTTAAAGACAGTGACAGTTAATTATATTTGAATGATTGGGAATATTTCATCCACCTCTGGTGATGACAAATGAGTTGCCAGCGTACATCTTACATAAAATACTCTACATTTCCTTTTTCCGTTTCATTTTACTATTTTTATTAGTGAAAATGAAGCTAAATGGCAACTGAAGTTAACTCTGCGAGAGAAGCTATTAAATTACAAGATTGCTTTTATCTGAAGTGCTCGTTCATTTGCTAATGTAGTAAGTAGGCGACAGTGTGAAATTAAATCACATATTTATTTCCTTTTCTTTGTGCAAGAATGCCATTCAAAAGAATAAAAACTATATGTTTAACTCCTTTACTTTTTACTTAACTTATTAATAATTTAAACTTTAATGGAATGAAGACGTTAATGCACATGCTTTTAAGTTTCACGTTACAAGGGTCTAGGGTTGGATTGAAATCATACATATTTAGTACCGGACTATCTAGATGATGATGAGAAGATGATGATAAGCCCAACCCGGCCAGAGTGCCAATAATTACTGGAAACGAAAAACACTTCACGGCCGATAAATTTATATCCTTGAAACCTTGTAACCTTGAACACGAGCTTGTTGTTTTTGATTGTGGATTACCCAAAACGTACAAATCTTTCTTAAATACAATTTACTGTGCAGAATTGTATACAAAACCGGTGCATTAATCTTGAGGGTTTCCCCTATCTACCTGTATGTTACATGCTGATTTTTTTGATACATTTTTTAACAGCAGTTAAATTTTCCGAAATTATCATTTCAGCAAGTAACCCAGAACATGGTTACATGGCACATCTCTTCTAATTCAAAAACCATATTGAAAATTTGTATACCACCTATCAAGAGTCCTTAAGGATGGACAATCATCAAGAAATATACCAAATATTTCTTCATAACATACTTTGGTTTAGCTAAACTACAATTAAAATTATACAAAATTATTGTCCGATAATCTAGTCACGACATTGACAGCGATTTTTCAACTTTATTAAACATAATGTCAACACAGACTGAAGATAAAAAAAAATTGGCTGTGTTTATATAAAAGACTCTTTAAATTGATATAAACTCGATATCGCTGTTAATTTATATTAGCGCACGACAAAACTTTTCTGGTACCCTACGTACATCGTTTCAATGCCCGGAATAAACGTAGGTCAGGAGTGAGATGACCGAAGTCCTAAGCTACATCCAGATTTGTGAGCCGAACATGTAACTTACCGCGTAAAGCCTGGAACAGAATGCACAGCGCGCTACGCCGTCAGTGCGGCGTCATTTGCGACAGCGTTGCGTAGCGCCGTTGAGAATTTTCGCCTGCACACAATGCAATAATTTTTACCGCCGTCAAGTGTCACTTGACAACCTATATCTGTGTTTATACATGCGCTTTCTTTTATTAAAAGTATAATGGATGATGAAGACTTGTGTGTGATGTTATTTATGTTGTATGCAAGTTATTTATACATACAAACACTTTATTATTCAGTAAAAACTGTGGTTAGGTGTTCTGCGTCAACGTTCAACGGCGTCAAAAGTTGGAAGTTGACGAACATTCAGTATCAACGGCGGTCGAACGGCGTAGGACGTTGTCCATTCTGTGCACTTGCGTACGACAGCTTGGGTGTAACTTTCCTCTGACAGATAGCGCCGTACGAACGGCGTCAACGCGCCGTCAAACTCGTTGCATTCTGTTTCCCACTTAATGCAACACGCCGTATAACATTTTTGTCTAGTTTGGACGGTATCACATGCACAAGCCGAGCGGTTCGCATAGTGCTCGACCAGCGTTGCCAGATTATTATTTTACCAAATCAGGATTCTTATCAAATAAATTTTAAAAAATCGGGATTAAGGCGCAAAGAGCGGGACAACCTAATAAAATGTACAGTTAAATGTTTATCTTAAAGCAATCAAAATGGTACATTTTAATCTAAATACTGATACTAAACAATATTTTTTTTAGAAACTCGCCTATTTGTATTTGGCTGACGATTTTACCTGAAAGAGTTTCTTTCTGGTTCTTAATATATTGATAAAATTCAACACATGAGTATTGCATGTTGAATTGAACAAATAATTCCGATTTTATCAACTCGATAGAACATCTGAGGATTCTTGCTTCTGACCATTTTAAATTAATCTAAGAAAATACTCGTTTGGGATAGCAATTAGATGTTGGTATGCTTATAATAAATTAAATTAAAATTTAAATTTTTCCGCAAATAGCTTAAACAACTGATGCCATATTTGTGCAGCTAAGTCCTTCAAAATTTTCTCAATCACGTCAAAAAATGGTTTTAGCAAGTTGAATTTTTCATAAATCAGGTTCATATCTACTTCATCGAGTATTAATGTGCAAAAGTACTGTGCAAATTCCCGTACGGCACGCCGGCATTACGTACACACGCATCCATCGCATTGTTTTGAACTTACCTCAACGATTTATTTCTTGAATAATTCGTGAATTTAGCTGTCCCGCACGGGACAATCTATCCTTATTCATAAAGCGGGACGTCCAGCAAAAATCGGGAATTCTGGCAACGCTGTGCTCAACTCAAACCGCTCAGTGTCGGCTTTTGTCACTAACACAAATGCGTTCGGCGAATTTACTTGGACGCGTCCGAGGTAATTCTGAAAATCGCGTGCCAAGACGTTTGACATAAAGTTTGTATAACCTAGAGTAGATAGTAAATATTAGTTAATAAATTTCTTTAATTATTTTTCGAAATGTTCGGCCAACAGTTTCTTCAAGATTTTTTGTGTGTTGTATGTATTATACTAGAATTTAATAAAACTACAATGTAAAATTTATCTTAACCAAACATATCTTAACCCAGTAATGCCGGAGTATTTTTTTCTACGAAAAGTGGCATAAAATGAGTTACATTGTGTATTTAGAATACTCTTTAACTGAATTTTTAACATTTTGGTTAGGTTCGTAATATGATCTACTAGCAGATTGTTCACAGGAAATTTGCAATATGTTTGCGACATGTAAATTTCAAACGAGCATTACGTTATATGGTACATTACAGGTTCGGCTCGCTAATCTACACCTAGCTTTAGGAACCGTCACACCTGAAACTCTATTCGGTAAGATGCTGGCAGGAGAAGATAGCTGGTCAGCAGTTGGGATTTACAGCTAAAAGGTATTAAGAAAAAGGAGACTGCGGCGCGGGAAGGGCGAATCGCATGAGATAAGGTACCTAGATGACTAGATGGAGGTGGCACTCTGAAGATATGTTTCCCTAACGGTTCCGGAGTGTCCTCCGGATGATACAGGAAGGGGGTTTTTAGTCGGTAGAAATCCGACAGTACCAAACAGCGTGAGGCTGCTTGATTGCTTCCGAAGATTTCCCCCCTTCCCCCGTAAAAGAAACCTACGTACACCGTATATATACGTAAAATTATGCAATAAAGGATTCGTAAAATTTAGGCTTTTTTGCTTTAACGCAGGGATCCCAAGATCATTACTACCTTCAATCATTCTACAATATAGATCTGTCCCTGAATGTTATGGTAGCGATATGTCTTAATGCACAAAATATCAAAATACAGTCGACAATTCAAAATCAAAGTAAAGGTGTAAAACCGAGTGCTTATTGAAGTAACACTGATAGTGGTATAACAATGATCTGACTATGATTTAACAAATATATGACTTAGAAGAAACATGATTCGAATGCAACGCTTTTTGCAATGATAAAGTTTAATAACAATCATATCCTCGGACGAAGAAGACAATTTAAAATGCTTAGCTGCTGTTTAGCTTTTTGGGGGCCCAGGGCTTAAATATATCAAGGGGCCCTAGACATGTTTCAATCAAAAAATTTAAAAAATAAAAGACAGCATTAAAGGTTAATTATTATTTATTACATTTTTATTAAATATATGTATTAAGAAATACAAACAAGAATATGAAAGTACAATCACAATTATTTATTGCATTTTCATTATTAAGTACAGAAAAGATCGAAACAAAAATATTACTTTAAAAAACAACACAAAAAATTAAAAACACAAATTTACTAATAGCTATTAAAAATCAAGATAAGTGGAATTATTATTATTTAAACACGTATTGGTGAGAAATAAAATTTAAGTTCTAATACTAATCTAAGAAATATTAATTAAAATACTAGCACCCAGCACCAAAATTAAATTAATAACACTAATTAAAATAAACAAGTTTTAAGAATACAATTTGAGGTATATATTTTTGTTCTAGCTGTACCTTTGAGCTGGTGGAGGTTGTGTTTAGCAAAAAATTATTAGAATAATTTTAACAAATATTTTAGTTACTGATGATTACCTTGAGGTGATAAGTGATAAAAATTAATCGCCGTTTTAATGTTGGATATTATTTTTTTATTACCTGGCGGCTGGCGGTTCACTTATGTTGATTTTTAATAAATATTAGTAAATTTGTGTTTTTAATTTGTTGTGTTGTTTTTTAAAGTAATATTTTTGTTTTGATCTTTTCTCTTATAAGCCGTGCTTTGTATAGAATATAATAGGTATACGTCCGAGAGGTTGGGGGCCGCTTACGTATCTGGGGCCCAGGGATTAAGCCCTATTAGCCCATATGTAGATCCGCCACTGATTAGATGTATAGTAATTAGTATTGAGTGAAAGTTATTAGATATTATTGCACATAACCTGCACTTAATCTTACAAAACTGTAAGCTATTTTAAAATATAAGAAGAGATACTTACGATGGCTTATATATTGTCAATAACAAGACTTAAAATCACCCTGCACTGTTTAACTTACTGAATAAATACTTCACATTATTATTACAAAATTATTCTGTACAAATAACTGGTATGTTTAAATAACTACAAAATTTATTTAATTCTGAAACTTCTTTAGCAACTTCATTTTTACTGCTGTGTTCTGCACAAGTATAACCATATAAAGATCTTTGTTTCCCAACTACAGAAACAAAAGGAATATTAAAATGGTGATCTTCTATCATAATGTTACAAGCTTACACTTATTTTGTAGAGATGACAAAGCTTGTAAGTAACACAGATGTGACAATGAAAGTGATTTGCAAATTCAGTGAGCGGTGTATAACTTACTTGTATTGGTTTTAAACATATGACGCGTCATTTGGAAGTTATAACAAGTAACTTCCATCATATCATATGAAATATCAGGTTGCTGAGCGCTAACATTAATTTATTTTTCAATTAAATATTTCAAAAGTGTGTTTTCCAGCAATACACAATTGAATTGTATGCCAGTATCAAAATACATCAAAAATAATATTCAATAAACTTTTACGCAAGAGTACCAATTGGTCAAAATTATGTATATATTATTCCTCAGTCTTTGTGTTTGCCATTGTGTTTCTATTATTATTATTACATTATTGTTTCATAATATTAGAGGTATAAAATTAATGATTATATATGATGACATTTAGAAAAAAGTTTCGAAACGTGTTCTGTTTCTAAAAAAAAAAAGTGTTCCGGCCCGAATACACCACTAGTAACGAGGTATAAATGTTAATTTTAATAAATACCTGTATGTGTTCTAAGATGTCGCTTAAGCAGTGATGGTCGGTCAAAGGTCTTTTTGCAAATTTCACATGGTAACAAACTCTTAATAGATCTCGCTTGCTTTGTAACAGGTGCATTAGTTTTTATTTCTTTTACTTCACATTTCAGAACATTTATCAAACTATGATTACTCACAGTATCAATAACATTCTTATTCTTATTAGACAAATCTAAAGGCTCATCCATATCAAAAGATGTTACCTTATCAAATGATATGATCACACTAGCAAATAAATCACTATATTTGGATTAATAAAAAGCGTGTGATATTAGCTAAATATCGTTTAAAATTTACCCTTATAACATATTTACATAAAACCCATATTTTTAAAAGGGGACAGCAAATTTCATCCTTATTGAGTGTTTACTTTAATACCTGTGTTATAGATGAGAAATATACAAGAATATTTTCGATATCAAAGGCGGTATCGTATCGGGGGTGTGATTGGCTGATACCGCGTGAATGGCACAGCCAATAATGTTACGTGCATATGTCCTTTTCTGTAGTATTTTGTGGAATTAGTTAATTAATCTTTAAGATACTTTTTAACATGATCAAACAGGGTGTTTTGTTTATGTGCAAGTGTAAATTAAATATGGACTGCATGACAACATAATTATATGAAGCCTATGCCTTTCGGACACAGGCCTCCTCCAATTCTATTCTCTATTGTCAGAATCATTGGTTGTCCGATCTAATTTTTAGTGTTTTGTTGATAAGACCAAAAAACCCCTTATAACGTCACTTCTATCTGTCTGTACGCTAGAAATTGTGGACGAAAGGCTCTACCTAGAAAGTTGCCATTTGACATGCTTGAACAACTCTTTAACTCACATATAGGAAAACTATCGACAGATCAAAATAATACATCGCGAGAAAATTATATACAAATATGTGTTCAACAAAAAAATAGATATTTAAAAAAAAAATTAGTAAGTTATGAAATGAAACCACTTATTGCGAGGATAAACTTACAGTTTTTTATTTTTGAGAAATCATTTTTTTTTAGAATTTTCAAACACGTTGAAAGTGAAACTTTGTAATTTTTCACCATTTTTAGGGTTTTGTCGTCTGTCTGTTTGTCTGTTCGGTAAAAATTGTAGCCAGACGGCTTAACCTAGAGAGTTGAAATTTGGCATGCTTATACAACTCTTTGACCCGCATATAGGAAAAATACTAAAACATCTAAAAAACATATCCCCCTAAAAATATAAACAAATATGTGCTCATCGAAAAAAAAAAAATATTTTTTTAAATTCTAAGTAGGGTATCAAATGAAAGCCCTTAGTATGTAGATTAACGATCAAAATTTTATTTTTGCAAAATAAATTATTTTGATGCGATTTTTGCCAAAATTGTGCAAAAACATTTTTTTGCCTCACACCCTTTAGTCCAGATGATTTAAACTAAAAATCTGAAAATCTTTTAAGTAATGTATTTTGGTGTGAACCGGAATAGTACAACAGGAATTTTTGATCAGTTTTTTGGTTGACGATGTACAAAAGTTATAGTTATGTAACATACTATACTAGAAGGCGTACCCTGTTCTAATGGTTAGCTTACTCGCTTGCTACGCAGCAAACTAGGGTTCGCTCCCGGACAATTTTAATTTTGTGTTTTTTTTTCATTTTTATTTTGTTTAAATTATTTTGTCAAAATTCTAGTTATATTTTGGCGAATGTTGCATTTAATTTTTAAGAGCGTAAATTTAATAATCAGTTGGAATTGTTGGAATTATATTTTCATTTTGTGTCATTTATACGAAACTAGAGGGGCCGAGCACATGACTTAAAACAACCAATGGAAGCCATAGGCGTAATTTTTACAATATTAATGAACCTTGCTATATAAAAAAAAAATACTGCACATATTTAGAAACCTAAATAATGGTATTAGGTATTCGAATTTAAATTAACAAAAAAATATTTTAACATAAAATTTATTTTTTAAGCTCTTAGATTAACAAACGTTAAACTATTTTAAAAATATTGTTCATTTTGCCGTGATTACTATAAAGCAAAAGCCGCCTTCACTTATTATATACCTGGGAAATCTTATTAGAAAAAAAATCAATTTTTATTAATAAGAAAAATTTTGGCTCTCACCATTTTCAAAGCAATAATAAATGTTTGAAATTACACCAGACTAAAGAATAACAAAACCACTGAACGGACCACAGTATCGTTCAGTGGTTTTAACCTGGAGAATTTTCTGTCTGAGGAAAATGATATGGATATTAATGGAGACAACAACGGCTCAAGATCGGTAACAACGGACGTGAAATCTGATCTTAATAGATCAGTTGCAAAGACGAATTTCAGCATGTCTTCCATATTAATACAAGACACATTGATATTCGTTTACGAAAAAGGATTGAGTAAAAAAAAAGTAAATATTATAAAATACTAACATTATCGTTTACCATTCTTAGTTCTGACCGAAGTTTCTCGAAACTGAAACCTGTTAAAACATACATACCTTCGCTCTACTTTGACATAGAATTAACTTTCTGGTTAATCAATTATCAAATGAATATAAAAAACAGCTGTGGCCACCACAGGATCGACCGCCATCACAAAGTGCTTGTATAAAATACATTCTAGCAGCAGAGTAGAAATAACTTAGCCCAATATTTTTTATTTTCATAAGTATGAAAAAACAGAAAATTTAAAAAAAAATTCAAAAATTTTTCGTTTTATCAAAAAATGTCTCAAATAAAAGTTATTAGTTATTGCTATTATAGCAACTTTTGTTAAATAAATTTTTTCGAAATATTTTTCTGTTAAATATTCGCAAAAATCTTAAAATCGACACGAGTAAACCCCCATTTCTAGTCAATCGATTTTTACGAAAAGTTGATCAACTTGTGCCATTGATGTCAAAAGCTTAAATATGAAGTTTCATAAAAATCCTTTTAGCCGAATTTGCTCTGCACGTGTACACAGACAGACGGATAGACAGGTAAACAGACAGACAGACAGACCGACAGACATCATGCTAAAAATAGTCAAAACGTTATGTAGCGACCTCAATTCGTGGAGATCCATCGAAATCTCGAAATGGCAAAATCGGTATTATCACAATACCTCCCTTATATATGTTGGCGGTGGGTAAAAAGAAAACTAATTAATTATTCGGAATTCATTGAACAATTAGCTATTCTAAAAACCCAAAGATACCTGTTTAAAGACTGTACTACTATTATTTTCATACTTACGAAATTGTTTTTGGTGATATTAAATTAAATATAAAGTGCTCTAAAACCCTGTATAAATATTTAAATAACTTGTATTTATTAATCTAATCTTCAAGACCTTTCATTTAACTCTGTTTTTACTCTAGTGATAGTAAGGAAACAATTATTCTTTTTCAGAAATACGTTAAAAACGTTTATATCAAGCGGCAAATATTTTACTGTATTTAATTTAATATCATGGGCAGGGCCGGCGCTAGGATTTGCGAGGCCATGTGCCAGGGCAGGCGTGAGGTCATGTGTCAGAGGACAGGTGCGAGGCCATGTGCGAGTTTGACAAGAAAAATTTATATTGACGTGGTGGTCAAAAATGGCTGGTTCAATAGTAATGGACCACGCAAAATGACGGAATGAACGAGATACATCAATCAAAATGTAATTTTCCTTACCTGGTGCTGTCCGCTACCACGCGATGTTAACATATTAGATACTCCTATAAGGTTTCAAATGTATATATTTTAATGAGGGATACATTTAGTGAATGTTACACTATTTTTTATCTGTGTCATCTATCAATAACAACTTTCGGCAGTGTATTTTTTTTTTCGTATTCGGGGAATCACAGCGCTTCACAGCAGATGCAAAGCACCCCACCCGTTTTCTTCTTTCTAATTTCAGCGCGCTCGAAAACTACATATACAATTTAGATGAGAGTTTGGTGAACGCGAGTACGCGCGGTTCAGAAAGTTCGCAATATACGCGAGGCCTGTTGAGCCGCGAGGCCATGTGCCACTACACATGCCTAGCGCCGGCCCTGATCATGGGTGTATCACAGTTACATCGTATGTGCAGTCTTCTAAACCAGTGCTTCTTAAACTTTTTGATGTCGCAGCTCCCCTGCATTATAAATCGATAGCCCACGGCCCACCTATTTTTTTTTTTTGCACCCAGCTTGGATAATTTTTTTTTTGTTTTAAATATACGACTGTATGTCAATAAGTTCTTACAAAATCCAAGAGAACGCGCTAGTAGTAACGAAACAAGTTTGTTTCTGAAAAGTACCACATGTCAATAGACTGCTCTCAAATTTACAGCAATATCCTTTGCGTTGTTTCATTTTTACAATCGAATGAAACAACTTTTGTTATTTTGAAACAATGGAAAAAAACGAGTTTCGTGCAGTGATTAAACACTTTCATTTGAAAGGCAAAACACCAAAGGAAATAAAAGCCGAGTTGAATGAAGTTCATGGCACATCTGCACCAGCGTTTAAAACTGATTACAATTGAGTGAATGAGTTTAAACACGGTCGTACATCTACAAGTTCGTTCGCGACGTCCACTTGGAGTGACTACGCCAGAAATGATTGATAAAATCCACGATATCGTCTTGAGCGATCGTCGAGTCAAGTGCGGTAACTAGTTGAGGCCATAAGCATATCACAAGGCTCAGTAGTTTCAATTTTGCACGAAAAATTCGGTATGAAAATGATATCGGCAAGATGAGTGCCGCGTTTACCCACAGTGGTCAAGCAATCGTGTAGTTGATGGCGAAAATGCATTAATTACGCTTTGAATTGTTCCGTATTCACCAGATTTGGCCAGCGTCTTTTTCCTGTTTTCAAACATGAAGAAACGGCTCGCCGGAAAAAGATTCACGTTGAACGAACAGGTATCATAAAAAGATGCCTATTTTAACGCCTTCCGGAATCTTACTTTTTGGATGGCTTGAAAAAGTTGGAGAAACACTGGGCGAAGTGTATCGAGCTAAAAGGAGTCTATATTGACAACTAAGAAGGAATCAGTCCAAAATGTGTGCTTCTATTGTTTGTACGGACTTTTTGACCTATCCTCGTACATATATCTCGTCATTCAATAATCTGTTTACAATGAAGAATAATATTTATCTAGTATGAAAGTTAAAGTTACTTATCCTTTTTAAATAATAAAAAAATTAACAAGTGTTATATTCCCGGCTCTTCGCGGCCCCCTGTGAGATGGTCACGGCCCCCTAGGGGGCCGTGACCATCACTTTAAGAAGCCCTGTTCTAAACAAATAACTGTCTTGAAATGTGTCTACAAATCAAAATCGAAAGTTACTAGTTTCATACCATTATTTTATCTATTATCACTGGCGTCTGAATGTCATTTAAATCATTTTGCTGTGGAATCAATGGTAGAAATGAATTTAAAAGATGCCACATTTTACATTTAAAAACTACGCCTATGAAGACTATTAAATTTATTTCAGAACATAAGTATGTCCGAACTCTAGTGATTAGTATTGAAATCAAACTTGTTATTCTTGTTATAGAATATTGCTGATATTGTTAACCAATTTACAGTTAAACAAAACTTTGCACCCGGCGGCAAGTTTCCTTTCCGTAAATAGACATAAGTGCAGGGGCGCCGAGAGCGGGCCTGGACACCGCGAAAATAACAATTCTGGACTTAGGCCCTTAAAAAATAATAACTCCGGGCCCGGGCCCCGGGAAAATAAATAATTTCGGTTCGTCCCCCGGACAACGTTAATTACAGGTCTGATGACAGATAAACAACTACGCGTAGATAATAATTGTTCTATATTTTTTCTATTATTGTCCATTGCCCATTGTCTACGCGGGAACTACCGACAAAATCATCACAAAAGGGCCCTAAATATAGATAATTGGTAACAGCTACAAACATAAACAAAGTGTACAGTCAAATCGAGTCTGGGCCCAGACATAAACACATAGACACTAATATTTCAATTATTATTACATATTACCAGTGGCGCAGCCAGGATTTTGTCTTGGGGAGGGCCGAATCAAATTTCGAGGGCACGTGAGTCGCATACGGCCCTCAACTTCATTTTTTTGTGGCCCTTGAAGCGGTAATCACTTCAGCTTATTTAGGGGAAAAATATATTTAAAAATGTAAAATATACTCTCTTCCCCTTTTCTGTTTATAAAAAAAATTTCAAGAAACCCTTCTAGATATCACTGCTTATCATTTTGTATGTAAAATAGACTTCGACCCAAATCAGTTCGACACCCCTGCTGTTGGATATTGATGTTTATATCAAATAATAATTCTATTATTTGTTGTTAAAAAAATGTAATTGTTAATCCATGTATCAAAAACTTTCACTTGATTTTTTCGATAAATACATATTTATTTATATTTTTCGCGGGATATATTTTTGAAGTCTCAATATTTCTCTTACTTATATTCAGTTCCCTAAATCAGCCGCTTGGTCACAATTTGTACCGAACGAACAGACTCATGTGACGGAATTAGAATTTCTTGATTATTCCTACGAAAACCTAAAAACCTCCAGTAATTAGTTGTTTAAAACAGTTTTATCATTTGACTGGGTGAATGTTTCACTCGATGTGTCAGGGGGAAAAAGGATCAACGGTCCCCTTCATATAATTCGGTGGAGCATATTTGGAAAATGGTGTATTTTACTTGAACAATAATTATGTCACTTTATCAAGAGTAGGCAATCTTAGCAAAATGTTTATTTAAACGAAAAAAAAAAAAATGCCAATATTGTTTACAATGAAGTAATTACAAATTAACTACTGCTGTGGCTAACAAATTTTATCTTCAACTCTCCGAACAGCGCCGTATAATCTGCTGGTCCTGGGAGGGGCCCAGGCCCGTCGCCCCCCCCCCCTTGGCTGCACCACTGCATATTACAATTACAGTAAATTGAGTAAATTATTTATTTATTTAATATTCCTTTACCAACAGGCCAATGCTCATTTACAGGTTGAACTACATGCATACATAAGAAATACAGAAGAAACCGAAAATAATACATACAAACAGCAAATAAATAA